>CM045750.1:16686918-16694418 GCA_024760905.1 Plotosus lineatus
GGATCCTGACTAAAAGTGAACTTGCGCCAAAAGAAATAAATTAAAAATGGCGCACACCAATAAATGAGACCCCCTCGTCTCTTTCTTTGATTTTCTTCTATTAACTTTACACAGACTTTGTTTATCTACTTTATTAAATCTCCCATTTTTACCTGAACCATCCATTTACTTTCATTTCAATTAAGTACGGCTTTCCAGACAATTGCAAAATGGTGGTGAAGTGATTCACACATCCACCTCACAATAAGAAGGTCCTGAATTCAAGTCCTGCATGTTCTCCTCGTGCATGCGTGAGCACCATGTGGGTGCTTTGGTTTCATTCCCTTGTCAAAAGACATTCACATCAGGCTAACTGGCTGTTCCAAATTAACCTTAGGTGTGTGTGTGTGTGTGTGTGTGTGTGTGTGTGTGTGTGTGTGTGTGTGTGTGAGACATTGAATGGTGGTGGTGTGTGTGTGTGTGTGTGTGTGTGTGTGTGTGTGTGTGTGTGTGTCTTGGCCCTGTGACGGACTGGCAAGCTGTTTACAGTGTACCCCAGAGTTGGCTGAGATAGGCTCCAGCCATTCCTTGACCATAATGTGAATAATCACTTCATTGAAGAAATGAATGAAGTAATTACAGATAAGTATTCGTAAATATTGTTGTTGTTTCATAGCTTAATGTCTTTTAATTGCAAAGGAAATGCTCCCCAGCTGCCTCTCTGAGTTCAACATGTTTTTCTCTTGGGTTTTATAACTCACTCACTGCACCATAAGTCTTATTTAGCTGATGTGTTCTCTCTCTCTCTCTCTCTCTCTCTCTCTCTCTCTCGCCCTCTCTCTCCCGATCTGAAGCTGCTGGGTTATTAAGCTGTCGGGAATAGTCCCAGTTCAGCAAAAGGAAGTTTTGCTTTACTCATTTTAATGCTGACTAGGGGAAATTGAACCTTACTTTTATCTGCGCTATACAATGGGAGCCATCGCCCAATCTCCCAAATAATCATCTTCTAGATCTCCCCCACAATCACTGAGGGAGTTTGGAATTGAGTTTTTTTATATTTATACCTGAACAGGAAATGCATCAGGAGTTAATAAGACCTTCATTGCACAAGACGATTCTTTACAGCTACAGCCGCTTCCCATCGCATTAGCATTAGCAGTTCGTGCTATCTGTGATCACAGTTGACGTGATGAACCCAAACCCATTCTGATAACTCCAAGATACCTGCTATACAAACATTATAGAGTACCGGTGTTCGTCGTACTTACAGCATAAATCATTCATTCATTCATTTTCTGAACTGCCTTATCCTAATTAAGGTCACGGGGTGGCTGGCGCCCATCTCAGCTGACTATGGGTGAGGGCAGAGTACACCCTGGGCAGCTCACCAGGCCATCGCAGGGATGAAGCATGCTGACGGATATGAAGCTACTCTTCACAAAAGTCAGCAATGATCCTTATTCATGCCTCTCACTGTAGACAGTGAGAGACATGGCCGGCCTTTGATAACCCAGTTAGGTGCACTGGGAAGCTTACATCACGTGTAATGTTATACGAATGAGCTAAACAGAGCTCATTTTAACACAAATGATCATTCAAAGCACTATGCTGAGCAATTTTTCATTCATTCATTTTCGGAAACGCTTAACCCTGATTAGGGTTGCGGGGCCGCTGGCACCCATCTCAGCCAGCTCTTGGCGAGGGCAGAATACACCCTGGACAGCTCTCCATCGCTATTCAGCCTACTCTTGCCAAATGAACGCATTGAAGAACAATGATTCCACATTTCTGGCCGTACAGTGGATATTGTCACCAAATACAGTATCAGCTTTCAGTGTCCCTAATTATTAAAATTCTGTATCAGCCCAGAGCCTTTTAATATAATATTATAAACAACAACAACTCAATATTGATTCAACATATCAATCAATGGTCCGACATAATTTACATCCTCAATGTCAACATTATTTGACCCCTAATTTCAAGTACACTACTCGATGTCCACTTTTATTTTGTTTGCAGAATAAGCAGACTTTTTAGCCCCTCCCCCCAGGCACATGTGAATGTGCTTTTAACTGAAACAATAAATTATTTAATTGACTTTTATGTGAATTTTTTGGCTCCTGTCAGTGATAACCTGCAATCTTTTTATTTATTTATCAGTTCATTTTCTGTAACTGCTGAATCCTAATTAGGGTCACGGGGAGGCAGACACCCATCCCAGCTGACTCTGGACGAGGGCAGAGTACACCCTGGACAGCTCGCCAGGCCATCGCACGGCAGAAACATGCTGACGGCTATGCAGCTACTCTTGTCGAAAGTCAACGAAGGTTCCTTTACAGACTCACACTATAGACAGTGAGAGACATGGCCAGCCTTTGATAACCCGGTCAGCTGCACTGGGGGGAGGGGGGGGGCAGCAGTGACAGCCTGTTGAAAGTGGGGCTTGAACCCCCAACCTTAGGATCAGTGATCCAGCACCATCACTGCCCCGTTTCCTTAGCCACTTAATCCTAGTCGGGTTTCAGGAAGCCTGGAGTCTATTTCAGCCGATATCAGCCAACTTTGAAGATGTGGTATACTCTGAACAGCTAGCCAGACCATCACAAAAAACCATTCACACCCACATTCACACCTAAGAGCAACCTAGAACAGCTGATTAGCCTCATGTGAATATTATTGCAATGTGGAAGAAAACCAAAGTACCCAGAGGAAATCCATGTCAGCATCCAAGAGAATATGCAAACTCGACACAGAAATGCCCTTACAGAGCGCGGGACTCAAACTCACAACCTCCTAGCTGTAAAGCAAACATGCTAACCCAGGCTACGCGGCCACCCGTTAGCATTTTATTTATTTATTTATTTATTTATTTTCCCGCTTAACCCAAAAAACAAAAGCACACTGGCATTCACCAAGCAGCGGATCAGCACCATGGTTCAAAATGCATAAGAAAGTGAAGTCTAACTTAAGGAGAAGGCAGCTTGTATAGAGGCAGCTCCACCTGTGAAGTCCTGCTTGCCGACATCGGTGGGTTGCATTCTGGGAATCCATCTGGTGGCACTGCTGACAGGAGAAGACTTGCTAATTAGCTTGTGCAGTAAAAGGGCCTGGTCGAGCCCAATCCCCAGCTGTCATTAAACACGCTCAGAGAGGGGGAAGGAAAAGGGGAGGAGAAGAAGCGTGTTGTAAACATGGGGGGGATCTGCTGCTCTAATTCCTCTTTTCAGTGAATGGGAGAAGCGATGGATCCATTTTCAAACGCTCTGCTAGGTGGAAGATGAGCACCTCCCCAGAAACATGGTGTGTGAAATGTCATTATGTTCAGATGTGTATGGTAATGCCACACTCTGTTGTTGCTGCTTATGCCCGTTTGATACACTGAAATCCCTGTGGCTTCGCCGTTGGTGAGGGCTTCGTTTCATTCCAAGCCCTGTGGCAAAAGGTTTACAAAGAAAAGGAGTTGAAGTCATGCATTCAAAGCAACTACAGGATACATGAAATAATGCTTTAACTATACAGTAGGATAAATGAAAAGAAGAAAAGAGGTGAACAGGGCAGGGTGGCATAGTGGTTAGCACACCAACCTCACAGCAAGAAGGTCCTGGGTTTGAGTTCTTGACTTGGTAGGGGCATTTCTGTATTGGGTTTGCATGTTCCCCTTGTATTTGCATACGCTTTCTTTGGGTACTCATGTTTTCTCCCTTTAGCCACAAAATCTCTCCATTATCTCACATTAGGCATACCGGTTGTTCCAATTGGATTGGTGAGCTCTTTCCCCAGAGTTGGCTGGGATAGGCTTCAGCTTCCTTGCAATCATAATAGGATTAAGCGGTTTGGAAAATGATTGAGTGAGAAGACTGAAGCCAAACAGGGTGACATGATGGTGTAGTGGATGGCACATGTGCCTCACAGAAAGAAGGCTCCCAGCTCAAGACCTGGGCTCGGCGAGGGTGCTTTTGGATGGAGTTCTTCCTGGGTTTCCTTTAGGTACTCTGATTTTCTCCCTCGGTCACAAAAAAGATGCAAATTAGCCTAAATGCTTCAAAATCCCCCTTGCTGGAAACAAGTGTGCATGTTGGGCCCTGTGATGATTTAGCAAACTGTTCTGGTTGTACCCCGCCTTTGTAGGATTAAGCAGTTCGGCAAATAAATGAATGAAAAACAAAGGGAGGAGGAGGAGGAGGAGGAGGAGGAGGAGGAGTATGCACAATAATTATCCCTGGCTGTCCTGAGGTAAAGAAGACAAACATCTGATTGGCATTTAAGACAGGAGGAGCTCAGTACAAGCTGCTACCTTGGTCCAACAAGCAATAATGGTTCTATTGCTATAGTCATGAAAAAGCACTGCAATTGCTCATGAATAATTGGCTCTGTTTTAAGCAACAGCTATGCATATTTTTAAAGAGGGGATAATTAGGCTTGAGTGATCCTTTTGGGAAGCATAAAAGGTTCAAAGACCCGCTCAGCTAATCAAAGTCTTACACACTGAGAATTACCGGTCCTGTGTTCCCCTGGGTGAATATATTTACACACCAAGCTCACATGGGCTTTCTCATTCCACTATTAAATTAAATTAAATCTGCATCAACCTAAGACTACAGCAGCTATTCAGAGCCAAATGAGTTCGGTCTCAGATCTGCCGAACAGAATGACCAGGCCACCAGAGTCTAGACTTCATGCCTGGCTTCACCAGGTACCATGGCCTGTCAAACCAAATGCCATGAGGGTTGAATATTGGAGAGAATAATCTTTGCTTGTAAAACACTGGATTTATTATTACTGTACTATAAAGGAGTGTAAGGTACCTCCTGCACATAAATAATAAGGGGAAAATTACCAAATTATCTATGTGGTGGAGGTTCCTTATACTCCCTTGGGTCCTGGGTTCCAGTCCCATGCCTGGCAAGAATGTTTCTGCGTGGTTTTTCTTACTGTGCCGCGTAGGTTTTCTTCAGGTACTCCAGGTTCCTCTCAAAGTCCAAAGACAGCAAATTAGTCTAATTTGCTGTATAAAATGGCCCCAGGTGTGAGTGAGAATGGTTGTGTGTGTTGGACCTGCAATGGTTTGGTAAGCTGCTCAAGGCGGACCTGCCATTGCCCAGAGTTGGCTGCAATATCCTTCAAACTCTTCTTAAACAAATGTATATTAATTAGTGAAAAATCTATTGTTTGTAGATTTTACAAAATAACCTTTCAAGGTCACTCAAGGTCAAAGGTAATTGCTTCATTCGAAAGTCAATTTTAGGTTTTTTTAGGGTTCCATGGTAACAGCATGTCCATTAGCTCTCAATGTGAAGTTTATAAGGGCTCGAGTTTCAAAACTTTATAACCGTCACCTTTGACCATCACTCATTCATTTGCCGAATCACTACTTAATACGAACTAGGGTGGAGAGGAGCTGGAGCCTATTTCAGCCATGGCAAAGGTGGTGTACATCCTAAACAGGTCATAAGACCATTGCAAGACCAACACAGACAACTATTTACACGCACACTGACATCTCGGGTCAATTTGGAACAACCAGTTAGGTTAATATGCACCTAGTGGTTTAGGTGATGGGTTCCCTATCTGAAGGTCAACGGTTCAAGCTCCACTGTTCACACTGTTGAGCCCTTATGCAAGGCCCCTAACCCTCAATTCCTCAGTTGCGAGAGAGAGAGAGAGAGAGAGAGTCTGCCAAATGCTATAAATGTCTTTGGGAGAAAACTGGAGTACCAGGAGGAAACCCATGTAAAATCCACATAGAATCTTCCGAGCCTAGGACTTGAACCCAACTTTTTGCTTGTGAGGCAGGCACGCTAATCACTTTGCTCAACCACCAATATTTAGTGTTATTATATATATATATATATAGATATATATATATATATATATATATATTTTTTTTTTTTTAATAAATTGTTTAATACAAAATAAATATTGCTTGTGGGAAATTTTGACATTATTGCTAACATTAATTTATATAATAATTCAGAATTATTGTGACAGTCAGAATGGGTGGCATGATGATGTCATGGATAGCACAGTCCTGTGTTTCTGTGTGAAACCCCTCCCTCTCGCTTGTGTGGATTTCTCAGGGTACTTTTATTTCCTCCCACAGTCCAAAACATGTAAATTAGGCTACTGTGCCACCCCTGTATAAAACATTCATTCATTCATTCATTCATTCATTGACTGAACTGCCGTGAAATGAGTAGGACAGAAAGATTTGGGAAATGATAAAATGCATGATTTGAATTATGCCCAGAGTGTATTGTTCTGCCTTTTCAAGCTATAATATCAAGACTTAAACTATAAAAGCAATCAAAAACCAAGGCCTTCCAGAGGGAAGGGGATAGAGAAAGATAAAAAGATAAAGAGAGCTATAGATAGATAGAAATACAGAGAGAGGGAGTGATAGAGGGAGAAAAAGAGAAAATGATGGATAGAAGGGGATATAATATATATATATATATATATATATATATATATATATATATATATATATATACAGAGAGAGAGAGAGAGAGAGAGAGAGCGAGAGACATAGAGAGAGAGAGAGAGATGAAAGATAGAGAGATAGACAGTAAGATTCAGAGAGCGAGAGACAGACAGCAAGATTCAGAGAGAGAGAGAGAGAGAGAGAGAGAGAGAGAACGAGAGAGAGAGATGGTGCGTGTGTCTGTGTGTGTGTGTGTGTGTGTGTGTGTGTGTGTGTGTGTGCGTGTGTGTGTTACACTGTAATGGTTATAATGAACTAATCAGAGTGTATCCCACCTTGGGCCACTGTCGGCTGAGATAGGCTTCAATCTCCCCATGAACCTGGTAGGATTGAGCGGAGTGATGACACCTCACAAACAGAATTTGTACTTTAAAACTGATTCCCCCAAGAAATTATTTATGACTTTTATTTTGGAAGTTTTGACCACTTAAAATTATTGTCCACTTGCATGATGTAAAAGAAAGAAAGAAAGAAGGAAATAAAGAAAGTCAGTATTTGTCTCTCGTACTCTTGGTGCTGTAGGAACCCGTTTTCATGGTTCTTTGGCTGTCAAAATGTGTAGAACAAGTTTAAAATTAGCCACTGGCTCCAACACAGCCCCGCAACTACTCTGGTGGAAAATGATCCAAAGAGAACCCTCGGGCAAGCATGTCTTCCGGGGATTTTTATTACATGGAGGATGTCTCGAGCCCTGAAGTGTCAAGGCAGAGAAATATATTTAAAGCTTCTTTTAATATACTTTGATGTTTCCTGGCAACACCTCAGTGTTTGGGTAAAGTTAATGTTCAGGCTGTTGTTTGGAAAAGATAAAGAATGACAAAGGAAGAAAACTAGAAGAAACTTCCACATCATGACCTTTAGGGGGCTCTGTAGCTTTGTGATATAAGTCTGAGTTATTTATAACAGTGGACACTCTCTACTGTATAACATACAGTGCATACTGTTCAATTCTGGAGTCTCATTGATCAATTATTTCAATTAATTGTTGATTCATTTCATATAACAATGTTCATGAGCGTAGTGCTGACTGTGATTCA
>CM045750.1:16699418-16749418 GCA_024760905.1 Plotosus lineatus
GTCACGGATGTCTTCCTGCGTAGAGTTTGCCTCGGTTATCAGAGATAAGTTTAGAAGGAGGATCGGTACTGCAGAAAGAGGGCAAAGTCGAAAGAAGATGAAAGGGTGCCTGTGAGTTGTCATGGAGATATAGTGAATAAGCAATTGTTGCCTGTGAGGCTGGCGCTTCAAGGGATTCCGAGCACCACTGCATATCCATATACGTCCTCAGTGCAGAAGTTACGAACAAATAACACACATCGTCCTGGAACGCCATCGTGGACATCCTTACACGTTCATCCTGTCTAATATCTGTGTGGTTCCTTCACATATTATTCAATTAATCAGGTTTCCTCGAAAGTATGGGTTTTTTTTTAGTTGTTTTTTTTTTTTTACATTACATCACTCATATTATTTCAATTATCAAAACTAGTATATATTTATGTATGCTTGGGCATTCAGTGTCTTGTGAAGGATTATGCACGGTCTCGCTTTTCAATTTTCGTCTCTCAGGGTATTTCTCTATTTGTATTCGGGCCTCACAGCCGTGGCCTTTTTTGAAGCTCCAGTTGATTTAAATTCATTTTCTGTCCTCACTTAGACCTCACTCACAATCATGGTGAGTATATCAGGAATATATAGTGTGTTCATATACATATACTGCTCGGCAAAAAAAAGCATCCATGAGTATGTTGTTCTGCTTTTAGCTTTGCTTACAGCGATGTGATCATCATTATTACAGAAAAACAAACTTAAACCAATATCGGTCAATCCGTTTGAAATCATCATCGCTCCCCAGGTGATGGTCTCATATTTGTTCGAGAAATAAAATGAAATTGGTTTCAGGTCAAAATCTTTATCCGTTTTGATTCCATGGGGGGGTGTGGTGGTGGTGGTGGGGTTTGAAAAAAGGGGCGTGTCCATATCAATCCTCTGTGTGCCATTTGTAGTCATCATTAGGTGGTTAGCAATCAAAAACTAATTGTTTTTCAAAACATGTTCATTCCGTCTTAGAGTTTGAAAAATGTAAAAATGAGCAGATTACTGTAACCCCCTGGTGGCCATGCGATAATTGATGAAAAAACAGAAATCTGCCGAATCGGCCCTAAAATAAGCGGAATTCATGCTGCATTTTTTCCGACATGATTTACCCAATGAAATTTGCCAGTTCGCAAACACAAAGGTCTTAACAGGGAAGCCAAGAGTTGCTCCATATCAGTAATGGGAGGGGCCCAGTATTAACGCCTTATGAACAATTTTTCCAGACTCGCTCATTTGACGTCTTCTTTCGAGCATCTGATCACACTTTGGTATTTGATTTCTTCGTCTTAAATGAGAGGACTTGGAGTACTTCAGATTAAACTCAATGCCAACTTCCATGTGATCTGATGGAAACCAGTGGGTAATGTTCAGTTACTGAACCCTGTCAAAATGTACACGAGAAGTCTGTAAATGTACAGAAAGTATAGGATACTCTTTAGTATATCAATGGAATTCTCTCAGAAGTCAACAAATGTCATTGAATATCAATATACAGACGTTCCCCGACTTAAGTTTTAATTGGTTCCGGATGGCCGAACGTAAGTTGAAAGTGAACGTAAGTTGTTACAGTGACGTATGACGCTCATACTGCACTATACATCTATAAATATCATTACCGTATCTCATAAAACACCCCTAAATCAATTATTATAAACATAGCTTTGTAAAATAATATCAACAATTATTTTTCAAATAAATTAAATTCAGAGGACAGAGTACACCCTAGCCAGCTCGCCAGGCCAGAAACACCCTGACGGTTATTCGGCCTGCTCTAGACAAAAGTCAACAATGTTTTTTTTTTTTTTTTTTTTTAATATATAACATGACTCTCACCATAGACAGTGAGAAACATGGCCGACATTTGATAGCTCAGTTAGCTGCACTGGGGGGACAGCAGTGACTACTATTGGCAGTAGGGCTTGAACCTCCAACCTTGGGATCGGTAATCTAGCACGTTACCACTGGGCCACCGCTGCTCTCCCCTGAACCGGTCTTCGATATTTTTTCCGATTGAACAGTGTAACTCCTACCAATGACGATACAGGCTTAAGCGGAAACACACCGAGCGATTGAATACTGAAATTCAGCTTAACACCGTCAACAAATCATCCTTCTCATCATGGGAAAAAGTATTGAACATCGGTCTTTTCTTTTGAATCGTCACAATTCAATTTGTGAAGGCATTTGACGCATAGCCTGACCCCTGGTACACGATCTTCCCCTGAGACGGTGGACAGTCTCTCAAACTCTCCCTCCGGCAGTTCTTTCCGAGCGCTTTTGATGACTTCTTTGTGGCTCTTGAAGGGATCAATACATTTATTTAGATGGAATATGAAAGAGAACTTCCTCAGGAAAACCTGCTCAAGATGGAATCAGCCTGTCTCATCTCAACTCTGTATCTGGTAGATGGACTGCAGCTCGTTTTATCAGCAATTGTCTTTCATCTTCTGTGATCTCTGTCAACCTTTTCAACCATTGCATCCTGAAAATGAAATATGGTTCCTCACAGTTTTCTTCAAACCATTTAATCCTTTTATGTTACACACGACACATGTTTCTTTAAAAAAAGCTCCTGTTCCAGTTCTTGGTCTGTAAGCATGTATACAGAACCCACACATTTATTATAAACAAAAGATCTTCGATACACAGTGGCCTGCATAAGTAGCTGTGTACATGCTCGGCTGTGCCAGGCTCTCTCTCATGCCCCATATCATGAATTAAACATAAGATCGAAACAAAAACAGTTATGAGATTTTTTTTTTCTGTACTCACCATGCATCGGTTTCTTGGTGACAATCATTTGTACATTTCTTTAAAATGCCAATATTACAGGCGATTTTCATACGGTGGAGAGAATTTGAGCAGTTTTTGCTGCATACTAATGTTACTTCATCATAAAATATCACTATATTGATATTCAATGACATTTGTTGACTTCTGAGAGAATTCCATTGATATACTAAAGACTATCCTATACTTTCTGTACATTTACAGACATTGTCGTGTACATTTTGACAGGGTTCAGTCAGTGAACATTACCCATTGTTTTCCATCAGATCACATAGAAGTTGGCATTGAGTTTAACTGGCAAATTTCATTTGGTAAATCATGTCGGACAAAATCCAGCATGAATTCGCCTGATTTTAGGACTGGTTCAGCAGATTTCTGTTTTTTCCATCAGTTATCGCATGGCCACCAAGGAGTTAATCTGCTCATTTATGCATTTTTCAAACTTTAAGAATAAACATGTTCTGAAAAAAAACAATCCAGCAGGTATCTGTTAGTTTTTGATTGCTAGCCATCTAATGATGACGACAAATGGCACACAGAGGGTTGACATGGACACGCCCCCTTTTCAAACCCCCCTGGAATCAGAACGGCTAAAAATTTTGACCTGAAACCAATTTAATTTTATTTCTATCACCACAGGCTTACGACTCGCTGTATGTCTGTCTTCCTTTCGGCTTTTTCCCTTTCACTCAGGAGTCGCCACAACGAATCATCTGATTCGCACGTTTGATTTGGCAGAGGTTTTTACGTCGGATGCCCTTCCTGTCACAACCCTTTTTAGCAAGGGACAGAAACACGCTGTGTATATATATATCAGCATTCGACGTAATAAGCACCCTGCTCCAATAAGCCAGTGTTTTTGATCTTGCTTTCAATAACCGCCAATGTGTACTGGGAGCAAAATCATAGATCAAACTTACCAATTTTATTCGATCAATCTCTATAATGATTAAATGAGGCATTCACTGCCTGTAAAAGTGAGTTTGCAGGGTATTTCAAGACCCCCTGCTACTAGGGAATGTCTATAATGTTCATCAGTAACAACACATTTGATTGTTCCGCCGTGCTTTAAAAAACAGGAAAATATTTTGCTGTGTTCTTTTGCAACAAAATTTAAAGTAAAGCGCATTTGCTGTACAAAATTAAAAACAAAATTAAAATCACAAAAAAATTCATTATATTCTTCTTGAACCACTGGTCCAACAACCGATGAACCATTAGAAACTGCTACAGCAAAACTATGGGATGCTCTGAATGAATTGAGCGATGAGCCAGATATGGACCTATCAGAAAGTGATGACGAGGATTTTTCACCCGATTCTCCTGCTCACTAACTTCATAAATGTATAGAAGTTCCTGGCCATGTGCTTTTTATGTTCTGATTGCTTCAACGTGCCATGTGCTAAAGTTGACATTTGTGTTGATTGGCTCAATTTTACTTCCAGGAAAATATTTAAAGGAACAGCACCAGGAGGGAAATGTAAGGAGTCATTTTTTCCCCCATAAATTTAAGCTGTTTTCTGTTTTTCTGCTTTCATGTAAGGGGTTTGGTTGATACTACAAAATGAATAACAAAAATACCAGTAAAAAATCTTTTATTGTTCTGTTATTATTCATGTTTTCCACCTCGATGGTAATAAGCACTTACTATTCCACTCCGCTGGTAACCAATTTTAATAAGTGCCCACCCACTCCAATTTTTTATGTACCCTGGGCGTTTGTCATGTCGAATACGGTATGTATATATGTGTGTGTGTATGTGTGTGTATATATATATATATATATATATATATATATATATATATATATATATATCTCAAGCAACTGTGACACCATCACCAGGGGAGCTATGGTGATTTTGGATGATGTCCTACGGATAGACCCACATGCTATTTATTTCCATTCAGTGTTAGGTTCATTTCTCACCGGCGGGTTGAATTGACGAGGGTAAACCTGAACCACTCCATAAATACTTCTTCAGAACATTCCAAAAACGTTCAATAGGGTTAAGGTCAGGACTCTGGGGGGCCAATACATATGTGAAAATGATTCCTCATGCTCCCTGAACCGCTCTTGCATTATTTGAGCCCCAATTTTATATCCGTGCCATCAGGAAATAAAAGTCCAATGATATGATAACCTGCTCCTTCAGCTCGTCAACTGCTTCATTTTATTGCCATATTAATGATGCTGAGCCTTGACCGGACCAAGTGGAGTAACTGCCATGTAGATTACATGCTGTGAGCAAGGGTAAATGCTCTCCATGAAAATATTAGCATGTAGGCTCTTTATTTGGCTGGACAGGGTATGTGTGTGTGTGTGTGTGTGTGTGTGTGTAATTTTCACACATGCATGTTAATCCTAATGATATTTACATTTATTCCACTTCACCCAACCTCCCCGTGTATGTGTGTTTTCTCACTGCTTCAGCTGGGTAAAGTCAGAGACTAATTTCCCCTTGAAGGATAAATATGGTATGAAAAAAAAATTATCCACAGCTAATAACCAGGTCCACACTAATGTGGCCTGAGCAGTGCAGGGGAATATTGCTGTAAAATGTGTGATTTTACAAAACAAAAAGTTATGGAGCATAATATCAAAACAATATAGTTTTTCTATATTCAGATAAGATTTGGCAACATTGCTGAACCATAATGAATAGTGGTAGGTACGCCCACCTTACAATAATGGGTTACTGCATACGGTAATGGGTTCGAGTCCCACACTCGACAATGGTGTTTCTGTGTGGAGTTTGGATGTTCTCGCTATTTTTTGGTAAATTTCTTCCAGCTACTCCGGTTTCCTCCCACAGTCCAGAGACATACATACACATTAGGCTAATCGGGTGTTCCTAATTGGCTGTTCTATAGCTGTGAAAATGAGTGTGAATGGTTGAGACACCCTCCCACCCCCCATGAGTAAGAGGCTCAGCGGTGTTAGATGCAAACATAATAAAAAAATTATGGTCCTGTGAGAGTTCCTGCCCATGATTGCTGCAGATCGAACTGCTGTTAAATAAAGTTTGACTTTGACATGAATGCCATGATGTGATGAAATTCCAGGGTTAGAGTTTCATACTTGAATATACTTCTAAAGAGGGTCGAGTAATAAGCAAATAATGAATGGGCAGTGGTGTGATGTACAGAATTATTTGGTTGACGGGTTATAAACTGGCAAGGCCAAAGGCAAATAACACCCTCCGGAATGGAATCATTTCTCCCAAACAATAATTATTTCAGTTATCGGATATTATTAATGCAATAATTTTGCTGGTATAAGATTATCCAGAATTATCTGATGGCTGTCCACCAATCAGAACCAAGTAAATATTTTGAGTCAGTAATACAGAGATCCCTCACTACTCCATGCTTCAATTCAAGGGCGTCGGTGCATTGCGTTTTTATTTATTTATTTTTTTATATTAATCGAATTTAAAAATAAGTAAATTTAGGAAGAATAGGGGAAAAGGTTAAGGAAAATGCCGCAAAACAAGGCCAATTATGCAAAAAAAAAAACCCAACAAAAAAACCCCCAAGAAACCCAAACTAAAAACAATTCAAAACCCCCCAATAAAACTACTTCCATTTTTATGTGAGGTGCACATCTGAGTGTGCGCGTGCGTCTGTATGTGGGTGTATTTATATTGATTTACATCTTGTACATTATTTTTTAATGTTTAATTGTTATTATAAGCATTTATATCGTTGAATATGTATTTATTGATATATTATATTCACATATACATGTACGTTATACATTAGTCAGGGGGTTCGATCCTACTTTGCGGAATTTGGCGCTGTGGGATCTCAGTCCCGATTAACCGTGGAAAGTGAGGGATCCCTGTAATCCTCTTTAATATTACTCAGAACTCATTTAATTATCTGGTTATGTCATAGCCAACATCTATACGTCTACATCCGATCACAAGGAATGGACGTCGATTGCTGAAGCTTGAATGATACTCATACAGGGATTTTCACGGGTGTGATCACACAATGATCTATCGTATGGTTCGCCAGGCCACATACGGACTCGCTCACACCTACGGGCAATTTGGAACAGTCAATTAACCTACTGTACATGCTTTTGGACTGTGGGAAGAAACCGGTGTACCCGGAGGAAACCTACACAAGCACAGGGAGAACATGCAAACTCCACACACAAACACCCAGGTCTGGATTCGAACCCAGACCTTCTTGCCGTGAGGCGGACGTGCTAACCACTACACCACCGTACCGCCCATCATCACATTTACTTGTTATCCTTAACTTCTTTTCAACAAGTCAACTTATTTTAACCAAACTTTCACTGAGACTTATTGACATCATACTACTCCAACTCCTGTATAACTTTTGTATTATTATTTTTTTTATACCAAAATATGGATTGTTAATCCACAAATCCTCCTATGTATATAGTATTAGTATTAAAAAATTTTAATAAGATTTTCTAATGCTGGTGGAAATAAGCAGTGCAGGCGACACACGTCTTTCCTGGATGACTCGGATTCTGAAACTGATGTGCAGAATCATTAAGGAAGCGAAATGGTTGTTCAGCTGCATGCGGCTCAGCCCCATCAAGAAACCTTTAAGATCCATTTGTAAACACATGTTAATTGTAGAGAGACCTAATTCCTGCTGCCCATTATCACCCCTGACTCTATTATTACAACAAATGAGCGCTCGCTAATGGAACGACGCGGCCTCACAATTCTCACAGTAAACAGTATAGAAATGTATTAAACTTCTTTTCTGAACATATACCGCTTATACGGGCCAAGTAAGAACGTCTGGCTATAAACTTTCAGTTTAATTCTTACTTGTTTATTCTGTAAAATATTATTGGAGTATTTTTTTTACTGAACTATTCATGAATTCCTAGTAGGATAAAAGTATGAATAGAAAATGGCTGTGTAGCAAAACAACTAAAGCAGCTCTTTTGTTAAAAATATCTATAAACCAAGGGGGGCAAAATGGTGGTCTCAGTGGGGTTGTTTTTTTTTTCTGGCTTCTTTCCACCTCTGTGACTTTGAGTCAGTAGACACTTGAGAAATTGTTGGCATCACCATAGCAACCAGGCACGGTATCTGACACAGTCCCACCTGTATTCAGAGAAATGCATTTTTTTTTCTGAATACTCGTTCAGCTCAGCCGTTTCTGAACTGTGTACTCCTGCTAGAATTACAGGTAGGCTGAAGCCTATCTCAGCCTACATTGGGCGAAGGTGGAGTACACCCTGGAAAGTTCGCCAAACCATTACAGGGCATCACACACCTACACGCACACACAATCATGCACACTCATGCTCACACCTAGGAGCAATTTGGAGCAGCCAATTAGTCTAATGTGCATGTCTTTGGGATGTGGGAGGAGCCCGGCGTATCAATCAATCAGGGCCATGTTGGAACATCATTTTGATGACTGTGTACTGCAGAGGATGAGCTCCTTGTGCTAATCTCTTTGTTTAAGATTATCTTACTGTAAAGTAGCATCCCTGTAATGGAGAGTGTAAGGATGGCTGACATGAGTGCACAGAGCACTATCAGCGAGTGCAGTCGCTATGAATGAGTGCACTGGAGGGCAAATTGCACCAAAGTGTGTACCCAAACCTAATAGGTCTTACCGTTCAATCTTCAGTGTTGAAGTACTGTATGTGCCGTCACCTGATGCTCAGGAATACCTTTCTCACTCACTCTCGCTCATTTGCCGAACGGTTTAATTCTACTAGGGTTGCATGGAGGCTGGAGCCTATCTTAGCCAACATTGGGTGAAGGCAGGGTACACCCGGAACAGCTTACCAGACCAGAGCAACATGGGGCCAACATACACATAACCATTCACGCCCAGGAACAGTCAATTAGCCAGTTAGCCTAATGCTCATCTTTTTTGACTGTTGGTGGAAACTGGAGTCTTCTTTTCCTTTCGGCTGTTCCCTTTCATCCTCCGTCTTCATGGAAGTCATATTAATGATTCACGATTCGATTAGGTTTTTACGTCGGCTGCCCTTCCTGACACAACCCTTTAGCAAAGGGGCAGAAACACGCTGACGGCTTTGCAGCTACTCTTTACAAAAGTCAGCAATGGTTCTTTTACATGAACCTCACACCATAGACAGTGAGAGACATGGCCGGCCTTTGATAACCCAGTTCGCTGCACTGGGGGGACAGTGACAACCTTGTGGATAGTGGGACTCGAACCCCCAACCCTAGGATAAGTGCTTCAGTGCCCTTTTATTGGTGGAAAGTAGAGTACCTGGAGGAAACTTCCAAACTCCACATAGAAGAGCAGCGATGAAGATAATAGGCTTAATATTCTGCTCAGTGATTATATTTCTTCTTCTTCTAGTTCATGGATATATTATCAGGGTCATGGTGTTTTAGGTGGATAGCATTGTTTCTCTTGTAGATATTTTCCAAGAGCACAGTTTTGTAGTCTGCTTTGTTTGTGTTAGGATCATTTATCATTTATCCAGATGACTATCATTTCGTGTCATCTGGTTACGTATGCTTGTTATGTATGACCTGGTATGTTGGTGAGGAGCATTTTTAAGAGGACAAGCGTACATTTAGCACAAGCAGATCGACATCTGACAATAGCGTCACAAAATCAAATATTCAATGATGATAGACAACAATCCCTCGCTACTTCATGCTTCAGTTTCTGCAGCTTCAGTGCATCGCGGTTTTTTCAAAAATATTCATAGAAAAATTAAAAATATATAAGAAAATTAAGGGAAAATGGGGGAAAAGTAAAGGAAAATGCTGCAAAACGAGGCCAAATTATGCAAAAATTAAAAACCCCATACAAAAAAAAAAACACCCAACAAAACTACTTACATTTTTATGTGAGGTGTGTGTCTGTATGTGTGTGTATTTATATTTTATTTACATCTTATGCGTTAATTTTGAATGTTTAATTGTTATTATAAGCATTTATAGCATTGCGTATGTATTTATTGATATTATATACACACGTGTGTACGTATACGTCAGACAGGGGGGTCAATCGTACTTCGCGGAAATCGGCGGTCGTAGGGGAGGTCTCGGCCCCCAATTACTGCGAAAAGTGAAGGATCTCTGTACCCTGGTTTCCTCACCCAGTCCAAAGTCATGCACATTAAGCTAATTGGATATTCTTGATCACCCATAGATGTGAATCTCGGTATGAATGGTTGTGTGTCTTGGCCCTGTAATGGCCTGTCAGACTATTCAGGGTGTGCCCTGCCTTTGCCTAGCACGGGGGTGGTGGTTTCGGTCCTCATTAACCATGGAATGTGAGGGATCCCTGTATTTTTTTGGTTTATTCATACGTTCATTTATTTGCTGAACTGATTAATCTTTCAAGAGTCAGGTGGATAGGAGCCTATCTCATCCAACATTGGGTGAAGAATGCAGGGTACTCCCTGAACAGCTCACCTGTTAATCTTGGGGCCGATACACACACACACACACGCACACATGACAAGGGGCAATCAGCTTAAAGTGCATGTTTTTCGATTGTGAGAAGAAACCGGAGAACCCAGAGGAAACCCATGTATGCACAGGGAGAACATGCAAACTCCACCCAGGACTCACTAGCCACCATCCTGCCCTTTGTCAGTCTTTGTATATAAAACTTTTTTTCTGTAGCAACTTTGACAGACAGAATGTCTACCTTCACAGCAAGAAGGTCCTGGGTTCGAATCCCGGGCTCGGGTGCTTGTTGTGTGGAGATTACACGTTCTCCTGTGCTTGCGTGGGTTTCCTCCGGGCACGCTCCTTTCATACACGTGCACATTAGCTGAATTGAATATTTTAAGTAGCTCCTAGGCGTGAGTGTGAATGGAATGCTGCTCGGCGATGGTCCGGCGAGCCGTTCATGGTGTATCCCATCTTCACCAACTGTCGGCTGACATAGGCTCCAACCTCCTCATGGCTTGATTAGGATTAAATGGTTCTGCAAATGAGTGAGAGAAAATTGAACAGACCAGCAATTTAATGATGTTACTAGTAATTTTTTGAGTTATTTGTTTCCTGAACTGCTTGATCTTATCAGCGTCACAGGGAGGCTGAAGCCTATCTCAGCCGGAATAAAATACATCGAGAACAACTCACACACACAACACATTTGCACTCACACTCAGACCTAGTAGTGATATGGAATAACCAATCGGTCTAAGCGGCATGTGTTTAAACTGTTGGAGGAAACCAAAGTAAGCCGAGGAAACCCTCACAAGTACGAGCAGAACATGCGAAACCCCATAAAGAAAAGCCCTCTCCGAGCCCACGACCCGAACCCAGGAGCTTCTGTCTGTAAGGTGGACGTGCTAGCCGCTAGACCACTGCAGGGGAAATTGTAATTTGTTTACCCGCAGCAGTGCTACAGTTCTTCTCCATGATCCACACAAAGTCCACCATTTTCAAAGTGGGGCCAAATCTCAAATGGCTTCGTATTTCCTTTGTTTGCACCATATTTATGATACAACAGAATTGAGATAAACACCCTTCCTATTGCCCAGAAGAATAATGGAGAGAGACATTTATGATTCAGATCCAGAAAGGCCTGACTGCTTGTGTGTTCTCATTTTCGGTGTCATCTGCTAATGTTTACTGTGTGTTTTCAGTGAAGATTAAAGTATTGGTACAGTTGGCTGTGTTCGGGGGGAAAATGAGCCGTCATTATGTGAGGTTGCCCCTTTTATTTTCATGAGGCATTAAGGTGTTATAGATATTAAAGTTACACTTCACTTTATGAGAAACTGCCGTGTAACACTAATATGGGTTCATTTCCAAATTATTGATTTTTATATCAGCTGCCTTTTTTATGGTCTTAACACGTTTCAACCTTGATGTACAAGACACACACACACACACACACACACACACAGGTAATCCTTGGTGCTGTGCTCGACTAATGCATTCCCTCACCCCCTACTGTAACCTTGACCATCACAAACATCTACTGTACATATTGATGGATGCTCCTGCTTCGGTTGATTAACACTGTTCTCAATCATTGTGTTAAATATGCAGCCAGATTCTGCCCAATAGATACGTTCTCAGGCTTAAAGATGTGCAGATGTGCAGGACGTCGATGTTCTTTTGTTAGGCACACCCTTTCTCCGGTACAGAGGATCTCACACTCGCATAGTCTCCTTATTACATGTATTCAGAGAGCTTGAATAGTTTCAGTTGGCGATATTTCATGAATACAGTTGCGTTGGACTTTTATCAGTCGAACACGTGCTGGTGATATGAACTGAAGATTCGTCGACAGGATAACTGTGGCCTCAGGCAGAGTAGCAGTTTAATACAGCAGTCTGCAGTGAATGTTGAGATAAAATTATTTCGGACAACTCGTGTTTAAATCTATTGTAATGTTATTGGTCGTGTGTACGTCCCCAACGATCAAATCACTTGTACACACGTTTCGATAGCCTGGTGGTGGTTCGTACTGAAAAATATTGGCTAGCTTACAAGCCTGAGTAGATAGTGTAGTTCTATGAGCTGAATAAAAATGATAATAGTTTGTATTGGATGGAGCGGACATGGCGGCGTAGTGGTTAGCATGTCCTCCTCACAACAAGAAGGACCCTGATTTGGGTCCTGGGCTCGGGCATTTCTGTGCAGAGCTTGCATGTTCATCCATAGGTTATTCTCAGGGTATTTCGGTTTCTTCCCAAAGTCAAAGCCATGCATGTTCGGAAAATTGTCCCTAGTTGTGAGTGGGAATTTTATTTATTTTTATCTTTTTTTTTTTTTTTTTTGTGTTTTGGTCCTGTGATGGGCTGGCAAGCTGTTCACGGTCTATCATGCCTTTGCCCTGAGTGGGCTAAGCTGTGTTAAGTTTGTTTCAGGGGATGAGCATCACTTTAGCATGGGGGTTAGCATCTCCAACTCATAGCAAGAAGGTCCTTGGTTTGACTCCCTTATTCATTCATGTGTATGTGTAGAGTTTACATGTTCTTATTGCGCCTGCGTGGGTTTAATCTGGGTACTCTGGTTTCCTTCAGTGGTCCAAAAACATGCACAATAAGCCTATTGACTTTTCCAAATTACCCCAGTGTGTGTGTGTGTGTGTGTGTGTGTGTGTGTGTGTGTGTGTGTGTGTGTTGTCTCTGAGATGGACTGGCATGCTGTTCATGGTGTACCCAGAGTCGGCTGAAATAAGCTCCAGCTTTTCCGCGACGCTAGTAGGAGTAAGTAGTTTGGTAACTGAATGAATGAACAAACACACATCCGACAAATCGATAATGAACTGCATTGGCAACTATTTTATGTAAATCTAATTTGATATCACTTTGATTGGTTTATTGTCGCAGCCCTGATGGAAACGTAAGCAATGTTTTTAAGGTTATTACAGCTTTCCCTGCCAGTCAATAGGCTTTAATGATTACATTAAATTTGTTAACGCAGATCATATCACATTAACTCGGTCATTCTGTAACCTGTGTTGATATATTTGACGGACATTCATTGGCCATACTTGAATAATATTCTTCTGTAGTAACGCACACATCTGAGGTGACATGATTAACTGCCTATTCTGCAGAAACTGGCTTAACGTAGCTTTACTACTAATCAGAATCTAATCAGGAGGTCAGTGCAGCGGGCAGCTGTCCGTACAAGCACTGGGGCAATGCACACCAACCATGGCGTGAATAAAAGCAACACCGCTTTCATTTATTTTTAAGTTTAAATATAAAGATTAAGGCACTGCTGAAAAGCACAGCTCCAAAAAAACTAAATGTCTCCTGATACAAGGTTTCAATAGGAATTTGTTTTGATGAAACCATCGATGATGTAAACATGTAAACATCTCGTTATCACCACCCACTCCCCAAAGTTTTGATAACGGAATGGGTGTGGTCCGACTGTCTGTTACACTTTACTTTCCATACATTTACTTTCCGCCCGTTGAAGCCGGGACTTTCGATCTTTTATTGCTTGTTTAGTACCATGAGTGCTTCGATGAGTTTTAATGTGAGTGACCTTGACCTACCTTACAAGGTCATGGAAGCAAAGCTTTATATTAAGTTTCCAGACGTTTACTTGCTGCTTGCTGATGCTGATGCTTTCAAGCTTGCTACGCTTGTTTTATATTTGCATATTAAGAACGGTCCTTTCGGTGGGAGCGCCTGGACCCCTGTGGTCATGAAAAATTCCTCTATGGTTTGCAATAAGTAACAATTTGCAGGGGAAGACAGAGTAGAAGTTAGCATCATTCAGACATATAGCGGCACGAGGAACATCACCACAGGGTTCCCATGTGTACACATACATACAGACGGATGGACAGAATGGTTGCAACACAAAAAATCAGATCGAGGCTATACTATATCTGTGAAGTGGGGCAGTGGTGGCCTGGTGGTATAGGGTGCTGGATCGCTGATCCTAAGGTTGGGGGCTCGAGTCCCACTCTCCACAAGGTGGTCACTGTCCCCCCAGTGTCAGTCCCTAGCTAATTGGGTTATCAAAGGCCGGCCATGTCTCACTGTCTATGGTGTGAGGT
The DNA here is from genome assembly GCA_024760905.1 of Plotosus lineatus. NCBI lineage: Eukaryota > Metazoa > Chordata > Actinopteri > Siluriformes > Plotosidae > Plotosus > Plotosus lineatus. The sequence goes on from CM045750.1 coordinate 16,713,719, forward strand.
TCATGTAAAAGAACCATTGCTGACTTTCGTAAAGAGTAGCTGCAAAGCCGTCAGAGTGTTTCTGCCCCTTGCTAAAGGGTTGTGTCAGGAAGGGCATCCGACGTAAAAACCTACGCCAAATCAAACATGCAATTCCTTTTTTTGATTGTAGAAGAAAGGCTTCGCTTTTATATTTCTAGTTGATATGAACATTTAATGAAATCTTTTCAGTACTGTTTTTGAATTTCTAAGTAAAAACCATTTGCACATTTTGTTCATTTACATACATTGAATCTAGTCAGTGAATAATGTGAACCACACACACACACACACACACACACACACACACACACACAGTGTTGACAGGTGGAGGAAGGAGGTACATGCAATATGGCAGCTAAACAGTGCTGCTTAACATTGGCCTCTACAAGACTCCAGAGACAAACTGTCAATAGAAAAGGTCAATGGGGGCTAAAGCTGAACTTAATGAGGATGTTGTGAATGTGTGCCTGGCGAAAAATTAATTTAGGATCTTTAGATGTATTTAGGAAAATGTCAATAAAGGTGTTAGGTTTTACAAAACAGTCATGTGGTAAGCGAAGTGAAGGACGTGTATAATGGAAGGCAAACATGTCCTCTGACAGAAAAAAACCATCAACAGAGAAAGAAATTGAAATGTTTTGTGACAATGGTTCACTGACCTTGTCTCAAAAGATTTCTTGTGTTCACGTACACGTGTCCTTATGTTGCTTCACTTTCAAAAGGACATCGCTACTTTTATCCACGCATCACTATTCTTTATTCCTTCTTCCTCTACTTCTCCTCTTCTTGTCTGTTAAGAATATAAAGTGGTATATATATATATATATATATATATATATATATATATATATATATATATATATATATATATATATATATATATATATATATATATATATATATATATATATATATATATATATATATATATATATATATATATATATATATATATATATAAATAAATAAATATCGGATTGACCCCCACCCCCTCCCGACTGACGTATATGTGTATACTGTATAATATCAATAAATACATATTCAATGCTATAAATGCTTATGATAACAAACATTAAAAAATGATGCATAAGATGTAAATAAAATATAAATACATACACATACAGACGCGCGCACACAGATGTGCACCTCGCATAAAAATGTATGTAGTTTTGTTGGGGGGTTTTAGGTTGGTTTTTGTTTCTTAGGGTTTTTTTTTTGCATAATCGGCCTTGTTTTGCTGCATTTTCCTTAACCTTTTCCCTATTTTTCCTTAATTTCCTTATTTTTTAATTTTTCGATTAATATTTTTGAAAAACCCACGATGCACTGAAGTCGCAGAAACTGAAGCATGAAGTAGCGAGGGATCACTGCATACATATATACAGGGATCCCTCACTTTCCGCTGTTAATTGGGACCAAGATCTTCCTGCAATCACTAAAATCCACGCAGTAGGATCAACCCCCCCCCCCCCCGACTGACGTATACGTACATGTATGTGTATATAATATAAATAAATACATATTCACTGCTATAAATGCTTATAATAACAATTAAACATTCTAAAATAATGCATAAGATGTAAATAAAATATAAATACACACACATAAAGAGAGATGGATAGGATCAGAAACGAGTACGTCAGAGGGACAGCAGATGTTAGATGTTTTGGAGACAAAGTCAGAGAGGCTAGATTGAGATGGTTTGGACATGTACAGAGGAGGGATAGTGAGAATATTGGTAGTAGGATGCTGAGGCTGGAACTACCAGGCAGAAGGCCCAGAGGAAGACCAAAGAGAAGATTTATGGATGTGGTGAAGGCGGACATGAAGGTCGTTGGAGTAAGAGTAGAAGATGCAGAGGATAGGGAGAGATGGAGGCAGATCATTTGATGTGGCGACCCCTGAAGGGAACAGCCGAAAGAAAAAGAAGAAGAAGACACATAAAGATGCACGCACACAGATGCCCACTTCACATAAATGTAGTTTTGATGGGAGGTTTTGGGTTGTTTTTTTGTCTTGTTTATTTAGGTTTTTTTTTTGTTGTTGTTACATAATTGGCCTTGTTTTTGTGGCATTTTCCTTAACCTTTTCCTCTTTTATTCCTTAATTTCCTTATTTTTTATTTTATTGAATATTTACAAAAAAAAAAATGCGATGCACTGAAGCTGCATTAAATTGAAGCACAAAGTAGAGAGGAATCCCTGTATATAGAAAAAGTATAAGTTCCTTGTTTTCACTATAGTCTTCATTCATTCATTTTCTAGACTGCTTATAAGGGTTGTGGGGAGGTTTTGCACCCATCTCAGCTGACTCTGGGTGAGGATGAGGTTTACCCTGACTGTTGAAATTCACACTCACATTCTCTCCTAGAAGCAATTTGGAACCACCAGGATGTGGTGAAGGAGGACATGAAGGTCGTTGGTGTAAGAGAAGAAGACGCAAAGGATAGGGTGAGATGGAGGCAGATGATTCGCTGTGGCGACCCCTGAAGGGAAAAGCCGAAAGGAAAAGAAGAAGAAGTCAGCCTACTTTGCATATTTTTGGACTGTGGAAGAAACAGGAGTATCCAAGGAGGAAACCAACGCAAGGATGGGGAGAACATACAAACTCCACAAAGAAACCCCTCAAGCCTGGGACTTGACCTTCTTGCCGTGAGGCGAACATGCTAACTCCTACACCACAATGCACAAATTTTCTAGATGCACATCTGTCTCACAGCAAGAAGGCACCGGGTTTGAGTGCAGGGTATTCTCGTGTGGAGCTTGCACAGTTTCTTCTCCCATTGTTCATCAGGGTACTCTGGTTTCCTTCTATAGTTGAAAGACTTGCACATCGGCAGATGGACTGATGAGCTGTACATGGTACCTTGCCTTCGACCAGAGTTGGCTTACATTCAGTCTTGTATCATAAAGTAGTTTGGCAAGTGAATGAATCAATTAACTTCCCTGGTGTAGTCAGAGATATAAAGGCTAGAACATTCACATTACATAAAGAAGGTGCTAAGCCCTTTTGAGATTCCCAGGCCGGACGAGAGTGTTTGAATGTGTTTCCTCCAGCTGTTTGAATGGGTCTCCTACAGCTGTTTGAATGGGTCTCCTCCAGCTGTTTGAATGGGTCTCCTTTGACAGTTCAAAGACATATACATGAATCTAATCAGCTTTTCCAAATTCCCCCTGCCTGTGAGTGTAATTGTGAATGGTAGTGTGTGTAACCCTGTGATGGACGTCGATCCCTGAAGCTTGAATGATGCTCATACAGGGATTGTCGTGGCTGTGATCACAATGATCTACCATATGGTTCGCCAGGCCACATATTGACTCAGTCTGATTGGTTAAGCTGTTCAGGGCTTACCTTGCTTTGGCCCGGAGTCTGCTCAGATAGCCTCTAGCCTCCCTGTGACCCTAGCGGGATAAAGCGGTTTATAAAATAAGTAAACTAATGAATTAACTTTTTTCTTGACAGTATTTATGTGTTAGTTGTTAGCACCTCTTAGCATTGCGGTGTAGTGAAGGAAAATCCAGTATATACAGAATGTAACTTGAGAAAAGTTATGGAAGTGTTTATTCCTGAGTGATCCATTACGAGGACATGCACATGCATCTACAGTGGAGGGAGAAGATAATTAGCACAAATTTGACTCTTAAGTTGTAACCACTTAAAATGTAAATGATCCCGGAGTCTTCAGCAGTCCTAATTGGCCCACACAATGTCATTGAGCTGATACAGCGAAAAAGATCTCAAAGCTTTTAAAGCCCAGACAAATTAGCATTCATCAGGAGATGCAAAGGAAGGAGACCCATGAGCCTGTCATCTCTGTCGAAAGATATAAAATGATGAATGAGACCAACAAAAATCTGCTCTGAGAGAAGTCATTGGGTTCACTGTAAGACATGACTCTCTAAATGTCAAAACACGATGTATTTTGAAATTGGACCACCAATTCGAGTGTTGAATATAATTCACGGCAGTTTGGTTTTTCGAACTGGAATTTATCAAGTCTTCTGAATGAAACCAATGTGACTTTAAGGAGGACTGAAGGTGTTTGTGGGTGTTGGAAAAAAATATATAATGAACATCATGGAAACATGAAAAAAATCTGAGTGTCATTGGTACACATAGTACACATGGTACACAATTTAAGATTAAAAGTTGAGCAGCATCAGAAGTGACCGCTATGTACATCATAATAACATAGGATCAATTATTCGAATAACATCTGGAAACATCAATGAACATTGGAATATATTGGGACAAACATTGGAATAATGTTAAAGACAAAAAACTGAACTGAAATAATGGAGTAAATTTGTTTTAGAATTCCGTAAGATTAAGGACATAATACAAAATATGTGATGCTATAATTTATATTTGAAGTATATATTTGAATTTATATATGGAGTGGGTGGGTGCTGATTAAAATGTTACCAGTGGAGTGCAACGGTAAGGGCTTATTACCATCGAGGTGGAAAACATGAATAATAACAGAGCAATAAAAGAGTTTTACTGATATTTGTGTTATTCATTTTGTGGTATCAACCAAATTACTTACATGAAATCTGAAAATAAACAGAAAACAGCACAATTTCTTTAAAAAAAAAGACCCCTTACTTTTGCCTCCCGGTCTTCTTTTCCTTTCGGCTGTTTCCTGAAACATTTTCCCAGAAATAAAATTGAGCCAATCAACACGAATGTCAACTTTAGCATATGCCACGTTGAACCAGTTAACACGAACATAATCAAAAGCACATGTCCAGGAACATTACAGACATTCCCCAGTGGCAGGGGCTGTTGAAATACCGTGTAAACTCACTTCTACAGGCAGTGAATGCCTCATTTTACGGTTACAGCGACCGATCGAATAAAATTGGTAAGTTTGATCTACCATTTTGCTCCCAGGACACATGGGCGATTAGGCGCAAGATCAAAACAACGGGGGAGGGCGCTTATTGGAGCAGGGTGCTTATTACATCGAATACGGTACTGTATATGACGTCGATAGTTTATGCAATCTGATTGGCTGTTGAGTGTTTCAGAATTTTCCTGTATGGACCAGTTGGTAAATAACGTTTTGGTTGCCCACTAACGACTTAACCAACATATGAGCGTCAAATAAAGTTGTTGTGTCGGTGATACGTAGTGCGTTTTGGTTCAGTGCACACAGCCTTATTTCAAATAAAAACAGCACATGCAACCAGACATGGGAATCAACTTTCAGTTCCTTTAATTTTCCTTTCATGTGAGATACGAAGAAGGTATTGTGACGCGCCAATTTTTGTTCTTCAGGAAATGGTGTGTGTGTGTTTTTCTGTCCGCTGTCCACGAGTGCACGCTCAGTCCTAATAAGTTATTACTTTTGCATGAGCTATATATTGTTCATGTTATTATTACTACACATTTCAGAGCTTGCGTGAATTATAGTTAAGTAAGTAAGTAATTTTATATTAGTCATTACATTTTAATAGACAGGAACTTTCCAATAGGTCTGACATCGGGATCTAAATAGATCATTAGGAGTTCAACTTCATCAAGTTAGACAGAGCATGGGTGTATCCGAAGACCCGGAAGAGGTAAGTTTCAAATTTGAACTTCTCCACTAATGGCATAAGTAATGTCATGACGGTAGTAATGGTTTTAGTACTATTAACGTAAACACATCAGTCAAATGTCAGTTAGGCCCTATGGTACAACAACAAGAATCTGATTTTGTATACCAGTTGGTGCTTCAGGAATGGTCAGTGATCAGGTGTGTTTACTATACCAGTCATTTTAGTATTTGGGAGCTGCACAAAAATATATCATATAAATTTTTTATAAATTATTTACGCATTAGACAAGTTTGGTCAGTACAGTGAAATTCCAGACAAGCTTTGATGCATTGACCTCATTATCACTTGGTAAATATACATCTGAAATTTCCGAGTTCGGACCTCACAATTCTTCTCAAGTCGTACTTCTGCAGTCAATGCAATCACAGATTTTTACTGTATCTTGGTTGTTGGTACTGTTAAAAATACCATTTTCTTTTTGCCCCTATGGTGGCACCCATAGCCTCATGGTTAGAAAAGTGGTTTTGGGACTAAAAAGTCGCTGGCCCAATTTCCTCGATTCATGAACCAGCATTAAAAATGTGTGGTGGTGGTGGTGGTGGTGGGTGCTGGATAGATGAGCTGCACCTCCTCTTCCTCCACCTTCATGGCTGACGTGCCCTTGAGCAAGATGCCCATCCTCCATCTGTTCTCCGGACACCCTCAATGTGTGTGGCAGGCCACTGCTCGAGTGTGTGCTCACTGTTTACTTGTGTGTGTGTGTGTGTGTGTGTGCGCGTGCTAATTTTGAATGGGTTAAATACTGAGGCAACAATTTTCCTTGTGGGATTAATGCAGTACGTCTAGTCTTCACTTAACGACGGGGTTAGTTTCTGTAGACTCCGTCGTTAAGCGATTCCGTCGTACAAACCCCGCTTTAGTAGGCATTTTGCTTGGTTTGGTTGTAGGCTACTGTATTGCATACGTATAGACTGTTGAATGTGAGAAGCCAAAACTGCTATCAATCGCTTGAACTCTTTTATCTAGCACCGTGGTAGACTTCCGACTGAGTAGTGAGTGAGTGCGTGCGTGCGTGTGTGTGTGTGTGTGTGTGTATATGAGTAGGTAGGCGGGATGGGAGATGCTGCCGACACTAGATATGCGCGAACATACGCACACACTCACAAATCAGCTGCTTTGTTTCTGCTGTGACTCGTTAACAGTAAAAGTATATTTTTGATAATTTTTGACAATTTTTAACAGGCCGTTGTAACTCTGAGTCATCGTTAACCGAGTCTGTCGTTAAGTGTCGTTCCACCTGCATGTGGAAAAAAAAAAAGTGCAAACATTTGTGGTACCTACTAGCAGTAGACATGCAACCTTTAAAAAACAAACAAACAAACCAAATTACCACTGATAAACTGCTAAAGGGTAACACGGACCAAAAACGTGAGAGAGACGAATAAGTTTCTTTATTTGGACAATGTAGCAATTTGTAGTCATTTCTTTAGTGCTCAGAACTCCGATCCAAAAGGCCTAGTTTCACTGAAGTCTCCTGTGTAAACAGAACCATTATTTGATCTCAGAGTCATTAAACCCGCTGGTATGTTTTAAATTGTGTTATTGGCGAAGTCATGTCTCTTAACAGTTGCCAAATGTACGAATGGAGCAGCCATTTCTTCTTACATTATGTGCAATTTGCCATTTCATCTTTAGTTTCTTTCTTCATCCATCATCCATGCAAGTGTCCTCTAGAAATCAGTTCTAATTATAATTACTGCATGGTGGGATGACTGGACTTTCAGCAGCTCTTTATAATCCTGTCCTTCCATCCACATGCATTTTCAATTTAGTTTTTCGGCATTTCTGTATCTGGGTACGGAGCAGAGAATGGCCGAATGAGGATGGCCATTGTGCTTTACAGTCCTTGCGATAAATTAGCAATGATAAGACCCGGAGAGCGTGTGTCCAGAGGCTATCATTGATCCCTGAAGGCAGGCTTTTAAGACACTTACTAAAAGCCGCAAGCTTGGAGATGAGTTTATGGTCCACTGTGAGTGGAAAACATTGAAGAATTTTTCTTTAAGCCAATACAGCACAAACCTCCACGGCCTATTTGCATACACGGTTTAAACAGGAGAGTGTTGTTCATTAATATAAGTGAACAGTTGGAAATAGAAGTAATGAGACATCTAAAATATATATTATAGTACAATTTAAAGTGTGTATGTGTGTGCGAGTCCACGGACATTGCATGCCAATTTTATAGTTGGTGGTTTATTCCAACTAAAGTTTTCCATGAATCTCTCACTGTGGGAATATAGCCGCTACATACACATAGCAACAAGGGAGGCAATTAGCTCCAGACAGTGTGCGATTCTTCTTTGTCCTTGTTTTTCCTGTTGGGAGGCAGTCCGGTTGTAGTTCTAAGCCTGCTCCATCAGTCAGAAGTAACAGACAAATCCCTCACTAGCATGTCGTACAAGACAACAGAGAAATGGGTCAGGCCATAACATTCCTTGTTGAGCCTGAATATCACAGACACGGGCTGCTCAGGTCTCGGTTACTGGTGAAGTTTGTAGCGCTCTGAAATATCACATTGCTCGTAAAGGTACATCCACCTGGCATTATGCCGGATTATAGTGGCAAGTACATTTATGAATCTGAGAAATCTCCCTAAAGCTGCTTTTACACACGCAGCAAAAGCAGGTTGTCCCAGGAACAACTTGTGCTTAGAGCAGTGCTTCTGAAGGGGGCGGGGTATGATGCCAAGGGGGCACGGTGTGGTGCCGTGGGCAGTGCATATGACCCTGGGGGAACACGTATGACCCTGGGGAACATACTTTTCTGGAAGAGTGTATGAGAATTAAGTGTAATTGCACCTCCACTCCAGTAGTTGGCAGTGGCATTCATTGTCACGCAAGCTGCACCCGGAACAAGATGTGCTGGAACAACTAACACTACCTTAAAATAGCCCCACAAACGAGGCAATACAGTAGGCCCTCAACATTCGCGGGGGTTAGGTTCCGAGCCCTCCCGCGAATCGAGATAATCCGTGAGTTCTGTACCCGGAAGTAAAACCCCATGTAACACGTCACATGCGCGAATGAGTAGCCGGAAGTAAAATACCATGTATCTATTATATACGCTAAAATCTGCTTCTTAAACACATTCTATAGACAGTCTTACTCTTATTCATTCTATAGACAGTCTTTACTCTTATTTATGATAAAATATAAACATTATACAGCATATACTGTTGTAAAGCACTCATTTTAAAGTCTTTTTCAATTATTATTCCAGTACAGTGCCTAAGTTAATCTTTAGAATGTTTGTGTGTGAGATTTTGTTCTGTAACATGTTTCACAAATGATACCAAAAGGATAAACTTTATTACGCTTCATGTCCTTTTACATTGAACTTGGAGTGACGTCTTGGAGTGACGTCTCCAAGATGGCGCTGCCTAGAGGGCAACGTCGCGGAGTTCTCGGAGTCAAATTGTTTCTTTGTTGGTTTTAATTTGTTTTGTTTGTTTGTTCATGTTTTGGGCTATGCTCGTCTATGATCGGTCGACCCAACTACAGCTATGATCAGCTTCGGGCAACTAAGCACGCAACAACTTCTATTGTGAGCTGCTATGCTATATGCTATGCTATGGGAGCTCAATGCTAACAATAAGCCCAGGCAGAGTTCTCAGATTCTCTGGCGCTTGGTTCGCACTTCCGGCCATACTGCTTGACAATGTTCAGTCCCTGCGAAACAAGATGGATGATCTTCATGCTCACATTGCAGCACAGAGGGATCTACAAGACTGTGTTTCTGTGAAAAATGGCTCGAGGAGAATACACCCGATAAGGCGATTATACCAGCCGGCTACACGGCCTTCATCCCCTGCAATCCCAAGCGCTGGAGTCGTCGTTCGGCCCCTTCCTGCCTGGGCTTATTGCTAGCTGGGATGCGGCTCGCATTGAGCTGCCTACCATAGCACGTTAACTCTGCTAATAGTCGTTAGCTCTGCTAATAGCACTTTAGCTCTGCTTAGTTATACACGCCTGAAGATACTCCGATTTTATAGCTGTAATAGAGTCAACCGGTCATAGATGAGCGTAGTGCAAAACATGAACAAACAAAACAACAAATAAAACAAATTAAAATGAACAAAGAAACAATTTGACTCAGAACTCTGCGACGTTGCCCTCTGGGCAGCGCCATCTTGGAGACATCACTCCAAGTTCAATGTAAAAGGACACAAAGAGTACTGTAATAAAGTTTATCCATTTGGTATCGTTAAACATGCTACAGAACGTAAAATCTCACGCATAAACATGAACTTAGTTACTGTACTGGAATAATAATTGAAAAAGATTTTAATACAACAGTTCAGAGAAAACCGTCGTTTCTCAGGAGAAAGTTTTATTTCTTCAGAAGAGACATCCAGCATTTTCTCTCACTTAGCCAGAGAAGACGCATAGCGTTTGAGTGGTATAGAGCTTAACTGCTAATTAAAACAGACACAAAAAAAGAGGCTCATTGACAACTTGTGCGTGAATGAGGAAAAAGTGGCAGGACATGAGCTCAACCAATCAGGAGAAAGGAGGACAGCCATTGGCCGAATTTGAATCATGTGCCGGTTGCTCGGCAGTCAGCGAATACTCAAACCATGGGTGCAAAACCGCGAATAGTCAAGGGCATACTGTATTCCTTAGAACCTGCACCACAGGTACGCCTGATCCTAAAACGGACAGCAAAAATTTTGATGATTGGTAATGCATTTTTGAGTTAATGTGTGGAATGCGCATTAAATATAAATGTAAGTTAAATAGCCATATTGTATTTTGGAGATATTTGATATGATAAGCTTTGTGTAGTTACCAAATCCCAACATCCGCACCAAAAATGATGACGATTTGTTCGTATGCCCATTGGGTTGAGGCGTACTAAAATGTGGTCCACCAACTGATGTCAAGTTGTGAAGGGACGCATGGGCTGGTTTTTCCACAGGCAGTCACATTGACCAATTTGTCCAGACAGAAGTTGTTCTGGTGCAAGTGCTAAGACAGCAGGTTTCATTACAGTCTGGTTTAGTTATAATGAAATGGTTCCTGGGCAGTGGTGGCCTGATGGTAAGGTGTTGGTTCACTGATTCCAAGGTTGAAGGTTCAAGCCTCACTCTCAAACCCCCCCAGCTGGAGCGTTTATCCTATGGTTGTATATGGGTTGTCAGTGCAGCTAACTGGGTTATCATAGTCCACGTCCCTCATTGTCTATGGTGTGAGGTTCATGTAAAAGAACCATTGCTGACTTTTAACAAGAGTAGGCTGCATTGCCATCAACGTGTTTCTGCCCTGCGATGACCTGGCAAGCTGTTCAGGGTGTACTCTGCCCTCGCTCAGAGTTGGCTGAGATGGGCGCCAGCTTCCTAATGACCCTAATTAGGATTAAGTGGTTCCGAAAATGAATGAAAGGATTGAACGGTTCCTTCTAGTGGGTAGCTAATAAAACATTCATTTGCACTTAGTTACTTATATAGATTTTTTTTTTTTACATGTCCCATGCACAGATCACCTCCAAATTCTAATAGTATGTTACTTGTATCACATTCTACTGTCTACTAGCTTCCCATCCAGGTGGAGTTGAAGTCCTGGTTGCTTCATGCTATGGAAACCAAGGTTAAGCATCAGCCTGATGAGCCGCTATGGCTCGGGTGCAAAAATCCAACAGACTTTACCTACCTTACATGCTCCAAGCGCACTCAGAAATCATGGAGTTCAATACTTTTTTTGAATTTCAGAGATCGTGTTCATTGTAGCTCCAGTATAAACCCACATTTACGGTAAATTAAACTCAAAGAGGCTCATTTAGAATCAGACTGTTTTGTTTTGCGTTATTTGTTGCATAAACAGCTGTATATAACACTGCAAAGGTGCCTTTATATGAGTTTATAGACTTCTTATACATGGTGATAGTATGTTTGGTTTATTTCATTCCGCCGTGGTACAGGATTGATAGTCTAGGCGTTGATTGTATTCACCGAACAAAAAGCTTTCAGTCTTCATTCAATAGGTTAATGAGATACCCATGGCTGTCATTATAGTATGGCAGCTGAAGATAGCAATGAATCAGCAGAATGAAGAGAAGATGGACAGACTATGTCTGATCGAGTAGAACCTTGGAAATAAAGAGCGGAATTCGGTTTGAATGTGTCATTTGCGTATAGCAATGAGCGTCGCTAGGTTTTGTAAAGAAAATCGTAAGAATAAAGGCTGAAGATGAATAAAACTGTGTTAAGTAAAGTGTAACATAAATGAGCATGATGAAGCTGAAGCTCCGTTGCGTTGGCGGCCTGATTTGGATTATTGTCTCGGTCCCATGATGAAAGTCATCCCAATTTAGTTGTATACATTTTGCTGTAGATTGGCAGCTGGGATGTTTCCATACACATCACAATTGATTTCCTGCCACCATCATGAGTTATATTATCAATAAAACTACTAAGCCTGTTCTAGTGGCAGCCGTGCAAACCTATGCCTTGATACTAACTCCAGCACTCTTGAGTGATGAACTTGTTCGGTTTTAGATCATAAACAGATCCTTTGTTTCCTTCTTTACTGGATTTATTCAGGCTTTGAGTATTCAGAGGTTAAACACAGGGTCCAAACCAAGAGTTAACTCATTGTTTAGAGCTATTCATTGTTGAAGCGCTCAAACAGAACATAGCAGCGCATTCAAAAACATCTGCCAGTGATGTACCAATATTTCTAATAACTTAGGGGGGTAATAAGAAAGGTGATGCCTTGAACTGTGGAATAAACCCAAATGTCTTGATTGTGAATCAGAAAACCAAAAATAAAATTGAATGCTGTTCCAATACTTTCAGAGGAAACTGTATATGGGTGATGCAGGTATGCTTATGCCTTATTGCGGTACAGTAAAGTAAAGGTATAGCAGGATGGATAAAAATGTTTTCAGCGTACAAATACTTATTTTTTAATCATTTTTATTGTAAATATCCATTAAGGAGTAAGATTTGTTGTTTTTTTTATGTCTAGCTTGCTTTTGCTGTTTTTATCGAAGATAGACTGGTACCTCAGAATGCATTCAACTAAAAATTGTATGTGTATCTGGAGATCTGGCATCCTGTTCAGGGTGTGCATTGCCTTTGCTCAGAGTTTGTGGGGATGTGCACCAGCCTTACTGCAAACCATAATAATGGATAAAGCAGTCCAGAAAATGTGATAATGTATAGATTGAGGCACTGCCGCAAGCCCGAGGTTCTGACAGATCAATTGCGAGGTATCCGGGGCAACGGTTCTGAGTAGCACGGCTCTTTTTAGAATTGAATCAATTTTAGCACTGGAGAAAATAAACAAACAACTCCCCTCCACACACACACACACACACACACTTCGCAAATTTGGTCTTTAGCTTGTTTCCATGTTCATTTGTATCAACTGTCTTTAATTATCTGTTTAATGAATTGATGTTCCATGTTGAAATTAATGTTTTGTGTTGTTTTGCTCGACGAAGGTTTGCTGCCTACTTGATTTAGGTTGCAAGTTTATTTTTCTGTGCAAGTCTGAGCAGTGGTATATGAGCCTCGTTTCTTTTCTTTTTTTTTTTTTCTTTTTTTAATCGGGTGGTGGGGGTGGGGGTGTTTTTAGTTTTGTACTTTTGTTAGAGTTTTGCTACTATGTAAGCTGTGATTAACGACATCTATCAAAGTTGTGTGATATGCCTATGTGGCACCGCTTCGAATGTCCGCTTAGATTAGATGACACGAGTTCTTTCACCCCACACATGAGGGATGTCTAGTGTTTCCATGTGTTTTTTCCTCTACTATCATATATTCTAAAGTTTGTAAATTCCTTTCTGGCTTGCATGGGTACAATGTTTTTCTCCCACAGTCACAGTCAAAGACATTCACATTAGGCTAATTGGCTGTTCCAAATCAGCTGTTTAGGGTATAACCTGTCTTCACTCCAAGTTGGCTGCAATAGGCTCTACATGACCCCAGTAAGATTAAGCTAGGATTAAGGTTCGGTAAATTAAATAATTATTTTTTTTAAATCAGAGGATAGGCTTCAGCCCAGTCATGACCCTAATCGGATTTAGTGGTTCCACAAATGAGTGTGACTGGATTGGTGTATTTTGGTCTTCCATTTATCTGAAAGGTACCATACCCAGTATTGCTAGATGTGTCCTTACTTAAGAATTTGGGTTGGTTTAAAAATAGAAAACTTGCCTTTAGTTCTTAAAATGTGTGCAGTGATGAATTAATAGTTCTGGGTCAGTGTCACAGTGGTCTGGGTGAAGGAGACAAGAAAATAGAGTCATTAGAGAAACTCCCAAGTCTCTGTCTGGCATAGAAACAGCCTGTGAGTGGGTGCAAGAAAGTGTGTGTGTGTGTGTGTGTGTGTGTGTGTGTGTGTGTGTGTGTGTGTGTGTGGGTGCCTGAAAGAATATGTATGCATTTCAATGACATTTATGCCTGGATGTGCTACAACATATCCTATAATCTGCTCATTGAGAAGCAGCCCAATCGATTCAACCTAATCTTTACTTTTTTTTATTCTTATAAAGAATTGGGCAATTCACTTCCCCAGTCAACAGAGATACAGCATTGTCGAAATAATGAAAACACCTTTAGTCAAATATATATATATATATATATATATATATATATATATATATATATATATATATATATATATATATATATATATAGTCTAAGCACCCATTTCAGTTTGAATCCATGGCTACATCCACAGTAATGAGAGAATCCATATCCTAAAGAATGAGCAGGGAATACTAATTCTCGCGCCCGGCCATATTGCGACAGGACACCATGTAGCCATTTTCTATCCAATCTTTCAGCTGTGTTTCTATCTCAACCTTGAATTACTTCCACCCTCCTTGCCTAACCGAGGGATGTCTAAAAGCCACCTGTGAAAATTTCAGGGTTCCCAAAGAATATGTGTTTTCAGAGCTCTAATGGTAGTAGACGGCTCACGTCTGAAGAGTAAAATAGCAGGCTAGAGAATACGCTCTAGAGAGAGCATTGTGGAGATATATTTGTGTGGAAGATACAAAAGAGCGACGATTGACAAGGTTGACTGTAAAACAGCCTCGAAAAAGATGGCCAAGCTAGGATTAGCCTCTGGATGTCTGCCAACTGATGATAAAATGAAATGCGCTAGTCTGGATTCCTGTAGTTTTCCTAAGAAAACATTCCTTGCAATTTCTTTACTTCTCACTCACTCATTCCTCACTCACACATTCCTCACTCGCTCACTCACTTTTCACTCACTCACTCACTCACTCACCCACTCACTCACTCACTCACTCACTCAGTCTTTTGCTGATCCCCTTAATTATAGAAGTACTAAAGTCACAAGAAGACTGGCACCTATCTCAACTGACAGCGGTGCACCCTGAAGAACATACCCAGACCATCACAGGGCAACAATCGCACACAACCATTCACGATTACACAAATAGGAAATTTGGACCAGTTAATTAGCCTAATTGTGCATGCCTTTGGACTTTGAGAGGAAACTGGAGTACTCGGAGGAAACCTATTCAAGCACGAGAAGAACATGCAATTTGCACACAGCTATGCTTCAGGCTGGGAATTGAACTCAGGAACTTCTTGCTGTGAGGTGGCTGTTCTAACCACTTAATCATCAAACGTGCCATCCTTAACACTCTTTATTCAATCCTGTATCGAGTTTCCATCACGATTTGGAAGTGTGAACGTATACACCTACAGCTAAACAAGAGAAGTTGTCACTTGCAGAACAAAGGGAGGATACTTTTCTTGCAAACAGCACAGTGTAATTGCTTGAGCATCTTGATCTGTTTCATTTGTGATATCACCTAGTACGTATCTACTTAAGTGAAAACCGATTGATTTGCCTATTAGCGAATCGGTTATCGAACCAGCTAGCAAAGTAAATGATTAAAAGAAAAAAACAGCTGTCATTTCAAGTATCTGCCTACGTGATATTCAGTTTAAACATTAGTAATCAACTCCTAAACTTTAATATTGCCAGCAGGCTCGTTACAAAGAAATCGGCTTTAATTACAATAGTACTGTGGCAAATGGTATCCTATAAGCTGATTTAAAAAAACAAACAAACAAAAACACTTCTCTTCATCAAACCAGCAAAAATAATCTGACGAATATTTAAGCGTAGTCGCTACGGCTTAAGTTGTAGTCTTGTATCTGTCCGGCATTCGCGCGTGTCCACCGCAGGAAACCGAATTAAAGATGTTGATTGACTGTTATGTTTGATATCAATGACTTGCATAATGATGGGCAGCTCGTCATTTCTGAGCTGCTTAATTTTAATTAGAGTTGCTGGAAGGCTGGCGCCCATCTCAGCCGACTCTGGGTGAGGGTGGGGTACACTCTGGATAGCTTGCCAGACCATTGCAGGGCCAACATTCACATGATTAATCATACTCACACTCACACCTACGGGCGATTTAAAACATCCAATTATCCTACCGTTCATGCTTTTGGACTGTGGGAGGAAACCGTAGTACCTGGAGGAAACCCACACAAGCACGGAGAGAACATGCAAACTCCACACAGAAATGACCGAGCTGGGCATCAAACCCCAGACCTTCTCGGCAGACATGCTAACCACTGCACCATTTATGACCAGCAGATGTAAAAAAAAAAAAATAATAAATAAATAAATAAATAGATTGGTTGTTATTTACGAAGCTGAAACCCACAAATCATGGCTGTCTGGTTATCTTTGCATTTACAGTTAATTACATAAATACATGCAGGGAACATGAAGACAGTTAACGAACTTCTACATTTATACATTATAAACTATGTGTTTTCCTCCTTTGTTTTTTTGACTTTTTAAATCTAATTGATTATTCTAATGTTTTATATTATTTTAAATTTATTAGTAGAGCATTTACCATGCAGTGATATGCAGTACCGCTTGTAAATTGATGTAATAAGATATAAGTGGGGCTGGGATTATGGCCAGAAATGTTATCACCATAAAACTTTTCCCGTCAGCAGATATAATTATCACATTAAACATAAATTCTTTATTCTTTTGAGTTTTAAACCTGAGTGAAGGTTCTAAACTTATTTATGGTTCGAATATGAAAATGAAAGATACTTTCCGGACAGTGAAACCTTGCAGTTCTAGTTCAGGTTTTGGATTTTAAAGTATGAATAATAAGAACAATTAGTATGAATATGAATTAGTGTGTGATTTCATTAAACTCAAATTTAATTTAATATTTTACTGCTGGGATAGAATTTTTAATTTTTTTTTTGTATTTATGAACCGTTGTAAGAATTTTACCTTAATCAGCTTTCAAATTATTTTGATGACACTTTGACTTGTAGTACTTGCTTTCAATCCTGACCCTTCCCAGAAGGTCAGTTGTAACACTGTCGACTAACTGTTCTGGACCCGCCCTACAACCTCCCAGAAGAACTGCGTAATACTTATTGCACCGTGTCCCTCATCGATATCTCTTGCACTAGCATAATGCCAGAGGTTAAGAGACCAAAGAATAGACTAACTGAGGGTAAAAGAGAAAAAGATAGACTAACCAAACTAACGACTGATCAAGAGTACACTGTGGACTGGTTTCTACTCAGTGTTGAGCGTGAAGAAGGATAAATGGCTACAAGGTACACGTCGAGATGTTGACATGGTCCTTTTTCTGTTGGACTGGTAAGCAATCGTGCATTGCTGCTTTGCTCTGGCTTGTGTTGCACCTGCCTAATATTTGGTTGTGCTAGCAAAGTTGTCTATTGCTACCTTTTGATCATAAGCCATGTCGGAGCCGATAAGCCTACGTGAATCTGCACTGTCTTTAGATAATATTAGCGAGCTAGCTTGGTTGCGTTCGGTTGGTACTGATAACAAGTGCTCTTGCTGTGGATCTGTCTCCCTCTGTTGGCCAGTTTGCAATGCAACTCTGCGTTAGTTCGTATCGGGCCATCTCAGTTAATTCAGTTCATGGCTGCTCATTGGTGTAGTGGTTAGCATGACCACTTCACAGCAACAGGGCCTTGGGTTCGAGTCCTGGGTTCCCCAAGGGTGTTTCTGTGAGAGGTTCCTCTGGGTACTCTGGTTTTCTCCCACAGTCCATATACACATCAGGCTGCTCCAAATTGACTGTAGGTGTGTGTGTGTGTGTGTTTGTGTGTTGGCCCTGCAATGGTCTGGCAGCTATTCAGGGAGAATCCCAACCTCGCTGAGTGTCAGGGAGTGAGTGAGTGAGAATCTGGTTCATCAGCTGTTGCTAGTCCATTAAAATCCTCCAGTGTTGGATAACTCAGTGTTATTAGCATATTGTCAATGGTGGTAAGAATCACTTGAGATGCTCTATTCTCAGTTGTGTGTTGCGGTCGTGAAAAGTCTGACTGCAGCGTAAATTCCTATTCATCATTTGCATTAATGACACTGGGGTGAGATTAAACTCCACTGTGCATGTATAAAGGATGGACAGCATCTTTGCATAATGGTTGGGAGTTTGCCTTAACAACAAAAACACCCTGGGTTTTTCCCTCTCCGTGTCCGGTGAGGATGTTTCTGCGTGGAACCCCTGGTGTACCCCGCCTTTGCTCAGACTGAGTTCAGACAGGCTCCAGTCTCCCACAGTAGGAATAACTGGAAGATGACTGAATGAATGAATGAATGAAAATGGTTGGTGGTAGTAAATGGATGTGTACAAGCTAAACTCCATAGACTGACTGGTTATTGTCATATTTGTTTTTTCTGTGTGATAAATCTCTCCAAAAACTTATCATCGTTATATGAACTTAAATTTTATCAGATTTCATTTCGAAAATATTTTATCACAAAATTCTACTCATGGGAATGAGTGAGAAAAATCTTTTTTCTGAGGTGCCCTATCAGAAAAATACTCAATCATATTGTGGGCGGTGGTGGCCTGGCGGTAAAGGTGCTGGATCACTGATCCCAAGGTTGGGGGTTCAAGCCCCACTTGCCACAGGTTGTCGCTGTCCCTCCCAGTGCAGCTAACTGGGTTATCAAAGGTCGGCCATGTCTCTCACTGTCGATGGTGTGAGGATCATGTAAAAGCACCATTGCTGACTTTCGACAAGAGTAACTGCATAGCCGTCAGCATGTTTCTGTCCTGCGATGGCCTTGCGAGCTGTCCAGGGTGTACTCTGCCCTCGCTCGGAGTCGGCTGGGATGGACGCCAGCCTCCCCGCGACCCTAACTAGGATTAAGGTTACAGAAAATGAAATGATGAACTCAATCATATTAGAGTTTAGTGGTTAGGCAGTGGTTACCAGATGTGTGACCTCTACAGTCATCCCTTGCCACTTCGCAATTTGAGCATCGCAGTCTTGGTACATCGCGGCACTAAAAAAAAAAAAAAAAAAAAAAAAAAAATCATAAAAAATTTGTGCTGAAACTCACATGTAAGCAAAGGGAAGGCAGGGACCCAAGGCAGGCTGCGTCTATTGTTTACAAACGAAGTGCCCCTCCTCCCCAGTTCAGGCAGGGACCGCCCACTCAACTCAATCTCACAAGCTGATTGGCTTAGACTCGTGACGCTGTTGCCTCGCACATTCCCGCGGGATTTTTTGTGATTTTGTGATCTTACTGTATAGTGTTTGTGAATGTCCTGCACTGCGGAGAAGAGGTACAGTACTTAAAGTATTTATATATAAATTCTATTTAAATATTAATACATTACAGTATTTACATATGCACATAACTGTGTAACGTTTAATATACATTTCTTGATATTGTATAGACGCAAAAACATAGAACTGAGACAACATGGTAGAAATGGGGGGGTTCCTAATTCGCGGTTTTTCGAATATCGCGGCCAGGTCTGGTCTACATTATCCTCGATATTCAAGGGATGACTGTATTTAATATCGCGTATCTCACGCATTTGTCAGATCGTTTACTCCTACTACGGTCGCGGGGAGGCTGGAGCCTACGTCACACTGGGCGATGGTAGGATACAGCTCTGAACAGCTCGTCAGACCACTGCAGATCCAACACACACACACACACACATACACACACACACACTCACTCTCTCATATCTACAGCCTAATGTGCATGTCCTTGGGCTGTGGGAGGAAACTGGAATTCCAGGAGGAAACCCACTCAAGCACAGGAATTACAGCTAAACTCCACACAAACGCCTAAGCACAGGCCTCGAACCCAGGAGCTTCTTGCTGTGAGGTGGATGTGCTAACCACTACACTACCGTCCGTCCACCATGTGTAATACTGTTTTGAATAATATTCATTCTTTGGAATGTAATGCCATTGTTTATTTTCTTCTTTTTAATGATCTGTCTTTGGCACACAAGGATCTCCTCATTATTCTTAAGTTTGTTTTGGCACATCAGATGAGGAGAAAAGCTCATCAAACATAATGTCATGTTTTTATATGAAACTTCTTTTATTTTGTTGGCAAGCTGAGACACAAAGTTAATGTTTTTGCACCTTGGTTTCTAAACTCGTACTGACTCATCAGTAACTGATGACGAAAAGCAAAAGTGTATACACTCACATGGTTCTGGTACCAGGAACCAGGTACACACTCTCACTCATTTTCCCAACCACTTAATCCCATGAGGGCTGCAGGGAGGCTACAGCAGTCCCAGCAAAGAAAACAAAATTTCACTCGGGATAGTTCAATTTAAATTTTATAATCATGCATGTCTTTTGTTTACTGTGTAGTATGATTTCCTTTGCTCGACTCCTGGGCTTTGTGAGGCGTCTGTGTGGAGATCACGTGTTCTTCATGCGCTTGCATTGGTTTCCTCCCAGAGTCAGAAGACATGCACGTTAAGCTAATAAGCTGTTCCAAATTGCCAAGGTGCGAATTTGAGTGTGAATGTGTGTGTGTGTGTGTGTGTGTGTGTGTGTGTGTGTGTGTGTGTGTGTGTGTGTGTGTTGACCCTGTGATAGTCTGATCAGCTGTTTAGGGTGTTCCCCACCTTCATCAGATATTGGCTGAGATAGGCACCAACCTCCCCCAACTGTAATGGGATTAAGCTTTTTGGCAAATGAGTGAGTGAGATGAGTCTGTTGTCTGGGAAAAAAAAAAAAAACCCAAACGATTTCAATCTATGTTTTAAAATGATGTGTGGTTCCTGGACACCTTTTGGTCTCCATCTGGCCCTGTATGTAAACCATAATTGTACAACTGAAATTTGGGAAAATTGGACATGGGGCAAAAAAAATGAACAGAAGATGACAGATGATGGACTGGCGTCCAACCCAGGAGAATTTGAAAGTATGGTTCACAGTGCAACGTTTCACGTGTTTTTCCTCCGATATGTACTCATGTTCTTTAATGTGATTCCAATGTTATTCGTCCTATGTTATGTTCCATCCCATGTTATTACGATCTATACTGATGTCATTCTGATTTGTAAGTGATGTTATTCCCAAGTGTCTTCAATATTGCATTGAAAATTATTACAATTTCACAGAAATGTGTCTGGAATATTTTCCGAAATGCTCAAGTGATCACTACACAGATGTGTACAGATATTTTTATTTTTTATTTTTTCCTCCTGTTTCCGAAATGTACACCGGATCCCTCTCTACTTCGTGCTTCAATTCATGTGGCTTCAGTGCATCGCGTTTTTTTTTTTTAATAAATATTTATCAAATTAAAAAATAAGGAAATTGAGGAAGAATATTGGGAAAAGTTAAGGAAAATGCCGCAAAGGAAGGCCAATTATGCAAAAGAAAAATCCACAAACAAACAAAAAAAACAACCCAAAACCTCACATCAAAACTACTTATATTTTTATGTGGTGCGCGCATCTGAGTGTGTGCGCGTGCATCTGTTTAATGGTTATTATAAGCATTTATAGTTTTGAATATGTATTTATTGATATTATATGCACATATACATGTACGTATACGTCAGTCGGGGGGGGGGGGTTGATCCTACTTCGCGGAATTCGGCAGTCACGGGGGATCTTGGTCTCAATTAATCACGGAAAGTGAGGGATCCTTGTATTTTCAAACATAAAAAAAAATATATATATATAGAACTTCCCAAATACTGTATTTCGATCTTTGAAGTTTTCTTGAAATTCAATGATGTCCTCCAATGTCCTTCGATTTCCTCTGATGTAAGATCGCAATATGAAAAGGACAAAGTGGTCTCATGATGGTCGTGTGAGTGCACAGCTAACATTGAAAGCTATTGATATTCTGTTTGTCTAAATGGTTCAAAAGCATTGAATGCTTCAGATGCAACTTCATTCATGCATTCATTTTTTAAGCCGATTGATTCTAATTAGGATTGCGTGGAGACTGGCGACCATCTCAGCCGACTTTGGGCGAGGGCAGGGTACACACTGGACAGCTTGCCAGGCCGTCACAGCACCTGAAATGCAACTTTTTTGCAATAAATATCAAAATATATATTCATACATGCATACATACATACATACTAGTCCTTCTCAAAAAAATGAGCATATTGTGATAAAGTTCATTATTTTCTGTAATGTAATGATAAAAATTAAACTTTCATATATTTTAGATTCATTGCACACCAACTGAAATATTTCAGATCTTTTATTGTTTTAATACTGATGATTTTGGCATACAGCTCATGAAAACCCAAAATTCCATCTCAAAAAATTAGCATATTTCATCTGACCAATAATAAAAAAAAAAAAGTTATTTTAATACAAAAAAAAAGTCAACCTTCAAATAATTATGTTCAGTTATGCACTCAATACTTGGTCGGGAATCCTTTTGCAGAAATGACTGCTTCAGTGCGGCGCGGCATGGAGGCAATCAGCCTGTGGCACTGCTGAGGTGTTACAGAGGCCCAGGATGCTTCGATAACGGCCTTAAGCTCATCCACAGTGTTGGGTCTGGGGTCTCTCAACTTTCTCTTCACAATATCCCACAGATTCTCTATGGGGTTCAGGTCAGGACAGTTGGCAGGCCAATTGAGCACAGTAATACCATGGTCAGTAAACCATTTCCCAGTGGTTTTGGCACTGTGAGCAGGTGCCAGGTCGTGCTGAAAAATGAAATCTTCATCTCCATAAAGCTTTTCAGCAGATGGAAGCATGAAGTGCTCCAAAATCTCCTGATAGCGAGCTGCATCGACCCCGCCCTTGATAAAACACAGTGGACCAACACCAGCAGCTGACATGGCACCCCAGACCATCACTGACTGTGGATACTTGACACTGGACTTCAGGCATTTTGGCATTTCCTTCTCCCCAGTCTTCCTCCAGTCTCTGGCACCTTGATATTTGAATGTCATGCAAAATTTTCTTTCATCCGAAAAAAGTAGTTTGGACCACTGAGCAACAGTCCAGTGCTGCTTCTCTGTAGCCCAGGTCAAGCGCTTCTGCCACTGTTTCTGGTTCAAAAATGGCTTGACCTGGGGAATGCGGCACTTGTAGCCCAGTCCGCTGCTTCCACAGGTCCCCCAAGGTCTGGAATCGGCCCTTCTCCACAATCTTCCTCAGGGTCCGGTCACCTCTTCTGGTTGTGCAGCGTTTTCTGCCACACTTTTTCCTTCCCACAGACGTCCCACTGAGGTGGCTTGATGCAGCACTCTGGGAACAGCCTATTCACTCAGAGATTTCTTTCTGTGTCTTACCCTCTTGCTTGAAGGTGTCAATGATGGCCTTCTGGACAGCAGTCAGGTCGGCAGTCTTACCCATGATTGCGGTTTTGAATAATGAACCAGGCTGGGAGTTTTTAAAAGCCTCAGGAATCTTTTGCAGGTGTTTAGAGTTAATTGGTTGATTCAGATGATTAGGTTAATAGCTCGTTTAGACTACCTTTTCATAATATGCTAATTTTTTGAGATAGGAATTTTGGGTTTTCATGAGCTGTATGCCAAAATCATCAGTATTAAAACAATAAAAGACCTGAAATATTTCAGTTGGGGTGCAATGAATCTAAAATATATGAAAGTTTAATTTTTATCAGTACATTACAGTAAATAATGAACTTTATCACAATATGCTAATTTTTTGAGAAGTACTAGTACATATATACACAATATACAGTACATGCATGTATCCTGTCCACACTGCTGTACACGTACACACTAACAACACACTTATGGCCCATCCCAGACAGATTAAGTTGACATACGCCAACAAACACAATTCCTATCAATGTGAAGTTTAACCATGCATAAACTTGTTCCTTGCTACCACCCTGTATTTTTGAACAGGAAAAGCAGAGTCCTGTGTCTTAAAACAAAGGATGTGGAAAATCTGGAGTGTTTCCCAGGGGACAGTTCTTGGCGTTGTCTCTCCTTGGCCCATTTTCTTTCTTGCTGGCATATAAAGAGAGAAAAGCTCCCGCAGTAGACATACATGTAAAAGCTACAGCAGTAGTTGAAACGCATCTATGAAACGACCCCCCCGACCCTCACACAGCTGCTGAGATTCATAAATAAATAAATTAATAAATAAAGGGATTTGAGTTGGCATTGCATATCATGTTAATTATGAGGCTGCAGGTTGAATTGAAATCAATCCCACATATTCACTCAGCACACGAGTTTATCCAAAACACAAATAGGTCTAATCCATGCACAAACGTACAGCGTTTATATAATCATCCCATTATGTTAGCACATCTGCCTCATAGCACAAGAGTCCTGGGTCCGAGTCCAGGGCTCGATGGGGGCATTTCTGTACTGAATTTGCATGTTCCCCCTGTGATTGCATGGGTTTTAAGAACTCATCTGCCAAGCTGATTAGTCCTATTACGGTCGCAGGGACGCTGGAGCCTATGTCAGCTGACACTGGGAGGGGGAAAGGTTTACCTTGAACAACTTATCAAATAATTGGAAGGCAACACATACAATCATTCACACTCACACTTCGGGGCAATTTGGGGCAGCCAGGTGAGCATCATTTTGGACTGTGGTTAGTTATTGAAGTTATTGAAACCTAATAAAATCATTAGGAAATTTAACTTAAAAGCTTAAAATGAAATTCGTATTTTATTAATAGCGGGTAGTGGTGGTCTAGTGGTGTAGGGCGCTGGATCACTGATCCAAAGGTTGGGAGTTTGAGTCTCACTCTTCACAAGGTTGTCCCTGTCCCCCCCCAAGTGCAGCTAACTGGGTTATCAAAACCTGTCCATGTTTCTCACTGTCTATGGTGGGAGGTTCATGTAAAAAAAACCCATTGCTGACTGACAGCGTGTTTTCACCCTGCGATGGCCTGGCGAGCTGTTGAGGGTGTATTCTGTCCTCGCCCGGAGTCGGCTGGGATGAGCGCCAGCCTTCCCATGACCCTAATTAAGATTAAGTGGTTCCAGAAAATGATGATGATGATGATTTTATTAATAATAATAATATTTTCTTAATAAAAGTTTCTATTTAATCATGACATTTTATAAACTTTGTTTTATTTATTTATTTTTTTAAAGGACCAATTAAACTGCGAACATGTGGGTGACATTTTACTACAAAAAGTTAGGATCATCTCATTCCTCCACTGGCAACGCTGAACTAATTTACATATAAATGCATTATACACTATTCGTTTTTTTTATATGTAGATGCACACCCTTGATTTATGGATGCAAACGTAACTATGTAGAAATTGTATTTATACCTAATTTTATTGTATTAAGTTCACTAGTTTATATCTGATTTGTTGGTTTAATATCTGTATACTCTTACATATTATATTATATATGTGTTATATTATTTCCATTAACTTGTCTTATAAGATCCGGGGGACTTGCATGCTTATCTTGTGATTTTGCACACTCATGAGAGAGAAACAGAAGCATTTTCAGACCGGTTAATGACTTAAAGAGTATCAGTGTTTGGAAGGCATTCCTTTCTTTTGACTTTAAGTGACGATGACATGATTTTATGTCTTGATTAGTATATGTGGTCGCCTTATAGAGAGTAGTGTTAATTACAGTGTGAGGCTTTGTGATCAGTACTGTATACAGTATTTGAGAATGCAGGAGTAGGGTTCAGCACCAAGGACAGCACGTCATGTCTCCAAACCCAGATGGAGAAAAACAGCCATAAAACACAGCCCAGGGAAACACACACAACCTCTGGTCCTGATTTATTGTGTTTAATGCCCAGAGGTACCAAATCTTAAGACTAAATTTGCCTGGGATATTGATTAAAGAGACTGATAGTGGGAAACACACCGGAGACTAATGCACACATGTATAGAACCAATGCACTTCCCAAATGTGTGTGTACTAGATGTTGTACTATATAAAGGGAATAATAAGTAGGCGATTTATGTAAAACTATTAATAATAGAGACATTTTTCTTGTTTAGTTTAAGTGTTTGCATCTCTGTATAGTTTTACTAATGCGGTACTTTGATGCATTAGTCTCAAGAGAGGAACAAACAGGGAATAAGAAAGACAGCAGGGGAGCAACTGCAATTAATGTGCCTGTATAACCCCCCACACACACCTTGACATGTGTTATGCTTCCAAGTGCATATTTATTTTTCACCTTCCATTAATCCATTAAAAACCTATCAGACAAATCTTACATATACAGATTAATGTTGTTTTAACATCAACACACCATCTGAAGGCAATTAGACTGTGAAAGGATATTGACGTAGACTCAGAGGTAATACATTTAGTTTAAAAGCGCACTCTGGCTATTGTTGCAAAAGTATTGTAAACAAATATTTTCCTTGTTGTATTACCCTGTTCAATTCATATTGGTTTACTAGTGACGTGACAAGACTGATTAATCCATACACCCGGGGGCCACAGGTACCCCAGCACTATTTGATATGCTCATTCGGGGTAGCTACATCATAAATAGCACTCGGAGGGCAAACATCTACTTTTTTCATGAGAGTAAACTGTATACAGGGATCCCTCACTTTGCACGGTTAATGGGGACCGAGCCCCCCCCCCCCCCCCAATAAATAGATATTCAGTGCTATAAATGCTTATAATAACAATTAAACATTTAAAAATAATGCATAAGATGTAAATAAAATATAAATACACACATACAGATACTCTAATGTGCACCTGATATAAAATGTATGTAGTTTTGTCTGGGTTTTTTTTTTTTTTTTTTTTTAATTCTTCAATGAATATTTTTGAAAAGCCTGCAATGCACTGAAGCCGCAGAAACTGAAACATGAAGTAGCGAGGGATCACTGTACTTATTCAGGGTAGCTACACCTTGAATGGCTCAACACCCTCATAGAGTAAACATCTAGTTTTTTTTCATTCGAGTAGTCTGTATACTTTGGAAGGAAACCATAGTATTTGGAGGAAACCCATGCAAGTACAAGAAGAACATCAATAACTGTCACCAAGCCCAGGTCCAAGGTGGGCATTGCTAATCACTATGCCATCATGCCACCTGAAATTCAATGAATTCACTCACTCTCAGTTACTCATTCATTTGCTGAACTGCTTAATCCCACGCGGGTTGCAGGGAGGTTGGAACCTCTCTCAGAACGTTTCTGTTGTGAGGCGGATGTGCTAACCACTACACCAGCGTGCTTCCCTAAACAATCCATTCTTTTTAATCTGTTATTTACTGAAATTCTACTTTCATGTAGTTTAACTTTAAACAATTCTGCATAATCAGATCAGTTGTTATTTTATAAAGTAGTTTCTCGTAATCTCATGCTTTTAAAGTCTGATTTGATTTCGTTGTCCATACTCAGGATTCTCTGAGATAGGTGAGCTTTAGTACGTATTAAGTAAATATCATGTCTGCCGTTTATTCATATTCTGTTAAATTGCAAGGTTGAGAGACTGGAGGCAGAATGTATTGGTATTTGGATCTGGTCTACTTTCAGTAAGCTGTTAGTTTTTCACTGTAACATACTTTGATGTTTTTAATAAAGGAGGGAGAAGGAAGCTCTACCCACACAGAGCCTGCTGCCTTTGTTGTCTTCTGCTTGTACACACACATTGTAGGCGGTAGAGGCCAATTCAATTCTGTTTCACACTCAAACACATGCACATTCTCAATATAATTTCAAACTGAGCTGTTAGATAGATAGATAGATAGAGAGAGAGAGAGAGAGAGAGAGAGAGAGAGCATATGATGACCCTGGATTAGCTTGGCTAGAATTTTACAAGAGTTAGCGATACAGATCAGCAGAAAGATTTGTGATGTGTGTAGTAGGCGTTTTAACACAGAGAGCTGTAACGCAATGACATTATCTTCACATGTGCACTGGAATTTAAACCCATGCACTTATTTTAATTCATTGTAATCCCTTCCTCTGTCATCATGGCTTGTGAATTCTGGCTACGCCCAGAATTTGATCCTGTAGAAGTTTAGTGGGACCCATTGCACCCAGCTATATCCATCTGTCCTTGACGGCAATCTGTTAGAAATATTATACAAGATCATTCTGCAACAATTTTATTTTTATTTAAAAAATACAGGAATGACATGAGGAGCATGATGGGTAAAAAAAAAAATCTTAATTAAAGCCCTCATTTAGTAAGATGGCTGCCACCCTGCTTTAAAATTTAAACACTAATGTGCAATCAAGTCCCTTTTTTTGAGATCTTGAGTGAATGAAGCATGTGGCTGTTGCTTGGCTGAAGTGAAATCCTGCACCCACACCGGCCCTTTGCTGATAAAATTGGGCATTCCTGAGCTTGAAGGAACTTGGTAGAGCCTTCAAAAATGTTGCCGTGATGATTGCGATGTAGTACTTTTTGACGCCATTCGTGATACAACGTCACAATTGTAGTCGAGCTTAATCGACCTTAACAGATCTTGATAAGCTTGGAAACACGATTTCTTCCTGTGTCATCTCTGGGATGCACCCTGCCTCCTTATTATACTCCAATCATGCTCCATGCACGCTCATAAATCATGGAGCTCCACTCGATCATTAAATCGTGGACATGGTGGCCTGGTGTGAGCTCAGGGTATGTAGCAGCTCAATGCACTTGGTCCTGTAGCATCAATGAAATGTAACCTGAGCAAAATATTTTAGGCATTAAATTTAAAAATTGAGTGATTGATAAAATGGCCCAGTGCTGACTGAAGGTTATGAGAACTTCACCTTGCTGGGAGGTTAATTACTGAAGCTGTGTGTAAGAAAGGGATTTAAATGAATCATACTGTCCTACTCTGACTGTAAGCTATATCCACCTGTTTTCATTAAACTAAATGAAATGCTATGGGTCTGGAATTCCTGGCTCACAGATAAAGGATCTTGGAGGTGTTTTTACAACTAAGGTCAGTGGAAGAGAGATAATCTGATGTAATAAATGCTTTTAATGCTCAGTCTCTTTCTTCGCCGAGTCCTACTTATAAATTAGAAATCACCCCATGTATGAAATCTGCATTTCCTCATGGCTCAGTTTTTTTTTTTTTTCTTCTCCTATTTAATATTTCCTGATAGCTGGTCAGACATTCATTTTCAGCTGTATTATAATTGAAAAAGGATTTAGACTCAGAAATCTATATTGTTTCTTATCATTTTGCAGAGTCTAATGCGGCATGCTATTTATTTTAATAATTAATATTCCAAATTCATTTTAAAACCAATAGTTTATGCTGCGGATGAAGTAATAACTCCGGGTCAGTTAAATAAAAGGAATGAAGTATTTTTGCCAATGCTAGAGTATATCAGACAGTTTTAACACATTATCTAAAGAAATACAGGGATCCCTCACGTTCCGCGGTTAATTGGGACCGAGATCCCCACGCGACCATCGAAATCCGCAAAGTAGGATCCCCCCGACTGACGTATACATACATGTATATGTGTATATAATATCTATAAATACATTTCAATGCTATAAATGCTTTTAATAACAATTAAACATTCAAAAATAATGCATGCGATGTAAATAAAATATAAATACACACACACATACAGACGTGTATATACAGATGCGTGTGCGCGAACTCGGATCCGCACCTCACAACAATGTAACTAGTTTTGATGGGATATTATGGGTTGTTTTTTGTTTCGTGTTGGTTTAGGATTTTTGGGTTTTTTTTGCATACTTGGCCTTGTTTTTGTTGCATTGTCCTTAACTTTTTCCCCTATTCTTCCTTAATTTCTTAATTTTTTTAATTTGATGAATATTTATTTGTTTTTTTAAAAAACCACGATGCACTGAAGCTGCATGAATTGAAGCAGAATGTAGCGAAGGATTCCTGTACTACTTATCAGGCAAGTGTCAGGTCAGCACAAAGAAATTCTTCGCCAAGGCTTTGATGCGTTGATGAAGTGAAAGTGAGGGGAAACCCCCCCCCCCCCCCCACACACACACACACACCGCTGCCAATTTTCTCCCCTACATATTTTAGTCATATCTAGTACCCTCCCTTCAATTATTAACTCCCTATCACATACCACTGCAGCCCACATCTTTACAAACTGCTGTGCATGTGTTTTTGGGGTTGGACTAACACACTCTGAGGGAAATCAGCATCCGATGTTTGAATGAATGAGCTCACAGACGAACATGATTGGCTGGTGATCTCCGTGAGTGAAAGAGAGGTGATTGTATGCCATCCTTTCCTGAGAGAGCTTGGCCAATTAATGCCCAAGGACTCACACTCAAAATTGGCTCTGGATTCAAACCTGTGATCTCAACCTTTTTGCTTTGCGCTTGCATGTGTTTCCTTCGGGTACTCCGGTCTGCTACTGGTCCAAAAGCATGCGTGGGTGTGAGTGTAAATGGTTGTGTGTGTTGGCTTTGCGATGGCCCCATGAGCTGTTTAGGGTGCATCTCGCTCTCATCCAGAGTCGGCCGAGATGGGCACCAGTCACCCAATAACTTTAATTAGGATTAAGAAATGAATGCATTATTTAATATATTAGTTGAGTGCTGGCGATTCAAGAAAAAAAGTTATTACCCTATCTGTATGGAGAAATTCTAAACCAATGAGCAGCCAGTAGGGCATCACAGTAGTTAGCACACACGGTAGTCTGCCTCACAGCTAGAAGGTTCTGGGTTTGAGTCTTAGTCTTCGGTATTTCTGTGTAGAATTTGAATGTTCTCGCTTGTGTTTCCATTGGTTTTCTACGGGTGTTTTGGTTTTCTCCCACGGTCCGAAGATGCGCATTTCAGGCCGCTATTTCACATTGCCCTAACGTGAGTTTGGGTGTGATTGGTAGTGTCAGTTTGCCTTGCAGTGGGTCCCCAACTTTTTTATCACTGCGGACCGGTCAACGCTTGACAATTTTACCGGGGGTGTCATAGATTGTTTATATTGTAAATACAATTTCTTTATATAAATTGTTATTATTCATAATAATAATAATATGAATAATAATAAGCACTCCATGAATGTTATTTTTCAACAGCTGAAATAAAGTTGGTTGAGAAGTAGAGATTGAACTTTTCTATAAAAAAAAGCCCACAGGTAATGGTGCACCAGCTGGTAGAATGAAGGCTCAGGCTCAGTCTCACCCAAAATCCCCGCTATTGTATGAAACATGTCCAACTCGCCTCTTCTTGTGCTGCCCCTTGTGGGTTACATTTTAGCGCTCAAATGACGGACATGTAACCGAGAGAATCCGGTCATTTTTCAAAATAAAAGATTTTTCAAAAATAAAGATCGTTCAGACTCCGATAATAAATAAAATGGAAATAATTAATTATTTCTTCTGCGGACCAGTACCAATTGAGCCACAGACCGGACCAGTGATTGGGGACCCCTGGTGTACCATGTTTTCACCCAGTGTTGGCTGAGATATTCTTCAGCCCCTCTTTGAACCCAGCGGTTCAACAAATCAGTGAGAGATGAGTGAAAGTAAACATCCAATCAGATTGCATGTACTATTGTGGCCATATAATAAACGAAGATTATTGCTTTACTACCTTCTGTTTGTTTAATAGATACACAAGTGAATCATGTATTGTTACAGTGACTGTCATTTCTTTTGTCACATCGCATTTCCAGTCGTGATGTACTTGCGGGCGGAGTAAATATAGCACAACATTCTATCTGCACAAAAGTCTCATGACGAACGATGAATTGAGTTTTGTGTCTCACCTGCAGTGGAGCATTTGTAAGTCTGTAATTAGATCTTCATCCATTTCAGTGTGAGTACATGAGGATGTGCTCTATATACCAAGAAGGAAATCATTTTGCTCTACAAGCATGTAGTATTCTTCTTTAAGTACATTGATGGGTGACACGGTGGAGCAGTGGTTATCATGTCCACCTTACACAAGAAGGTCCTGGGGTCAATTCCCAGCTCGAGCATTTTTGTGTGGAGTTTGTATGTTCTCCCCGTGCTTGCGTGTGTTTCCTCCGGGTACACCGTTTTCCTTCCAGAGTCTAAAAACATGCATAGTAGGTTAATTGACTGTTACATCCCTGCGATGGCCTTGCGAGCTATCCAGGGTATACCTCGCCCAGAGTGGGCTGAGATGGGCGAACCTCCCTACGACCCTAATTAGGATTAAGTGGTTCAGAAAGTGAAATGAATGAATTAAATATTTTTGTAAATCATCTTGAAAAGTTTATGAAACTTTGAGAACTTTATAATATTGAAACAAAATAAAATACTGTATTCGAAGTGATAAGCGCCAAGGGCGTTTAAAAAAAAAGAGTTGGTGGGCGCTTATTAAAATATTACCAGTGGAATAGAACAGTAAGTGCTTATTACCATCAAGGTGGAAAACATGAATAATAACCGAACAATAAGAGTTTTACTGGTAGTATTTCTGTTATTCATTTTGTGATATCAACCAAACTACTTACATGAAAGCTGAAAATAAACAGAAAACTGCATAATTAAAAAAAAAAAAGACGTTTTCTTTCCTTAATTTTCCCTCCAGGTGCTATTCCTTCCTTTAATTTTCCCTCCAGGTGCTATTCCTTTAAACATTTCCTTAAATATTTTCTCAAAAGTACAATCGGACCAATCAACACGAATGTCCACTTTAGCACATGGCAAGTTGAACCAATCAACACGAACATAAACAAAAGCACATGGCCATCTTTAAATTCATGAAGTTAGTGAGCAGGAGAATCCTCATATATACATAACATCAGTTTCTGAAAAGTCCATATCTGGCTCGTCGCTCCATTCATTCAGAGCATTCCATAGTTTTGCTGTAGCAGTTTCCAATGGTTCATCAGTTGTTGGACATTTACCAAGAGAACAGCAAAATATTTTCCTGTTTTTAAAAGCACGGCGGAACAATCAAATGTGTTGTTATTGATGAATATTACAGACATTCCCCAGTGGCAGGGGGTCTTGAAATACCGTGTAAACTCACTTTTACAGGCAATGAATGTCTCATTTAACCGTTAAAGAGACTGATCAAATAAAATGGCTAAGTTTGATCTACCGTTTTGCTCCCAGTACACATGGGCGGTAAGATAGAAAACATTGGGGGGGGCTGATTACGTCAAATACGGTAGTGTTTATTAGAAAGGTGTATAGTTTTTCAAAGTAGTTGAGTTCCGCCAAATTCTCCATAATTTAAACATGTTAACAGGTAATTAATAAGAATATTTGAAACTGCATTAAGCATCTATAAGTCAGACACATCCCTGAAAAATATAACTGATTTAAATGAGAAAATAGGCAAGAGCCTGTGATGAGAAACTTATTACAGTGATTAACAATGCGCAGAAAACACAAATGTTAATAGTTTTGCACCTGACAACATGGGAATTTAATCTTAACTGGTGCAGTGAGTATCTTCTCATTTCTTAAACAATCATATCAGTAGATACCCCGTGGTTGTGGGAAAATACATTACAGGCCTGACTTTGTTCACGTGGAATTAAATGAATGGAAATGTATTAGGGTTACAATGTAGTATTCAAACTGTTTTTGTTTTCTTTTTCTTCAGTTTCATGATCAAACCTTCATGAACATAGTGAGTTTCTCATGTAGGGTTTGTATCTTTGTTTTCGCCCAAATGAGGATGCGTTTCCATTTTGTCCTGGTTCCTCTTAAGTATTCTTCCTCATATCAACTGAGGGAGTTTTTCCTTGCCATCGTCGACATGGGTGATGTTACGTATGCCTAATGGATGATATCAGGCGAGCCCCCACTTGTTACAGATAGGTAAATTTGGAAGATGTACAATTTAATAATATGAACAAAATAAGACAAAATTCATAACTTACAACTTAGAGCTAAACCACATACAAATTAACAAAGGGTCCCATAGTCATCAAGCACCCGCAGCAGGGTGAATTTAGAGATGGCGCATGTGCTGGCGGGGAAAGGCTTGCAATCCTGCGTGTCGAAAGAAACAAAAGATGACCATCCTCACGTGGGCTGTGTCCGAATGTGGATGATGGACTTTGACGCTGAAGTCCCGGACAATGAAACTTGGTTGATGCGCGTTCCATGGTTCACCTTGGATGAGTTGATCCGCTGAGATGAGTCCCCTTAGATGATCTGCCCGAAGAGACAAAGGAGACTGAAGAAACAGATTCCCTAATGTTCGGGAAATTTCCATTCTGGAAAATTTCACATCACCTGAGCATGCACAACTATGGAAAATTCCAGACTCAAACAGCTGAGTCACACCATGTGACTCTCTTCACAGCACATTAACTGAACATAATTACACTGAACCCTTATACATCCATTATTTTTATATTTACATTCACACAAATACTCACATGCTCATAACAGGTGACACTGATTAGGGATGTGTAAGGGTTGTAGAAAATGTGTAAACTCTTTATACTGCCTTGAGGCAATGTTAATTGAGGATAGGTCACTGTGTACTTGTTGTAGGTGATCAGTGCCACAATTATTGAGGTACATTATTGGAAGATTTGATCAGAACAGTGTTCTTCCTGTGCTTACGCGGGCTTCTTTCGAGTACTACAGTTTCATCCCACAGTCCAACGACATACACCTTAGACTAATTGTTCCACATTCAACAATGAACAGAGAACTGCCTGAACCTGGGACTCGAACCAAGGACTCGAACGCAGGACCTTCTTGCTGTGATTGGCTAGCCGCTGTGCCACATTGCTGCCTGCAGGACCTTCATTTGGCAAACTGTCTAATCCTAGCAAGATTGCTAAAGCAATATTTCAGCCTACTCTGAGAGAAAGCTTGCCATTGCAGGGCCAGCCCTCACACAACCATTCACACCTGCATGCATTTGAACTTTGGGAGGAAACCAGAGTGACTGGAGGAAAAGGGAGAATATACAGACTTTACACAGAAAGGCCTTTGCCGAGGACTTGAACCACTACACCCTGCTACACTACACCCTATATATATATATATATATATATATATATATATATATATATATATATATATATATATATATATACATTTTATTGCAGTAAATTTAAAAGAGAGGGTCAGTTCACACCTTATAGCATATAGCATGTGTATGGAGGTATAAGGACACAGAGATGTGAAAAGACAAGAACGACTACACCTTTGAATAAGTGTAGACAGATTTGAGTGTCTTGTGTGGCGCCGGACACTCTTAGCTGGGATGATTCTGAATGTCTGAGTGTCTCACGGCTGTGTGACTCTTCTCTTGATCATTAAAACGGTGTGTGTCTGTGTGAAAATCTGTGAATGATGAACAGCAGCAGACAGTCTTAAGAGCTGTAACCCAGTCTCATAGGAGACAGCGATAATAACGGTGGCACTCTCTCAATTCACAGGCTGTTATGCTATTTTCGTAGTGACCCTAACAGGGCTATACACATCCCCCAAGACCTTAAACTGTAGATGAGCTTTAAATTTTCTATTATTGCTGTTGTTATATTTATTTTATTTATCTAAAATTCTAACAGAATCAAGATCATGTTTGGAAGTAGTCGACATAAAAATTGTAACTAATATTTCGGGTTGGACAAAGATGTGGAGCAAGGGATTGTAGATTTTATTTTAACTAAATTTATATGTGAACTAAATTAATTTATTGCTTATTTGAATTTTAATGCTATCAGGCTTGGTTTATTGTATTCAGACGTTACCAGGATTCATCGAATGGGATACTGTTGATACCATTGGACTAACAAATATGTAAATAATGCTTGTTGAGGTACACATGCTGCTTCTGATGTCTGAATCCTGTGATCCTGATGTGCTACGACTGGTTGGAGTTCTCGTCTTAGAAGCTCCTCGTTCCTTCTCATGATGATCCATATGGATCTAAATATATACTCAGGAACTGTGAAGATGACTTTTCACT
>CM045750.1:16751918-16864418 GCA_024760905.1 Plotosus lineatus
GTTACTCCCAAAGACAATATGCATATCAGTCAGAGACACGGAACGAAATCCTTCTGATAAATAAAATCACCGGGACCTTGAGAATGGAAACGTGCGTAGCCCTGAAACCTCATTCGTATGCAGATTGCAAGCTTTCGGTCTTTATGCAATTCAGATTCATACATTTGTTTTGACAGGTTAAATATCAATGAGTTCAAAAATATACAGAAACATGCATTATATGTACTCAGGGAAGTATATCAACTAATTCATCAGTGGAAATCTTCTGAACACAATTAATAATATCCCTTGAAAACATCCATCCATCCATTCATTCATTTGCCCCTTTTACTCATGACATGCAAGCAGACTGGCCCAGTGTAGGTGCGCCGGACCCATAACCCAGAGGTTGAAAGGTGGTACTGCGGCATAGTGCTTTGGATGCCTGCCTCACAGCAAGAAGATCCTGGGGTTGAGTCCCAAAATGAAACATGAAGTTTGCCGCCTCTTGCAAACCCATTCTTGGATGGGTTTCCCACAGATGACAGACATGCACATTACACAAATTGGTAGTTCCTGATTGCCCCGAGGTGTGAGTGTGAATGGCTATGTGTGTTGGCCCTTCTGTAGTCTAGCAACCTGTTCAAGGGGTACCTTGTCTTTGATCATTGTTGGCTGAGATGAGGTTCATCTTCCTCGGTACCATAGTCGGATTTGGCAAATTCGTAAGCTTG
The DNA here is from genome assembly GCA_024760905.1 of Plotosus lineatus. Taxonomy (NCBI): domain Eukaryota; kingdom Metazoa; phylum Chordata; class Actinopteri; order Siluriformes; family Plotosidae; genus Plotosus; species Plotosus lineatus. The sequence continues at coordinate 16,752,632 of CM045750.1, forward strand.
CATGTTCTGTCCATACTTGCATGGTTTCTTCCGGGCACACAGTTATAGGTTCAAGATTCAAGTCGTTTACAAAACATATATTGACAATTCAAATTTCTTTTCAATTTCCACTTGCTTCTTTGCAACTGGAAGTCATTTGCATGTAAATGGTTGCATTATCCTGTTTTGAATTTGGTACTTTTACCACTTTCTATGCATCAAATTTGATTCAGGTCTGAATGACAGTGTTTTCTCAAAATAATCCAATCTAAGGGGCAACATTCCAAATCTTACATTCCTTACTGTGAAAAAATCAGTGGGAAGATGCTTGTGTGTGTGTGTGTGTGTGTGTGTGTGTGTGTGTGTGTGTGTGTGTGTGTGTGTACACTATGTTATTTACAGGGATCCCTCGCTACTTCGCGCTTCATTAGTGCAACACGGGTTTTTTTTCCTTGAAATATTCGTCAAATGAAAAACTAAGAAAGGAAGGAATAGTGGGGGAAAGTTAAGGAAAATGCGACAAAACAAGGCCAATTATGCAAAAAAAAAAAAACTCTAAACAAACACAAAACAAAAAAACAACCCAAAACCTCCCATCAAAACTAGTTACATTTTTGTGAGGTGTGCATCTGAGTGCGTGCACGTGCATCTGTATGTGTGTGCATTTATATTTTATTTACATCTTGTGAATTATTTTTGAATGTTTGTTATTATAAGCATTTATAGCATTGAATATGTATTTCTTGATATTATATACACATGCAAGTATACGTCAGTCTGGGGGGAGGGGATTGATCCTACTTCGCGGAATTCGGTGGTCGCAGGGGATCTTGGTCCCAATTTACCGTGGAAAGTGAGGAATCCCTGTGTGTGTGTGTGTGTGTGTGTGTGTGTGTGTGTGTGTGTATGTATGTATGTGTATATATAATATATATACAGTGTAATCATTAAGTTTTAGAGTCTGTCTTCCTTTCGGCTTTTTCCCTTTTACTCGGGAGTCGCCACAGCGAATCATTTGATTCGCACGTTTTGATTTGGCAGAGGTTTTTACGTCGGATGCCCTTCCTGTCACAACCCTTTTAGCAAGGGACAGAAACACGCTGACGGCTTTGCAGCTACTCTTTACGAATGTCAGCAATGGTTCTTTTACATGCCTCTCACCATAGACAGTGAGAGACATGGCCCGCCTTTGATAACCCAGTTAGGCGCACTGGGGGGGGGGCAGTGACAACCTTGTGGAGAGTGGGACTCGAACCCCCAACCTTTGGATCACCGATCCAGCGCCCTATACCACGAGACCACCACTGCCCCTAATCATTAAGTTTTAGAGTAGAATGAGGATATTGATAAGTAGGTGATGGAAATTGTTTGAGGCAAGCATTGCGAGGGCCACCCCCAGAAATTTTTTTAAAATTCATGTGCTCTGTGGTGCATTCTGGGCCCATATTTATGAGAAAATCAGACAAGCTAGAAGCAAATAAAACTAAAAGTTTATATTAGAAAAAATTGCATTTGTTAGAAGAAAAGATTACTTCTTAAAGGAAAGTACATAAAACTTACTTGAAAAACCTAACAGTGACCTTACTAATATAGAACATTTGTGAATCAAACTGCGACCCTAATCTGTCAAAACTGTTTGTAATATCATTTTAGGATTAATAAGATTAGGCTATTAGAATAAGATTAGGCTAGTTTAGTTGGGGGCTAGTTTTCACTACTATCGCTAAGTGCAATCAAGAAATAATTTGTGTTCGGACATGACATAAAACTTTTTTACCTCTTTCATGAGATACGGATGTTTCCGAAACAGTGGAATCATCAGTCTTGAGTCGCTTCCCGTCATGATCTAATCTACACGAGAGCACAGGCAAATGGCGGCACGTATATAAAAAGCGCTGCGCTTTTGAATGAAGTTGCATAGTGCATCATGGGATATCGTAAGTGAACAGATTGAGAAATTATCAAAACAAGTGATCCTGTTGTCAAGTACATAGCTTAACAAAGCCGTGAAAAATGTTTTTATTAAAGATTATTATTATATTATTCAATATTATTATTTACTATTATAAAATATAACCGGCGCTAGGCTAATAGTAGTCGGCGCTTCTGCCAGCCGCCAGCACTTAAAAGTATGTATATATAATATACAGTGGTACCTCACCTTACGAAATTAATCTGTTCCAGAAGTGGTTTTGTAACCTGGATTTTTCGTCAGTTGAACCGCATTTTACATGTAAAATGTGTGAATCATTCCAAGGCCCCCAATACTACCCCCTAAACCCTTTAAAGTATACCTTTTAAGACTTCCTTCTGCTTCAAAACTGTAGACGGGTTTGGCTATATTCCTTTGCGATATCACTCAACCGCATGCCACGAGCCCACTTCTTTTCACTTGCACCGTGTGTATATATATATATATATATATATATATATATATATATATATAATATGTGTATAGGATTCTTCTATAATCACCTGAAGAGAGAGGATGGTTTCACCACCCCTCGAAACAGATCTGTAGTGATAAATGGAGTTTCAATAGAAAGTCTTTGTCCTGTCCTTTTATTTTTTTTATAATGTGTGTATATATATATATATATATATATATATATATACGTGTGTGTGTGTCTATATATATATATATATATATATATATATATATATATATATATATGTGTGTGTGTATATATGTGTATATATATATGTATATGTGTGTATATATATATATATATATATATATATATATATATATATATACATATATATATATATACACATATATATTATATACACACACACATATATATATATATATATATATATATATATATATATATGTGTGTGTGTGTATATATGTGTGTGTATATATGTGTATATATATATATGTATATATGTGTATATATATATGTATATGTGTGTATATATATATATATATATATATATATATAGACACATATATATGTGTATATAGACACATATATATGTGTAATATATGTGTGTGTATATGTGTGTGTGTGTATATATATATATATATATATATATATATATATATATATATATATATATATATATATATATATATAGATAGACACATACATATATATATATACACATATATAGACACATATATATATATATATATATATATATATATATACACATATATAGACACATATATATATATATATATATATATACACATATATAGACACATATATATGTGTCTATATATATATATATATATATCTATATATATATATATATATATATATATATATATATGTGTGTATGTATATATATATAAAATGTGTGTGTGTGTGTGTGTGTGTGTGTGTGTGTGTGTGTGTGTGTACATACAGTCGGCCCCCTACTTACGAAACCCCCTGGTACAAAAATCCGGGGTTACGAAAAACATATATACATACAGTCGGCCCTCGACTTACGAAATACCCTGGGTACGAAAATCCCGGGTTACGAAAAACATTTTCCAAAGTTTTCGTCCCTGGGATACGAAAACAACCTCCTCTTACGAAAAGTGCCATTCAAAATTCAAACGTGCCAATCAAAATTTCACACGATGTGCGAGTTGCTCTCTCATTGGCTGTCTCTCAACATTGGTGTACTGTTCAGGGGGATTCTGAGCATGAATATGCAGGCTTTTCACCGAATTTGTTTTCACTTCATACAACACTTCACAGCATTCATTTCACTGATGCATTGTCCGAGACAAGACAGACCAAGTGAGGGTGTTTTTTTTTTGTTGTTTTTTTGTTTTTTTGTTTTTTCACATAATTCACTGAGCGACATGGGAACTGGACGCACACTGGTAGCACATAAAAATGCTTGGTGGACAAAAGAGCTTATTGTTATTGAATTTTTCACAAAAGAAAAATACATTCTGCTGAGTATTGAAGTACTGCTGGCTGTTTCTGTCAGTTTGTCTGCTTTGGAGCTGGGCTTGTAGCTTTGTTAATTGTTAATAAAGCCACAGTGAAAGCAGAGGGTTGGTCATGATTTACTAAATACACTATTTCAATCTTTGGACTTCAGTGAAAGATTAGCATGGTCTAAGTAGCACCAGTTACAGAAAACACTATAACAGTCTAGGAATTCATTGCTTATTCATTCATTCATTTTCTGAACCGCTTGGTCCTATTTAGGGTCACGGCTCCCCTGGTTGCCAACTCAGCCAACTCTGGACGAGGGCAGAGTACACCCTGGTCAGCTCGCCAGGCCATCGCAGGGCAGAAATGGCTTTGTAGCCTACTATGGATGAAAGTCAGCAATGGTTCTTTTACACCTCTCACCATAGACAGTGAGAGACATGGCAGGCCTATGATAACCCAGTTAGCTGCACTGGGGGGACAGTGACAACCTGTTGAGAGTGGGGCTTGAACCCACAACCTTAGGATCAGTGATCCAGCACCCTTTACCACCACCACTGCCCTGTTCGAGTATTATTATTTTAATTCTCATGATCCTCATAATTGTTTATTGTTATTATTGTTATTATTAATAACACATAAGAAGCCATTTTGGTTTCTTTACACTTTCTCCCTGCATATTAATGTGAAAACGCCACAATATGTTCCCTCCACGGGCGAAGGCTATACTATTAATAGCACTCTAATTTTACTGTTAACATCTGCCTCCATTTTTTTTTAACAGCAATTACTCATATGCGCCGGTGGAGTTGATTTCTGAAGAGTCCTTTCTAAAAGGTCAATCAGTGAGTTTGAGGAGACAGACTTCACTGGCCTTGTCTGAGGTCATGTTGATTTCAGGCACCGATCAGCTGTAGTATAAGGCTTGTATTGTCTGAATTATAATACTGCCAGACCAAACAAAGCCATACTGACGTGGATATAGACAAAGCAAACTAATTATTTCATTTGAAACACAGCCCAAAGATACAGCCATCTGTACGAGGGTGTTTTGCCACAGAGTTGACGAGGGTGAAGGCATGTTACATTGAGCATGAAGCATGTTTTATCCCTCAAAGTTATAAAATCATCAAAGGACCGTGTTGCAGGATGTTATAGAAAATCACATGACACTATGTTTGTTTTGTTCCCAACAACGGCGAACACATTGCTATCAGTAATTGACCATGAAAGAGTTTAATACAAACATCAAAGCTGAATATTATTACCTACAAGGGACACTGAATGCACAACACACAAGATAAGCATTCTGGGAACATAACCCTTTAGATCAGAATGGCTGGAAAACCAAAAGAAAAGAAAAAAACCCTGTGTCCACAGCAGTCGCACGAACACTTTTATGTTGTGATCGTCACAAAGTCAGAGGCTATGAACCTGATTTCTTTTTTTTTTTTTTTTTGGTACGAGATATAATGTGTATCTGCCAATGTACATACCTGTAGTCTGTATATTTTATCCTTATGCTTTCCTCTGGGTACTCCATTTTCCTCCCACAGTCCAAAAAAAATGCACAGTTGGCTGATGGACTGTTCCAAATCGTCCCTCGGGTTGGGTGTGAATGATTGTGAGTGTTGGCCAGGGTGTATACCACCCATGTTCAGTATCGGCTAAATTTGGACTGCGGAAAGAAGCCACGAGCACAGGGAGAACATGCAAACTTCCATACTGAAATGACTGGGCATGGGACTCTTACCCAGGATCTTGCTAACTTGGGTGCTTCTCAATTATGTTCTGTGGCGCCCGCTCGAGGAAGAAAAACCATCCCCGTCCCACGAGCGACTATAAATAGGATTATTTGTCTATAAAATTATTAGTACACTTGTGCATAACATTGTTTCTTTATTAACATTAAAAACAAAATTCTTAATATCTTCGTCTCTCTCCATCTTTTTCTTTGTTCCTGTTAGAAAAAATATCTGTGTTGTTTCTTGTGGGGTTGTTTACTGTATGCCATATCATTTGCACGTGAGAAAAACCGCTACACCATCACGTGACAATGAGAGCGCCACTGGCAACTACTGGAGTGGAGGGCAATTACACTTAATTCTCATACACTATTCCAGAAAAGCATGTTTCTCAGGGTAATAGCGCTCCCCCTAGCATCACACTGTGCCCCTTTATTTGAGGAGCACTGTCCTAACCACTAAGTCACTACACACACACACACACACACACACACACAAAATTTATGCAAAAAAAAACAAAAAAAAAACCAGCCCTAAGACTTTTTCACAGTACTGTATAGAATAAGCCAAGTTAGCATCCCGTCTGCACATGCTCGCCCTCTGAGTCTCTCGAGCGTTTGGCTACGAAACACTGACCAAAGCTACACAGTGTGTTTGTGTTAAGGGAGACATGTACCTTTAACTGTGTGTTAGCCTTAAGGTGAAGTGTAAACATGGAGCACATTGTGCTGTAGTTGACTGTGCCGACGATCATTAAGACCTGAAAGGTAGCGTAAAAGTCATTATAAGCACAAAGAGCCGGAGTGTACCCCATTTACTTTACACAGTTTTCCCACAGAGAAGAAAAGCCCTGATGCTCACAAGAAATGGATTAACTAGTGAGTATCTAAATTATTATTACACAATTTCATCATTGCTAATTGGTCGACAGACTTGGATTTTAATGAATGAAATCGGTGAGTCAAGCGAGACAATACCTCAGACGCCCTTTTATCACACACTATGCTATAGCATGTTTAACTTTACGTCAATATACATGGCTAGTTGACAGCTGTTATAATTTTTCTAATGAAATACTGACGTTACGTCCTAGATTCATGTTTAATTATAAATCTCTTTCATACCAATCCTTACAAGTACACATGGCTCATCCTAATTCCTTTGAGCACAGGGCTAGCCTTAAAGACCGTTGGGATTTTTACACCCGAGCTATAGTGGCTCATCGGACCGGTGCTTATCCCTGGTTTCCATAGCGTGAAGCGACTAGGAGTTCAACTCCTCCTGAATGGGACGCTAGTCCATTGCAGGTTACCTTCCCAGTATATTTTTACTGGTACTCATTTATACTGCTGGGTGAACAGAGGCACACTTGTGGTTAAGACCTTGCCCAGGGGTCTTAGCACAGTGAGGGTCTAACTGGGATTCGAACACACAACCTCCCAATCATGAGTGCCACACCGTAACCACTACGTCACCGGCCCCACAACGCAGGGTTAGCCTTAGTTTATACTTTATTCGACTATTTTTAATTTTTGTTTGCTCATGCTAGACGCTTGTTATCGCTGCAGGTTCACATCTTTTTCATTTCCTTTCGGCTTTTTCCCTTTATCAGGGGTCGCCTCAGCGAATCATCTGATTCGCACATTTGATTTGGCATAGGTTTTTACATCGGATGCCCTTCGTGATACAACCCTTTAGCAAGGGACAGAAACACGATGACGGATGTGCAGCTACTTCTTTTATATGAACCATAGACAGTGTGAGACATGGCCGCCTTTGATAACCCAGTTAGCTGGGGCTTTCTGTTAGATCACATCAGCCTTGTTGATGATGTTGATGTTTTTTTTTTTTTTTTTTTTCTTTTTTACTGAATTTGTACTTCAGAACACTGTATAATTCTATCAGTTTATGATACAGCTAATTGTAAAATATTTAATAATGTAAAGGAGACATCGTTATGATAAACAATGACATTTTCTCAGTAACCCTGGGTCTACGTTGGTGCGTGATGATTGAAGTGAATCATGATGAGAGTGAAGTGTCGTGGGATCGAACCATCATGATCCTAAGGGAACTTTGTGGATTTTTGATGATTGCATTAATTATTTATGTATTTATTTTGTTTTAATTGCCATGATTATTACCGCGTATTATGATTTGACACCACTCATGATTGAACATGGGAAGCCCGGAAGAGTGCAGCACCATTATAGAGGATCTTGATAAACTTGGCAAAGCATCCCTTCAAGTTTTCTCTCCTGGATGGAAGTTGCCCCCTTTTTTATACCCTGATCATACTGTAAGCATGCTCATAAATAGCGGAGCCAAAAAAAAAAAAAAAACTTTCAATTCGTGGACTTTCTACAGCTTAAAGTTGTCTAACCTGCACTTAGCTTAAACTAAGTTGTTCACAATCATGTTGTATTCCACTATTTACACAGGTTCGCTCGGTTGCCAAAATTTTATCCAATTCCATAATGCATAGTGCGGGCCGAGACGCAGAGGTAACTCGTACGTTCACTGATTATGGGTTTATAGGTCGTGTCTTCTTTTCCTTTCGGCTTTTCCCTTCAGGGGTCGCCACAGCGAATCGTCTGCCTCCATCTCACCCTATCCTCTGCATCTTCTACTCTTACTGCAACTACCTTCATGTCCTCCTTCACCACATCCATAAATCTTCTCTTTGGTCTTCTTCCAGGCCGTCTGCCTGGTAGTTCCAACCTCAGCATCCTACTACAAATATACTCACTATCCCTCCTCTGTGCATGTCCAAACCATCTCAATCTAGCCTCTCTGACTTTGTCTCAAAAACCTCTTACATGTGCTGTCCCTTTGATGTACTCATTTCTGATCCTATCCATCATCGTTACTCCCAAAGAGAACCTCAACATTTTGAGCTCTGCCTCCTGTCTTTTCCTCAGCGCCACTGTTTCTAAACCATACAACATCGCTGGCCTCAACACCGTCTTGGACACTTTCCCTTCATTCTTGTCGATACCCTCCTATCACACATCACACCGGACACTTTTCTCCAACCTGCCTGCGCACGCTTCTTCACCTCTTCTCCACACTCTCCATTGCTCTGGATTGTTGAACTTAAGTACTTAAAATCCTCCACCTTCATATCTCTGCCCCCTGTAACCTCACTGTTCCTCTTGGGTCCTTGTCGTTCACTCACATGTATTCTGTTTTACTGTGGCTAACCTTCATTCCTCTCCTTTCCAGGGCATATCTCCACCATCTGCTCTCACTAGAGATCACAATGTCATCTGCAAACATCATCGTCCATGGAGATTCTTGTCTCACCTCGTCTGTCAGCCTGTCCATCACCATAGCAAACAAGAAGGGGCTCAGAGCTGACCCTTGATGCAGTTCCACCTCCACCTTGAACTCTTCTGTCACACCGACAGCACACCTCACCACTGTCTTGCATGTCTCATACATGTCCTGCACCACTCTAACATACTTCTCTGCCACTCCAGACTTCCTCATGCAATGCCACAGTTCCTCCCTCGGTAACCTGTCATATGCTTTCTCCAGATCCACAAAGGCACAATGCAGCTCCCTCTGTACTTCTCTATTAACATCCTCAAAGCAAACACTGCATCTGTGGTGCTCTTTTTTGGCATGAAACCAAACTTGTTCACAAATGCTGACCTCTGCCCTTAGTCTAGCTTCCACTATTCTTTCCCATAACTTCATCGTATGGCTCATCAACTTTATCCCTCTGTAGTTGCCACAACTCGGCAAGTCTCTCTTGTTCATAAAAATGGGCACCAGCACACTTCTCCTCCATTCCTCCGGCATCCTCACACTTTCTAAGACCTTGTTGAATATTTTTGTCAGGAAATCTACTGCTACCTCTCCCAGACACTTCCATACCTCCACCAGTATGTCATCAGGACCAACTGCCTTTCCACTCTTCATCCTCTTCAATGCCCTCCTCACGTCACCATTACTAATCTTTGCTGCTTCCTGGTCCTCAACGGTCACCTCTTCTACTCTTTTTTTCTCTCTCTTATTTTCCTCATTCATCAGCTCTTCAAAGTACTCTTTCCACCTTCCCAGTACACTTCTATCATTAGTCAATACATTTCCCTCTCTGTCCTTTATCACTCTAACTTGCTGTACATCCTTCTCATCTCGATTTCTCTGCTGTGTCAACCTGTATAAATCATTTTCTCCCTGCTTACTGTCCAGCCTATCATACAAGTCATCATACGCCCTCTGTTTGGCCTTTGCCACCACTACCTTCACCTTATGCTGTGTCTCCTTGTACTGCTGTTTACTTTCTTCGGTCCTCTCTATGTCCCACTTCTTCTTAGCTTACCTCTTCCTTTGTACACACTAACAACATTGAACATCACGCCTTCAATTTCTAACTTGAGACTCATCACTCTGTCTGACCCTCTTTTCACTTCTAGAACATTCCTGACCAACCCCTCCTTCAAGATGACTGCTATTCCATTTCTCTTCCCATCCACACCATGAAAAAACAGTTTTAATCCTGCTTCTAAGCTTTGAGCCTTGCTACCTTTCCACCTGGTCTCCTGAACACACAGTATGTCCACCTTCCCCCTCTGAATGTTGGAACTATGATAGGAAAAGGTAGAGAGCTGGCTGACATGATGCAAAGTCCCTACTCTCAGTCCTAGACTCGTGCCTTTCCTCTTCTCTCTCTGCCTACAGACACGCCTCCTGCGTCTCCTTCGACCTCTCCTTCTTCGACCAACAGTAGTCCAATTTCCACCAGCACCCTGTTGGTTGACAGCACTGATGGCGGTCGTTGTTAACCCGGGCCTCGACCGATCTGTTATGAAATTTGTCTTGACGGTACGCATTCAGTATTTTGGCAAAAGTTTTATGCCTGATGTCCTTCCTGTCGCAAGCCCCTGCATTTATCCGGGCTTGGGACCGACGTGAGGACGGAAACTTGTTTGTGCCCAAGAAGAAGAAGGTAGTGTATGTGGTTATATCTCTATTACTATAAGCCTTTGATCTTTAAATTGTGCTATTACACAACATTTGATCTGGATAAGAATGATCAGCCAGTCTGGGTTTTTGAATAACTCAGCAGTTTTTCCCCCAAATGCATTTAATTAACTGTACATTTATAGCCTGTCCTTATAGTGCATCTCTCTCTTACATCTGACTTGATGGAGAATATTGTGCTTATTTGGGCCAAGGGTATAGTATGTCCCAGAGGAGCTCCAACAACACATTCAGCAGATAGTAGTTTTCACTTCTAATACAGAGCAAGGGTAGGAGCTGGTGACCTCATTAATTAAGAGGAAGGATCTGAGAAAGCTGTGAAATGAGAAAACAGCCTCGTTACAATATCTTCTCGATCAAAGTAGTTTACTGTATCTTTCACAGATGCTCGTTTTGTTACCCCCCCCCCCCCATTTGATGCAATACCAGTTTTGTGTCATGCCTATCGGATCATTAGCCTCACTCTCACGGGGAGTAGGGTGGAATGGGAGATAGAGAAGCGCGTGCGACTCAGGAGAGTTGAGTAGGACATTGAGAAACAAAATTCTGTCTGTAAATGTGTATAAATATCCGCATTTTCACAAACTATTAGATAAGTTTGTTTTTTTCCAACTCTGTAAAATGGGTTAATTATCCGAATTTTTACAGTAAAAGCTTCCACACAGACGGAAAGCTTCATGGCTAAGCACAGGCATTTTGTTTAATATGGAAGCTCGATGCACAGCAAAGAAATGAAAGAAGTATTGCAAGGATGTTTTTTTGCAATAATAAAATTTGCTTTGAAATATATTTAAATATACTGGGCAAAGGCAGGGTACACCCTGAACAGCTTAGAAGAATATCACAACGCCAATATACTCAAACATGTAAACCACAATTACACCAATTTAGAGCAGCCACTTCATCTAGTATGCATGTCTTTGGACTGTGGGGGGGTGGGGGTGGGGGGGGGGACGGACGGACGGACGAGCGTACCTGGAGGAAACTCACGCAGGCAGAACATGTAAACTCCATGCAGATGCACCTCGCTGTGCCCGGGACTCAAATGGTTTAAGGACTGTGCCACTGTGCTGACCAAATGCATGGTATTTGGATCTGTGTGTGTATCTATCTATCTATATATATATATATATATATATATATATATATATATATATATATAGTGATCCATCACTACTTAGTGCTTCAGTTTCTGTGGCTTCAGTGCATCGTGGGTTTTTCAAAAAATATTCATCGGGAAAAAAAAGTAAATTAAGGGAAATAGGGCAAAAATTAAGGAAAATGCAGCAACGCAAGGCCAATTCTGCAAAAACCCCAAACAAACAAAAACCAATCCAATAAAACTACTTACCTTTTTGTGCATGTGTATGTATGTATGTGTATATATGTATGTATATGTATGTGTGTATGTGTGTATATATATATATATATATATATAAAATATTTATTTATATATATATATTCATTCACTGCATAATGATGCCCTACTGCAGCATAACTTTTTTCTTCCTGTATCATATCAAGCAGTTGTACTTTTTCATGCAGCCTCATTACCTTTTCTGGCACTTACACTCTTTACCAGAAGCCGGAGAAAAATGATGGCGTTTGGGTGACATCATAGAATTTCACTGGTAATTAAAAACACACAAAAAAAATGCATATTGACCACTTGTGTGTGAATAAGCAAAAATGGACGTATACATTATCTCAACCAGTCAGTAGGAGGAGCCAGTTACTTCCAGGTTTGTTGGCAATCCGCGAGTAATGCGGAGTCGCGAGCGCAAAACCGCGAATGGTCAAGGGCCTACTGTATTATTATTTTTTGTTTCTGTTGTTCTTCGTATGTCTCCATTGACTTGCTTTCACTTTGCTAGGAAAACTTTTGAAAAACAACCATTTTACATTGTATTATTATTATTATTATTGTTGTTGTTGTTGTTCTGGGTCAGCATGTTTCTGTAGTGGTTAGCAGGTAGCATGCACCTCACGGCAAACATGTCCTGGGTGTCAGTCCCAGGCTTGGTGACGTTTGCATGTTGTCCCTCCCTGATTGAGTGGTACTTTGGTGTCCTCTCACACTAATAAGACACATGTCGGGCTGATTGGCTGTTCCACATTGCCCTTAAGTGTGTGACTGTTCATGTGTGTGCGCTGGCTCTCCAATGGATTGCCGAGCTGTTCAAGGTGTACCCTGCCTTCACGCGGCGTCGCTAGGATAGGCTCCAGTCTCCCACTTCCCTAATAAAGGATAAAGAAGTTTAGAAAATGACCTAACATGATATGATATTACTATACCAAGTAGTTGCCACTCTAGGGATCAAACTACTGTACAACTTAGAAGAAAAACCAACGACTGCATACAGAGAAGTTGGGAAAAGTGTGGATTGTTCACGTTTCCACCAAGCACTTATGAATGTGTTCATAAAATTCTGTAATTTGTAACTCTTAAACGTATTTAGAAAGGAACCCCCCTTGACCCTTGTGGTTCTTTCAACAGGTCCCCTGAGTAATGTTCAAGTGATTAATAGCTTCTTTAAATACCCGACTCCAGGGACGCTTACACACTGCCTCGCCGCTCCACTGCAGATCAATACCAGCATCAATGTTGAGGAGTAAGGAAATATCTAATTAAAGTGATCTCAGCTTGTCAATCCATTTTCGATCTGATATATTGTGATTGATGGTGTTTATTTCCTTGAGATGATTCCACTGTTTCTAAATGCGCTGTGATAACCCCTGGTGACTATTATCATAAAAATGTAATAATATATGACATTTAACGCAATGTATTGGAACAGGAAGCTGTGAGATGAAAGTCACCGAGAACAGACGTTCCCCTCTGGAGCGCAGGTAGTTAGAAAGTGAAGTTTCTAATTTGACTGCGAACAGCTTTGATCGTCTCTCTAATGTAAAATGATCATTTAGAAGTGCATTAACCTTCATCTGCATGAACGAAATATTCTGGTTCGTACCAAGCTGAGATGCATTAAGAAGAGAAGTATGAAAGGTAGAATGTGGCAGCACGAAGGCATATGTTCACCTCACAGCAATAAAATCCTGAGGTTGAGTCTCTGTCTGGAGTTGGCGTGTGCTGTACATCCTTATGTGGGTTTCTTCCAGGTTCTCTGGTTTTCTCCCACAATCAAAAGACATACACATCATGCTAATTTACTGCTCCAGCTTGTCCATAGGTGTAATGTGAGTGTGAATAGTTACGCGCATTAAAAATGTTCTCCTAATTTTTTGCCTGTGTGTGTGTAGGCCCTGTAATTGATCGAAGAACTTTTCAGGGCAGTGATCCTCAACCTTTATATCATGGCGGACCAGTCAATGCTTGACAGTTTTACCGCGGACCAGGGGGTGGTGATCATAGATTGTTTATATTGTAAATATAATTTTATTATTATTATTATTATAACACTACAGGTGATGGTGCACCAACTGGGAAAATGACAGCTCAGTCTCGCCCAAAATCCCCGCTAATGTTTGAAACATGTCCAACACGTCTCTGTTCATTTGCTGTCCCCTTGTGGGTTACATTTTAGCGCTCAAATGAACAACATGTAACCGAGAGGATTCGGCCATTTTTCAAAATAAAAGATTTTTCAAAAATTAAGATCGCTCAGACTCTGATAATAAATAAAACGCAAATAATTAATTATTTCTTCTGCGCCCCGGTACCAATTGAGCAACGGACTGGTACCGGTCCGTGGCCTGGTGGTTGGAGACCCCTGGATCAGGGTGTGCACCTCCTTTGCCCAGAGTGAGCTGAGATAGGCTGTGGGTTCTTTGTGACCCTAGAGGGATTAAACCAATTGCAAATGTTTTTCAAATAAAACCGTGAGCAATGCCTAGTTTTTGGGGTTTTTTTTTTTACCACAAGAAAATAAATATACCCTTTATTAGAAGTAAAGTAGAAATGCACTTATAGAGTGCAGACCTCTACCAAGGTAGTGCAATCTTGTCTTTTCATGAATTATAGTGGCAGAAGATGTTGTATTATGCTGCTTTCCTGTGTTCTGGCCTGCAATTATTTTTGAGTTCTGCAATTTTTTTTCTCCCGGCGCATTCTGGGTGATTTTCACCTCCATGCCTTATCATGCAATGTTAAAGAATCCTTCAGAGTCATCCTGGATGAGGATCCGGATTCATTCGTTCATTCATTAATTTTGTAAGCTGCTTAATCCTAAAAAGAGTCGCAAGGAGGCTGGTGCCCATCTCAGCTGACTATGGGTGAGGGCATACCCTGGACTGCTGAATAAGCCATCACAGGGCCAACACTAACACAACCATTCATACTGGGGTGATTTGGAACAGCCAGTTTGCTTACTCTACATGTTTTTGGACTGTGGACGGAAACTGGAGTACCTGGAGGAAACCCATGCAAGCATGGGGAGAATATTCCACAGAATTCCACACAAGCACCCAAGCCAGGAATTGAACTCGGGTGCTCTTACTGAGAGGTGGACATGCTAACTACTATGCCACCGTGCCTCCCAGGAGCCAGGTCAGAACTGAAATGTAATCTAAATTTTAATAAGTTCTCTGTTGGTCCAAGACTCACATTTGGTGACAATTTGTATCATTTTAGGGTTCTTTAAACTTTCAAATTTTGCCTGGAATCATTCATTTCGCTCACTTTCACTGACTTTCCATGATTGCATGTCACTCCCCATTTCCTATGCGTATTTGTATTTAAAGAACTGGAGCCTGTATTTATACATGAACAGGAACGCTGATCAATCCCTTCTTCATTGGTTGATCTGTGGTCCGATATCAAAGTAAACTGTGGGTTTTGTGCAGAGAGATGGAAGACTGGGAAAGATTACATCTTTTTGTGTTTGTTTGTTGATGATGGTCTTATGATTCTGGATCCAGATGATTTTTCATAGTGGATGGTTTCGGATAAGAGAATATGGATAGTTTTTATTTTTTCCTTATGATTTATGCATTTGCACTGGTCCACCAAACCCTGCTGCCGCTTTCATGACTCACATTTCTGTCCTTGAGAGATTAGATGGAAGCAACATGATACACTGAATGATGTATTAGATGGAATCCTTTTTAAAAAAATGTTTTTATTATTATTATTTTCTTCCTCAAAGTAAGGCAGAGAATGTCAAATAAGTTTTCAGGCAGAGCGATAAACAATCCGGGAAAACACTTCTGCCTGTTGGGGTACAGTATTCTGGAATCCTTAGTTATCTTTTACTTTTCCAATTAATGTCACTTTCAGCATTAGGCCAAACGTTCTTATCATGATAAGGAAATATGTTCATAATTAGTTCAACTTAAAAGGAAATAAACAAATAAAGAAATGTCATATAGTGGTGAGCACGTCCCTTCCACAGTCGGGAGGCCTGGGCTTGATTCCCTAGCTTGGTGCGTTTCTGTGTGGAATGTGAAAGTCCGTTGGTATTAAGGTATGAATGGTTGTGTCAGTATTGGACCTATGATGGCCTGGCGACCTGTCCAGGCTGTACCCTGCCCTCACCCAGAGTCCTCTGAGATGGGCACCAGTCTCCCTGTGACCATAATTAGAATTAAGCAGCTTAGAAAATAAATGTCTCCCGGCTTGTCTGAGAACGCCTCAGTGTCCCCCTGGAAGAGCTGGAGAAAGTGGCTGGGGAGGGGGATGTCTGGACCTCTTTGCTTAGGTTGCTGCCCCTGCGACCTGTCCCCGGATTAAGTGGAAGGAGATGAGATGAGCGAGAGATCAGAAAATAAATGAATGAATGAATGACTTGCACATTTCCCAAACTGCTCAATCCTAATATTTGGGTCACAGGGAAGCCGAAGCATATCTCAGTCAACTCTTGGCAAAGGTGGGCTACACCCTGAACAGCTTGCTAGACTAACAAAGGCCGACATACACAACCATTCACACTCCCATCTAGGAGAAATTTTGAAACAGCCAATTAGTCTAATGCTCATGTCTTATAAAGTGTGTGGGAAACCAGAGTACCTGAAAGAAACCCACTCAAGCACACTAAGGACATGCAAAGTCCATACAAAAATGCCCGAGCCTGAGAATCTAACCCAAGACCTTCTGGCTGTGAGTGGGATGTGCCAATCACTACGCCACTATGCCCCACCCCGACCTGAATAATGAAGACTCGCTAGTTAAAATATATCTGTGACTGATGACTCTTTTGAGGCTAATGTGGTCTTAAACATTACCTGTGTTGCCTCTATTTTAGAGTCACTGAGGAAATTTGAGCAGGGCGAGTCAGTGTAGATCTTAAATAGGGCAGCAGCGCCTAGCTAGCAGGGTGTCATTTAGACCAACAGCTCAGTCATGGATATCTGGGTGCAGGGACGATGCTGAATCCCAAATAAAAAGTTTAATGAACATATTACTGTTATGAGTGTTAATTTACTTTTTTCATCATTTTCTAATGTGTACAGCGATCCCATCAGTTTCTGCGGCTTGGGTACATTGCGGGTTTTAAAAATATGCATCGAAAAATAAGGAAATTAGGGGGAAAAGTCAAGGAAAATGCAGCAAAACAAGGCTAATTATGCAACAAAAAAAACCCAACAAAACTACTTACATTTTTATGTGCGGTGTGTATCTGTGCGCGCGCTCATATGTATGTGCATGCGTCTGTGTGTGCGTGTATTTATATTTTAGTTACATCTTATACATATTTTTGAATGTTTAATTATTATTATAAGCATTTATAGCATTGAATATGTATTTATTGATATCATATACACATATACATGTACGTATACGTCAGTCAAGGGGGTTGATCCTACTTCGCGGAAATCGGCAGTCGTGGGGGGTCTCGGTCTCCATTAATCGCCGAAAGTGAATCTTCATCATACAGCTCTATCCAACCCGGGTGTGATTGTAGGACATTGGGATTTATACAGGCTCTGAGGTTGGCCTTTATACTACTGGCAACATTAAACAATACAGTAATTCTTGGGGGGGGGGGGTTTGGTTTTTTTGGGGAGTTTTTTGGGTTTTTTTTCAGGGACAGGATTATTTATAATGTGCAAATATAATTTGACATTTCACAAAAGTTTATGATTTGTATAACATGTCAGTTTTGTTGATTAAATATAACAATTTCACAGCAGGAAGGTACCGTACACCGTGACACCTTAAGCAAAAGGGTCATTGTTGGTTATAGTTGTCTTCATGGAGGAAAAAAGAAAAAACCAGCAAGCCGCAAATGCAATGATTTGGAAGTCATTGAAAACACTGACAGGTTCTTTGCGTAGGACAATTGTCTGGCTTTAGAGTTTTTTTTTTTTAGCTGGCTTTCCCCCAGCACTGTTCTTTCTGTTCTCTATCACACCATGTGCAGTGTGCCATTTTGCCGGCAGCCGGAATCTGAGTTATGATTAATAGGTGTTATTGAAGTGCTCACAGCAATGTTCAACCTAAATTTTTCAGAGTCCGTAATTACTTTTTAACTTAAAGTCCCCGGGCAAACTAATACCTTTAATACAGCGGACTGTATGTTGTGCAGAAGCTGCATTAAACATTGGGGTAATATTAAAATAAAATGATTTATAAAAGACTGTATGGCAGCGTAGTGGGTAGATTGTCTGCCTCTCAGCAAGAATGTCTTGGGTTCAATGACTTGGTTTGGCCATTACTATGTAGAATTTGCATATTCTTCTCGCATGTGTTTCCTCTGTCGTCCAGATTTTGCCTACAGTCCAAAAACATGCATATTATGCTAACTAGCTGCTCCACATAGCCCCGAGCTGTGCGTGTGAGTGTGAACAGTTGTGTGTGATTGTATGTTGGTCGTGGCAATCACACTGATTTTGACACTAATTTTTAAATTGAATGTTTGGCTTCTTCCTCTCATTTATGGTCTTTTTGCTGTCCGTGCCTGTGCATCTCTGATTGGTTGCCTAAAAAGCATTTCTATCATTGCTCTGGGAGGCAGGAAGGGATGAAGGAATAATGCTGTGCATGGACAGGGGAAGGACAGTTTATCAGAAGGCCTAGAATGCCATGATGCACAAGCATGCTCCAAAAATAACAATAATAAAATCGAGGGGAAAACCTCATGTTTAGGGACAGCTTAAACAGCCCAGGGGGAAGACACAAACCTCGTTATTTGATACTATGGCGTCATTAAACATGACTTTTCAATACTGTAACACAATTTGAGTAAAAAAAAGTGGGAAAAGCACATCCCCATTTTAAAGTCTTAATGGATCTGCAAATGGGCTCAACTCTTTGTTGTTGTGGTTTTCTTCTGACTTACCGTGCTCTTCATTTTACAACGTTTATGAACAGCAACAAATAGCAATTTCTTACAGATAAACTTTAGTCTTTTAGTGCTAAAAAATCCACTTAATTCTACCGAGTAAAGTGGATTCCTTTAAAGTGCAGCCATTCTCAGCTTTTAAAAAGGAAGAAATACAAAACTAGTGGTAGGATCAGTGTTAAATGAGCTCCAGTGATTTATATGAGACACTGCTTCACATTGTATGCTGAAGGATTTGGTTATTTTTCATTGTCAGTGCCCTGCAGAACAAAGCTTCGCCAAAAATATCAAAACCGCCAGCCTCAACACTTACTGTGTATATTAGAGACCAGTCTAATGACATTGTTTTTAAATGTGCACAGCAGGTGTTTACTTAATGCTGGTGATTTGACTGTGACGCACCAGGACCGCTTTAAAAGACAAGGATTTTGTTACGAGAATCTTAATCATCGAGCCTCTCCCACTGACTGGAATGCTAACTTGCACCACAGTAACATTGCTCAGTTTCTTGCACAGTATCATAAAACCTCAGTTTTATTTTTTGTTTTTGATCTGTCACATATATTTTAGAGGCAGTCTGACCTGGAAGGACACTCACAAGATGTAAGATACCTCCGCCAGACAAAAATAGATTATTGTAACTTGGAATATTTATAATGAAATATCTCCCCCTAGTGGGCATCGGATTAACATTTGGTCCCATTTGGGGGGGGTAATAAAGTTGAGATTTTTGAATTTTCTTTGACATAATCCCATGCACTGATCACCACTAGCATTTACTGGGTTCTTTCCGGGGCAGGCTCCACTCCTACACTAAGTTGGATAAAAATCAAATCGGATAAGTAGATTTTTTAAGAAAAAAATCTTTAATTAATCATTCTCATCACCTACTCGTTTTCCTGACCACTTCAAGGGAGGGCCTCACCCACTCATATGTCGAAACCCTTAATTTTACTCGTAGAGTTGCTGGGAGGCTGAAGCCTATCTCAACTGATTCTGGGCGAAGGCAGGTTCCACTGTTAACAGCTCAGCACACCATTTCAGGGCCAATACACACCCACTATCAATCAATTTTGAACAGCCAATTAGCCTAATGTGCACATCTTTGGATTTTGGTAGGAAACCAGAGTACCTGAAGGAAATCCTTGCAAGCACAAGAAGAACATAAAAACTTCATGTAGAAACGCCAGAGACCAGCACTTGAATTCAGGACCTTCTTGGTTTGAGATGGGCTAACCACTAGATCATCGTACGACCCATTCTTTAATAAATGTTTGTTAAAAAAAAAACCTTTGCCCTGTGATGGTTTGATGAGCTGTCCAGGGTGTACTCCTGCCCTCGCCCACAGCTGGCTGAGATGCATGCCAGCCTCCCGTTGATCCTGATTAGGATGAATCGGCTCAGAAAAAGAATGAATGATGAATTCCTGGATTCAGATGTGCTCAAAAATGTCATGGGTTCTTTCCAGACTCATGTCTCATTTCTGCACCAAGTTTGGGGAACGTCAGTTTATTAGAATTTGTGCAATTTTGCTAATACAGGGATCCCTCGCTACTTCGCGCTTCAGTACTTGTGGCTTCAGTGCATCGCTTTTTTTTTTTTTTTTTTTTTTTTAAATATTAATCGAATTAAAAAAATAAGGAAATTAAGGAAGAATGGGGGAAAGTTAAGGAAAATACCACAAAACAAGGCCAATTATGCAAAAGAAAGTGAAAACAAAACCTAAACCAACAGAAAACAACCCAAACCCCCCCCATCAAAACTACTTACATTTTTATGTGAGGTGCACATCTGTATGTGCGTGTGTATTTATATTTTATTTACATCTTATGCATTATTTTTGAATGTTTAATTGTTATTATAAGCACGTCAATTGGGGGGGGGTGTTGATCCAACTTCGCGGAATTCGGCGGTCGGGGGGGGGGGGCTCCTGCAGAAAGTGAGGGATTCCTGGAGTCAAACAAACGGACAATGCTGGATACAAAACCACTGCCATCAATCATTGAAGGTAATAAGCAGCAAGAAGCAAGGATAGAGCGGATACAGAGTCAGTGAGAGAAAATATAATGGCGTGTATATACAGTAACTCACCACCGCTAATAACCCCTCTCCGCCTAAGTAGTATGTCTGCGGTCTGTATTTACAACCCGCCTCAAGGCCATGCTGAAGAAATGTTCGATACTTTCTGGGAAAACCGATTGGTCAGAAGTCCTCTGTGCTTTTCCACTTGCCAGGAATTCAGCAGGTCAGATTCAGTTCCAGTCATAAGACTTTACCACATAGGTGCTGCGGTTGATTCTGATGAGCGCAGACTGTGCATTTCATCCTGCAACGTGTTTATCAAATGACGAATATTGCAGATGAATACTGAGAGCAGTACCAGAGTTTAAGTCTCTCTTCAATTCAATTGGTTAATTCATCGTAGTAAATTCAACACAGCTGCAAAGCCATTCAAACACCCAATTATATTTTGCTGTGATTCGACAAGCGAGGGCTATACACCACTTTTAACGTGCTTGTTTTTGAGACCCGATATTGTGGGTGCATGAATAATGTAATTGCATTTGATATAAGTAGCCTTTTGACACTCTATTGCCTATTATAGCCTTTCAAAATGTCAGCAGATAATACCCGGAATTAAATGAAAGCTTAGTGAGAATGAGTCTGGTGGTAAAAATTGATCTTTGAAATAATTAATAAATCATCAACTTTAATGTTGTGCTTTAGTCCATGCGTGGGGCCAGTGGCATGGTAGTGAGAGTGTTGGACTCTCTGATTGAGAGCATGTGGTTCGAGTCAATGTTAGACCCCTACTGTGCTAAGGCTAGAATCCCATCCAGAAGATGAACCCTGCGTCGCTTCATTTTGTAGAGACCAGGATCGGCTCTGGCTGTGATAAGCCTCTTGGCTTGGGTGTGTAAAAAAAAAAAAAAAAAAAAAATCCAATGGACTTAATATGGAATCCATGTAACCAAAACCAGACTATTATTTCTTTTTAACTATACAGGTATCCCTCACTTTCAGCGGTTAATGGGGACTGAGACCTCCCCGCAACTGCCGATTTCCGTGACCCTGACTGAAGTGTGTGTGTGTGTATGTGTGTGTGTGTGTGTGTGTGTGTGTGTGTATATATATATATATATATATATATATATATATATATGTGTGTGTGTGTGTGTGTATATATATATATATATATATATATATATATATATATATATATATATATATGTATATATGTGTGTGTGTGTGTATGTATATATATATATATATATATATATATATATATATATATATATATATATATATATATATATATATGTGTGTGTATATATATATATATATGTGTGTATATAATATGTGTGTATATAAAATACATATTCAATGCTATAAATGTTTATAATAACAATTAAACATTCAAAAATAATACATAAGATGTAAATAAAACATAAATACACACACATACAGACATGCACACCTCACATAAAAATGTAAGTAGTTCTGCTTTTTTGTTTCTGTTTGTTTGAGGGTTTTTTTTTTTTTTTTTTTTTTTGCATAATTGGCGATGTTTTGCAGCATTTTCCTTAACGGTTTCCCTATTTTCCTTAATTTCCTTTTTTTTTTTTAGTTTTCGATTAATATTTTTGAAAAACCCATGATCCACTGAAGCTGCAGAAACTGAAGTATGAAGTAGTTAGTACAGGGATCCCTCACTTTCCATGGTTAATTGGGACCGAGATCCCCACGCGACCACCGAAATCTGCGAAGTCGGATCACTCCACCAACCCCCCCCAACTGATGTATACATACATGTATATGTGTATATAATATCAATAAATACATATTCAATGCTATAAATGCTTATGCATTATTTTTTAATGTTTGTTATTATAAGATGTAAATAAAATATAAATACACACACATGCAGATGCGCACGCACGCACTCAGATGGGCACCTCACAACAATGTAACTAGTTTTGATGGGAGATTTTGGGTTGTTTTTTGTTTTGTGTTGGTTTAGGGTTTTTTTTGTTTGTTTGGTTTTTTTTGCATAATTGGCCTTGTTTTTGTGGCATTTTCCACTATTCTTCCTTGATTTCCTTATTTTTTAATTTGATGAATATTAAAAAAAATAAATAAAAAAAACACGATGCACTGAAGCCGCATGAATTGAAGTGTGAAGTAGCGAGGGATCCCTGTATCTGTATTTCAGTTTTCACTCATTTCTGAACTGCTTAATCCTTAGTAGAGTCACGGGGAGGTCAGTGCCCATCTCACCTGGCTCTTGGGAGGGTAGAGTGCACCCTGGACAGCTCACCAGCCCATCACAGGGCCAACACACACACACACACACACACACACACACACACACACACATACCAATTTGGAACAGCAAACTAAACCCCTTCTGTGCATGTTTTTGGACTTTGGGAGGAAACTGAAGTTAGCAGGAGGAAATCTACACAAGCACAAGAAGAGGCAAACCCCACACAGAAATGCTCAGGCCTAGGAATCAAACCCAGGACCTTCTTGCTGTGAGGCAGACGTGCTAGATGACCACTACACCATTGTGCTACACCTATATGTTAGTTTATTGCAAGTACTATACCTACCACGGCATTGATAGGTTTGGGGTGGGCTGGAGTGAGTTGGTGTGCTAAATGAGCTTTGTTTGCTGTATAAAGTGGACTCCCTCCCACTGCGCCTCACATTCCCTCAGCAGCTATTTTGTTAAGGATAATAAGTGTGTTTAGATGAGCTTCACATGCATGAGGTTCAGGAACACACAAAAATGCTTTGAGCAAGATAAAAGTGTGACTTGTGATAAGTGCACCTTGAGGAAATATGCACATTGCTTCTCCCAGGTGAGAACCGTACCCTTGACATGGTGCCAATACATTATAAATCATTTATACTGTCGGTTGTGGATGCAATATCAAGCCCAAGAACTTTCCTTCTGTTTTTCATTCCAAGTCCATGGAGCAATGACTGAGGGCTGAAGGGCTGAAGCTTTAAGAACTGAAAATTGATCAGTACTGTGTGGAGCGTAGGTTCACACCGCAATGGGACTCCCTGCACTCCAACACTTATTAGCATTTACAGTGCATGCTGCCCCTATAGCATTTGCAAATGTGATATTTCTCGAAGGGCCCAGGGAGCTTTGGCTGCAAATGTTATTTCACACATCTTCATCCATAAGATTCCCAGATTGTGAGAGTTGTGGAACTGGGACCTTTATTCATCTGACCCGAAAAAGATATAAGCAAAAGTTCCTGGGTTTTTTTTGTTTGTTTGTTTGTTTGTTTTTTTTAGGTGTGTGTGGATTGTATGAAATATATAATTTTTACTTTTGTAATAATATTCTTCAAAATTAAAAAGTATTCTTGGTATAAAATAATTTATGAGCGTCTTAAATGGTTAGCTAACTGGTTAGCGAGAGCCCTGCTCCTCTCAGTAGTCCAGGTTTTGTGGAAAAAAACTGCCTTGAAAAAAATACATCATATTATTATCAAATACTCTAGATGGTCCCATGCACTGGTGAATATCCGATGTGCTTATTCTGTTATCAGTTCAGTTTAGATGAATGTGAGGGGTTCTTGGTGAAACAAACTCTGCTCATGGGCTTAGTATTCACTTGTCCTACTTCTTGTTTTGGTTCTGTTTTTCTTACAATAACAGTACAAGATTGTGTAATCGGAGGAACGAACTTAGGCATGTATGATAACTTGGCAGTGCAAACATCAATTTGCGGGAAGTGGAAAAATCTGAGATGAAGTGTTATGTAACAGAAGAAAGGATATTATTTCATGAGAAGTAAAATATATGGTGACGTTTACTAAAATGAGAATCATAGAAACTCGTGTACAGGAGTAAGCAAATGGTTTGCGAAAGACATTGTGGCCTGAGATCTGAATAGCTTCCTTGTAATCTTATATTTTGTTGGTTTTCTAGACTAAAGAAACCGATTTATTACTGGTTACTGGTGTGTTGAGATGCTTCTGGCATTACTGGCGCTTGCATGTATCCGCTCTCTCTTTTAGCGAGGGCAGAATTCCTCTTGGACAGCTCACCGGCCATCACAGGGCAGAAACACACTGACGGCTATGCAGCCTACTCTTGACGAAAGTTAGCAATGGTTCTTTTATGTGAACCTCTCACCGTAGACCGTGAGAGACATGGCCGGCCTTTGATAACCCAGTTAGCTGCACTGGGTGGACAGTGACAACCCGTGGAGAGTGGGGCTTGAACCTCCAACCTTAGGATCAGTGATCCAGCACCTTGGCCCCCCACTGCCACAAACCGGTTTACTAGTGGAAGTAGCAGGTGGCCCTAAGTAGCAGTACTACTGCTTTGCATAGACAGTGTAAAACAAGCTGTCCTCGAGACATTAGCATGTTTTTGTGTGTGTGTGTGTGTGTGTGTGTGTGTGTGTGTGTGTGTGTGTGTGTGTGTGTGCATGTTCTCCTTGTGCTCACTTGGGTTCAGTTCAAGTTCCCTGGTTTTCTTCCATAGTCTAAAGACATGCATATTAAACTAGCTATCAGTTCCAAATTGCATCAAGGTATGAGAGTAAATGGTTGTGTGTTGGCTCTGCGATGGATTGGTGAGTTGTCCAGGGTGTTTCTCACTTTCTCAACATTGTCTGAGATAGGCCCCAGCCTAGCCTCCCTGAGACACTAATAGGATTGAGCGGTGCGGCAAATAAGTAAGTAGCTTGCAAATGTTTATAGCCTGATGGGCTTTTTCATACACCATGAGTGATATGACATGATGAGAGTGGATAAAATAAAACATTCAAATTGTTGAAAATTTAAAAAATATGTATGTTTTTACCATAAAATACTTCAGTTCGTTGGTTAGCTGAAGATCACGTTTGGTTTAAAGATATGTTCCTTGTATCAAGTTCTTTAATTCCGTATCATGTTGCTTAGTGTGGACTTGGTGTAGACTAAAGGAAATTGTTTTTTTAGCTGAAGTAGCTAACGGAAGTCACCAGGGTTGCCAGATCACGACGAGCCTTTTTTCTGGTTGTGTATATGGATACATTCTTTCAGCAGAGACATAACTTAATATAAATACATTATTCATAATGAATAGATAAAAAGAATAATATTTTTTTTTTTTTGTAAAATGCGTTCAGAGGCCTCCGAGTCGTATCTGGAACCTTACTGGGAATAGGATTCCTAGAACACAAGGGGAAAATATATATATAATTCTGCATTGGGCCACACCCATGGTGTTAAGTCGTGTACTGATACATGTGCAGATATTTGAAATGCTAAACAGATACACGGGTGGCATGGCGGTGTGCTAGTTAGCGTATCCGCCTCACAGACCTTGATTCGATTCCCAAGTTCATTGGTTTCCTCTTGCAGTCCAAAGACGTACATATTATGCTAATTGTCTGTTTTGAATTAGCCTACGTACGAGTATGAGTGTGAATGGCTGTGTGTGTTGGC
Organism: Plotosus lineatus; assembly: GCA_024760905.1. Taxonomy (NCBI): domain Eukaryota; kingdom Metazoa; phylum Chordata; class Actinopteri; order Siluriformes; family Plotosidae; genus Plotosus; species Plotosus lineatus. The sequence goes on from CM045750.1 coordinate 16,778,932, forward strand.
CCTGTCTTGGTCTGGCAAGCTGTCCTGGGCCCTCGCCCAGTGTTGGCTGACATAGGCACCGGATTCCCAATGACCCTAGTAGATTGAGCGGTTCGGCAAATGAGTGAGTAAACAGATACAAATACAAATGATGCTATTTCAGTACATTGCTGATCAGGTATGCTATCTCTGGCAGCATTAGCCCACAGCGCTGGTTTATAGGGGCGTCACAAATCACATGCCGAGTCCATAAAAGTGAGGCAATGTAGTAAAGGAAGGAAGAAATACAAATGGGAGTACTTATGTCTCGAGCAATTATCATTAATTCTTTTCCTCTTTCCCCCACATGCAGGACAGAAGATCTGACAGACGGATTAAACGGCGAATAAACACTGAGTTCGGAACGGGAATACTTTTTTAAAGCCACGTAGCCCATCCTTTTGTGGCCGATGACAAGAATACGCGTTGAGGGCCTGAAGGACGGAGGCACGTGCTGAGGAAAAGTGTTTGTCAGCATCATTGTGTTTTCACAGACCATGTGGCCAACAGCTCAGAGGAACCGGCATTCAGTGGTGCCGCCTGGTTGCCATGCCACCTGGCTGTGGATATGGCTGTTTTGCTCAGTTTTGGCACTGGCACGGGCGCAGAGCTACTATCCCACAGTGAACACTCATTACGGGAAGCTACGCGGTATGCGAGTTCCACTTCCCAGTGAGATCCTGGGCCCCGTGGACCAGTACTTGGGCGTGCCTTACGCTGCACCACCTGTGGCCGAGAAGCGGTTCCTGCCCCCTGAGCCGCCCTCGTCATGGTCAGGCATAAAGAATGCCACCCATTTTGCACCCGTATGCCCACAAAACATCCACAACGCCGTGCCTGAGATCATGATGCCCATCTGGTTCACTTTTAACTTGGATATAGTCGCCACGTATATACAGGAACAAAATGAGGATTGTTTGTACCTCAACATATATGTGCCAACGGAAGATGGTGAGTGTGTCGGGTATACAGGAAAATATTATTATTGTTATTTTTTAACTTCTTTCCTTCTTTGTCACCCTCTGTATTGTGTTTGAAGCATGACTCGTCTGGTGCATGCTGTGTCTGTCCACCGTGTTACTACATCTTGACTTGACCTCCCATGATGCCATTTCATCAGCTCTTCCCTTCCATGCCACTGTTAATGGGTTCCTCTTTTGTGTCTTTTGCGATAAAGTCAAAGAATGTAATCAATCATAAAAAAAAAAAAAAAAAAAAGAAATAAAGTTTAGATTATAATCGGATTTAAAGATTGGACCTAATGATCTGGTGCACCTCCCTCTCCTCACTGTCTTTACTGTTCTGGGGGGATTAGAGATTAGAGATCAGCCTTCTTGATGTACATTGATCCTTTGTAGGGTTGGTAAACGATACAGGAACACAAGAGGCTTGTAGCATCAGTCCTAGCCATGTAAGACCCGTTACTATCCTTATATGGATACCACAATCAAGCACAGGATCATAAACTGAGTAACTGTCAATCACAAAAACGTAACTGAAATTCCAACATGAATATTCAGGTAATTCTATTTTGAGCTATAAAATAAGGAAATGGTTAAAGTTGAAGCCTCATTGTCGCTGGAAACCCTGATTAGCGTATTTGAATGAACGCCATTCTGAGGGAATTGTCTTCCAAATTTCAAAATTCCGCCAACAAATGTCTCTTTTATTATTATTATTATTATTATTATTATTGTTCAATGTCACATGTCACATTCGAGAAACAAAGAATACACCTGTAGAAATATTAGCAAAATAAAAATAATTATATCATTCATGCAGCCATTCATTTATTTCCCGAACAGCTTTGTCCTACTAGGAATAGAGAGAGGCTGAAGCCTACCTTCGCCAACACTGGGCGCAGGCGTGGTACAACCTGAACAGCTCACAAAATCGTCAACATTCATACAACCATTTACATGCACACATCTCACGCCTAGGGCAGTTTTGGAGTGAGCCTAACGTGGGAGGAAACCGGGGTATCCGGAGGAAACCCATGCAAGCACGGGGAGAAACGAGCATCAAGCATACTCCACATAGAAACACGTTCGAACCTGGGACATCTTGTTAGCCACTGTGCCACAAAGGTTTTGATGTAACTTTTCATAATTCGGAATATTATCGTTTTCCCCACAAAGCGATTTCGGGGGCGGTTCGCAGACACTTCTTGTTCACGCTAGTAATGACGGTTCATTATGGCTTTATTATGTATTTATGTTGAGTGATACCTACAGTACCTCTGACCAGCCTATAGAAACTGGGTTGACCTTGACCTATTTTTCAAGGTCACAGAGGCCAATTTATCAAAAATAGAGGGTGCAGCTGACCATGCGGGGGATAGACCTGGTGTTCAGTAAGAAGAATGCATTTCTAGTTAATCCATATACAGTTGACTCTCTGGTGACAATGTGGTTTTAACCTCAAGCCATTCAGTGGCAAAATGGTACAGAAATGAACCCTTAAGTGTTGTACAGATTTAATGGTTGTAACAGGTCTTATATAGAAGTGCATGTCAAACAAGGCTTCCTGTGTTCCCCCCTGTAGTAGTCTGTTCCACCACTTTTAGAATATATATATATATATATATAATATATACACATATATACCCAAAACAAAAACAACCCCAATAAACTTTCAATGCCTTTTTTTGTTGCTCTTGTGGCTGATCTTGACGGGAGGAAGGGAGATGGTGGTCTGAAAAAAAAAAATGATGCATGTGTCCTCCGGCTTTTCTTCCAGAGACTTTTGTTATTTTGTAGTCTTTTATTCATTTCACAGTCAAAAGAATATCCAAGGAATGTGCCCGAAAACCCAACAAGAAAATATGTAGAAAAGGAGGTATGTAAGCAAGCCATCATGGGGGAAGCCAAAAAGAGAAGAGAGCGACTGGTACGTCCTCTCTAATGTCAGCGCCATAACTCCATCATCCTCGGAGTCAGAGCACTAATTGGAATGGGCAACATGGAAATTGGAGTGCAGATGAATTATGTCTGTATGTTTTATGATGTTATATATGAAGAAGCAGCAGAGTGGTTCAGAACATGTGACTTGCAGTGAGTGTATATTTGTCAGAGTACATAATTGCTAGGTGGTGTTCACCTATTTCTGCAGATTTACACAAGCTTGCAATAATATTCAGTTGAATGTTGATGCTCCAAGGTCATCAATGGTAATTATATGTTTCTCAGAATCTTAAATGATAACATATGGGATACTGAAGCATTGTAATGTGCATTAAAGTGAGTCAGTGTACTAACCAGCCATAATACTCATCATAGTCTGTGTTAATTAATGGGTCCATGTGTCAAATTACTAAATGATGTTATATCCACATGACACACACTGAACAAGAATTTATTTAGAGGTGGACGTTTTACCTGTCTGGTCAAAAAAAAAAATGGCACATACTTGTTTTACTCATGCTTGCATGGGTTTCCTCTGTGTACTCTGGTTTCTTCCTGCTATTGAAAGACAAGCACATTACAACAATTGGTTGTTCAAATTGCCCCTGTGTGGAAGAGTGGATGTGAGTGTAAATGGCTTTGTGAGTGTTGCTCTGCAATGGTCTTCCAAGTTGTTCAGGGTGTACCTAATCTTCACCCTGTGTTGGCTTGGAGAGGCTCCAGCCTCCCCATGGCCCTAATACCCTAAAGTAATTAAATGGTTTGGAAAATGAATGAAGTATGACGTCGCATTTGTTAATATTTTGTTGGACCACACTTAGCCTTGATTACAGCAGGTATTTTCCATGGTACTCTTTTGAATAATTTTAAGCAACATCAGAACATTTATTTGCATCACCAACATTTTGAATTGTTGAGGGAAAAACTGAACCACTCGATACAGTTTTCTCCAGCACATCCCAAAGACTTTAAGTAGGGTTAAGCTCAGGACTCCGGGGTGCCAATACATATGTGAAAAATGATTCCTCGTGCTCCCGGAACCACTTGTTTCATTAGATGAGTCAACATTTTATATCTGTGCCATCAGGGAAGACAAAGTGCATTGATGGGGTAACCTGCTCATTCAGTACATTTAAGATCGACTTCATTAATGTTGCTGAGCCTCAACCGGACCAACTGGAGCAGGAGTGACAAAATCATTTTCACTGACGGCCGCATAACTAAATTTAAAGGTGATCGAGAGCCGAATAATCACTGAACCAAAAAAGGGCTAATCAGTGACAAGCTAGCATACGATTTTTCTTGAGTCATGAATGATATGATATTGACATAGACTGCCGCCACCTAGTGGAAGGATGATGAATTAGGTTTTATAGTAATGGTTGATGCAAAGAATGCCTGACATATACTTTGAAAGCTCGTATGGGCCACAGGAAATGAGAAGATGGGCTGGATTTTGCCCGTGGGCCTGAGTTTGACACCTTTGAACTCAAGCAACAGTGCTGTGGAGATTATGCACTTGAATCAAGGTTAAAGGCGTTCCAATGAATTACAGAAATCCCTCGCTACTTCCTGCGGCTTTAGTACATCGCTGGTTTTTCAAAAGTATTCATCGAAAAATAGGGAAAAAGTTATGGAAAATGCAGCTAATCAAGGCCAATTATGAAAAAAAAACCCCAACAACCCAAAACCCCCCAACAAAACTAGTTACATTATGTGAGGTGCGCATCTGAGTGCACGCGTGCGTCTGTATGTGTGTATTTATATTTTATTTACATTTTATGAATTATTTTTGAATGTTTATTTGTTATTAAAAGCATTAATAGCATTTGAATATGTATTTATTGATATTATATACATGTAGTCTACGTCTGTCAGGGGGTCGATCCTACTTCGTGGAAATTCAGCGTTTGCGGAGAATCTCGGTCCCCATTAACCGCGAAAAGTGAGGGATCGCTGTATATGATTTTTTTTTTGTTGGGAGGTGTGCGGTGTACTGTAGATGATATACATATTATGTCATTTGATGCTCCATCAACCATATGTATACTTTGTTTTAATGTAAGCTTTAGAGAATGTTTACAATAGTGCATACATTACATAACGCAGTAATGATTCTGTGCAGTGATGCCCCTGAACTGATACATTTTAAAATGAAAAGGGTTCATTTTCACATGCAGAATTTTTTGTTGTTTGTTTGTTTGTTTTAAATGTCCATTTATTTGGTGAAGAAACAAAACAAAACAAAAAAATCGGTGGAAGAAATAAAGAAATAGTGTTACTTCATATGCAGTTTATTCACAGCAGCTTTGGAAAAATTCTCACAGGCATAAACAAGTTTGATGTATAATACAGGGTAAAGGTGTCGAAATGCACTGAAAAACTGAACACAAAAGAAATGCTTGAACGAAAAACTTTTCACACGCTCTTTTCAAATCCTTTTATATCCGCGATGAAAACATGCATTGTATATTAAATAAAAAAAGCCAGGATCAACCTTGGTTATGTTCAGTCATCATTTCTCTTACTCACCCACGCAATTGCTGAACCACTTTATCCGACAGGGGTTGCAGGGAGGCAGGAGCCTATCACGACCGACACTGGGCAAAGGCAGGGTACATTTTGTACAGCTCGCCAGACCATCTCACATACCCACCCACCCACCCACCTACCTAGAGGCAACTGGGAACAGCCGGCTAGTTTAATGTGCATGCCTTTGGACTGTTGGAAGAAACCGGAGTGTCCGGAGGAAACCCATGCAAGCACTTGGAGAACTTGCAAACACCACACATGCGCAGCCATGCACACCCTGGGACTTGAACTCAAGACTTTCCTACTGTGAAATTGTTAGTTCTTGGGTAATTGTGTGGATGTGTTCATTTAAATTGAGTACAGACACATATGAGGATATATATATGAATGAGTTCATTGAAGATGAAAAAATGAGAAAATGATCTCATTTATCATGAAAAGATACAGAAGAGGCATAATTACTGTAACACTACTTTGACAAAAGTCATCCTGGCTTTCATTACCTTTGCTTTTCATCGTAGTGTGAGCCGTAAAAATGACTGACGGAATCAGTTCAACGACATGCAATCACTCCAATTATAAATATATTACGAACCCACTGAGATTTCAGCTCTGACTTAATGTCAGCGTGAGTAAGTCTTCACCTCGTGCGGCTATCTTTTCCGTTTCAGACACACAAGGCAGGTCGCGCCCTTTTTTGGAGCACTTTGGAAATGAAGATAAGTACCATATTGAGTATTTAATCTGCTTGAATCCAACTGTACTGCAATTCCCCCCTCCCTGTTTTTTTCTACGATGCGGTTCCAGTCAGGTGCAAAGCAAAATTACAGGGCTGATCTCAGTCCTGTTCCACATACAGTTGCAGGCAGAAAATGATTTGACCTTGAATCAATCTAACAGCAGGAAGTCAACCAAACAGGCTGTATATTTTGATTTGCTGGCTGCAAAAGCGAGCTGTTAACTAAGACGTGCACTGCAGGACATTGAGAGATGGAACACTGTCTATGTGCAATGTGTTCGAGGTACAGTGATCCCTCGCTACTGCGTACTTCAGTTTCTGCGGCTGCAGTGCATCGTGGGTTTTTCAAAAATATTCATCGAAAAATAAAAAATTAAGGGAAATTTCAGGAAAATGCCTCAAAACAAGGCCAATATGCAACAACAACAAAAAAAAAAAACCCCAATCCAAAACCCCTCAATAAAACTACTTCATTTTTATGTGAGTTGCATATCTGTGTATGTGTGCACGTCTGTATGAGTGTGTATTTATATTTTATTTACATCTTGTGCATTATTTTTGAATGTTTGATTGTTATTATAAGCATTTATAGTGTTGAATATGTATTTTAATTGATATTATATACACATATACGTCAGTCAGGGGGGTCGATCCTACTTCGTGAAAATCGGCAGTCGGGGGGGTCCTTGGTTCCCATTACCCGCGGAAAGTGAGGGATCCCTGTTTTAAGAGGTGCAAAAAAAAACATCTGTTTTAAACTCACTAATGAATCATTAAAAGACTTTTATTTTGACATTAGCATGTGATCATGTTTTCACTGCTCAGTGCTGCAGTCTATCCATAGGCAGACTAATTATGGAATTAGAAGAATTAAGAAGGACCATACATAGTGATATTTGTAGTTCTCACTCACTTACCAAAACCTTTAAGTTATATTAGGATGTAAACAACACTGGGTGAATGTAGGGTACACCCTGGGTAGCTTGCAAGACCATTGCAGGGCCAACAGAAGCCAACCATTCAGACTCACAATCACACCTCGGGACAATTTAGAACAGCCCATTAGTCGAATGTGCATGTCATTGAACTGTCAGAAGAAGAAACCCATGCAAGCACGAGGAGAACATGCAAACTGAGCGAAGGTGGGGTGCACCCAAAACAGCTCACCAGTCCATCTCGCACACACACAAAACCATTCTCACTTATACCTACATTGAAGAACACTGGAACAGCCAGTGAGTCTAATATGTGTGCCTTTGAACGGTTGGAGGAAACTGGAGTACCTGGAAGAAACCCATGTACATAATTCCAAGGAGACCATCCAGAAACACCCTTGCCAAAGCCAGGATTTGAACCCATGGCCTTGTTGCTCTGAGGCATATGTACTAACCACTACACTACTGTGCCAGCCCATTTTTGTTGTCTGTTACAGAATATGTTGTTAATAGTGACCCGAATAATTCTACTGGGGTCGTTGGGAGGCTGAAGACTCACAGCAAGAGGATTTTGGGTTCCGGTGGATTTTACATCTTCTCGGTGTGTGTTCCTGGGTTTCCTCTGGGTACTCCGGTTTCCTCCCACAGACCAAAGACGCACACATTGGTTTAATCTCCTTTTATTAAAAAGTCCCCTCGGTGTAAATGTGAGTGTGAATGGTTAGTGTGCGATGGGCTGGCAAACTCTTCTGGGTGTACCCCGCCTCCACCTACTGTTGGCTGGGATGGGCTGCAGCCTCTTTGCGACCCTAGTAGGATTTAGTGAGGGGGAGAGAGGGAGAGAGCAGAAAATGCTTGTCGTGAACATCCAATAGCATTTCAGCTGTTAAATAACCCGAGATGTAAATCTTTTATTATGAAGTCATTCTTCTTTGAGTGAAGATTATTTGTGATCACAGTTGTCCATCTATCTTACTATAAAGATATTTACATCGCATTACAAGATACACATTATATTGTGGATGACTTTAAATCTCAGTGAAGTGCTAGTATAAGTGGAACAGATGACAGAGTCGTAGCCTCCCAGCTCTCTGATTTCAGCTTATTAAAGGGATTCATCTGCAACTGACAGTCCGTGTGTAATAGAAGCGTTGATTAATTGTCAGATTAAAGCTCAGTTGTCTCCATCAACAATTTAAAAGTTGGAGGAGTTGTGACATGGTGGTGATATGTACGATGGCGAATTTAAGAGCAATGTTGTTTCACTAAACCAATTTGAACTTGCGTTGACGGGCCACAAAATACGGGACGACAAAACCTCAAAATATTATAATAATAACGATGATAATAATAATAATAATAATAATAATGCGCCGAAGAAAACAGTTTTTCTCATTTATATCCATTTGGTATAATTCCTTGCATTATGAATCAGTGTTTACTTTTGATCGATTTGTGTAATATCATCCAGCATGGATGCCCCTGAAGTGCCATGGAGGAAATGCAGCACGACCCCAAATAGGTTTCTTTCAAAACGTTGAACCGGGAATCAACTCATTTGGGTTAAAATAATAAAAAAAAAAGGATGTGATTGCATGCAGTGTGATTATTCATAGATTGCTATTGCCTAACATTAAACAAACATGTAATCTCGGGATATTGAGGAGAGTTTCTGTAGAAAATTATTTCAATTGTCTTGATTAAAGTCATAGAAATGCCAAAAGAGTGCGTTTCACAGAGTGTAGACGTTGATAGAAGCCAGGCTGAGTGAATTGCTGAAAATCCCTGTTGATCAAGTGACAAAAAATCAGACATGGCTTATTAAAGTGCCAGAGAAGAAATGAAAATGTATTGATAAGTTGTCAGCTGCAAATGAAAATTGAAAAAACAGGCCAATGAGAAGATGTTGGGGGAAATTATTACCAAAAAAAAAGGCTTCCTTACTCACTGAACTGCTTAAATCTCCTTGTGTAGTGCGGAGGCTGACGCCTATCTCAGCCAACACTGAACGAAGGTGAGGTACACCCTGAACAGCTCAACAGACTATTGTAGGGCCAACACACAGAACCATCCATGCTTACTCACACCTAAGGGCAGTAACCGGAGGAAACCCAAACGAGCACTGGGAGAACATGTAAAACAAAATACTCAAGCTGAGCCTGGGACATGGACCTTGGACCTCCTTGTTGTGAGGTGGACATGCTAACCCCTAAGCCACAGTGTACACCGGACTCCTCCCAGTTTAAAGACATGTACGTTAGGCTAATTGGTTGTTTCAGATTGCCCCGAGTTCTAAGTGTAGGTGTGTGAATAGTTATGTGTGCATTGGCTCTGCGATGGTCTAGCAAACTGTTCAGGGTGTACCAGGATTGGCAAAGATAGGCTCTTGCCTATCTGTGACATAAAACAGATTTAGCAGTTTGAAAAATTAGTTAGTTTGTAAAAAAAAAAAAAAACAACAAAAAAAAAAATGTTTTTAATTGCACAGGTGAAACCCAATGAAGGAGGAGAGGCGGTCCTAATTATCTTCAGCTGCCAATAGGGCGTATTTGGGAGTACATTATGTGTTTGAAGAGATATATATATATTTTTTTTTTGTTTGTTTGTTTGTTTGTTTGTTTGTTTGTTTTTTCACATCTATTATAAGAAATACGGATTAAAAACATAACAAAACTGTGACATCTTCAGTGCATGAATTCTCACCAAAATGTAACTGGAACACCCTTAACTGATCAGCCACTGATCAAAAAATAAAAAAAATCTGTAAAGTCCAGTAAAATATTTAAAATGTAAAATCTAATAATAATAATAATGTTGTTGTTATTATCAGCATAAATGATACTGTGATAATTTTATTACAATGACAGATTAGCGAAAGTCATCAAATACATAATATATTGCGCCCATGATTGTAATCTTCATTTTTGTGTTTACCCCATAGACTCTGATCTTTTTGAACCATAGGAAGAAGAGCTTTATTGGTTTTGACACATGAGCCTGCAATCACATTTGAATTCTTTTGAAATTAGCATGATATAAAACCAATGTGTAACAGTTGCCAAGCAACAATAACTCATCAGCTCTCCAAGCCTGTTGATCGGCCTTTCGAATCCTTGGTCTGTGTCAGCCTCAGGGACTCAGAACAACAACAAAAAAGTGGTCAAGTCTGTTGTTAAAAAAAAAAGGTTTGTTTAAGCTGAAAGAGGAAAAGAGAAAGAAAAAGAAACACCCTACAGTCTGCACTTTGTTAAACTGCTATCACACCAGTAATGATCGGTTTTATGCAGTGAGTAAAGTGCACTGAAGTTCATATAATTGCTTGCGATGCTGCCACTCTGCTCGTCAGAGAAGGATCCAAATGCTCACGAGGCGTAATTATGATGTGGGTGTTCCTGTGGAGTTCGCATGTTCACGCCGTGCTTGTGTTTACTCCGAGTACTCTGGTTTCCTCCCACAATCATGCACATTAGGCTAATTGAATGTTCTCGATTGCCCCGAGCTGTGAATGTGTATGTGTTGCCCTGTGGTGGTCTGGTTGGCTGTTCAGGATATATCTTACCTTTGGCCCGGAGTTAGTCGTGATGAGCCCAAGCCTCCATGCGACCGTAATGGGTTTTTACACCCAAGCCTAGTGGCTCATCAGGCCGGTGCTTATCCCCGGTTTCCATAGCGTGAAGTGACCAGGAGTTCAACTCCCCCGGATGGGACGCGAGTCCATCGCAGGTTACCTTCCCAGTATATTTTTACTGGTACCCATTTATACTGCTGGGTAAACAGAGGCACACTAGTGATTGAGACCTTGCCTAGAGGTCTTAGCACAGTGAGGGTCTCAGTGGGATTCGAACTCACAACCTCTTGATCATGAGCGCAGCACCCTCACCACTACGCCACCGGCCCCACCAATAAATGAATTGAACGGTTTGAAAAAATTAATTACTTGACAAAAATATGACTGTAATATACAGTGATACCTCACTTTACGAAATTAATCTGGATTTTTCGTAAATTGAACCGCATTTTACATGTAAAACGCGTGATTCGTTCCAAGGCTCCCAATACTACCCCATAAACCCTTTAAAAATTATAAAAGTATACCTTTTAAGACCTCCTTCTGCTTCAATATCATACCAATGGTAGACGGATTTGGCCATATTTCTTTGCGATATCACTCGAGCCCGTTTCTTCTTCTCACTCGCACCGGAAATCACACGTGTGTGTGTGTGTGTGTGTGTGTGTGTGTGTGTGTGTGGGTCTTCTTAGCAGAGTTATAATCTTACAAATGTTTATGGAAGGTTAAAAGCCTGAGTCAAGAAATAAAGCATGAAACAATAGTAACTCTGTCCTTTACATGAAAAGCATCATGGTAGATGCAGCTCCATAATAGTCAATGGGAGGGAGCTGCGTCATCTCTCCTAGCCAATGGGAGGCCAGCGGGGCAGGATGTTGGGAGATAGCCAATGGGAGGGAGCTGCATCATCCCTCCTAGCCAGTGTGAGGCCAGCTTGGCGGGATGTTGGGAGATAGGCAATGGGAGGTGGCTGCGTCATCCCTCCTAGCCAATGGGAGGCCAGCAGGGCGGGATGTTTGAACGTCATTGATGGGAGAGCAGCTCGTGCATTGTTTGAATGGCGCGTTTTAATGTTTGAATGGCACGTTTGAATTTTTAAGATGGCGCTTTTGTAACGTGAACTTGTTTCGTATTCAGAGACAAAAATTTTAGGAAAATGCATTTCATAACCTGCATTTTTTGTTTGGTGAGACTTTCGTAAAGTGAGGTACCACTGTATATATAATTTTGAGAAAAAGTAATGTCTTTACACAGACCGGTTGAGAACCAGGTAATATAGAGATTTGGTGTAACATCTTAATGTTGGCACTGCCTACAGGCAGAGCTCTTGATAGCGATTTAAGGTGTTTTAATACATTTATGAATAAATGAACTTGGAAATCAGAAACCTTTCGGCAGTGAACAGAAAACTCAGTGATAATCTGTCCACTGTCTTTCACTTGCTGATTTCCAAGTTCATTTGTATCACCTGTCTTGTTAGTATTATCTGTTCAACAAGTTCTAGTTCCGTGCTCCCATTAATGTTTCGAGTCGTTTTGTTCTGAGAACATTAGATTGTGTATTGTTTATTTTGTGTGAGTCTGAACAGCAGTGTATGAATTTTTTTTTTTTTTTTTTTTTGGGTTTCAGTTTCGTTATTAATCATAAATCTATATTTTTGTTGGTGACGTGGCAGCCGTTTTGGGTTTCTCATTGGAGCACAGACACGGATCAACTATCCAAGTCTATAGGTTCTTCTCAGGTGTTGTGCTGTGATTTAAGGCAAAGAGTAAAAAGAGATAAGATCAGTAGGATACATAGTATGTTGTGAAGGAGAAACCATGACAGTGTATCAGGCTGCCTTTCAGAATGTTTTGTCTTTAGGAAAATATACTTCTAATGCATTACAGTGCACTTTCCATATCTGAACGAGAGTATTAAAATGGTTTGAAACAACATTAGCCTTTAGCACTGCCGATGAGCCCATCATCCATGCGATCACTTCTGCTCTGAGAATTATTTCTCAGTTTAACTTAATTACTTTAGTAAATGTGCCATCTCCTGTGTGCTGTTTAGGGTTGCATTAATATCGTTGCTTGAAACACAAGGTGAAATCATTCCACTTGCTGCAATTCTTTTCTCATTTGTTTGCTGCACATTTGCTATATAAGCGTGCGTTTCATTGAAGACTTCAGGGAGCTGTTCTGTTCATGTTTCACATAAAGGTTGACACAAAATTACTGTATTAGTTCAGAAACCTGATTAAGATATTATTGCAGGATCATTTATTTTCTTGAATTGGTTAACAGAGGTGAATCTGGCACGGCTAGCTCACAGATCTCAATACGTAGGAACGAAAATGAACCTTTTTAAAATATTAACTGGATATTTGAAGTTTAAAAAAAAAAAATGTTTTATTGCAGCAGATTGCTACACATCTGCTGGCCTAAGTGGTGACATAGCATGGAACTGAGAGATTTGGGTAGTTCGCTTCTACCCCACTGCATAGGAAACGAGTAAGTACGATTGTTTATGTGCGTCTGTGGATGTGCAGGGTAGAGAAACTGTAAGCAATCCATCGGCAGCAAAAAGAATCCGGATGTCTCCTTCGATTGATATGAAGCAGCTCTGTTAAATGTGTTGCGAACCCAGTCCTGGCAGGAACTTTGCGTTCTGCAGTGGCGCCTCATTCATTTTGACTTGAAATGCAAGACACAGCCAGGCCAGGAAGTTCCCATTCAGTTCCCTCTGCTGCTTATATACTAGCCCAGTATATCTCTCCGTTAACAGAGTAGCCGCCAAATAGCTTTTGTCGCTAGTCCCATAGAAATTCCTAGGACTGGTTTCAAGACAGCTGAAAAAGGAAGATAGAAACGATGTAGGCTGATCCGTCACCCAGTTTTTTTTTTTTTGCACCCATTTGGTATTGTTTTGAAGTCTCCTTCGAAAATCAGGATCATTACGGAATTCTCAAGTGTTTACTTGTTTATTCGCTGTAAAGACTTAGGTTTATGGAATAATGAGTTTAAGTCCTGGCTTTGGTGAGGGTTATTTTGTATGGAGTTGTTGTCGGTTTACTTCAGATACATCATTTTCCTCCGACATGCAGATTACATTAACTAGCTGTTCCCAATTGCCCCTAGGTGTGAGTGTGAGTCTGTGAATGAATAGTTGTGTGTGTGTGTGTGTGTGTGTGTGTGTGTGTGTGTGTGTGTGTGTGTGTTAATGGTTGCTCGCTGCAAAAATAACTGATGGTGATAGCACTTTGCATGTGTCATATGTAGGGCAGGCACAGTGGTGTATTAGTCTTGTCTAACAGCAAGAAGATTCTGGGTTTGAGACCCAGGCTTGGCAAGGGTGCTTGCATGGGATTCATCCTAGTACAGCGATCCCTCGCTACTTCGTGCTTCAGTTTCTGTGGCTTCAGTGCATCGCGGGTTTTTCAAAAATATTCATCGGAAAAATTAAAAATAAGGAAATTAAGGGAGAATAGGCGAAAAAAAATTAGGAAAATGTCACAAAACAAGGCCAATTATGCAACAAAAAAAAGAACTACTTACTTTTTGATGTGATGCGCGCATCTGAGTGTGTGAGCATGCGTCTGTATGTGTGTGTATTTATATTTTATTTACATATTATGCATTATTTTTGAATGTTTAATTCTTATTATAAGCATTTGTAGCATTGAATATGTATTTATTGATATTATATACACATTCATGTACGTATACATCAGTCAGGAGGGGTCAATCCTACTTCACGGAAATCGGCGGTTGTGGGGGGTTCTCGATCCCCATTAACCATGAAAAAGTGAGGGCTCCCTGTACCCCAGTTTCTTCACCCAGTCCAATGACCTGCACGTTAAGCTAATTGGATATTCTTGATTACCCATAGATGTGAATATCAGTATGAATGGTTATGTGGTTGGCCCTGTAATGGCATGACAAACTATTCAGGGTGTGCCCCACCTTTACCCCGAGATGGCTGAAATGGGCTCCAGAATTTTTTAGCAGTTTGGAGAGTAAAATGGAAATGCGAGAAAAAAATAAATAAAAGGTATACTGTAGCACAGTGCTGCTTGTTTTGTTCCAGTGTTGTGAACTTTGGCTCACCCTTCCCTTTTGAAATTGCTATCCTGTTTATCTCTAAGTGCTTTTTTTAGTCCTCTCAAATCCATTCCCTCTAAGTTGCGCATTAAACTTTCAGTGTCTCGAATTGATAGGAATTTATCATCGAAACAGAAGGCAAGTCTTGGAAGGGAGTGAAGAGGGAGCCTCTAGAGAATTGGAGATTGAGTCTGTGAAGAACGCAGAATTGTTATTAGGCGGTATTTCGCCAGTAAAAACCAAGTAAATGTTTTCAGGTTTTCGGAGATCTTCCAGCCAGCCCTGATATGCTGTATTTTCCTTTTGTCAACGCGAGAACATTTCCCATCCGGTGCTTAGCTGATATCGAGAGGTCACTTGGAGGGAATGCGTGTCTTCTATGCCCCTCCACAAGCTGTGATGGGTTGCTGCTCGCAGAGGTTAATATCGGAGTGTATTTGGAGGGCGGCTCGCTGACACCATGTCGTAGTGCAATCTGTCTTTCTGATCAGCGAAATGGATTTTGCTATTATACACATGCCTCGACACTATTTTTGTGGCTCTGCTGTGGCAAAGTGTAAGGGGTTTCGTACACCAAAACACATATTGTTTGTCACACCTCTGAGTTTCAGAGATGACCAATGGATGGGGAAACACAAAACGTTTAATAAAGGTGTTTTTTTAATGGCTAACAGATCCGAAAGCACAGTTCATTTGTTATCAAGCACAAGGGAACGAGCAAGGTCTAGGCCAATAGTCTATTAGTGGCAGGGCAAAAGAGAACTACTCAAGAACTACTGAGCAGGCAGGAGGTTACACAGTGTACAGCAATGTCATAGGCTCTGTACAGGATCAGGAAATGGCGAGCAAAACAAGTCTGACACTGTAGAGTTAAGCAGTTGAGCAAGTGAATGAATGAATGAATTAGCTAATTAATCAATATTCAAATCTCCAATTATATATATAGTGGAGCTTGTGAACGGAGCACCGTAGGTATGAGACGTGACTTGGATGGCTTCCCGCGTCCTGCTCCACTTGTGCCGATGTTGTCGTTGAGCTGTTTCTGATTGGTTGTTATGTACCACTGACTTACAAGATGATGACCAGCAATAAAAAAACAGATTTATTATTAATAAGGAAACTGAAATCTAAACAACAAAAAAAAAGAGGCTCATGCACCACTATTTAGAGTCGCACAGAATAAAAATCAAGCAATCTTACTCAGGTTGATAGACTGACTTTCACCAAGCAAAACAACACCAAAGATGAACAGGAACAAAGAACGTAAACTAGTTAAATCAAACTAATGCAACTGCGTAGATGGAGGTAGAAATCAGTGAGTGAAAGTCGGTGAAAAGAATCCTCAGTGTTGTTCTTTTCCTCCTTTGCCACAGTCCATAGTCTGGTACCACACGGGAGACTTATTTAATTATTTCCTCCACGGCTGAAGTTGATTTAGTTTTTAGAGGGTCCTCGCTACTTTTATAACACCAGCCTTGGACATCTATCAATAGAGATATCTATCAGGAGCTCCACCTGTAGGCAGTACACAAATCTATATATTTTACTGGATATGTGGAAGGTCTGGCAACTACAGTTTCTGAACAGAATGATCTACGAGAATGTGATAAGATCCATTTACATTTTTGCAGCGCTTTCTGTAAAGCTTCAGATTAAACAATATTTACAGTTCGTTTTATAGTCTGGCCACGAAATATACATGTGCAATTCCTCTACCATAAATATATAACTATCCAGATTTATTTATTGGACGACACAGCGGTGTAGTGGGTAGCACAAATGCCTTCCAGCAAAAAGGACATGGGTTCTCCCTGTGCTTCTGTTGTTTCCTCTGTGTACTCCAGTTTCACCCCATAGTCAAAAAACCTGTACATAAAGGTAACTGGCTGTTCCAAACTCCCCCTAGGCATGAACGTGAGTGTCTGGTGAGCTGTTCAGGGTCTATCCACCTTTGTCCAGTGTTGGCTGAGATAGACTCCAGCCTTCCCACATTCCTAATATAAATACAGAGATCCCTCCGTTTCCGCGGTTAATGGGGACCAAGACCCCTCCGCGACCGTCGATGTTTGTGAAGTAGGATTGACCCCCTGACTGATGTATACATACATGTATATGTGTGTATATAATATCAATAATTACATATTAAACACTATAAATGTTATAATAACAATTAAATATTCAAAAATAATGCATAAGATATAAATGAAATATAAATACACACATACAGACATACACGCGCACACAAACAGATGCGCACCTCACATAAAAATGTAAGTGGTTTTGTTTTGGGGTTTTGGGTTGTTGTTTTTTTGTTTGTTTGGGGAGGTTTTTTTGTCTTGTATTTGTATAATTGGTCTTGTTTTGTGGCATTTTCCATAACTTTCCCCCCTATTTTTTCTTATTTTCCTTTTTTTTTTTTTTTCCGAAGAATATTTTTGAAAAACCTGCGATGCACTGAAGCTGCAAAAACTTAAACACGAAGCTGCGAGGTATTCACTGTATAAATAATCCGTTTCATGATGCGTGAGTGGGATTTATTTGTTTGTTTTATTGATTCATTTTCAGTACTATACAGTCTCTTTAAAGAACTCTGTCCTCATATGAGGTTTTGTGCTTCTGGATGTTAATTTGGCATAATTTAAATAATTCATTCATTTTCTGAACCACTTAATCTTAATTAGGGTCATGGGGAGGCTGGCACCCATCTCAGTCGACTCGGGGTGAGGACAGAGTACACCCTGGACAGCTTTCCAGGCCATCATAGTGCAGAAACATGTTGACGGCTATGCAGCAACCCTTGACGAAAGTCAGCAATGGTTCTTTTACATGAACCTCCCACTGTTGACAGTGAGAGACATGGCCCGCCTTTGATAATCCAGTTAGCTGCACTAGGGGGGGACAGTGACAACGCGTTTAGGGTGGGGCTTGAACCCCAACCCTTGGGATCAGTGATCCAGCACCTCTACCACCACGCTACTACTGCACCGTTTCCAAAATTATTTGTAATTTGAAACAAACAAAAACAAATTCTGTAGAATATTCTTTGTAAAATGGATTTTATGCAAAGATGACTTGTTTTTAATGTCTCGAACCTTTTATTTGTGAATGAATTCTATTTTAAACCCTTCATATTTTCTCATCATTTAGAACTAGGTTATAGTTGTAAGATTATTGTTTTCTTCTCTGACTTTAATCACTCACCAAGTCATTTGCTGCATTACTTAATCCTACTACTAGGGTCACAGAGAGGCTGTGCCTATGTCAGCCGACACTGGGTGTAGGAGAGGTACAAACTGAACAGCTTGTTAGAGCATTACAAGGCAGCACATACAACTATTCATACTTATCCCCACCTAGGGGCAACTTGGAATAGCCATTGAGTACTATTGACCAGTCGTTAAGTAAGAAAATAAGGAAACCCATGCAGGTGTGGCGAGAACATCCGAGCTCCACACAGATATGCAAGAACCCAGGACTCAAGCAAGGGACCTCCTTGATGTGAAGCGGATGTGCCAACCACTACTCCACTGTGCCGCCCTTCTCCGATTTTATATTCACTGTATATAGCAACAGAGTCATATATTTTGATCATCTAACTTCTAATAATGAGCTACTATGCAAACATGTTGGTGCTGTTGGTAAACTAGCAGAGTAATAATATGTGATATAATTAGCTGACATCTCTGTTCATCATGACGAGGGGTTATAATTGCAGGACATAATTATAAACAGACTATGATGAGTGCTTGTAAATGGGACTGTAATGGAGCAGTTCGGATTCAACTGAAAAAAAAAGTCTCACCTTTAAAGCTACATCCTGCAGAAAAGCGCCTTTCTATTTTATTTAACTTATTCTATTAGCAGAGAAAATATAACTGGAAAAATGTAAGGGATATTGATTGTAAATGTATACTACACTGCCCAGAAAAAAAGTAATAAATAAGTCTTGCACTCTGTTATTTTCTTGAGCCGCCTTAAACTTTTGATTATAGCACATAATTGCCCTGGCATTTATTAAGTGAAACTAAATAACATTTATTTCCATTCAGAGTTAGGGACATCTTGAAATAATTATGGGACAACTGAACCACTCCATAAAGTCTCCTCAAGTACATCCTAAAGATTTTCAATCAGGTTAAGGGCTGGACTCTTGGGCGCCAATACAAATGTGAAAATGATACTCTAGTGTTGCTGAGCCTCGACCTGGCCAACAGAAGCAACAATGCGATGGTGAATCAAAAGTGCAACAAAATATGAGAGTGCATGACTTTTTGGACAGGCAGTGGCTCCATTTATATACAGTATACACTCTTGCATAGATGCTGGATGTTATGGTTGCATAATTATCTAGAACTTTGAACTTTCTGTATAGGTACGGTTTCTACCATGTAGAGCTTCCACAATTGGTAGGCTATTTTCTTGACATGCAAGACAAGTATAAATCTTATAAATATTGTTTATATATATATATATATATATATATATATACACACATACATAAATACATACATACATACAGACGCGCCCCGATTTACGTTTTTAATTGCTTCCAGACGGCCGAACGTAAGTTCAAAGTGAACGTAAGTTGTTACAGTGACGTATGACGCTCATACTGTACTATACATCCATAAATACCATTACTGTATCTGATAAAACACCCCTAAATCAATTATTATAAACATAGCATTGTAAAATAATATCAAATAATATCATTCAAGCAGAATAATTTCAAATAGATACATTTTAATCAAATTCACTCATCAAATATCAAATACAACCTTTAACATTCTCTATGATGCAATCTTTCTGCTTGTAAATGGTTCCGATGCTCGACGGATGGTCACTTTACATGAAGCTGAGCCGAGTCACATTAAAATGTGAGGCGCTCAAAACCGAAAGTAGTGTATCTTGCTGTGCTTTCGACAAAGCACGGGTTATACGGACTTCCGGTCTTTCAAGTGAGCAAGGGCGCTGTTGAACTGGTTTAGTACTCAGCCTGCACTGATGTGAATCACCAGTAGAGCGGAGAGTTCTCTTTCTTTTCTGGAGTCGGGTTTTCAACATTTAACAACTCTCTTTGCTTAACTGAGTATGCATGGTCGATTGCGCCGATCCGAGCAGATAGTTAATTCATCTCTGTGTATGAGACTTGCACCCAAATGCTTACGCTTCTGACCAACCATATTTGCTTAGGATTACAAAAGTCCGCAAAACAGTGTAAATCACAGTATGATCACAGAGACGACGTCTTAACACAAGGGAAACACACTATATAACTAAGATATATATATATATATATATACAGGGTGACCCAAAAAAACAGGAATTTTTGAATTGCATATTGCTAGACATGAGCAAGTGGTAACACTGCGAGACACTGACCTTGAACAAGTAAATACTTCGCCATGAAAGGTTAGTCATTTATTCTTAAACGGCAAGTTTTAAGGTTTCAATTACTATAAATAAAATATAGTATTGTTAAAAAGTTCCCATTTTTTGGGTCACCCTGTATATATAACTCAACTGGGAAAAAGGAGGGGCACGTTCAGTCTGTCGTTTGCAAACAATGGATGCAGCGTCATTATGTCAGCGTACTACGTAGGTACGTCTTAACTCAAAATTTGTCTTTTTTTTTAAAAAAAACTGTAAAACAGATGAACCTATGTCGGAGAGTGTCTGTGTGTGTGTGTATATATATATATATATATATATATATATATATATTAGAAGATAATATAATTTTGTTTTTGTTATGTACAGAATTGTTTTAATGTGATTATAAGTAATGTTTGTAGTATATTAAATTCACTATGTAAATGACAAACCTAATGAAAAGGTCATGTGATACTATCACATTAAACATATGTTTTCTAACATCTTGTATAAGGAAAGTCCACCCTGAAACACACATAAACATGTTCATACTGAAATAACTGGAATGGGTTTTAAAAGTGGATCTCGCTGGGAAACATTGTCGATTGTTTTGAATGGAAATTTGCCAATTATCCTGCAAAGAAATCTACAAGTAGTCCCCAAGTAGTTGCCATGTTCGCCATATATTGACTGTATACAGGGATTCACCTCCTGTTTGTAAATTGTTCGCCAATTCCTCAAAAGAATCTCACCAAAAATTATTAGAACGTCATCAACAAATTTCCCATTAGTGTCTTACCGCCTGATGACTACGTGACAAATTGTTCAAAGTCGTCAAAAAAGTGGCAGACTGCTTGTCGCCGCTTTCACCAAACGTTCACCATTAAGTAAGATGCACACCTACCTGGTCTGGTCGTAATTTAATGGTTGGTGCGGTATTATTATTTTTCTGAGATGTTAACAGTTTTCCATCTTGTTCATATCACAACTTGACGTTCCTAGAACAGTTAAAGTGTTCAATTGAGAATGTAAAGCTGTGTCACACACCATGTTTTATGTTGGACCCGAGGCACTATGTTTTCCAAGGCAATGTATTCTATTATGAGAAAAAAATTTCGAGAGCGCATCACATGGCTCATAACTTCACGTCGTCAAGGGTTCCTTGGTCCTCATTATCAGTTAAAAATGCAAACTCTAAAAATGTTGAGCTATGTGATTATTTATCTAAATCATGGGCACTGGGTTTGATAAGTCACATTATTCATGAAAAAAATGTTATAGAGGTTTTCATATTAAGGGTGCAAGGGAGGCTGTGGTCTGGAGGGGAACACCCTGAACAGCTCACCAGTCAATCACAGGCTTGCACATGCACAACCATTCACACTTGGGTGATTTGGATCAGCAAAATTGAAATGTCTTTCGACTGCCGGAGTACCGGGAGGAAACATGAGGAGAACATGCAAACTCCACACAGACACGCCCTCCCCAAGCCATAAGACTCAAACCCAGGACTTTCTTGCTCTATGGACGGATGGGCTGACCACTACACCACCACCACACCGCCCACCTTTCAGATTCACAACAGAAAAGCCAAATACAGGTGCCAACTCACGAATATAGAAGGTGGATCTTCTGAACAGGGACATGTCAACATAATTGGAATGACGTCATCGTGAAGTGACGTCAATTACCGGTACATTCTCTAACGGAATAAAAAGGTTATTGGGCGTATTAAGAGATAAATGCCAGAATTTCTTTTTTATCTTTTTATTTATTGATGTAATTCCCAGTGTAGAAGTAGTGAAGGCATTAAACAGTGGACGCATAGCTTCAGGGTGCGGCCTAACCATACGGCAGAAAGTCAGTTCAGGAATAAGTAATCTATGAGCACAAAGGCATTGGCGGTGGTATCAGCATGAAGGTTGAAGCTTTGAAGTCTGTGCTGTTTGAGCAGAATGTTCGGGTGGGGAGGTGAGGGATCTGCACAGATCAAAGAGCTAATGTAGGTGATGTAGGAAAGCATTAACCAGTACAGTTAACCAGCATGAAGGGCGGAATGGTGGTGTAGTGGTGAGCACGAAAATCCTGGGTTCAAGGCCCTCTATGTCAAGTTTGCATGTTAATTACATTTTATCGTTCATTATATTATATTGATTTAAAACTCTGCATTGAGCTCATCCAAAGTCATCACACACACACTCAGTGGACAGCGAGCAGTTAGGGGTTAGGTGCCTTGCTCATGGCCATTTCGGCTGTGAAGGTGGAACAAAGGGTGGTTCTCACTTCCCCCATTACTACACAAACCAGCAACCTTTTGGTTCCAAACCTGCCACAGCTGCCTCCAATCTCAACCCATCCTGGTCTGCCTCCCTAATTAATGAAGAATTGGGGGAGCTGCAGCCCAACGCTTATAAAAGCGGGTTTGAGACTGAAAGGCCGCTGGTTTGAATCCCAAACAAGCCCGAAAATGGGTGACAGTGGACTAGTGAGCTGTGCCTTCCCTTCCTCCACCTTCATAGCTGAAGTTCCCTTGAGCAAGGCACCTTACCACAACTACTCTATGGGAGCCCCAAAGTGAGCGCACACATGCCTCCATGATGTGGCATTTCATGTGTGTCCAACTGGGAAGCGATCCTGGGGTCGACCCAGAACACGCTACAGGGATTATGTCGCTTGGCTGGTCTGAGAATGCCTCGGTGTTCCTCGGAAGAGCTGGAGGAAGTGGTTGGAGGAGGGAAGTCTGGACCTCATTGCCTCGGCTGTTGCCCCCACGAACTTGAAACAAGCAGAAGAAGATGGCGATGATGATGATGATGAGGATGATGATGATGATGATCATCAGCTTGTTTACATAAATCTTGTATACTTTCACATATGGGGCATTGATGGCCTTGTGTTCCGGTGCTGGATTACTGATCCCAAAGTCGAGAGTTTAAGCCCCACCCTCAGCAGCTTGTCACTGTCCCCCTAGTGCAGCTAATTGGGCTATCACAGGCCGGCCATGACTCTCACAGTCTATGGTGTGAGGCTGTAAAAGAACCATTGCTGACTTTCATCAAGAGGAGGCTGCAACGCCATCAGTGTGTTTCTGCCCTATAATGGTCTGGCGAGCTGTCCAGGGTGTACTCTGCCCCTGCCCAGAGATGGGCGCCAGCCTTCCCTGCAACCCTAATTTGGATTACACGGTTCAGAAAATGAATGAATGAAAGAATGCTTTCGAATATCACAAATTAATTATAAAACTTTCTGTGCAGTTTTTTTCAGGGTGGACTTTTAAAGGAATATGGGTTTAAACCTGCCATTAGATATTCAATGTAAATTATATGTCTGTTTCTTCTGAATGTATGTAAAGCACCTCAAATTTTAAAACTGTATAATTCTATATGCTGTGACTGTGTGAGAGTTACTGCAGTGTAATCTTGTACCTGTAACAGGTCTCCATGTATCTTAATGGTTGTGCTACTGTGAATTGTGCTGTACCTCTTTCTGTCTTTTCCTGATTTATTGTAGGAGCCCATGCTAAAAAACAGGGTGAAGATTTAGCCGATAATGACGGAGATGAAGATGAAGGTATTCTTTTTGGTGATGAAGGTGGCAGCATGTCTCTGAATTTTGCCGGGTTTCTTTTCGCCCCCAGTACTACCTGAATGAAACTTTTGATATTCCTCATTATCATGACCCAGCACATCAACACATTGAGGGCAAAGGGGATTGAATAGGATTTTGCTTTCAGTTTGTCCTGAAAATATTTATTTTCTAGTTGTTTAAGTGTTATTATTATTATTATTATTATTATTATTATTATTATTATTATTATGAACTAACACTGTGGTGTAGTGGTTAGCAACTTGGTCCTGGGTTTGAGTTCCATGCTCTGTCGTATCTGTGTGGAGTTTGCATGATCTCCTTGTGCGCGCGCGGGGGGGGTAGGGGTGTTCCCTTCTTTCCTCTGGTTTTCTTCTACAGTTCAAATACATGCACATGAGGCTAATTGGCGGTTTCATATTGCCCCTAGGTGTGAGTGTGAATGTAAATTGATTGTTTGTATGTTTGTCTGCGATGGTCTGCAAGCTGTTCAGGGTGTACTGTACTCCAGTTTTGTCCGCAGTTGGCTGAGAGAGGCTCCAGCCTCCTCATGACCTTAATAGGAATGTGGCTCAGCAAATTAATACCAATAATAACAATAATAATAATAATAATAATAATAATAATAATAATAATAATAATAATTCATTTTCTGAACCACTTAATCCTAATTAGGGTCGTAGGGAGGCTGGCGTCTAACTCAGTCGACACTGGGTGAGGGTGGGATACACCCTGGACAGCTCGCCAGGCCATCATAGGGCAATAATAATAATAATATTAGAGGGATCCCTCACTTTCTACGGTTAATTGGGACCGAGACTCCCCACGACCGCCAATTTCCGCAAAGTAGGATCGACATGTATATGTGTATATAATATCAATAAATACATATTTAGTGTTATAAATGCTTATAATAACAATTAAACATTCAAAAATAATTCATAAGATGTAAATAAAATATAAATACACATACACATAGGTGCGCACCTCACATAAAAATGTAAGTAGTTTTGATTCCTTATTTTAAAAAAAAAACAACTCATTGTTTTTAGTTTGTTTGTTTTTGTTTGTATTTATGATTTTTTGCATAATTGACCTTGTTTTGTGACATTTTCCTTAACTTTTTCTCCTATTCTTACTGAATTTCCTTATTTTTTAATTTTGTGAATATTATATTATAGTGTAATAACATGAAGCCACATGAATTGAAGTGCGAAGTAGCGAGGGATCCCTATAATAATAATAATAATAATAATAATAATAATAATAAAAAGATTTGACTTCATATTAATAATAATTTATTAACTACATTTGAAATTTCTTGAAAGTCAGTTGCTGATATAACTTAAATAAAAGTATTCATAATAATTATTGATCTGAAACGTCACCTAGATGTTAGAAGACAAATACTATAAAGGGAGTGAAGATATTAGCAAGTGCTGGCATGAAGCTCAAGAAAACATCCATGAAAGACATCTCAGCTTGTAATCTCTGTTTGAGGTGGGACAAAATATTGTAATACGTATTGATTTGAGCTGAGAATTTAATCATGCTTTGATTTTAAAATTAGTGATTATACCCTAAAAAAATGAACACTTACTACCCGTGTACACCAAGCATTTCTGAGACACTCACGCACAAACACGTTTATCTGGTACAAACAACCATCCCACTGTGTTTCTATTTATTTACTTAAGATATACTGCATTAGTCCTGCGAGGGAAATCACTGCTACTGCTGCATTTAACCCATCCAAAGTGAACACACACACTTGGAGCAGTGGGCTGCCACTACACATTGGGGACGCCTGGAGAGAAATTAGGGGTTAGGTACCTTGCTCAAAGGCAATTCAGCCATTTATGTGGAGGAAGGGAAAGTGCAGCTCACTTCCCACCACCAGACATTTTTCCTGCAGGTTCTGGAATCAAACTAGCGACCTTTAAGTCCCAAAGCCTCTTCTCCAACCATTAGTTCTACGGCTGCCCCAAATGTCTAATCTGATCTGCATCTAATTGAATCTATGCATTATGTTGCTGTCACATGATTGGCTGACTGAAAAAATGACTTGAAATCGTAGATTCGTAGTTTTTCTTTAACAGCAGGTCATGTACTTCGGCAGTGGTGGTCTAGTGGTATAGGGCGCTGGATCGCTGAGCCAAAGGTTGGGGGTTCAAGTCCCACTCTCCACAAGGTTGCCACTGTCCCCCCAGTGCAGCTAACTGGGTTATCAAAGGCGGGCCATGTCTCTCACTGTCTATGGTGAGAGGCATGTAAAAGAACCATTGCTGACTTTCATAAAGAGTAGCTGCAAAGTCGTCAGCGTGTTTCTGTCCCTTGCTAAAGGGTTGTGACAGGAAGGGCATCCGACATAAAAACCTCTGACAAATCAAATGTGCGAATCAGATGATTCGCTGTGGCGAATCTCGAGAAAAAAAAAAACCCGAAAGATAGACAGACAGACATGTACTTCATGCAACATCTAGGTTCGATTTAGAATTGACTGCTACCATTGTGGGAAGAAAGAACATACTCCCCCCTTCAGTTCTTAAAAAACAGGTGGAGAATAACATAGTACACCTGAGCCTCGAGACTCATCACAGCCAGAGCTTATCCTTATCCTGGATACTGAACTGCCAGGAGTTCAACTTGTCCGGGATGGGACAGCCTCAAGTTACTTTCCCACTATTTTTTTTGTAATGGTAACTCTATATATATATATATATATATATATATATATATATATATATATATATATATATATATATATATACATAATATAATATAATATAATATAATATAATATACATGCCTGCCGGATTGACAGACACACACTTTGGCTAAAACCTTACCGGAGGCTTCGCACTTTGGAGTCTATCAGGGATTCAAACTCACAACCTCTGAATCACGAGCCCAGTACACCATCGACCCCACAGTGACAATAACCTCACGTAAATATTTTCTCTCTCACTTAGTTGATGAACCACTTAATCCTACTATGGTTGGACTAGGCTGGAGCCTATCTCTGTTCACTCTAGGCAGGATACACCCTGAAAACCTTGTCAAACCATTGCAGGACCAACATGTACAACCGTTCACATTCATACTCGCACTCACACCTAAGTGGTGGTTTGGAACAGCCGGTTAGCCTCCGTTGCACATGTTCGGACTGAGTGAGGAAACAGGACTATCCAGAGAGGAAACCCACACAAGCATGGGGAGAACATGCAGAATCCACACAGAGATGCCCTCATCGAGTCTGAGACTCAAACTCAGGACCTTCTTGTTGTTAGCATGACGTGCAAAACACTACACACCTGTTTCCTATAAGCATTTCCTGTTCCATGTCCTTTATTTATTTATTGATTGATTCATTGATTGATTGGAAAACTTTTGATCCCCATCTACCATTACATCAGTTTATTGATGCCTGAGGAGATTAACTTATGGACAGCTCCCTTAAGATCCCACCTTTAGGTTTCTATGGGGGTAGTGGTGGCTCCGTGGATAATGCTCTGGAATGCTGATCAGAAGGTGATGGGTTCAAGCCCTACTCCTACCAAGCTATCACCATTGGGCCCTTGAGTAAAACCCTTAACCTTCTGCTACTCACTCGTATAATTGATAACAAAAGGCACTTCTGTCTCACCCCCAGTGCAGCTAACTGGGTTATCAAAGGCCAGCCATGTCTGTCAGTGTCTTTGGTGTGAGGGATGTTAAAAAAAACATTTCTGACATTCATCAAGAGTAGGCTGTGTAGCTGTCAGCATATTTTCACCCTGCAAAGGCCTGGTGATCTGTCCAGGGTGGATTCTGCCTTCACCCAGAGTTGGTTGAGATGGGTGCCAGCCTCCCTGTGACCCTAATTAGGATGAAATAGCTCAGAAAATGAATGAATGACTTCTGTCTCACAACAAGAACATCCTGGGTTCAAACATTTGTTTCCAGTCAGGCCATTTGTGGTACTCCGGTGTCCTCCTTTCAAACAAAGATTTAAGCAAACGATATATCCTTAGTGCGAATGTAAGTGTGAATGGTTGTGTGTGGTAGTCCTGCAATGGTCTGGCATTCTGTTCAGGGTGTACACCACCTATGCCGAGTATCAGCTGAGATAGGCCCCAGCCTCCCCATGACCCTAGTAGGATTAAGCTGTTTGGTGAATGACAGAATGAGTGAGCTTGGTACATAGCCGAGTACTGGAGCTCTTTACTCATGCAAATGCCATAAAGCATGGGTTCAAGTCCCGGCTGAGCTTGGTGAGTGCATCGCTGTGTGGAATTTGCATGTTGTCCTCGTGCTTGAGGGGGGACTCCGGATACTGCGCGTTCTCTCTGGGCACTCAGGTTTCCTCTGTCAGTCCGGATACATGCACATCAGGATAATTGGACCTCGGTGTGTTGAGAGTGTAACTTACCTTCACCCAGTTGGCTGAGAGAGGCTCCTTAGTAGGATGAGTTAGAAGATGGTGGTTTAAATTGGAGTTTATCTTAATGACTGCAAGTTCCATGTATCACAAGGCATTTGTGGTGATGTACTGTGATTAACTTTCACCAAACATAGCACTGTGCATCATGACCAAACATTTCCACCTCGTATTAAATGCTCATATTCTTTTTGTAGTGAACAAGAAGAGTTTTTTATTCCCTTCCATGTAAGAAATACTTGTTCTGTCTTTTTTCTGGTTGCCCTGTCACGTACATAAATATTCAGTGTGCTTACAGAGGCCTGTGGGTCACATGATGCAGCTCTTTGGGTTTTTCTTTATAGCTCTGACAAATAAATGGTTTGACCTTGGACTGAATTTGCTGGGCCCTCCATTTGTAAACAGTCCTCCTTACTGTAGACTAGTGAATTTTAAATTGCTTGGAGATGGCCTTAGGGCAGCATAGTGGTGTAGTAGTTAGCACATCCACCTCACAGCAATAAAGTCTTAGGTTTGAGTCCTGGGCTCGGCAAGGGTGTTTCTGTGTTGAGTATGCATGTTCTCGCTGTGCTGCCTGGGTTTTCCTCCGCGTACTCCGACGTTCTCCCAGAGTTCAAAGACGTGTGCATTAAGGCCAATTGGCTGTTCCAGGTTGCTGATTGTTGATTGTGTGTTCTGACCCTGCATTGGTTTGGGGAGCTGTACAAGTTGTACCATACCTTCTCCAGTAATGGCTGAGGTCATGGCTGATGTTCTTTCTTCCTGACCTGACAAAGATACACCTGAGTGATCCAGAACAGACAGGTCGAAATTTCTGTTTTTTTAAAGGTACAGTGGTACCTCACTTCCCATCCGTTCCTGCGCCTTTTTCGTAACCTGCATTTTTCGTAAGTTGAACCACATTTTACCTGTAAAACGCGTGACTCGTTCCAAGGCTCCCAATACTACCCCATAAACCCTTTAAAATTTATAAAAGTGAACCAATTTTGTATGAAATATGTGTTAAAAGTAAAACAAAATTATTTACGTTTTTTTAAATCTCTCGAACCACCCATGCGACGCTTTAAAGTCCAGGGATTGCTGGTCTGAAGAACCCTCACCCCCACCCTCCTTCACGAGGTCCTTAAATATGGTGGTTGCTTTTTCCAAAATAATCACCTCCGTCACTGTATCTCCACTTTTAATGCCTCCTTCTGCTTCAATATCGTTCCGATTGTAGAGGGGTGTCGGCCATACTCCTTTGCGATTTCACTCAACCGAATCCCACTTTCAGATTTTTTTATCATGTCCTCTTTTACTTTTATTGATAACGGAGCCTCTTCTTCTTTGCAGTCTCACCGGGAATCACTTTCTTGGGGCTCATGATTAATAACGAAAAATAACGCTGCAATAAGCACACTCAATAAAACTCACGAACGAACAGTACAACTCTCCTTCACACGTGTGTCGAACAATGGGTCGAAGGCACACGAAAAGCATTATGGGTACAGTACTATATTATAGAGATTCAGCTCCCTCCTAGCCAATGGGAGGCCAGCGGGGTGGGGTTTTGGGAGACAACCAATTGGACATTCGCGCATTGTTTGAATGTCTGAATGGTGCGTTTGAATTTTTAAGATGGCGCTTTCGTAACGTGAACTTGTTTCGTATCCAGAGAAAAATTTTAGGAAAATGCGTTTCGTAACCTGAATTTTTCGTTTGGTGAGACTTTTGTAAAGTGAGGTACCACTGTAGTTAAATTTATCAAACACCCTTGTGTGTCTCATTACTAAGACCTGCTGCTCTTAAAGGAAACTGATTGCAAAATGAAAAAAAAAAAAAAAATTAGGAAAAGTGAAATCTCATGTTCATGTGTGGGTTTCCTTCAGGTACTCTGGTTTCCTCCTACAGTCTAAAGACATGCACATTAGATAATAGTGATTGTTCCAAATTGCCCAATAGGCATGAGTATAAATAGTTGTGATTTGTATCCCATTACCGTAAATCGTGTAGAGTTTGAGACATCTAGTAATAATTTTTCCAACTTTAACCTTGTTTATTGGATTTCTGTACATAATATTGAATAGAGCATTCATTCATTTTCTGAATCGCTTAATCCTAATTAAGGTCATGCTGAGGCTGGTTCGCATGTGAGCCGACTCTGGACAAGGTTAGTGCACACCCTCACTGATGGCTATGCAGCCTACTCTTTATGAAAGTCGGCAATTTTTCTTTTACATTCTTCTCACTAAAGACAGGGAGAGACGAGGCCGGCCTTTGATAACCCAGTTAGCTGCACTGGGAGGAAAGACCAGTGACAATCCATTGATAGTTTGGTTTGAACTTCCAAATTGGGATCAGTAATCCAACACCCTACCACTTGGCCACTACTGCTTTTGGAATAGGGTATTTCAACAAAAATATTATATGGACATTTCTTCACCGTGATGCAGAGTGTTGTTTTTTTAAATTATTATTGTTACTAAAATTTCTAACATTGTGTACTAGAAAAATAAACACAGCTTTTAATGACTCTGTTGAACTAGCTCCATCCAAAGTAGGTCAGAAAAGATAACCAGCTGCATGACTGATCGCCAGCCATAATTATAAATGGGTCAAACTTGCAGTACGCTCTCTGATGTGATTACTCTTCTGATAGGGAAGGGTCACTGGAGTAATAGGGTAGATGAGCAGAAATAGTCGGCGAGCTGTAATTATATTTTCAATAATTTGCTGTTTATCCAGTAGGCATCTCTCTGAAAGCATTAATTACAAATTGATGATATGAGAAATCTTTTGGAATGCTTCGAATACTTGAACTTGATGTTCAACAATAGTGAGTATGTTAAAGGAAAGACTTCATAGTGAATCTTTAGGTTTTTTTTTTGTTTTTTTTTCCTTGATGGAAATTTTTTAATGTGTGATTTGACATAACCTGTGATATGCACATGTGATTAAAATAGTCCCTAGAAGATTTAATTTTATATAAATACTGTAAATATTAAAAAAATCTTTGTTGTCCCTCAAGGTCGAGTATTATGTAAACACAGTGGAAAAGCCTGTGCACGAGTTTGGGAAGATCAATGCACAAGGATAGTCTGAGCCTCTCTTGGTCAAGTTTAGACCCAGAGGTACAAGAGGTCATATTTCCACAAAATGTTGCCTGCTTGGCTGTTGGAACGTAGTGCGGTTCTCATCCGCCCAGTCCGCTGAAGCTAAATAATTGAGTGGCCTTTGACTGGCATGCAGCTCATCCACCCAGTGGTGCAAAGTATTGACACCATGCCCTCACGTGGCTTAGGCCTCTTGCTGATGCGGTGTACCAGGATGTGGTGGTTGAAGCCCAGATGTCAGAGATTAGGGGAAAGTTGAAGACAGGTCACATCTGTCTACCCTAAAGGCTAAGGTATAGCAGCCATATAAATACTTAAGCATTGCCTAAAATCGGGTGCTGCCAAAATGTCTGCACGTGTAAGTTTACAGAAACATGTATACACTAGTCCTTCTCAAAAAATTAGCATACTGTGATAAAGTTCATTATTTTCTGTAATGTACTGATAAAAATTAAACTTTCATGTATTTTAGATTCATTGTACACCAACTGAAATATTTCAGGTCTTTTACTGTTTTAATACTGATGATTTTGGCATACAGCTCATGAAAACCCAAAATCCCTATCTTAAAAAAATTAGCATATTTCATCCGACCAGTAAAAAAGTGCTTTTAATACAAGAAAAGTCAGCCTTCAAATAATTATGTTCAGTTATGCACTCAATACTTGGTCGGGAATCTTTTTACAGAAATGACTGCTTCAATGCGGCGTGGCATGGAGGCAATCAGCCTGTGGCACTGCTGAGGTGTTATGGAGGCCAAGGATGCTTCGATAGCGGCCTTAAGCTCATCCACAGTGTTGGGTCTGGTGTCTCTCAACTTTCTCTTCACAATATCCCACAGATTCTCTATGCTAATTTTTTGAGAAGGACTAGTATATATACCAACATAGCCATGTTGCGGCACTCAGGGAACCGTTGGGGATTTGGGGCCATTCTCAAGGGCACTTCAGCTATGAAGGTGGAGGAACAGAAGGAGAAAGGTCACATTTTTTTCTCTTGGTCTGGGAATCGAACCAGCAACCTTGCAGTCTCAGTTCCACTTCTCTGTCCATTTGGCGGTGGCTGCTCCAGAAGTACAAGTAGACTCAATGTCAAAAGCGGTGTGTCTGATACATATTTTCTTGTACTGTATTTCTTTATTTTCTGGGCTGCCTAAGTGGGCACTTGAGCTCAGCTTTACAACCTTTGGATAAGGACGGCACTCTATTAATAAAGATCCTCTATTAATAAAATGAGACCAATTATAGAACCTGTACAATTCAAGTGAAAAACACTCAAATCTTCAAGGGAAAAAACACCCAATAACTTGGTTGCATAAATATTTACACACTTAATTTAATATTTTTTGAAGCACCTTTTATTTACAAATTTTGAATACTTTTTGACTCCCACCTCCGGCAGAGCTACAACTACATCTCGAAGGAAGCGGGTGACATGGAATCTGAATGGGCTATGTTTTGTGCCTTCAATGCTGAGGTGGCAGCCCATACCTGTGGCCAGTAGGTCATGAGTGCCTGTCATGGCGGTAACCCCCGAACCCAGTGGTGGAGACTTGCAGTGAAGGGGGCTGTCCAGCTGAAAAAGGAAGCCTATCTGAATTATTTGCCTGTGGGACTCCCGAGGCAGCAGAGCAGTAGTGGCAGGCCAAAGGTGTTGCATCCCAAGCTGTCACCGATGCAAAATCTGGGGCGTGGGAGGATTCAGTGCGGGCCAGGAGAGTGATTATCGGTTGGCCTCAAAAAGGTTCTGGGCTACCATTCGACAACTCAAGAAGCAGTTCTCCACAAATACTGTTTACAGTAAGGAGCTGCTCACCTCGACGAGGGATGTTGTTGAGAGCTAGAAGAAATACTTCAAGGAGCTCCTGATTCCCGCCAACATGCCCTACATGAAGGAGGAAAACCCGGGGTGTGTGTGGGGGGGGTCGGCCCATCACTGGAGCTGAGGTGACTGAAGTAGTCAGAAAGCTCCTTGGCGGTCGGGCTCCGGTGGGTGGATGAGATCTGCCCTGAATATCTCAGGGCTCTAGATGTTGTTGTTTTTGTTGTTGTTGTTCGTCCTTCAAGGTCAAAGATGACACTGACTTCATATCAGATCGATGATCTGTGGCATGGGTAAAGTCATGACATACACTTGACTTGGATTTAAGTGAGGGAGAGTTCAGCAGATTTTCAGCCTCACTCTCTCGTCCCAGTCTGAGTCCAGTGGCACAGTATAGTCGAGATGGCTGGAGATAGGTCAGGATGCAGTGGATGGCTATCAGTGTGCTGTGTGTGTCACTCTGCCCTGGTTGCACTCCACGTCACTTTGCTGGGTTTGCCTTCTTGTCCACTGAACTAATTTGGTGGTTTCTTCCGCACAATGAGCCGGACCCAGTCTTTGCATGTGTAGATAGACAAGTCCTACTTTTACCGACTGTCTTGTGGCATGCATATATGATAGTGGAGACTCGTGGTGTCTGGGCAATCACTGGTATGGATGTTGTAGGACTGTCTTGGTTGACATGTCTCTGCAATATCGCGTGGTAATACCTCTGGATTGGTAAACTGGGGTGGAGGGGAGGATCTGTCCCATAGTTGAACCTCGGATTCAGGAGGAACAATGTGGTTTTCGTCCTGGCTGCGGCACTCTCGGTCAACTCTATACGCTCTACAAGATCCTGGAGGGGACATGGGCGTTTGCCCAATCTGTCCACATGTATTTTGTGGATTTACAGAAGGCTTTTGACCATGTCCCTTGGGTTATCTTGTGGGGCGTGCTCCAGGAGTCCTCCAGTTACTATGCGCCATTCAGTCGCTGTATCACCTGAGCCAGAGTTTGGTCTGTATTGGGAGCAACAGGTCGAATTTGTTTTCGGTGAGGGTTGGAGTTTGCCAAGGTTGTCCTTTGTCATTGATTCTGTTCATAATTTTTATGGACAGAATTTCTAGGCACAGCTGAGTCTTTGAGGGTTTCTGTTTCGGTGACCATCGGATCTCTGCTTTTTTCAGATGACGTTGTCCTTTTGGCTTCATCAAGCCGGGACCTCCAGCTCTCTTTGGAGTTATTTACAGTCAAGTGATGAGAATAAGCACCTCCAAGACCGAGGCCATGGTTCTCAGTCAGAAAAGGGTGGAATGCACCATCTGGGTCCGGAATGAGGTCCTGCCCTAAGTGGAGCAGTTCAAGTATCTCGGGATCTTTTTTCACAAGTGGGAGAAGATCGGCAGGCGGATCACTGCAGCCTTTGCGGAGCTTATACTGGTCCATGGAGCTGAGACGCAAGACAAAGCTCTCAATTTTCCTGTCGATATATGTTCCAACCCTCACCTATGGTCATGAGCTTTGGAGATAGGGTGAGAAGCTCAGCCATCCGGCAGGAGCTTAGTGTAGAACTGCTGCTCCTCCGTATTGAGAGGAGCCAGTTGAGGTGACTCGGGCATCTGGTAAGAATACTTCCCGAACGCCTCCCTAGTGTTGTGTTTTGGACATGTCCAACTGTGAAGAGACCCTGGGGTCAACCTAGAATACACTGGAGGAATTTCTGTTTTCGGCTTGTCTGGGAACGCCTCAATATCCCACTCGGAAGAGCTGGAGGAAGTGGCTAGGGAGAGGGACATCTAGACCTCTTTGCTTAGGCTGCTGCTTTCGTGATTCGACTCCGAATTAAGCGGAAGAAGATGATGACAATGATGACGTTTTGATTTTATGACGGCGTACAGTCCTTTTGGGTCGAAGTTTAAAACTCAGTCAAATCTTTAGGTTTCTTTCAACAGTGTAAAGAAATTAGGCTAATTCGTTTGTTCAAATTGCCCCTGTGTGTGTGTGTGTGTGTGTGTGTGTGTGTGTGTGTGTCTGTGTGTGTGTGTGTGTGTGTGTGTGAGAATGGTAACGTGTGTGTGTTTGGTCCTGTGATGTGATTATATTTTTCAGATACATTCCCACGGTAGGCTGATCCATTAAAATCATCGATCCAGCTTGTCTGGAGTCTTATAGCATTCAGGATATGCTCTCAGCACAGCAACACAACATTTATAGGACAAATGTTTGAAAAATGTCCAGCCCCCTGAAGCACAGCTTTTTTTTGGTTTGCTATGGGGAGTGGGTGGGTCAGGACGCTCTGCTATAGCATGATGATTGGATAGCATTACAGATCATTCTCCTTCGGTTTTTTGTCTTGTAAAGCCATACGATCAACTACTGCTCATGATTTGTTTTAATATTTTGATTTATAATTTCATTTCATCTCCTATTAGAAATTTGAAGGAAATCAAAAAATGGCATCCATAAGTTCGCTCCTTCTTTGTTTATTTAGGTCGTAAGGGACAAGCCGCCACCTAGCTAGCTGTGCATGCTAGCAGACAGTATTAATATTGTTGACCTGATTTTGGTAAAGCTATTTGATAGTCTTCTTTAAAAGGACAGACTCAGAATTAAACAGCAAGTCAGATCGATGCCCAAGATAGATTTGATTCAGAGTTTTCAGCTCTCCTTGTAAGAAAGGAGGGCAGAATTAACATATAAATAACATTCATTCATTCATTCATTTTCTGAAACACTTAATCAAAATAGCGGTGAGGGGAGGATGCAGCCTATCTCAGCTGACCCTGGCAAAGGCATCTTACCCTATGAATAACTAGCCAGTTAAGGGCCAGCAATCCATACAACATTTCAATCTCGGGGCAGTGGTGGTCTAGTGGTATAGGGTGCTGGATCGCTGATCCAAAGGTTGGGGGTTCAAGTCCCACTCGCCACAAGGTTGTCACTCCCCCCCCCCCCCCCCCCCCATGGCAGCTAACGGGGTTATCAAAGGCCGGCCATGTCTCTCACTGTCTATGGTGTGAGGCATGTAAAAGAACCATTGCTGACTTTCCACAAGAGTAGCTGCAAAGCCATCAGCATGTTTCCGCCCTGCGATGGCCTGGTGAGCTGTCCAGGGTGTACTCTGCCCTTGCCCGGAGTTGGCTGGGATGGGCGCCAGCCTCCCCGCGACCCTAATTAGGATTAAGCGGTTACAGAAAATGAACTGAACATTTCAAACCCATGTTCACACATAGGGGTAGTTAGAAGCCACCAAGGTTCTGCCATCGTCTTTGGACCATGGGAGGAAACCTGAGTACATGGAGGAAACCTACACAGGCAGGGAGAACAGCGATGTGGACTTGCTAAGTATTACACTCTATAGAAATGACATGATGTAATGACAAATGACAGATTTTATGATAATACATGCTTCCACCGCCCAGCCGTCACTGGTGCACACTTATGCAACCATATTATTTTCTCACTCTGTCACTCATCTGACACTTTGTCACTTAATTCTACTCTGGTCACAGGTAGGCTGGCACCTATCTCAGTAAGCACTTTGGTGAAGACAGACACTCTGGACAACTCATCAGATCAGTGCAAGGCCATCATATTATATTAGCATTTCATTTTTATTTTTGATGAGATTTTTGATGGTTTTTCTGTTGGATTGCATATGGGTGGCATTAAAGGTGAAAAAATTCTGAAATTAAAAATCCTGATCTCATATTATTACACATCACATAAACCTTAGGTTAGGGTGCCCTATTCATGATCGGGAGGTTATGAGTTCAAATCCCAGTTAGACCCCCTCACTGTGCTAAGACCCCTGGGCAAGGTCTCAACCACAAGTGTGCCTATGTTCACCCAGCAGTATAAATGGGTACCCAGTAAAAATATATTGGGAAGGTAACCTGTGATGGACTAGCATCCCATCCAGGAGGAGGTGAACTCCTAGTTGCTTCACGCTATGGAAACCGGGGATAAGCACCGGCCTGATGAGCCACTAGGGTCGGATGGAAAAACCCAAAGGACATAAACCTGATGTTTTATTCGGGTGTACAGAGGTTTCATATCCGCGCTGAATTGCTAAATACATCATCATCTTATTTTGATTAATAAATATGGATACCTGAGACATTATGCAGTGTTAATGTGGACATGGTAGGCTATATATGAAAGAAGGCTTGAAAATGACACTACTCATGCTAATTTGCATGGTTTTATTAAACCATGGTGGAGTGCTGTTAGCTGCGCCGTGCTAAATGTGTGCTGATGTGACTTTTAAAGCATAATATCATAGCTGAGTTTTTGGAGTGAAGTGAAAGCAGTTAGCTGAAGAGATGGACGCTGAAGAGTTGCTGAGAGGATTAGCAGCGGAGGCTGCTGCTCAGCAATAGTATTGTTCGGTTTCAGTATTTATCTTTGGATATTCAGGGCTCAGGATGGATATCTGGTAAGATTAGAAACTGGGGAGTATTCTTTGCATGCCACAGCAACCGGCTTAAACCCCAGAATCTATTCGTAAACCTAGCCACTGCTGTTCTGTTGCTCATCTGCCCTTTTTCTTCTGTATTACTCAGGTGAGTTATATGCTTGGCAGCTATACTGTATTAAACATGAG
Organism: Plotosus lineatus; assembly: GCA_024760905.1. Lineage (NCBI taxonomy): Eukaryota > Metazoa > Chordata > Actinopteri > Siluriformes > Plotosidae > Plotosus > Plotosus lineatus. The sequence continues at coordinate 16,816,591 of CM045750.1, forward strand.
CTTCGTGTGCTCTCTGTAAGCTCCCCCTGCTGTGCCTTGTTGATTTTGCCACTGATTTGATTTTTTTTTATTTATTTATTAATATATATATTTTTTTTAGGTCAGCCATAGTGCAGTTCATAATTTTCGACCCAGTGCTTTTTTCATGCCAGCAGCCAAACATGTGCTCCTGGATTATTCATGAAAAAGCAAAGAAGCATGGTTAGGGAGGACTAGCTGTGTTGTTAACGGATAAAGAATAGGTTCCTTTTCTCTGGATGAAATTAAGGTAGAGGTCATGTACTGAACCTTGTCTCAGCATTCTCTATCAGAGGAAGTAGCAGATTCCCAAAAGGCAGATTTGGTCCAAAGTGCTTGCAATAGATGTACAAATGGTCTGACCAGACAATTCCACTGCTGCCCTGTACAAAGATATGGTGCCTGCGGCTGCCCTAGGTGAAAATCTACTCTGCCAAGGATAGTCTTGTGGTGTGCTGAAATGGCAGACTGTCCTGCCAGATGCTTTACCACCTGGCCTGGAGGCTAATTCCATTGCCAGAGCACTAGGATGTGAAAAGCAAGGCGTGATCTCGCTTATGGGGTTAAATATACTGTAGACGCTTTAGGTGTTTTTGTGTAACAAGCCAATTGGCCAGTATTTATTACTTAATTTGCAGTGTTATTGCTTTACAATTGCCCTTAGAGACAGTAATACAGGAAAAATCATTTGTACATATGGTTGCTATCAAAGAATCCCATTCACTTACCAGGTATATTAAAGAGACATTAAATTTAGTGGTATCTCTTGGAAATAAAATCGAATCTACCACAATATCTTTCTGAAACCATTTGCTTACTTATGTATGTGAATGATAATCACCCCTATATCGGCGCCATGATTTTATTGGGCATGTGTGGACTAATAGTAAGAGAAATGGGTTACTAGTTTGAGTCCCGAACTGGCAGGAGAAATGTGGAGTGAGCATCACGGTCTCCTTTTTCTACTTTCAGGGCTGAACTTCATTACTGTCCTTGAGCAAGGCAGTTAACCCTCAACTGATCACTGGGTGCTGCAGTGTTGTTCCAAGTGTGTGCGCGCTCCAGTTGAATGGATTAAATGCCAAGATAATTATAGTATATGAAAATTCTTTTCAAAATGTATATACAGTGGTACCTTGACTTAGGAGTGTCTTGAAAACAAATTTTCCATGATACGAGATTCGATCCCACCAAAAATGTGCCCCATCCAATGAGCACAATTTTGATTTACGAGCTCTGCTAGGATAATGGCTTTTCCGGGCCAATTAGCATCGTATTCTTCCGCGGGTATTCCTCTGCGCTTTGAGAACACCTTGTGCAGTGCTTCTCAATTATTTCCTGTGACGCCCCTTATAGGGAGAAAAAAAAAAAACAATTCACTCCCCCATGACAATTATTCCCATAGGAAATAACAGAAAACCAATGAATCCGTTCCAATCCCCCCTCCCAAACCCATATAAACTGCCACAAACAAGTATATTTGACCTAATATATTAAAGATAAACATGTAAACACAATAAATATTTTATAATAATACATGTACATTAACATTAATAATAATTAGTAATCAAACTAGAATAAACAATAAGTCAACTAGCTCTTCCGATCATTGACTGTAGCACAGATGTTACGTGGCGAAGATGTCATGTGGGCATGCATGAGGTGGTGCATAACAGGAGGAGGATAATTTTGTGCATGTGCGCGCTACCAATGCCAGCACTACAGGGAACACGGTGAGAGCACTACACTTAATTCTAGTACAGTATGGCAAAAAAGCATGTTCCCCAGGGTCAAACCCCCCCCCCCCCCCCCGGGCATCACACCAGGGCGCGCTCCACTATTTAAGAAGCACTGGCCTTGTGGGAGCTCACCACGAGCCTTTCCCTGCTAGCATTTGTAGCGTGCACATGCAAAAAAATTCTCCTCCTCCACTGTTACGCACCACCTCATGCCTGCCCATGTGACATCTTCATGCCTACATGACATCTTCGCTGCAGTCGATGATCGGAAGGGTTAGTTGACTTATTGTTTATTCTTCTTTTATTATTATTTACCATTAATTATTATTAATGTTAATATACATGTCTTATTATGAAATATTTATTGTTTTTATGTGTTTATCTTTAATATATTGGGTCAAATATACATGTTTGTGTCAGGTTATATGAGTTTGGGAGGGGGTAGGAACGAATTAATTGGTTTTCTATTATTTCCTATGGGAATTTTCATTTTATCTAACAAACATTTTGACTTACGTGCATGCATATATATATATATATATATAGTGGTACCTCACTTTATGAAATTAATCCGTTCCAGAGCCTTTTCCGTAACCTGCATTTTTCGTAAATTGAACCGCATTTCACATGTAAAACGTGTGATTCATTCCAAGGCTCCCATTACTACCCCGAATCCTTTTAAAAATTATAAGAGCATACCTTTTTAGACCTCTTCTGCTTTAATATTGTACCAATGGTAGACGGGTTTGGCCACATTTCTTTGTGATGTCATTCAAGTCCGTTTCTTCTTCTCACTCGCACCGGAAATCACAAGCACGTGTGTGTGTGTGTGTGTGTGTGTGTGTGTGTGTGTGTGTGTGTGTGTGTGTGTGTGTGTGTGTGTGTATGTGTGTGTGTGCGCGTGTGTTGACCATGTCTTCTTAGCAGAGTTATAATGTTACAAATGTTTATGGAAGGTTAAAAGCCTGAGTCAAGAAATAAAGCATGAAACAACAGTAAATCTGTCCTTTACACGAAAAGCATCATGGTATATTCGGCTCCATAATAGCCAATGGGAGGGAGCTGTGTCATCCCTCCTAGCCAATGGGAGGGCAGTGAGGCGGGATGTTGGGAGATGGGCAATAGGAGGTAGCTGTGTCATCCCTCCTAGCCAATGGAAGGCCAGCAGGGCAGGATGTTTGAACGTCATTGATGGGAGAGCAGCTCGTGCATTGTTTGAACATTTGAATGGTGCGTTTGAAATGACAAAAATTTTAGGAAAATGTGTTTCGTAACCTGCATTTTTCATTTGGTGAGACTTTCTTAAAGTGAGGTACCATTGTATATATAAATATATATACATACATACAGGGATCCCTCACTTTCTGCGGTTAATTGGGACCGAGATCCCCACATGACCATGGAAATCCGAGAAGTAGGCTCACCCCCTGACTGATGTATACCTACATGTATATGTGAATATAATATCAATAAATACATATTCATGCTCTCAATACTTATAATAACAATAAAACATTAAAAAAAGCATAAGATGTAAATAAAATATAACATATAATGTAAAATATAACAGATGGTATTGCATGAGAAGAAGACACACATACATACGCGCGCACAGATGCAACAATGCATGTGCAATCTTGTTCTTCCTGTTGTAAAAAGACACAGAACCAAAACAAAATGTTAAAGCAGCTTAATAGGAGATTCGTCACCACAGAAAACCTTGATAGAAAACGCAGGATAGGGTCCGAAAGGTTGCTGGTGCGAATTCTGACCCAGCAGCAAAAATGGGAGATGGGGAAGCACCTTCTCCAACCTTCACAGCTGACTGCCCTTGAGCAAAGCATCTAACCCTCAGCTGTGCTCACTGTTTGAATGTGTGTTTACTTGAATGGGTTAAGGGTGATCACACAATTAATTAATCCAAAAAGATCTTTTTACGGGTTGTTTTGGCAAATTTTGAAATGTGCGTGAATGTTTTGCGACTTCACATGCAAGCCAATATGTTGCTTACGTAATGTCTCCCTTAAATACATATATTGCACGAAAGTTACAAGAAGGCAGATGACAATTTTTGGCACTGATTTTGCAGTAATGTGCAGTTGGTTTGTAGGAAAAAATAAATCCCCTGGTCATAAATCAGCTGCTTTTTTTTCCATGCATTATTTGCACAAATAGAATGTGAATAAAATATGAATCATGACAAAATATAGGGAATATGGCAAAAACCAACGAGTCTCAAACTTTGCACGTGGAGATCTCCAACTTGTGAATGAAGGAAATGTATGACCTTCAATCTCAACAGTGTTGTCATTTCTTTAAATTCGTAGATATTTCAGACATGTAAGACATTTTTTGCAAATATTTCACAAGCCAGGCGACCGAAATTTGAGCTTGATATGTGATTGCTGCAAATTGCACTGACGTCACCTGATTTCTTTCGCACCTCTATTGCTACCATCCCCTTAAGTGCAGAACCAAATTTACAGCAGAATAATACTGTCTGTCTATCTATCTATCTATCTATCTATCTATATATATATATATATATATATATGGTAGGCCTCCGTCAGTCCCGAAGGACTATGGCTGCGCTCTGGCTGGTATCCCGGCTGGTGATACCCCCCAGTGCGCAGAGCCCGGGTAGGGAGTAATGAGGGACAGGCTGTTACCCAAGCAGCAAGTCCCCCGTCTCGGCGCCACCGGAAGGATCCAATGGAAGGGCAAGTGCCGATACGACTGGGTTCCAGTGTCGCTGCAGGAGAGAATCTACGGTCAATTTAGAACGGCCAATTAACCTACAGTGCACGTCTTTGGATTGCGGGAGGAAACCGGAGCACCCGGAGGAAACCCGCACAAGCACGGGGAGAACATGCAAACTCCACACAGAAACGCCCAGGCCGGGAATCGAACCCAGGCCTTCTTGCTGTGAGGTGGACGTGCTAACCACTACGCCACCGTGCCGCCCATATATATATATATATATATATATATATATGGGCTTTTTACACCCGAGCCATAGTGGCTCATCGGACCAGTGCTTATCCCCGGTTTCCATAGTGTGAAGTGAGTAGGAGTACAACTCCTCGTGGATGGGATGCTAGTCCATCGCAGGTTACCTTCCCAGTATATTTTACTGGTACCCATTTATACTGCTGGGTGAACAGAGGCACACTTGGGGTTAAGACCTTGCCCAGGGGTCTTAGCACAGTGGGGGTCTAATTGGGATTTGAACACACATGATCATGAGTGCAGCACCTTAATCACTAAGCCACCGGCCCCTATATATATATATATATATATATATATATATATATATATATATATATATATATATATATATATATATATTAGATGTAGAACAGGTGAATAAGCGATGCTAAGCCTGCGATACGAAATGAACTGATCATGGAAAGTAAAACAGTCAGTAGTGAATGAGAACCTTGAAATAAGTTGAAAGTATAAGATTAAAAGCATGAAGTCCCTGAAGCAAGGAACAGGTGGCATTAATGTGTTTGGACTGATTGTTTACCTTGTTTACAATGTTCCCATATTTTATTATCCCTTCTAAATTCATTAAGTACAGTATAGTACAGTTATTGTTTGCGCTTCTTAAAGTAATAATTGAATAGACAAAGGCAACAAATCCATTTGATACTAAAGCATAAAATTAAAGCAGCACTGAAATGATTTTCTCCAGGCATTATATCATTTGTTTTGGGAAGCAGCTTTCACTATAAATAACTATTTTAGATCCCTCTCAGGCAGCATGGTGGTGTACTGGCTGTGTTTGTGTGCCTTGCAATTGTCTGATGAGGGTGTAACCCATTGTCACCCTGTGTCGGATATGATAGGCTCCAGACTTCCCATGACCTTCATAGAATTAAGTGATTTGGCACTTGAGTGGGTGAGAGTGATGAGTAAATTTTTATTAGGCGCCATGGTTAGCACATCTGCTGCACAGCAAGAAGGTCCTGGGTTCATTTAGGTTTTCATTTATGGCATTAACAGGTTCCCCGAGCCAGTGCTACTTTTTTTTTTTTTTTTTTTTTTTAATTTCTACAAATGAGCAGATGAGTGTTAAGGGCCTTATTCAAGGACCCAAAAGTAGCAAATTGGTGAGACTTGACCTTGAAGCCCTGACTGTTGGATCAGTAACCCTAAGTCTTGTACTGTCCCTTGGCGAGTTCAAGCCCCGTACTAGGCAAGGCAATTTTCATATGGACTTTGAATGTTTTCTGAGTGCTTGCTCTGATCTGGGTTCTCCAGTTTCCTCCAACAGTCCAAAGACAGATGCATTAAGCTAATTGGCTGTTTCAAATTTCCCCTTGGTGTGTGTGTGTGTGTGTGTGTGTGTGTGTGTGTGTGTGCTTTGTCCTGCAATAGACTGATGAGCTATTTGGGATGTACCATTGGTGGGCGTTTTAGCCCAGAGTCAGCTGAGATAGGTTCAGTCTCCCTGCAACCCCAGCAGTAGGATAAATCAGTAGGTTTGTATGCTGTTCAATGCTAAGTGGTCCATAACTCTTCTCATGTGACTGTAGAACTATTAAAAAGTATTTAATATCCGCAAAGACGGCTGAAAGCTCTGCTATAGTGGACAATGTGACACTCGGCCTTTTACTGGATTGGAAGAGCAGCAGGACTCTAATAAAGCCACAGCATATTACATGCACTTCAGCTCTTGTATGAGCCTCTGTTTTATATAATCTCTGTGTACTTGAGCACACAGTACCCACCATCTTGCAATCTACTTAGCCAGGCGTTGTCATCTTGATTCAGCAGACACTTCATCTTCTGCTTGTTTGGCAGCCTGAAAAAAGCATTGCAAACCTGTTTCGGAGGCTCCTCATCCACTTAGAGCTCTTAACAGTCACTGAAGTCTGCAGCAACCCAGGGAATTTGTTATTCCGGAAGGCCCTGCAGAAATCAGACTACTGCCAGGGTGCACTGTGTCATCCCTGTCGTGGTTGAGGCATATTTAGGAACGGTGGAGGTTCTAAATCACAGAAAGCGAATAAGGCAACATGGATGATGAATTGTGGCCCGGGTAGACAGAGGCTTGTACCTTTTGCCTGGCCTTTCCTGTTTTATGGAAATAGATCTGCAACAGTTTGAGTCAGTGAGCCGTGCTTCCTAATGAGGGCAAAAAAATGCACACCTTTCACTCCCGCCACCTGTCTAGCTATTAGCATTGATTCTATTGATGTCCAGCTGTCAGTCAGCGGGGTTTCAAAAGACAATGCACTGGATGATCTATGTTTCCTGCTGCCATGGGAGGTAGGATCAACTCTCTAGCCTTCATGGCTCAAATGTAGAGATTTGAAAGGGTTTATTGGGTTGTTATGTTAACTAATTCATAGGCCAGTACGGCGGCGTGATGGCTAGCACGTCAGTTGCACAGCAAGAAGATCCTGGGCTCGAATTTTTCATGGTTACCTTGTGCTTGCATGGGTTTCCTCTGGGTGCTCGAGTTTCCTCTTACATAATTAGCTATTTTAAATTATCCCCAGGTGTGAATGTAAAAATTTTTGCGTGTCCGTGTGTTGGCCCTGTAGTGGTCTGGTGAGCTGTCCAGAGTGTTGTAGTAGTAGTAGTAGTAGTAGTAGGCCTCCGTCAGTCCCGAAGAACTATGGCTGCGCTCTGGCTGGTATCCCGGCTGGTGATACTCTCCAGTGTGCAGAGCCAGGGAAGGGAGTAATGGAGGACGGGCTGTTACTCAAGCAGTAAGTCCCCCCTCTCGGCGCCACCAGAAGGATCCGATGGAAGGGGACGTGCCGATACGACTGGGTTCCAGTGCCGCTGCACGAGTTGCCAGAACATTACTGTGAACGAACTGCCTCAGGGGACTCCGACGAGTCCAGAGTGTACACTGTTTTAATCCCTGGTCAGCTGAGATAGGCTCCAGCCTTCCCACAGCCCGGAAAGTATGTCAGCAAAGAAGGAAGCGAGAGTGATAAATAAATTCCTTTCAGGTGGTTAACACGTCTGATGTTCGGTATAAAAGTCCTGGATTTGAGTCCCATGATCAGCAAGGATGTTTCTGTACAGAGTTTCCAAGTTCTGCGCATACCTGGGTATCCCGGTTTCCACCTCCAGTCCAAAGACATGCACATTAGGCTAACTGGATGCTCCAAATTGCCCCTATGTGTGGATGTGAGTGTGCATGGTGGTGTGTGCGTATGCTGACTTTCCAATGGACTAGCAAGTTGTTCAGGGTGTACCCCACCTTCACCTTCTTTCTGGAGTCAGCTGGGATAAGCTCCAGCCTTCGTGTGACTCTAGTAAAGGATATCATGGTTTGAAAAATTAATTCATTCCTATTTTCCACCCATAATGCAAAAGGTGATATGTTGGCAGTATAGCTGTGTTTGTTGTGTTGAATCTGTAAGCGAGTGCACGGAGTGTGAGAACAGGTAGTTTCTGCTGTGTCTTTCTTCTCCTTCCTTTTTTTTTTCCTTCCACCCTCTCTTCAGCGCCTGCTCTCTTCTGTTACCAAAGGCCAGGCTTCAAAAGAGCACATCAAACAACCTGCCTGTGCAGATATCAACATTATATTTCATGCACAAACGCCACGGCCACAGCCCGGAGAAGTCGTCCTCTTCAAAGGTCACTTTCTCCCATCTTGTTCAGGGGCCGGAATGTCAATATCGCAGAGAAGACATGCAAACGAATCATCACAAGTGGCCCTGTACAAATTATTTTTTCAGTATCCATGTCATACAACGTGGCTGAGGAATGTACACCGACTCTGAGCTCATGGAGGTGCAATTTGCGTCACATGTGACGTAATTCACATTGACGGTAGCTGCCTGCTTTCTGTCAAAATCGACTCTTGTTAACTGGATCACCCATTGTCAGCGGCACTCATTGCTCACACAGTGCCATCCGGCTCCTATGGAGTGACACTGCTGACACCAAGCAAAGTGGGCCAGTGAGATTTATGAGGGCTGAGTGACAGCACTGTGTGCTTGGGATGACTTACACCACTTGTGGATTTACTAATCACAAAATGGCAAAGTGTAATCATGGGGGCCGTAGACTAATCTTTGTTGATGTATCTTCAGAATAGTCCGAATTATATTCAATTTCTATTCGAATCCAGTGCCTGCAGTGTGGGCAGTGGTGGCTCTTTGGTTAAGGCTGTGACTTACTGCTCAGGATATTGTGTGGGGGGGGTCCAAGCCCTAATAATACCAAGCGGTTGCTGTTGGGGCCTTGAGCGAGGCCCTTAATCCTCGAATGCTTCGCTGTATAAAGTTGTAAATGGGCAGTGGTGGCTCAGTGGTCAAGGCTGTGGGCTGGTGATCCAGAAGTTGGAGATTCAATCCCTAGAACCACTATGCTGTCACAGTTTTTGTAAAGACACCAAAACTCGCAAAAACTAGTGTTCCGTGCGTAAAGCCGTACTCATGAACAAGGTTTTTGCCACATATACTGTAATTACAAGGACCCCTCACTTTCCGCGGTTAATGGGGACCGAGACCCCCCACAATCGCCGATTTCCATGAAATCAGATCGACCCCCCCCGACTGACGTATACGTACATGTATATGTGTATATAATATCAATAAATACATATTCAACGCTATAAATGCTTATAGTAATAATTAAACATTCAAAAATAATGCATAAGATGTAAATAAAATATAAATATGCGCACACACTCAGATGCGCACCTCACATAAAAATGTAAGTAGTTTTGTTGGGAGGATTTGGGTTTTTTGTTTTTGTTTATTTTTGTTTGTTTGGGTTTTTTTTTTTTTTTGCATAATTGGTCTTGTTTTGTGGCATTTTCCTTAACTTTTCTCCTGTTTTTCCTTAATTTCCTTTTTTTTTTTTCCGATGAATATTTTTTAAAAACTTGCGATGCACTGAAGCAAGCCGAAGCACAAAGTAACGAAAGATCACTGTATATGTTTATTTATTTATTGTGTGGCACGCATACATCACAGCATTCTGTGCCTTCTAATTAGCCGGTGATCCCCCCCACTCCCAACATGCACGGCAGCATCTCCACTCATTCAGGTCTGCCTTGCAATACACTGGAAGGAAAAGCGACCCACTTGAAAAATTCCAACCAATCAGAACAGAGTAGGCACAGGGAGCAGAAAGACCATAAATGGGAGAGGGAAGCCAAACAGACCATGGAGCACAGCTCAGATTTGGTGTTTCAGGGAAAAGTCCATGGAGAAGCAGCTTTCTAAATAATTGTGGAGGTTTTTGGATTAGGAATTAAAAATGAAAGTCTAGAAATTGGTGTAATATCTGATGTTTGAGTTTTTTTAATGCTTACATTTGGAGTTAAGGATGAAGAGCATTTTGCATATGTATAATATAACGAGAGATTATTAATAGGCATCACTATCAAAAATGCTCTCCTCATTTTTTTTTGCCATAGCTCTGTGTGTGTGTGTGTGTGTGTGTGTGTGTGTGTGTGTGTGTGTGTGTGTGTGTGTGTGTGTGTGTGTGTGTGTGTGATCGTCTTCTATAATAGGATCCTCCATTCTTTACATACAGAATATTACTGCACAGATGTGCAGTTTTATTATTATTAAATTTAGTGTAGTATTAAACAGACCCCAGACATTATATCCCGGTCGATATATATTTTCTTTTTATTTTTAAATAATGAATGCATGAAACAGAAATGTGTTTATTGAATGTTTCACGATGTCTTTCTTCCTTTTCAGTGCATACGTTGTATGGAAATGCAGTACCATGCTGCAGATGTGTCTTATTTTAAGGTCATCTCAGTATTTTAGTAATAATTAGTTGAGAATGGTGATATTATCCGGTGCTGGGGGAAAAAAAATATCCCGTTTTAACCAGTCAGGTATTTTAATTCATGTAATCCTAAATAAAACTTTAAATCCTCTTGGTTTGTATTAACAAAAGAGGCTTCTGATAACACTGACATGACTAATCACACTTCCTGTTCCACCCAGTACTTTTTTATTTTCGCTCTCGCTCTTCTGTCAGTCATATTTATTTGTTCTCTTGCACTCTGTCCACTTTTAATTGTTTTAATGTCCTTCACCAGTACAGGGCATCGTTCATCTTTTCATTCGTTCTCGTCACTCCATGCATCGTCCTTTTCTCTTTTATGTGAAATACGTGTTAGCTTAGAATTGCTAGCATAAAACCCATACCTTATCACAGCTCTCTCAGATACCAGATAAGTCACACAAGGCAGGTCTAATGCGCAGGCAATCAGAAGAAAAGGAAATAAATACAGTAAACACCTACAAAAGACATTTTGTGAGGTGCTGTTAATTAAACATGACTCTACGCATGTACATAAATAGGCGTGAATGCGACACGAAGGACCTTCTAGTCTGCAGGAGGATGAAGCCAGTGCGCCATTTGTCATTTACAATTTTTTTTCTCTAGGATTTAGAGTTTTCCCCATCTTCAGTAGCCATGGTAACCACAAATACCTTATAATTGTTTGACTGTGAGCTCAGTAGCTCTCTGCAAGCACTCAGAGCCAAACAGTCACCAGACCTAAGAGAGAGACAAAGAGAGAATCACGTCTGTCAAAACAGCACCCTTCAGCCTTTTTAAACAATGGCTGCCTGTGGATTTAGTTTCTTCTTCTGGTTTTCCTTTTTTTTTTCTTTTTCTTTTTCTTCCCTGCCTCAGTAGAATTTCATTAAAAGCCCAACAGTCCCTTTAGAGCATTATGTGCTATGCTAAGCTACATGGAGAAATAATTATTGAATTTCTAGACATGAAGCTGCATCAAAGCAAGCACAGATACTGTGTGACTAAACCACGCCCCCAACCTACCTACCCCCCCCTCCCCCAATCCCCAACCCCAGACGCCACTTGCACAGCAGCCGATAATCATATCTTGTTCCACGACTGGGAAAATCTTTTCACACCCCTACTGGGGCATGCACCTCCATGTTCTTCCACCACAGCGATAATAAGATATAGAGTATGCGTTAAATTTTGAACTGCATCGCATCACAGAGGCGGGAACAGTATGCCCCGACAGAGCAAGTCATTAAATTCTGACCTGGCATACTGTATGGCTTCATCTTGCTCATAACTCTATGCTATTATTGTTATCAGCGAGGTAGATCAGGCAGCCATGTAAGTGTGGTTGGTATCTGGGAGGGTCGAATGCTGAGGTTTTGTGTGTGTGTGTGTGTGTGGATGTGTTAAGTCTGAGAAAGCAGGTTTAACCATGGCCACTCTTGCAGACATCCGAGACACTGGTGCCAAACCTGTGATGGTCTACATTCATGGAGGCTCCTACATGGAGGGCACAGGAAACATGATTGACGGCAGCGTGTTGGCCAGCTATGGCAATGTCATCGTCATCACGCTCAACTTCCGGGTCGGCGTCTTAGGTGAGTCACTTTTTGTTTGCTCCAAAGATACTTTCATAAAATTATGATTGGAGAGGAGCTCAAACTGAGCTTATGTGAGGTGGTATTGTTTTTATTGGCGTATACATCATTGGATTGATGATTTTTTTTTTTTATTCTTATTATTATTGAATGAATGCATTGCTTTTCAAGAAATGTTGTTCATTACATGTGCTTTAATTTAGTCATATCCAAGTCTCACCTGTCACGTGTTGCCTCTGTATCACGTACGACTACCAACAACCAGGGAGGGGTGTAAACATGCACATGCTTCCTCCATGACACCTGATGCTTCCACCCACAAAGGCGGCCTATCACACGCGAAGGGAAAGTGCTAACTGGCTTTTTTTCTGTGAATGAGATCACAGACACGCACGATTGGCTGGTCACTATGAGTGACAGGGAAGTGAGCGTGTGCCATCCCTTCCTCACCCATTTATCCCCATGTACTCCGTGTCGTGGATGGCTGTAGCATCAACCTGGACTCAAACCTGCAATCTTGTCGATGCGCCACGCGGGAGACTCTAGTTATGTTTATCCTTTTTTTTGTTCTGTGTCTAAAGTTGACGTGTCCACAGTTTGATTGCAGCAGTGCAGACAATTTACCAAAGACTCAGTCATTTAATTGGGTTGTTTTTCAGGGTTTTTCTTTTTTACCCTTTCAACAATTTCTTTTTGTTGCAGTTGTTGTTGTTAGTTTGTTGAAAAGTGCAATTTTAAGTACAGTATGCCTGGAGCAGCCGAGTTCTTGCTATCTGAGAAACTATCTAAGAAAATACTACACTCTGAACAGACAGAAGGAGAGAAAGTTGACGATGTATGTAACTGTCTGGAAAGATCAACAACAGGAGGCGACGTGGTAGCGTAGTGGTGAATACCTCACAACAAGAAGGTCCTGGGTGGGTGTGTCTGTGTGGCATGGGGGGGGGGGGGCGCTGTGTGAAGTTTGCAGCTTCCTCCTGTGTTTGGGTGGGTTTCCTCTGGGTCCTCTGGTTTCTTCCAGCAGTCCAAAGACGTGCACATCAGGATAACTGGCCATTCCAAATTGCTTTTAGGTGTAGATTTTGTTTATTTTCTGTAATCGCTTAACCCTAATTAGGGCCCATCCCAGCCGACTCCCGACGAGGGCAGAGTACGAGCTATCCAGGGTAAACATGCTGGCGGCTTTGCAGCTACTCTTGACGAAAGTCAGCAATGGTTCTTTTACATGAATCTCACACCATAGACAGTGAGAGACATGGCCGGCCTTTGATAATCCAGTTAGCTGCACTGGGGGGTGGGAGTGACAACCTTGTGGAGAGTGGGACTCGAACCCCCAACCTTTGGATCAGCGATCCAGCGCCCTATACCACGAGGCCACCACTACCCTTATTCGTATAATAATTTGGATGAGTGCACGAGTGGTTGCGTATGTGTTGCCCTGTATTGGTGTGACGAGCTGTTCATAGTGTTCACCGGTTCAGCCCAGTGTTGGCTGAGATAGACTCCAGCCTCCTTGCGTCCTTAGTTTGGTTATGCAGTTTCGCAAATGAGTGAGAGTGAGATTATGGCTCAACCCTAATGGCAGTTCATTCTTAATATTTTAATGTGCTTTTAAACTTTGCAAATTACTTAACAAGGTCAAACTCGCAAATGTTATGCAGTATGCAAATCGCAGTATCATTATGTAGAATGAATGGGCTCGTGTGAAACACAGACGCAACGGCCAGAACTTTTTGACCCAGTATCTTTGTCCAATCAAGCAGACATTAAAATTCAAGGCAAGGTGAGCCATTCAAAATAAGGAAATAAATAAGTATAGCACGATTAATGCAGAATTAGCAGTCCTTTAATTAGGCAGCTTAGAAGGATGAGCAGAAGATAATTGAGGCTTAGGGAGTTAGACAGTATAATGATGGGAGGGGGAAAACAACAACAACAAAAAAAATGCATAATGACAGGGGCATATGCATGTCCTCCTTTTCTTCAAACCACATTACTACCAGATTATCAGAAGAGTAAAAACGGCTTTAATGTAGCAAAGCAATGTTTTTAATGATTCTCCCGACAAAGGTGTTGATTTCAGTGAGCCCATTAAGTTTGGTCTGAACTGAATTGTTTTCCAGAACAACAAAGTCTGCAGGTTAGAATTCTCTGTGATTGAACACTGAAGGCGTCGTTTTCAAACAGAAATAAACACGTCCGTTTCTGAACCGTTCACACGAGCACATGAATACAAGAAATATGGTTGTCTCGATCGTGAAAAATCCTCTTTCATGCTCCGGGGCGTGTAAAAATTTATGCATAACGAATCGGGATTTTTGTTTTAAGTCGTATTGCAACGGATTACTACACTGTTGTCACATTTTGCTTTCCCTACTTGTGTGGGTTTCTCTCGGGGTTACTCTGATTTCCTCCAAAAGAAAAGGAAAAGTGTACAAGACGGTGATGAGGCCAGCGATGTTGTATTGTTTAGAAACAGCGGTGCTGAGGAAAAGACAGGAGGCAGAGCTGGAGGTAGCAGAGATGAACATGTTGAGGTTCTCTTTGGGAGTAACGAGGATGGATAGGATCAGGAATGAGGACATCAGAGGGACAGCACATGGAAGAGGTTTTGGAGACAACGTCAGCGAGGCTAGATTGACATGGTTTGGACATGTACAGAGGAGGGATAGTGAGTATATTTGGTAGTAGGATGCTGAGGTTGGAACTACCAGGCAGAAGGTCTAGAAGAAGACCAAAGAGAAGATTTCTGGATGTGGTGAAGGAGGACATGAAGTTAGTGGTGTAAGAGAAGAAGATGCAGAGGACAAGGTGAGATGGAGGCAGATGATTTGCTGTGGTGACCTCTGAAGGGAACAGCCGGAAGGAAAAGAAAAAGAAGAAGAACTCTGGTTTCCTCCAACATCCACATTAGGATGAAGGGCTGTTCTAAATTACTCCGAGGTGTGGTTGTGTGTGTTGGCCAATGGTTCGGTGAGTTGGGTGCAGGGAGCAGGGTGTACCGATTCTTCACCCGTTGTCTGCTGAGCAGGCTCCAGGCTTCCCGTGACCGTAGTAGAACTGAGCGGTTAAGTTGAATGACGGAAGGTCGTCATGTTGGTTTCGTATCTAGTGTAGTTTAAGGGCGTAGCAGGCTCGGCAAGGGTGTTTGCCTTAGTCCTGCTTGTGTATGTCTTTCCTCGGGGTTACTCCAGTTTCCTCTCCCAGTCCACTGAATAGTAGCATCCTCAGCATTTAAGTCCCTTGAGAGAGTGTAGAGGTTAATGAATGAACAAGTGATCACAGGGATCTACTACATTTGCACAACGAGGGAATTGGACAGTGTTAATCCATTATACACGTTTCAATGAGCTCAAATTTTAAGGAGTCCCAGTACCGTACTTTTTTTAATTAAAACAACCAAGAGGTTGTTTTTATTCAGGGTCCCAGTGGAAATGGTGCTGAATAACAACAGAAGGATGGTCAGTGGTTGGTTATATACTGCAAAGTGGTTCTCTTTGCTACAGCATCTTCCTTCAGTGCTGTGCAACACTTTATTAGAGCCAGCGCTAAGTGACAGATAAGTGACTGATCTGGTACGTCTCAGGCTGCAATGTGTCATATACTCCCTGGTGTGCTGCCGACCGTCGGCTTCCTGGACTCTTCTAAATTTCTACCATGGCATCGGGGAGAGATTTCTGGACATCGACTTAAAATTTAAAAACGAAAAAAAGTGCAGTTCAAGGTCATTTCAAACACAATTCAAATACAGGGATCCCTCATTTTCCGCGGTTAACTGGGACCAAGATTCCCCCGCGACTACCGAATTCCGCAAAGTAGGATCATCACCCCCCACGACTGACATAGATGTACATGTATGTGTATATAATATCAATAAATACATATCCAATGCTACAAATGCTTATAATAACAAATAAACATTAAAAACAATGCATAAGATGTAAATAAAATATAAATACACACACATACAGAGGCTCACGCGCCCAGATGCGAACCTCACAAAACTCTAACTAGTTTTGATGGGGGGTTTGGGGTTGTTTTTTGGTTTGTGTTTGTTTAGGGTTTGTTTGGGGTTTTTTTTTTTTTTTTTGCATAATTGGCTTTGTTTTTCCAGCATTTTCCTTAATTTTTTCCCTATTCTTCTTTAATTTCCTTATTTTTTTTTTTTAAGACGACGAATATTAAAAAAAAAAAAAAACCTCAATGCACTGAAGCCGCATAAATTGAAGCGCGAAGTAGCGAGGGATCCCTGTATTTCTTTAGTGTAGAAGGCTGTGCAAAAGATTTACGCACGCTATTTTTTAAATATAAATGTTGCTATTTTCCTGATCAGTCATTTGCCGACCTCAGCGAAGGTGGGTGCACTCTGAACAGCTTGCGAGACGAGTGCTGGGAAACACACACACACACACACACACACACACACAAAACCATTCACAATCACACTCACCACTAGGGGCAGTTTGGAATTGCCAATTAGCCTAAGGTACGTGTCTTTTGACTGTCGGAGGAGAGCGGAGTACCCAAAGGAAACCCACTCAAACACAAAGCGACTTTGCAAACTTCACAAAGAAAAGCCCGAGCCCTGCATTCGAACCCAGGACCCTCTTGCTTTTGAGGCAGACTGTGCATCACCTTTTCTCACTTCACCTTTCTTCACTCTCGTACTCATGTGCTGAACTTTTTAATGCTATTAGTATCATAGGGAGCCTGGAGCCTATCTCAGCCAATGTTCGGCAAAGGTGGAGTACACCCTGAACATCTTGCCAGCCCATCGTACAGCCAAAACACACACAACTGTTCAGACTCACGGTCATGCTCACACCTAGAGGCAATATGGAACAGCCAATTAGCACAATGTTCATGTCGGTGACTGGGAGGAAACCAATACACACATAATGTGGTCATGCAAACTCCACACAGGAAAGCATACACCTGGGACTCAAACCCAGAACCTTCTAGCTGTGAGGCGGATGTGCCAACCTGTACACCATCATGCCGCCCCATCTTCTCTTCATGCTGTCATTATTTTAGAACTTGAGGTTCCTATCTTGGATTGTAAAGCACTTTGAAGTGGAACAGAATAATTATGTACAGATGATACCATCCTCCTTTAATCTGGCTTATGGGATTTGAAATGTCACTGAATGCTGGATACGTTACTGACAGTAACGAGGACCTCTGTTCTACCCCGACTATATATTTTTTTCCTCACCTCCAGATTGGTTGTGTTCTTCATTCCTATCTGATGGAAATAGTAATTATTGCTTCAATGGGTCAGCGCTCTTTCCTGGGGCTCCATTTGCAAAGCTTCAGATCTGAGCCCTTCCTCATTTACATAAAAAAGAATGCATTACAGGTTTAATGTTTAATTATAAAAATCGGGAGATTGGCGAGGCCGTCATGCTAACCTGTGACATATGGAGATCTCTACATTCTCCTAAATTTTAAGTCTGGTAACCAAAGAACCCAGTTTTGTTTTCAGGACAGATTACTGACTGGAGTGTTAAATGTAGTGGGGGGTTATTGGGTCCAACCGTAGCGACAAGGATTAAAGTAGTTGGAGACATTTTAAAGACGTTGGCTGGTCGCCAGAATAAAAACTGTATTGAGGGAAATTTAGTTCATTCATTCATTTTCTGAACCGCTTAATCCTAATTAGGGTCGCAGGGAGGCTGGTGGCCATCTCAGCCGACTCCAGGCGAGGGTAGGGTACACCCTAGACAGCTTGCCAGGCCATTGCCAAGGTCAACACTCACACAACCATTCATACTCACGCTCACACCTGGGGGTGATTTGGAATGGCCAATTAACCCCTGTACATGTTTTTGGGAGGAAACCAGAGTACCCAGATGAAACCCACACAAGCACCAGGAGGGGAACATGCAAACTCCACACAGAAACACCCGAGCTTGAATTTGAACCCAGGACCTTCTTGCTGTGAGGTGGACATGCTAACCACTACGCCACCGTGCGGCCAGGAAACCAAGTTGTATATACAGGGATCCCTCGCTACTTCGCGCTTCAATTCATGCGGCTTCAGTGAATCACGGGGATTTTTTTGTAAATATTCATCGAAATAAAAAATAAGGAAATTAAGGAAGAATAGGGGGACAAGTTAAGGAAAATGCTGCAAGACAAGGCCAATTATGCAAGAAAAAAAACTAACAAACAAAAACAAACAAAAAAAAAAACAACCCAAAACCCCCCAACAAAACAACTTACATTTTAATGTGAGGTGCACATCTGTGTGCGTGCACCTGTATGTGTGTATTTATATTTTATGCATTATTTTTGAATGTTTAATTGTTATTATAATCATTTATAGTGTTGAATATTGACATTATATACACATATACAAGTACGTATACATCAGTCAGGGTTGATTCTACTTCGCGGAATTTGGCGGTCGCGGGAGATCTCGGTCCCAATTAACCGCAGAAAGTGAAGGGATCCCTATATACTTTTTTTTTTTTTTTTTTTTTAAACCCAAGACCCAAGGGTTCCATTTCCAGGTCTGGTGTTTCTGAATGAGCTGTTCAGGGTGTACCCTGCCTTCACCCCCTGTCAGCTGTGCAATTTGTGGTTCAGCAAAAGAATGAGTGTGTGTTGCATTGTTGAAGTATAATCCTGGGTTGCAGCGTTACCATAATAATATGTAATGGACCCCAGTCAGACAGAAGTATCTGGCATCCCTGCTCTTCATGAATATAATTACTCACTGCTGCTCCAGTGCATGTCAATTTCAGGCTCCTATGAGAGAGACATAATTACTGTTTCCGTACATATTAAAAATTAACAATGGCTGTTGCCCTTTCGCTCCAAGGTGAGCGGTCTGACTTTTGTAAGCTGCCTGTTCAAGAAGAGTAGTGATTCATGACATTCAATTCAGTTACCTAACGTCTGCAGTGGGAGGGGGTGAGGGGGAGGCCATTTGATTAGGAACAGTGGATGTGGTAGCCAGGGATGCCATTTTGAGCTGTGACAGACTCGTGGTTTTGACCATCGTGTTCAACCTTGTTGCAGGCGGTTTTTTAGTACGTTACACGGGTTCAGAGCATCTTTCTGCAGTTAATATGAATATACTGATGAATTGGTTATTAGGTCCGTTTCACAGCAGGAAGGTCCCAGGTGTGATGCCTGGGCTCGGCGAGGGTGTTTCCCTGTTCTCCCAGTACTTGCACGACATGCTAATTGGCTGTACTCTGCCTTTGCTCAGTTTTGGCTGAATTGGCCATCAACCTCCCCGCAGCCATAATTAGGATTAAGTGGTGTAGAAAATGAATGATGAATTGCAATTGTTGCTGAATGGGTTTGCTTATTTATAGATTTAGCGCATTTGGCAGACGCCCATATACACAGTGACTTACATTTTTGTTATGACATTGATGACCGATGGGGAAGTGGTGGTTGTAGCGGTTAGCATGTCCACTTCACAGCAAGGAGCTCCTGGGTTTGACTCCTGATTCCCAGCTCAGGTGTTTAGTGTGGAGCATGTCCTCCCCGTGCTTGTGTGGGTTTCCTCCAGGTACTCCGGTTTCCGCACACAGTCCAAAAACGTGCACAGTAGGCTAATTGGCTGTTCCAAATCACCCCTAGGTGTAAGTATGAGTATGAATTGTGTGAGTTTTCGCACTGCGATGGCCTGGCGAGATGTCCAGGGTGTACCCTGCCCTCGCCCGGAGTCGGCTAAGATGGGCGAAAGCCTCTCCGCGACCCCAATGAGGATTAAACGGTTCAGAAAATGAATGGTGGAGGGTCAAAGCTATCAGTTTCGTATCAGTTAAAATTGCATCTGCCTACAAGGAATAAAATATCGTTTACTTTTTTGCATTTATTATAAAATCAACCTCAGCATGGGAACCATAACTCTTTTATATCATTTTTATGGCAGATCACATCACACTACACCATCGGTAATTATTTTTCTGAAACAGCACACTGCAACATGTTTTATTATTTACTTGAAACTTGGTTTTATCCCTCATGCCTATAGGGTCTTGTTTATAGTCTGATAGATATACCGGTTTGTATCTCTGTTGATTTACTGTGTATTTTCAATGATGGCCTGGCAAGCTGTCCAGGGTGTACTATGCCCTCACCCTGACTCAGCTGAGATGGGCACCAGCCTCCCCGTGACCCGAATTAGGATTAAGCGGTTTAGAAAATTAATGAACGAATGACAGCTGGGGTAAGGGCCTTGCGCAAGGGTCCAACAGTGGTAGCTTGGTGGTACTGAGGCTTGAACCTCAACCTTCTGATCAGAACCTCAAAGCCTTATACCCCCATTTTACTGGAGCACGGCAGACTTATGGAAGCAAAAATGTTGTCACCCGCAAACGTTCCGCAATTATTCCCTCATTTTCCGTGTGATTCTGTGTCATTCCGTAGTTATTCCTCAAGTCTTCTTACACTTCCGTATGCTTCCGGCAGGCCAAAATATTCCGTCAACGTAAGCATGTTCAAAAGCACGTTTATGGAAAAAAATTCCGTGAGTGTTCCATGGGGTCACTTTGGCCTACTTTGCCGTACCGGTTCCGCACATGTTGTGAACATTCCGAGAGTGTAAGAATTTCCACTGTTCCCTCGGATGTTCCTCCCATTTTCCGTGTAAAAATGCCGAAGCTCTTCTGTATACTGTATTCCACGCCTTTCCGCTACACGATCCTTGCAGGCCGTATTCCAGTGAAATGGGAGTATAAGAATTTCCACTGTTTCATAGGATTCTCACCTGTTTTCCGAGTAAAAATGCCGAAGTTCTTCCGTGGCCTGTGTTCCGTGCCTTTCCGCTACGATCCTTGCATACCGTAGTCCAATGAAGTGGAGGTATTAACCATGCATGACCCACTGCTTCCTCCAATAAGAGTAAATTAACTTATTTTACTTATTTAATTTGCTGGACCGCTTAATCCTATTACTGTCATGGGGTCCTATGTCAGCCAACACTGGACAATGGCAGGTACAATCTGAACAGCTGGCCAGACCACTGCACACAATCACACACATCTGATCATTGAGACTCACTCACACCGCGTGCCAATTTATATCAGCCAATTAGCACAATGTGCATGACCTTTGGACTGTTGCAGGAAACTGGAGTACTCAGAAGAAACCCATGCCAGCACAGGGAGAACATGCAAACCCCACACAGAAACACCTGAGCTTCAGACTCGTTTTGCTTATTCTACTTTTTAAAAAATCATCCTCATTAATTTCTCCTCACTCCGTCATTTGCCAAACTGCTTTAGTCCTTTAAGGTTGCAGGGAGGCTGGAGTCTATCTCAGCCAACTCCGGGGAAAGGCCAGCAGAGGGCACACACAGCTGTTCTCACCTCGGGGAAATTTGGACCAGCCAGTTGTCCTTATGCGCATGTCTTTGGAATGTCAAAGTAAACCTGAGAACCAAGAGGAAACCCAAGCAAAACTCCATACTCAAGAGATTCTTGAACTGAGCCTGGGACTTGAACTCACGACCTTCGTTCTGTCAGCTGGATGTGTTAACGACTTCAAAATTGTGCCGACAGTCAGAGGACCAGCATATTTGCTATTCATACACCTCCTCCTTCTCCTTCTGTAGATGATTAGCTGGCACAATCCTGCAGAAAATTAAATTCAGTACATTTCACCATCTCGCTTGCAGCGAAGCTCTGAACTGATGTCATTTGCCAAATAAGATCACCACTTTGTGTATGGATTTTCTTGGTCTGTGCCATGTGGCAACAGCATTTATGGGGCATTGCCAAGTAGATTCTGTCAGATATTGCTATAGCAGGCGATTAGCAGGACAAACTGCTGTAGAGGAATGTGTTTAATATTTGGAGCAGAATCAGCTCGGCTAAATTCATTACATCATTGTTTCAATTGGTTTAATTATGTGTTAAGTAATAACAGTTGCATCATTTTAGAGAACACATTGTGCTTAATATTAATATAGAATTTCAATTGGTGCAATTTATTTTTTACGTGATCATTTTACACTTTTAACATTGTAACTCGAGGTCTTGTACTAAAAGAACCAACCTTTCGGAGATTGTGGTTAATGTGTATTGTATATTTGATGGTGTTTTTAAATTAAATCATTATGAGTACTTTGTTTTCATCAAAGCTTTGCGACTATGAGCACAGTTTAAAGCAAAACTCAAAGTGCGTACATGACAAGCAAGCCCAATATGAAGCCAAACATTTCAACCTGTTTCCTGTGCTTCAAAGCACTTGGTGGGTTTTGTTTCCCCGGGTGTGGTCTTCAGGGTATAAAACCTCCGTTGCTGACCAATTGGCATTGTTTGATAGCTTCATTTGACTGTTTCCATGATACAGTATTGTTGGGAGTCGGCAAGAATGAAAGGAAAAGTGTACAAGACGGTGATGAGGCCAGCGATGTTGTATGGTTTAGAAACAGTGGCGCTGAGGAAAAGACAGGAGGCAGAGCTGGAGGTAGCAGAGATGAAAATGTTGAGGTTCTCTTTGGGAGTAACGAAGATGGATAGGATCAGGAATGAGTACATCAGAGGTGTCATGGAAGAGGTTGTGGAGACAAAGTCAGAGAGGCTAGATTGAGATGGTTTGGACATGTACAGAGGAGAGGGATAGTGAATATATTGGTAGTAGGATGCTGAGGTTGGAACTACCAGGCAGAAGGCCTAGAGGAAGACCAATGGATGTGGTGAAAGAGGACATGAAGGTAGTTGGAGTCCACCTCCGACAGAGCTACAACCACGTTCTGGAGGAGGC
Organism: Plotosus lineatus; assembly: GCA_024760905.1. Taxonomy (NCBI): domain Eukaryota; kingdom Metazoa; phylum Chordata; class Actinopteri; order Siluriformes; family Plotosidae; genus Plotosus; species Plotosus lineatus. The sequence goes on from CM045750.1 coordinate 16,839,437, forward strand.
GGGGGACATGGAATCCGAATGGGCCATGTAAGAGTAGAAGCTGCAGAGATGGGTGAGATGGAGGAAGATCATTCGCTGTGGTGACCCCTGAAGGGAACAGCCGAAACAAGAAGAAGCAGTATTGTTGGGACTGTTTAAATATTTTGGATTTTAATATTGTGTATTAAATCAGGTGACATGGTAATGTATGGTTAGCACGTCCTCCTTACAGTAAGAAGATCCTGGGATTGAGTCTCATGCATTTACATACAGATACTTGTGTGGTTTCCTCCGGGTATCCTGGTATCCTTCCAAAGATATGCACATCATGCTAAATTGACCAATGGCTATCATGGCTGGCCAATGGCCATCATGGCTGGTCAATGGCCAGCTGTTCGGGGTGTACTCTTGACCCTGACTCTTATCAGGGGGGAGCACAGCCTCCCCCTATATATATATATTTATATATATATATATATATATATAAATAGGATAATATTCTCAGCCCATGAGTGAGTGAGTGAGTATTTAAATCAATTTCATTTTTAAAGTTTAGTGCCACTGTGGCAGGGAGGCGTAGTGTTTAGCATGTGTGCCTCACAGCAAGAAGGTCCCATGGTTGGAAAGGGTTTGCATGTTTTATTTGGTTTTGCATGTTCTCCCTGTATTGATGTAGGTTTCCTCTGGGTATCCCGGTTTTCCTCTTACAGTCAAACGACATGCATATTGTGTGAATTGGATATCTCAGATTACCTCTGGTGTCTGCGTGAATGGCTTTCTGTGTGTTGGCCTTTTCAGTGGATTGGCAAGCGGTTCAGGGTGCACCCTGTCTTCACCCACAGTCTTACTTACTTAGGCTATATCCTCCCTGTGACAAGAAAAAAGGTTGGGGATGCCTCGGAGTCTATATAGGTAATGATTTATACAGGATTCAAAATGAAATTGTACCACTGTGAGAAATATCATTTGAAAGAGATTTCAAACAACTGAAAAGGCACATTTTTTTCAGGACTGGCTGCATCAGTAAATTCTGCCCAGGAACAGACAGTCTGATGCCAAATAAAGTATCCAAAATTCCATTTCAGTGCAAGATCCTGCATTTGTTGGTATGAAGATGCTCCCCGACTTGTAAAAGCGAAAAAATGTCAAATGGATGAATATCCATTTGACATTTTTTCGCTTTTACATTTTGGGTTTTTTTTTCCAAAAAAAAAGTCAAATTTTGAGTTTAGACGTACCGACGTAGTACACTGACGTAATGACGCCGCAGCTGTTGTTTACAAACGACAGACTGAAACTTGCCCCCTCCTTCCTCCCAGTTCAGTTATATATATATATATATATATATATACATATATACATATATATATATATATATATATATATATATATATATACATACATATGTCTTGTCTTCCTTTCGGCTTTTTCCCTTTTACTCGGGAGTCGCCACAGCGAATCATCTGATTCGCACATTTGATTTGGCAGAGGTTTTTACGTCGGATGCCCTTCCTATCACAACCCTTTTAGCAAGGGACAGAAACACAGTTCACAATACAGCTTCTCTGTATGAATGTCAGCAATGGTTCTTTTACATGAACCTCTCACTATAGAGTGTGAGAGAGACATGGCCCACATTTGAACTGGGTTCAGTTAGCTGCACTGGGGGTAGGGGACAGTGACAACCTTGTGGAGAGTGGGACTCGAACCCCTAACCTTTGGATCAGCGATCCAGTGCCCTATACCACTAGACCACCACTGCCACCACCACTTATATATATATATATATTATATATATCAGTTATATAGCGTGTTACTCTTGTGTTAAGACGTCGTCTCTATAATCTTTGTGTTTATACTGTTTTGTAACCCAAAGCAAATATGGTTGCAGAAACATAAGCCTACCAGCAAGGCTCATACACAGAGATGTCTCGGAACTATCTGCTCGGATCGGTGCAATCTACCATACCATGCATAACTCAGTTAAGCAAAGAGAGTTGTAAAATATTTTCTTGCGTAACTGAGTTATGCATGGTATGGTAGATTGCACCCGAATCCAGAAAAGAGAGAACCTTCTGCTCTGCTGGTGATTCACATCATTGCAGGCTGAGTACTAAATGAGTTCAACGAAGCGCTTGCTCACTTGAAAGCCAGAAGTTCTCATAACCCGCGTTTGTTTCAAGCAAGTAAAAGTGCACTACTTTCGGTATTGAGCGCCTCACATATTGTAAAGCGTTGATTGGCTGTTTTAAGCTTCATGTAAAGTGAGTCAGCTCAGCTTCATGTCATGTGACCATGTGTGTGTGTGTGTGTCTACAGTCTACAGTCAGATTCTGATTGGTGCTTGGAAAAGGCACATTTGAGCAAAGTACAAAGTTTTCCTATAACATATAGGCATCAGTCATTTTAGAATATTTCAGTTCAATTTGGTTTTATTCGTATAGCGCTTTTTACAATGGACATTATCTCCAAGCAGCTTTACACAGTAAAAGTAAGAGTATACATAAAGGAATTTTCGACAGAGCAATAAAGTGGTCAGCCACGTCATTGGTGAAGTTGTTTGCCTGTTGTCACAGGACATTTATGAACAAGAAAAGAACCTCATACCAGCTATTAAATACGAATGTTATGATTTGGGCTTACTTTGCTGACTCTGGGACTGGACAACTTGCAGTCACTGATTTAGGTATAATTCTGTATCATAGACGAGAGAGTATTTGAGGGGGGCAGGTTCCACTGAAATGGAGGTGAACCTTTGAATAAGACTGTTTTAAGCAACACTAACAAATCCACCAAGACCACCGAAGCTCACCGGGAAGAATAGCAAGTTATTTCCATAAGTAGTCAAAGTCTGGGTTTAAACCTCATTGAATTTTATCAATTGGGGCGAATTCAAAAAGGAAATGCATGCAAGAAAACCCTACAAGATCTTTCATCTCAAAGAAATTTGCATGGGTCAAGCATGCAATACTAGCTTTAGAGGCTCAGGATGTCGTTCCATTACAGAATAATGTGCCATCATTTCATATTTTTGTTCAATAAATGATTGAAGCTAATTTCTTGTTTGCTTGTGAGTTGTTCAAGTACATCAGCTTTATCTGTAGCTGCTGCTGCTTTAAAAATATTTGCATGTTCCAATATGTTGAAAAAATCTAAAACTTTCATGGGATGCACAAGAAACAATGAAAAACCTTCCAAAGTCCAAAAGTAAATATAAGAAAAGGTTAAAGAAAAACCAATTATTTTTTGCATACATTAAACTTCCCGAGAGGGGAGAGCCGGTGCTATGGTCAGCCCCAACCGTCCTCAGTCACCATAATGCCATAGTCGAGAGCACACGGTGCGCTTGCTGTCGACGCATTCTTCACAAATATCCGTTTTATAATTGGCGCACAGACGGACTTTTGAAGGCATTTCAGTGGAACCAAAACTTTCCAGATTGGAAAACTGTCCTGCAGTGGGTTGAGAATTGTTGTGCAGCAGGCTTAGTTTTAAAAAGAAAAATCACCTGGTTGACCTTGAGAATACTCCTGAGAATATTCTCACATAATATATATTATACTCCTGAGAATATTGAAACGCTGAGGCGATGTGTTGTGCAGTCTCATGATGTACAAAATGATTGAAGTTTCATGTGTGTAAATCATAATTAAATCTTTACCTTTTTTTTTTACTTTTAAAATGTGGTAAGTTTCACTGGGTCACCCTTGTGTTTATTTAGTAAATACTAAATATGCATCAGCATCTTTACAGAATATAATGTTATAATATATTATATATATTATATAATAATATATATAATATATATATATATATATATATATATATATATATATATATATATATATGTCTGTCTTCCTTTCGGCTTTTTCCCTTTTACTTGGGAGTCGCCACAGCGAATCATCTTGATTCACACGTTTGATTTGGCAGAGGTTTTTACGTCGGATGCCCTTCCTGTCACAACCCTTTTAGCAAGGGACAGAAACACGCTGACGACTTTGCAACTACTCTTTACGAATGTCAGCAATGGTTCTTTTACCTGCCTCTCACCATAGACAGTGAGAGACATGGCCCGCCTTTGATAGTTTTGACAGTTAGTTTTGATAGCTTTGACAGTTAGCCGCACTGGGGGGACAGTGATAACCTTGTGGAGAGTGGGACTCGAACCCCCAATCTTTGGATCAGCGATCCAGCGCCCTAGACCACCACCACTGCCCCCAGATATATATATAATATAATATACAGAAATATCTGGTGGTGGAATGTTTAACACGTTCCTGTGTGGAGTTTGCAAATTTTCCGTGTTTGTGAGGGTTTCCTCCAGGTATTTTGGGTTTCCTCCCACAGTCTAAATACATGCACTTTGGGCTAATTTGCTGTTTCAAATTGCCCCTAGGTGTGAATGTAAATGTGAATGATTGTGTATACTGTATGTTGTCATGAGATGATCTGGCGAGCTGTTCAGGATGTTCTCCCTCTTCTCCCAGTATCATCGGCTGGGATTGGCACCAGCCATCCTGTGACCTTAATAGTCTTAATAGTAGGATTAAGCAGTTTGGCAAATAGGTGTGCGAGTGAGATAGATGTGTTTTTATTTTCAAGATTTAATGTGCAATTATTTTCACCAACCGAGAGCTGCACACCTCTTGTCTTCACCCCATTGTCTCACAAATGTTCACTGCCCTCCATAATTATTGGCACCCCTGGTTAACATGTGTTAAAAGCCTTGAATATATATTCTGTTTGTACTGCAGAAGCATACACTCACACTGAAAAGTGTATAAAAATGTAAGCTTCAACTCAAGTGAATTTTAAGTGGAAAAAAATCTCTGACTAAAAATAATTATTTTTCATAAAATCAACTTCCACATTTATTCTATGTAAATTCATTTGAACAATTCTTAGGAAATAAATGTAATTGAAGAATTTGTTTCTGCAGTCGTTTACAAAGTTGCCCAGAGTATCAAGGACCATTTAATTAGTAAAATGACATCACTTCCTGTTTCCCTGGGGAATAAATATGATGTGACACAGAGACCATTTTTCTTATCAACTCTTCAACATGGCAAAGACAAAGGGACATCATTCAAGTAAGCCAGATGTGTGTCGACCTTCACAAGTCAGGCAACGGCTACAAGAACGTAGCGCCTCGGCTGCACCTGCCCATATCTACTGTCAGAAGAATCATTAAGCAGTTTAAAACAACTGGAACAGCTGCAAAGAAAGGACGAGGATGCAAGATTATTTTGCCAGCACACACACAGTGAGGAGGAGGTAAGAGCAATAAAAAGTTCTCCAAAGCTCAATGTTAAAGAATCACAACTAATCTTGGGCTCGGTGCTGATTCTCCCAGTCCCTCTTCTCCTCATGCCAACAAGCTGTTTGGGAGGCCTTTTCTTTCCTTTTTTTTCTTTTCTTTCCTTTTTGATTAGTGAATCATAAACGCAAATGTCTGGAATTTGCTAAGCAGCACTGGGACTTCAACTTGGACTGTATGCTTTGGTCAGATGAGACCAAGAAAGAGCTTTTTGTCAACAAAAGTGGATCTGGCGGAACACAAAATTGAGCAAGAAAGCACCTCATGGCCACTGTGAAGTATGGGAGAGAATTGGTGATGCTACTACTTCCTACTTGCCTACTTCTCTTCCAGAGACCTGGGGAACCTTGTTAAGGTAGGTATCATGAATGCTTTGAAATACCAGGACATTTAAAATCAAAATCTGGTGGCCTTTGCCCGAAGGCTGAAGATAATGACCATAAACATGTGACAAAATCTACACAGAAATAGTTCACCAGACACAATCAAGCTCTTCTCACGACCATCTCAGTCCCCAGACATCAAAGCAGAAGAGGTGAGTGCAGAGCTGAGGACCCAGGTCGCTGGATGATTTAGAGAGATTGTGAAAAAGGGAATAATGGTCTCTTGAACTCTTGAGTTCTCGATCTGTATTGTATCCATCTTGTACATACATCATTAAACATCACATAAACGTGTTGTTTTGTTGGTCAAAGGTAAAAAATAATACCACCAGAGATAATAATTGTGGCACACCTGATTTGATGTAAAATAATTATTTGGAGTTTTTTTCACCTCCACTGAAAGAATGTCCTCAAATCAAAGGCTGGATTTTCCACTTTTTTTCCATATTGGTCCCAATATTATTTAGAAAAATTTATAAGAAGCAAAAGAACACATCTTAACCTCTAACCCTGGGTGCCGACAATTATGCCTCCATAATGTACTGTACTTGTTTGGCGTTCGCTAAATTTGAGATTTTTTCTAGATATAAGAAATTATTTTGGACAAGGGCAGTGGTGACCTAGTGGTGTATAGTGCGCTGGATCGCTGATCCTAGGGTTGGGGGTTCGAGTGCCACTCTCCACAAGGTTGTCACTGCCCCCGTGCAGTTACGCCAGTTGCGTAAGTTACGCCAGTTGCGTAAGTTACGCCAGTTGCGTAAGTTACGCCAGTTGCGTAAGTTACGCCAGTTGCGTAAATTCGCCAGTTGCGTAAGTTACGCCAGTTGCGTAGTTACGCCAGTTGCGTAAATTCGCCAGTTGCGTAAGTTACGCCAGTTGCGTAAGTTACGCCAGTTGCGTAAATTACGCCAGTTGCGTAGTTACGCCAGTTGCGTAAGTTACGCCAGTTGCGTAGTTACGCCAGTTGCGTAAGTTCGCCAGTTGCGTAAGATTCGCCAGTTCGCGTAGTTACGCCAGTTGCGTAAGTTACGCCAGTTGCGTAAGTTACGCCAGTTGCGTAAGTTACGCCAGTTGCGTAAGTTACGCCAGTTGCGTAAGTTACGCCAGTTGCGTAAGTTACGCCAGTTGCGTAAGTTACGCCAGTTGCGTAAGTTACGCCAGTTGCGTAAGTGGTAAACAAATGGTGCTGGCGGAAGTTGCGCCACTTCCGCCAGTTGCGCCACTTCCGCCAGTTGCGCCACTTCCGCCAGTTGCGCCACTTCCGCCAGTTGCGCCACTTCCGCCAGTTGCGCCACTTCCGCCAGTTGCGCCACTTCCGCCAGTTGCGCAAGTGGTAAACAAATGGTGCTGGCGGAAGGTGCGCCACTTCCGCCAGTTGCGCCACTTCCGCCAGTTGCGCCACTTCCGCCAGTTGCGCCACTTCCGCCAGTTGCGCCACTTCCGCCAGTTGCGCAAGTGGTAAGCAAATGGTGCTGGCGGAAGGTGCGCCACTTCCGCCAGTTGCGCCACTTCCGCCAGTTGCGCAAGTGGTAAACAAATGGTGCTGGCGGAAGGTGCGCCACTTCCGCCAGTTGCGCAAGTAGTAAACAAATGGTGCTGGCGGAAGGTGCGCCACTTCCGCCAGTTGCGCAAGTGGTAAACAAATGGTGCTGGCGGAAGGTGCGCCACTTCCGCCAGTTGCGCCACTTCCGCCAGTTGCGCCACTTCCGCCAGTTGCGCCACTTCCGCCAGTTGCGCCACTTCCGCCAGTTGCGCCACTTCCGCCAGTTGCGCAAGTGGTAAACAAATGGTGCTGGCGGAAGGTGCGCCACTTCCGCCAGTTGCGCAAGTGGTAAACAAATGGTGCTGGCGGAAGGTGCGCCACTTCCGCCAGTTGCGCCACTTCCGCAATTCATGTAACTTACGTCATTTTCTCAACTTCAATTGCGTAACCTGTGTGTTCAACTAGTGTTCTTTGCCTTTATATGGAAGGGGGCCTGATCTTAGGTCTTTGGGTGGTTTTAATTTTGGCATCATGCATGGTGAGTATTTCTGGTAAGTCTGTGTTGTGGTTGTGGCGTGTTGTGGTTGTGGCGTGGTTTGATGTGTTCAGTGTTATGAACATAAAATCATTTAAGATTTTAAATTGACGACTTCCGTTAGCATTTGCCTGTCCCCCTTCGTCCAATATCTGTGTCATTCATTTACTGTGTATGTTTTTTAATAAAATGTTTAAGGCTGGAGAAATTGACACGCCAAGAAAATAAAAGAATAAGGACGGACCAATATTAATCTCGGACTATAACAGGATATATAACAGGATTTTTAATATTATTGCCTTTGGGATATATACTGTCTGCTTACTGGTGCAAGAGCAAAGAGATAATGCACTTTATTTTTCAGCTGTGCCACTAAATCACTAATTTTGCTTAAAATATCATGTTTTTGTCAAAGAGCATGTTCTCTCAGAGCTCGTCCATCAAAAGTTTGGTGTAATAACATGTCTCCTTTTTCTTTGCCCCAGAGTACAAACTTAAATGAAATGATATCAAAGAATGTATAGTGTACAAGTTCAGTTCATTGCTCTATTGCTCTGTGACTGAAATGCACCGCATCTTACTTCCGAGTGACCTTTCATTGACCTTTCATTGAACTCTTATCGCATTTCAACTGCTTTGGATGGAACACACTACTGATAACTGTTTATAGCAGATTTCATTTGTATACTTTTAAAAATATGGTGATGCATCCACCTGATTTTTCAAACGTGTTCCGCCTCACGCTCTTGTGCTTCAGGATTTGTGTGTCGATCTTGGGCGCCTGCAAAAGCAGAAAAATGCTATTTCCAAACTGTTCTAAACGGGAAATCTTCTGCTTGTCTTTTGTGTTAAATCCTTGTTTGTTTGTTTTTTTCTTTCTCGAATCAATAACTTTTTTTGGCAAACAAAACATTATTTTTTCCCCCTGAATGCTGCTACTGATTTTTTGGAAAATGATAAATTATGTATGGAAAAGAAACACTGCTCACAAAAATCTCATGGTGTGCTCCACTTTTATTCAATAGCTCGATGACAGAAACTGCGGAACTGTGAGGATCTGAGTGAGTTTAACAAGAGCCACATAGTGACGGCTAAACAACTGAATTCTGTTCATCTCCAAAATGACAGGTCTGCTCCGATCCCACTGAAAATCTGCTGCAGCACAAACTGCTAAAACTGTTCAGGCTGGCTTTGATAGAGAGGTGTCAGAGCACACAGGGCATTACAGCTTTCTCTATAAAGATCTGCTTTGCCACAGACCAGGCAGGTGTGTTGTGTGTGTATATGTATGTATGTGTATTATGTATGTATGTGTGTGTGTATATATATATATATATTACAGTGATACCTCTGCTCACGAACATAATTGGTTCCCAGAAAGTGTGTGTGAGGCGAAAAGTTCGTCTTCCGAACATTTATTTCCCATAAGAAACCATTAAAATGAGAATAATCCGTTCCCAGGTCCCCATAAAACATAATTTTCTACTAAATAAGCCTTAAAACTACACAAAAATATACCTTATTTTATGTATAATAAATGTCTATTGTATTGTAATTAAAGAAATAAACTGTACTGTATAATAAAGTGGTTTTATTTACCTTTGTGATGGTAGTTGATGGCTTGATGGAATGGAGTGGGAGGAGGAGGGAGGGAGGGACTTACTGTTTGGAAGGAGAGTTTGGAAACGCCTACTGTTTGGAAACACCCTTAGCCACACACGCACCCTTAATAGCTTCCTTGTTCTTAAGGATGGGAGCAATGGTAGACTTAGCGTACTGGTACTGGGACGCTGAGTCACACAAACGCACACCTCGTTCGTGTTGTTCAATGATCTCCACCTGTGGTGGGGTCTTTTTCGGTCCCATAATAGCAAAAGTACACTCAATATGGTCCAAAATGTCTATCAAACACAAACCACTTCTGCACTCAAAGAAAGGGGGTGACGCCGTGAGCGTACGTCAGCTTCTCGTGGCCGCCACCGTGGCGCTGTTCGACCGCGTGGTTTGATTCGTCCGCCGAAAACTAGTTCGTCAGCAGAGACTATATGCTCGCAAATGTAATGTTCTTGAGGCGAAAAGTTCGTGAGCTTAAGCGTTCGTCAGCGGAGGTTTTACTGTGTGTGTGTGTATATATGTATGTATATATGTGTGTGTGTGTGTGTGTGTATGTGTATATATATGTATATGTATATATGTGTATATATAAATAAAAATATATACAAATACGTATGATATATACATATTATGTATATATATATATATATATATATATACGCATATATGTATATATGTGTGTGTGTATATATGTGTGTGTGTATATATATATATATATAATATGTATGTAGGGATCCCTCACTTTCCACGGTTAATTGGAACTCAGATCCCCACGCAACCATCAAAATCCGCGAAGTAGGATCACCCCCCCACCCCACCCCCGACTGACATGTCAGTCAATAAATATATATTGTAATATAAATGTCAGTCAATAAATATATATTGATATAGTGTATATCAATAAATACATATTCAATGCTATAAATGCTTATAATAACAATTAAACATTGAAAAAATAACATAAGATGTAAATACAGACGCTCTCCAACTGACCAATATTCGTTTTGCAACCATCCGGAGATACCAGCAACGTTGTCCCAGGTCGAAAGTGACATGACATTGAAAAACAATTAGAAATGGAATAAAATCTATAGAAAGGTAGATCATAAATATAAGTATGAAATGTATGAAAATAAGTATTAAACATTATCCTGAGGTACACTTAATACTAGGTTCCAGCAGAGGAGGGGCGTGGCTGCGCAGACACGCATGCACAAACACAGATGCAGCAATGTGTCCAGTTTTAATGGGAGATTTTGTTGTTTTTTTGTTTTGTGTTGGTTTAGGGTTTTGCTTTTTTTTTTTTTTTGCATAATTAGCTGTGTTTTTGTGACATTTTCCTTAACTTTTCCACCTATTCTTCTGTAATTTTTAATTCAATGAATATTTATTTTTGTTTTTTGAAAAGCTGCGATGCACTGAAGCCGCATTAATTGAAGCGCAAAGTAGCAAGGGATTCCTGTATATGTACTGTGTGTGTGTGTGTGTGTATCACACACACGAATACAGGGATCCCTCACTTTCTGCGGTTAATTGAGACCGAGATCCCCACGCGACCATCAAAATCTGCGAAGTAGGATCATCCCCCTCCCACTGATGTATACGTACATGTATATGTGTATATAATATCAATAAATACAACTTCAATACTATAAATACTTATGCATTATTTTTGAATGTTTAATTGTTATTATAAGATAAATAAAATATAAATACACACAGACGCACGCACATACACAGATGTTGCGCCTCACATAACAATGTAAGTAGTTTTGTTGGGGGGTTTTGGGTTGTTCTTTTTTTTGTTTGTTTTGTGGCATGTTCCTTAACTTTTTTCCTATTTTTCCTTAATTTCATTTTTGTTTTGTTTTTTTGATGAGTGTTTTTGGAAAAACCTGCAATGCACTTGAAGCTGCAGAAACCAAAGCACGAAGTAGCGAGGGATCACTATATTGGAATGAGCTCCGTAATACACTCCACTACACACAGTTCCAACATTGCGATTATAGGAAATTATTCGACCTCTCCTAACTAATCACAATTCAATTCTCTTTATTATGAAATTTCTTGTTTTTCATCCTTTCTTGCCTATAAACAGTACATGTGATGCCCAGGAGGAAACACTGTCATGTTCTGTAGTATTTCTCCAGACTTGTAGATGGGGACACACATATAAAAGCCTCTTCTGTTGGTTTTGATCTCTTCCTGGATACCAGTTTGTTTTCAACACGTCGCATTGTAATCTGATCCGTGTGACATTACAGCGACATTTTCTCCAGGATGGATTCCACCCAATCTGCATTGCAATGATTTTTTTTTTTTTTTTTTTTTTTTTCCCCATGAAAGCACCTGGGTAGATTGAACAGCATCAAAATTCCTCTTGTTCCAGAATTGAGACGTGAAAAGTCATCTGCATGTCAATGCAGGGCCCAAACAAACCTTCGATTATAATTAATAATTGTTCCATAAATTGGACTGAAAATGACTTATTAGCCAATGAACCAGATGAAATAAGTTATATGATACACATTCATTCATTTTCTGAACAACTTAATCCTAATTAGAGTCGGGGGAGGCTGGTGCCCATCTCAGCCGACTCTGGGTGAAGGCAGCATGCACCCTGGACAGCTTGCCGAGTCATCGCAGGGACGACACTCACACAACCAATAGGGGAGATTTGGAACAGCCAATTAACCTACTGTGCATGTCTTTGAATTGTGGGAGGTAACCCGAGTGCCCAAAGGAAACTTGCACAAGCACGGGGAGAACATGCAAACTTCACACAGAAACGGCCGAGCTGGGAATCGAACCCAGGACCTTCCTGCTGTGAGGCGGACGCACTAACCACTACACCACCGTGCCGCTCATATTATATACATATCCACGGAATTGCGAGAAAAACTCATTCTCACTCATGCAGAACCATTTAATCCTAATAGGGTCACAGGGATGTTAGTGCCTTTCTCAACCGACACTTAATGTAGGCAGCACCCTGAACAGTTCGCCATACCTTCACAGAACAACCACAGAACAAAATGGTTCTGTAACCATTAACACTCACTCTCACACCTCGGACAATTTGGAACAGCCAATGAGCCTAATGTATATGTCCTTGGAATACCTGAGCAATTCGGTGTACCAGGAGGAAACCCTTGCAAGCACAGGGAGAAGTCCACACAGAAACGATCTCACCCAGGCTGGAACACAATGACCTCGAACACAAGACCTTCTTGCTGTGAGGCAAACATGCTAACCACTGTACCGCCATTGTGATTGTACTCGTCAGAGCATACGCCTTGTCACTATAATCAGAGGGAAATATTTGTATATATATTCGGGATCTTTATCGGGATTTTGAACGAGATCAAATCTGATTGGCCAGAATGTGATGCTTCATATTTTATTCGAATCACTCTGACGGGTCTATAACTTAAGTCACAGGTTTATATTACTGCAGTTTTTTTCTAATATGCTCTTGTTTCTATGGTAACGGCTCATTTACAAAGACTTCTATGATTTATGCTCGACTTAATCTGAGGCTCATAATAAACAGGTTAAACAATGTATTTAATAAAAATGTAATCTTGATGTGGTGAAGCTTTCTGTAAGGATGAGGGATTTTTGTGAACTTTCAGAAAGAGGTGTGATGTCGATTATGGTTTATCAACCTCCTTCATCGCTCATATACACTGATCAGCCACAACATTAATACCACTTGACTGGTTTGTGGATGGGTGGCCCAGTAGAAGGCAACCTGGGCGCACAGTGCCCAGTGTATCAGTGGCGCACGTCTGCCTTACAGCAAGAAGGTCTGGGTTCGAATCCAGGCCTGGGCGTTTCTGTGTGGCGTTTGTATGTTCTCCCTGTGCTTGTGTGGGTTCCGGTTTCCTCCCACAGTTCAAAAACATGCACAGTAGGTTAATTGGCGGTTCCAAATTGCCCGGTAGGTGTGAGTGAGTCCGTATGTGGCCTGGCGAACCATACGGTAGATCATTGTGATCACAGCCATGACGATCCCTGTATGAGCATCGTTCAAGCTTCAGGGATCGACGTCCATTCCTCGTGATTGGATGCAGACATAGAAAGAGAGAGAGAGAGACAGAAACCTGCAATGCACTGTGTTTTGACTCTTGTCTGTCGTCTCCAGCGTAACAGTTTCAGTAGTTTATGCTACATTTTTAGCTCTTCTGTAGTATCAGACCAGATGTATGAGGCTTCAGTCCCCACATGCACCAATTAGCCTTGAGCACCCGTGACACTTTTTTCCAGTTTACTGGTTGTCTTTTCTTGGACCACCTTTGGTGAGTTCATACCACTACATACCAGGAACTCCTCATAGGGCCCACTGTTTTGTAGCAATGAATAGCCTCATCATAATGCAGCACATGTTAATTTTTCTTGATTCGAACAACAACTTTTAGAACTGGGTTTTCACTCATGCGACCCTAAAACACCAAACCATTTGCAAGTCACAGGGCCATACTTGTACATAGAGTGGATTATCGATGCTTATCTAAAAGGACATGAAAAAAGAGGACATGATGAACAAGCCAATCAGCAGCCAGCTCTTCACTGTTTTCACTGCCCCCCCACACACCTCCACCCCCCAGTGCAACTAAATGGGTTATCAAAGACCAGCCATGTCCCTCACTGTCTGTGGTGAAGAGCATATAGAAGAACCATTGCTGACTTTTGTTAAGTGTAGGCTGCATAAGTGTCAGTAAGTTTCTGCCCTGTGATGGGCTGCCGAGCTGTCCAGGGTGTACTGTGCCCTCGCTCAGAGTCGGCTGACACGGTCACCAGCCCCGTGACCCTAATTGGGATCGAGCGGTTCAGAAAATGAATGGCTATCAGTGTCTTATCAGTTAAACTTGCATCTGTCTCCAAGGAATAAAATATCTTTTACTTTTTTGCATTTATTATAAAATCAACCTCAGCATGGGAACCATAACTCTTTTATATCATTTTTATGGCAGATCACATCACACTACACCATCGGTAATTATTTTTCTGAAACAGCACACCGCAACATGTTTTATTATTTACTTGAAACTTGGTTTCATCCCACATGCCTATAGGGTCTTGTTTATAGTCTGATAGATATACCGGTATGTATCTCTGTCGATTTACTGTGTATTTTCATTTAGATTATATTTACACCCTCACTGAGCATTCTGCTTCTGACACACTCATCCTTCCTGCACAAACTTCTTTCCCCTCTATGATAAATACATCAGTACTTGTGCCTTCAATAGCAGACGTACAGAAAGTCTCAGATGTTGTCTTTTCCGAGAATAAGTAATGGCCCTCTTCGAAGACATCAGATGAAACATTACGCCAGATTATTCATCAACAAAAAAGTGAGTGATACTTCCAATCCATTATTTCTTCTCTTTCCTGATTCATTTGTTTTCATGTGGAGGAGGAGGAGGAGAGCATTTGTCCATCATCCGGTGCATTTTGGGTCGGAAATGTTCTTCCTAAGGAGAATTATATTTGCTCATTTGGCCAACTGAAGCTACTTGTCTTGTCAAGAGATTAATCATGCTTTGGCCTCAGCAAGAAGAGAAGGTCAGGCATCTTTACACGTGTGGGTGTCGAAATTGGCCACATTTGTGCTGCCACGAATGAAGGAAGTGGGAGTGGGAGATTGGCAAATGACTTCGGAGGTGGGAGCTGCAAGTGTGGAGGTGGGCGTGAGATCCACTCAGTCGCTTCGAATGACTCGAAAAGAGAGAGATGCAGAAACAGCGTCGAAGGCAAAGACACAGAGTGGGTGTTATTATTCTAATGGAGAAAAGTGTTGCGCATTATTAAAATAAATGTATGTAAAATATAAAAGTGTTGCCTCGGATTATTAGCGGACACGATAGAATTCGGGCGATCAATAGAAGATGGAGAAGACGTGTTTACATTTAATGGCATTTTACAGGCGAACTTATCCAGAGCAACTTACATTTAGCATTTTTATACAGCTGAGCAATTGGGGGTTAGGGGCTTTGTACAAGGGCCCAACCATGGCAACTCGATGACATTGGGGCTTGAAACCCTGATCGTTAGTGTTAACCACTGATCCAACACTTCACTTAATTCATGCATTCATTTTCTGAGCCGGTTAATCCTAATTAGGGCTGCAGGGAAGCTGGAACCCATCTTAGCCAACTCTGGGCGTGGTACACCCCGCATAGCTCCCCAGGCCTTCAGGCAGAAGCACGTTGATGGCAAGCCAATGGCCTACTCTTTACAAATGACAGCAATAGTTCTTTGACATGCCTCTCACCACCGACAGTAAGAGACATGGCCGGCCTTTGATAATCTTGTTAGCTGCACTGGGGGGACAGCAGTGACAAATTTGTGATACTTGGGCTTCAATCCCCGACCTTTGGATCAGTAAGCCGGCACCTTAACCATCGAGCCACCACTTTCTCCTCCTCAGTGATCTAATATTTCCTAATATGGCCTCCCTATCACAGATATTTATTAATTCTAGGGTCACAGGGAGCCTGAAGCTCATCTGAGCCAATTCCAGGTGATGGTGTATTACACCTTGAACAGCTCACCAGACAAACACACATAAACAACCATTCACTTTTACACCTCGGGGCAATTTAGAATAGCCAATCAGTGCATGTGTTTGAACAGTAAGAGTAAACTAGAGAGCCCAGAGGACACTCGCAAGCATAGCAGAGAACGTGTAAACTACACAGTTATTGAACACGGGACTCAAACCCAGAACCTTCTGGCTGTGAAACGGTCACACCAACAATTAAACCAGTGTGCCAGCGTGTTCGTCATTATTCCTAATAGACAGAACATGAGTCGTGGTTGGAAAACTGAAACTTAATACTGTCACAGCTAGAAGGCTGAAATTGGAATTTCACAAGTTTTGATAATTTAAAAAAAAAATAAAATTTAATTTTAGAAAAACAAACTACTACTTCTGTTTTTTTCTTGAAATTAACATGTTGCAGGTTTTCTGGTTCTTGTGCTACAGTACCACAGAATTGTACAAATATAAGGTTGTCACTGTGGTCCCCCCCCCCAGTGCAGCTAACTGGGTTATCAAAGGCCGGCCATGTCTTTCACTGTCTATGGTGAGAGGCATGGAAAAGAACCATTGCTGACTTTCGTAAAGAGTAGGCTGCAAAGCCGTCAGCGTGTTTCTGTCCCTTGCTAAAAAGGGTTGTGACAGGAAGGGCATCCGACGTAAAAAAAACCTCTGCCAAATCAAAAAACATGTGAATCAGATGATCCACTGTGGCGACTCCCGAGTAAAAGGGGCAAAAAGCCGAAAGGAAGACAATGTATAAATAACATGGGTGTCTGATAACGTATGCATTAAGGTCATGTGATTTGAGGAAGCATGTGTTAGTCTTCACCCTCAGTAGTCATACCTAATATAAGTTCACTTCTTAAAAGCAGAGCTCCCGATAGATGACTCTTTTTTTAGATGTCCGAGGCTGGTGTTATGGGAGAAGCATCGTTCCATAAGAAGCCAAATCACCTCAGCCCTGGAAGAAATAAATAATTGAATCTCCCCTGTTTGAAATAAAAGAAAGAAAGGCTACTCCTGTGTTTACTTTTCATTTTCATTCCAGTTTCTGCATTCATTTGTATGACCAGTCTAATGACTTCAATTGTCCGTCTAACAAGTTCATGTTCCGTGCATTCATGTCTCCTCAATTTATTCACTACCACTCGTAACTCACCAGCAAGCCCTTCCCTATTATCATTCATTCATTTTCTGTAACTGCTTAATCCTAATTAGGGTCACAGGGAGGCTGGCACCCATCTCAGCTGACTCTGGGTGAGGGAAGACTACACCCTTTACAGCTCACCAGGCCCATTGCAGGGCAGAAACACACGGACAGCTATGCAGCCTACTCTTGTCGAAAGTTCTTTTGCCATAGACCGTGAGAGAAATGGCCAGCCTTTGATAACCCAGTTAACTACACTGGGGGGGGGGGACAGTGACAACCTGTTGAGAGTGGGGCTTGAACCCCCGACCTTGGGATCAGTGATCCATCACCTCCCCACCAGGCCACAACTGCCCTGCTTCCATTCATGTTTTGTGTATGCTTTATTCTGAGCAGTGCTGTACGAGCCTGTTTTTTTGTTTGTTTGGTTTTTTTGTTTCAGATTCTTTTTTTTAATATAATTTTTTTTTTATTATTATTTTTTTAATATTGCTGGCTATCCTCATGCAAGTCAGTGATACTTGACAGCTAATTAGTGTCTACTCAGCGATGTGGTAGCCTTATTGGGTTTCTTGTGACACATGTGTACCAGTACAGTCATTTAAATCATGTTTAGTTCCTTTTTTTTTTTTTTTTTGCTCTGCCACAATAGGGACTTTGTGTACATTAAAATGAGCAGGCTTCAGTCTATTAAAAAAAATGGCCAGTGCAGCTAACCGGGTTATCATACCGACCATGTCTCTCACTGTCTATGGTGTGAGGTTCATGTAAAAGAACCATTGCTGACTTTTGACAAGAGTAGCTACAAAGCTGTCAGCGTGTTTCTGCCCCGCGATGGCCTGGCGAGCTGTCCAGGGTGTACTCTGCCCTTGCCTGGAGTCAGCTGGGATGGGCGTCAGCCTCCCCATGACCATAATTAGGATTAAGTGGTCACAGAAAATGAATGAATGGTAATAGGGAAAGGCTTGCTGGTGAGTTATGAGTGATAGTGAATAAATTGAGGAGAAAGAAAATGAAAGGTGGAGGAACAACATTGGTTTCAGCAGCATATTTACTATTTGCTTCTGTAGTTTCTACAAGTTGTAATAGTGATTTAGAACAGCTAATGCTCTTTTTATTTTTTTATTTATTTATTTACTTATCACAAAAGATGAGGAAAAGGAGGGCGGCACCGTGGCATCGTGCTAAGCATGTCCGCCTCACAGTCAGAAGTTCGAGGGTTTGAGATCTGGCCTGACAATGCCATTGCTTGCTGAGGTTTTCTTTTCTCTGATTTTCTCCCACAGTTCAAAGACATGCGTGGGTGATACATACCGGCCAACTAGTCTGGTTTTGCCGTAATGATTACGGTTTTCATTATCCCGCTCCGGGTTTGGTTGTATGAATAAAAATTACGTTTTTTAACATAAAAATCAATCTAAAATTCCAAATAGTGACGAAAAAACACAAAACAAATTGAGATCGCCGAGAACCATATCTAAATTTAAAAGAAAAGTGACAGTGCATGCTGCTGATGTAACTTCCTGTAGGTGTATTGCGCATGTGCAAGAGGTCATCCTTTGTTGTACATTGGAATCGCGAAGGAATTAGATGGGTCAGCTTTTTGTCGGTACGTTTTCGTAATGGAATCTGCCAGAGAAAATTTCTAAAATCACAGTATGAAACCGAAACGAAAGTTACGCAAGTCTTTTCGTGAAGAATACTCCAAAGCATTTCCACAAGAGAAATGTGGACAATTTTGCATGGGTTCAGCCCAAAACTTTGTCAACATCTGTCAAATGCATGATTACGCCTCAAAAAATTCTGAAAGGATCTGGATGAGAAAGTTTGTCCTTGATCTTTTCCATCAGCATTTCTGCTTTGACAGTTTGAGGAAAATGGAAACATGATTGTTAAAGAAATATGAGGTTCTTCGCCACATTCTAACTTGATTTAATGCAAATAATCATTCAACGTTGGAGGGCTTCGCCCACCTGAACCCCACACACACACACACACACACACACACACACACCATGACTTTGTCCTGGACCTACTGGGGCCTGCGGCATCCCTGGACCCTGGCTAGCGACAAGGCTTTTCAGGTTTCAAAAGTTGGCAGGTATGGTGTTAGATATAGCTCCTAGGTATGAGTGCGTGTTGGTCCTGCAGTGGACTGGTAAGCTTTTCAAACTCTACCACACCTCCACCCAGAGTCGTGTGAGTTGGGCTCCAGTCTCCCTGCAATGCTCGGTAAAGCAGCTTGGCAAATAAATGCATATCGACCTTCTTGATCTGAGCACTAACGTCATAAATGCATTTCTTATGGAACCCCCATCTGTGTAAAATCTGCATAATTCATATGGCAAATAAAGAGAAAATATTTTTGATTCTTAGTCCACAAGCAAGCATTTGGGGCCTTCAGATGCAGATTCCCTGGAGCTCAATTATATTTAGTTTCGTAGAATATTTTCTTATGATGATACATTTATGTTTCCCCCCATTTATGGCATCTGTAGCCTCGGGCAATACCAATTTTCCCTATGTACACTTGTTATGAGTTTGTTTGCTACCCATGCTGCATTCTCTTATGTGCAGGTCAGACATTTGTGGATCTAATCACCAGCAGTGTCCACAGAGAGTTTACCCCACGGCAGTGAGAAAATATCCACGATTGCTCTTGCAAATAGCTTCATGGATTGGGTTTTGTGCATAGAAAAGCACAGTGGACTCGTGAATAATAATAAGGGGTTAATGTGCTGATGCATTTGAATGTGTTGTTGGGCTCAGTGTTGTAATCTTTGATATTCTGTCGGTGCAAGTGTCCTGCAACTCTTATTCTTTTAGAGTTCCAGTGTGATTTATTAGTGAATCACATCCATGGACAGATTGGCACGGCTATAATGCAAATATTTGAGGTGAGACGAGGGCATTATTTATGTCCAATATTTATATAACGACTTTCAAATATTGCTTATTTAATGCTTATTTGTAACAATACAGTACAGTGGTACCTCACCCTACGAAATTAATCCGTTCCAGAGCTTTTTTCGTAACCTGCATTTTTCGTAAGTTGAACCGCATTTTACATGTAAAACACGTGATTCGTTCCAAGGCTCCCAATACTACCCCATACACTTTTTAAAAATTATAAAAGTATACCTTTTAAGACCTTCTGCTTCAATATCGTACCGATGGCAGATGGGTTTGGCCATATTCCTTTGTGATATCACTTGAGCCCGTTTCTTCTTCTCACTCGCACCGGAAATCACACGTGTGTGTGTGTGTGTGTGTGTGTGTGTGTGTGTGTGTGCGCGCGCGTCGACCATGTCTTCTTAGCAGAGTTATAAGCTTACAAATGTATATGGAAGGTTAAAAGCCTGAGCCTGAGAAGAAATAAAGCATGAAACAGTAACTCTGTCCTTTGCACGAAAAGGGGGGGGGGGGGCTTGGACCCCATTAACCGTGGAAAGTGAGGGATCTGTGTGTGTGTGTGTGTGTTGTTAGTTTTTTATGGAGTCAGTCTTGAAGAATAGTAACAAACAATGACAGCTAGAATTAGTTTTAATTTGAACTAATGATGACCGTTTTTTTTTTTCTGTGGTAACATTAAGGTCACAGTAGGCTACATAACCGAAGATCATAGGAGTTGATCAATCAGAGCGTAGAATTGTTTATATCTAGTGACCCGGGATAGAATATATCTAGATGTTTTTTATTTATTTATTTTTCTTAAATTATGAAGACTAATTTTTGAAACTGGTACTTTCTTTGACATTTAAATTTCCTGAACCATAACTGAATAAAAGGTTCATAAAAGGTAATAATGTCACTCGGTGAGAAAGATGGAATATCGCTCTTGTGCTGTTGGTCTTTTGCCACATAATCTGTGACCACATACCGCTTGTCCTTTACTCAGCGCAGCTCCCATGACCTTCAGGATTAACCTTGTGGCGGATGTAAAATTTCAAATATGAAGATGATATAGCGGTGCAATTAAAATTCTGTTTAAAAAAAAGTGTTGTTTGTGTAGCCGAACCCTGAATCTTATATCGAATTATTGTTCTTCGTATCCCTTCACTCTTTCATTTTCAATTTGTTTTGTCTTTATGTCTGGTTGCTTCTTTTCTTTTTTCGTCTTTCTTTGACTTGTTGTTTTTGCTAAGCTTGCATGAATCTTTGTCATTTGTTTGGATTGCTCTCCTCTTTCTGGTTTTTTTTTATAGCTTGCTTGCTTTCTAGGAAGCTCTCCAGTCTCCCAGTCATATGTGTGTGCCTTGACATTTGACTTTCAAAATGGGTGTGCACACACAGGCAATTCAATTAAAGCAACATTAGCCTGTAGATGCTATGAAACATAATGGGAACTTGGTGGATGGGCAGCTGTCTGCGAAGATAATAATGCTCCTTAAGCTGTGTAAGCGTATGATAAGAGGCTTATGGGCAAAGGGACTGGCACAGAGGAGGTCTTTTTAAAAGCAAGGTGCTTGAAATGTTATGGAAAAAAGTGCATACTACACTCCAGGGCAAAGCAATCTTATTCAGAAAGGTCTGGTATGGCTGCAGGTGTTCATTGCTTCCAAAGCCGATAAAACTAATCACTCCAGCCAACTGATTATATTTAAGTTGAGTTTGGTGTTCTTGCTTGACTGGATTGGAAAATGTTTGGGGACTACATAAGCATTTTTTCTTTTTAAATAAAATCTCAGAATCAGGTAATAAAAACTGAAAATACACTACCCATACACATACAGCCCTTTTATGGGGTTTCCTCTCAGCAATTCAAGATGATTCTGCAATGGTCTGGCTAGGTGTCCAGGGTGTACCTCACTTTTGGCCAGAGTCAGCTGACTTCTCCAACTTCCCCGTCACACACACACAGAAAACCATTCATGTACTTACAACTAGGGGCAATTTGAAACAGCCAATTAGCAGAAAGGGCATGCTTTACGACTGTTGGAGGAAACCGAAGTTTCTGAAGGAAACCTACCCAAGCACTTGGAGAACATGCGAACGCCACACAAAAACACCCAAACCCAGAACCTTCTTGCTGTGAGGTGGACATACTAACATGCAAACCACCATGCTGCCCCATTAATATATGTATTTATATTAATTGGGTTTAAATCAGTGGAATATCAGACAAGTTGGACGTTTTCTATGTTCGTGATTTCTGAAATTCCGAGTGCAATAACTGTCCCAGTACATTTCATTGGAACCTTTGACTGCAGAAAGTTTTTCAGAGTTCTGGGTAATTTGGATTGTAGAATACCACCAAGACGGTGTTGAGTCCAGCAATGTTGTATGGTTTAGAAACAGTGGCCTTGGGGAAAAGACAGGAGGCAGAGCTGGACATTGCAGAGATGAAAATGTTGAGGTTCTCTTTGGGAGTAACGAGGATGGATAGGATCAGGAATGAGGACATCAGAGGGACAGCACATGTAAGCGGTTTTGGAGACAAAATCAGAGAGGCTGGATTGAGATGGTTTGGACATGTACAGAGGAGGGATAGTGAGTATATTGGTAGTAGGATGCTGAGGTCGGAACTACCAGGCAGAAGGCCTCGAGGAAGGCCAAAGAGACAATTCATGGATGTGGTGAAGGAGGACATGAAGGTAGTTGGTGTAAGAGAAGATGCAGAGGATGGGGTTAGATGGAGGCAGATGATTCGCTGTGCGACCTCTGAAGGGAACAGCCGAAATGAAAAGAAGATATTAATTGGGTTTAAATCAGTGGAATAGCAGAAAAGTTGGATGTTTTCTATGTTCATGATTTCTGAAATTCCGAGTGCAATAACTGTCCCAGCACATTTCATTGCAAACTTTGACTGTAGAAAGTTTTTCATAGTTTTGGGTAATTTGGATTGTACAGTACCACCAGGAGAAGGAAAAAAAGAGCCCTGTTTAACCCAGCTAATATAACATATGGTAAGGTAAAGTCTGTTGGGCTTTTTACACCCGAGCCTAGTGGCTCATCAGGCCGGTGCTTATCCCTGGTTTCTGTAACATGAAGCAACCAGGAGTTCAACTCCTCCTGGATGGGACGCTAGTCCATGGCAGGTTACCGTCCCAGTATATTTTTACTGGTACCCATTTGTACTGCTGGATGAACAGAGGCACACTTGTGATTGAGACCTTGCTCATGGGTCTTAGCACAGTGGGGGTCTAACTGGGATTTGAACACACAACCTCCCGGTCATGAGTGCAGTACCATAAAATCTACACTACTGGCCCCACTAATATAACATATAGTACCAAACAAAAGTCTTGATATGCCATTTAATTCAAACTGAAATAAAAGGTGTATCCAAAATTATAACTGGTACTGTATATATACTTATACATTACTGTATAGATACTTATATAATGATGGTTAAGTAGTCGTGGTTAAATTAGATTGTGGTCATTAATCTGACATATGGTTCATGAGTGGGTCTCACCAATAGACCTTGCATCAGGGTAATGACCACAATCTAATTTAACCATAACAGAAAGTGAGGGTCTCTCAGCTTCCTTTGTATAGAGAAGTTCAAAACACCTATTATTAAGAATTATGGATCACCGATAGTTCCTCCTGCTGTTTTTATTAAGAGCTGTACTTTTGAAGGGTGGCTTGGTGGCGTAGTGGTTAGCATGTCCGACTCACAGTGAGATGGTTCTGGGTTTGAGTTGTGGACTGAGCAGAAGGGTTTTGCCTGATGCTTGCCCTATGCCTGCATGGGTTTCTTCATGGCACGCTGGTTTCTGCTCACATCTCAGGGCTATTTCAAACAGCCAATTAGCATTAGGCTAATTGACTGTACCAAATGGTCCCTTGTCGTGAGTGTGATTGTGAAAGTGTGTAGGTGGGTTGCTCATATGTTGGTTCAGGGTGTACTTCTGTTTTGTCCATTGTCAGTTGAGATAGGCTCTGGCCTCCCCACGACTCTCATTTGGTGTTAAAGTGTGGCGCTCTCTATCCGAAAGGCGAGTACTGTATTCCTTTTTGGTATTTTCTATCTCACCCCCACAGTTTATACACCTTTGGTCTACATGGAGATAAAAGCATTTGAGAATGAGGTGTAATGTATAAGTGGAAGAACAATCAGGAATCCCAGAAAGAGGTGGTTGGACTCTCATGGCTGATAACCAAACATAGACCCTTCCCCAAGGTTAATTGGTAAACTTGCAGTGTTATCTTGTTTAGCCACTAAAATCTGTTTCAGACTACACTCTGTAGGGAGAGTTCTGGGCACTAGTATACAGAACTGTATATACATGGAACTGCAGGGATTCATGTGTATATCAGCTTCTTTATGACCTGTGAGCATAATTCCTAAATCCGAGACTGTAAAAATAGACACTCAGTTATTAGATAGTAGTAGAAAAGCAGTAAAATATTAGTGACTTAAGACCTTTGAGGAAGGAATAGACAGAGGAATATATGGTGATTTTTTATATATATATATATATATATATATATATATATATATATATATATGTGTGTGTATGTATATGTATTCTTTCTTCCTTTCGGCTTTTTCCCTATTCGTGGGAGTCGCCACAGCGAATCATCTGATTCGCACATTTAATTTGGCAGAGGTTTTTACGTCGGATGCCCTTCCTGTCACAACTCTTTTTGCAAGGGACAGAAACACGCTGACGGCTTTGCAGCTACTCTTGTCGAAAGTCAGCAATGGTTCTTTTACATGAACCTCTCACCATAGACAGTGAGAGACATGGCCCGCCTTTGATAACCGCACTGGGGGATGGATGGATATATATATATATATATATATATATATATATATATAATTAAACTTTCATATATTTTAGATTCATTGCACACCAATTGAAATATTTCAGGTCTTTTATTGTTTTAATTCTGATGATTTTGGCATACAGCTCATGAAAGCCCAAAATTCCTATCTAGAAAAGGTAGTGTAAACGAGCTATTAACCTAATCATCTGAATCAACCAATTAACTCTAAACACCTGCAAAATATTCCTGAGGCTT
>CM045750.1:16869418-16886918 GCA_024760905.1 Plotosus lineatus
TTGCCACCTGTGTTGCCGAGTTTTGACCCGACCAACTGGAGCAACTAGACTTGTGGGATTATGCACTGAAAGCAATGATAAAGGTTCCCCAACAAAATATGCACAACTTTCATCTTTGGACAGGCGGTGTTGCTGGCATAATAATTCCTGACCATGGATTTCCGGTTACAGTCTGCCGAACCACAAATAGGGAGGCTGGTGTTCATTTCAGCCAACACTGGACAAAGTCAATGTACACCCTGAACAGCTTGCAGAACTGTTGCCAGAGCATTGCTGAGCAACACACACAACCATCCACACTTTAGACTCTGGGAGGAAACCAAAACATACAAACTTCACATTGTAATGCCCTTGCCGAGCTCGGAGTCGGACGCAGGGCCTTCTTGATGTTTGGTAGGAGAGCAAATCACTACGCCACCATCCCAACCTGGATCCTCGGTTATCACGGCAACAGTATGACACTGCAGAGATCGAGAATTCTTCGGGGTACTGTCAGTACCAACAGGAAGACATTTGTACTCTATAGAAGGTCAATTCGAAGTCATTTTTTTACAATTATCCTTGATTGTGTTCTCATGAAAACAAACCAATGTGGATGATATTTCAGGTGATAAAAGGTGGATTCGCCTCTTGAGCACCGCATGCTCAGGTAACAGAGCTAGCTGTGATTGAGACTTGTTTGTGCAGAGCTCAGACGAAACCAGATGTTTTTAGAGTATCAGAGTCATGCTTTGCATTTAAAGGTGATAATTCTCTGCATATAAATAACTGGAATCTACCACCTCTTTATACTGATCAGCTTCCACTGCCTCTGCAGAAACACGTTTGTGTTAATAACGAGGTGATGCCCTGCATGCAAACTGCACATTGTTGCATTTCTCATTAACACACACCATTTATTCATTCATTTTCTGAACCGCTTAGTCCTAATTAGGGTCGAAGGGAGGCTGGCACCCATTTCAGCCAGCTCTGGGCAAGTGCAGAGGACACCCTGGACAACTCTCCAGGTCATCACAGGGCAGAAACACACTGACTATGCAGCCTTCTCTTGACGAAAGTCACCCAATGGTTCTTTTACATGAACCTCTCATTTCGGACAGTGAGGGACATGGCCGGCCTTTGATAACCCAGTTAGCTGCACTGGGGGAACACACATCATTTTATATACTAATTAAATCGGACAATAGGTCTCACCTGCAACAGGATATGCAAAATGACTGTTTTTATTAATATTCTACAAAAGTGGTTGATCATAAAACAATTTTTCCTGCACAGAAATGCCTTTGGGATCAGCTGTTCCAATTAAAATGTAAATATAATATTAAGGGCAGTGGTGGCCTAGCGGGCAGTGGTGGCCTAGTGGTATAGGGTGCTGGATTGCTGATCCTAAGGTTGGGGGTTCGAGTCCCACTCTCCCCGGGTTGTCACTGCTCTCCACCCCCCCTCCCCAAATTGCAGCTAACTGGCCTATCAAAGGCCGGCCATGTCCCTCAGTGTCTATGGTGGGAGGTTCATGTAAAAGAACCATTGCAGACTTTCAACAAGAGTTGGCTGCAAAGCCGTCAGCGTGTTTCCGCCCTGTGATGGCCTGGCGAGCTGTCCAGGGTGTACTCTGCCTTCACCCGGAGTCAGCTGGGATGGGCGCCAGCCTCCCCGCGACCCTAATTAGGATTAAGCGGTTACAGAAAATTAACTGATGATGATGATGATATAATATTCATTTGTCCTGGGTGGTTAGCTTGTCTACCTGACAGCCAGAAGGATCGCGTGTGTGTGCGTGTGTGTGTGTGTGCGCTGTCCATGATTGTGTGAGCTTCCTCTGACAGTCCAAAGGCATGCACGTTAGGCTATTTCGCTGTTCCAGATTAACCCTTGTGTGAATGTGAATGGTTTTCAGTGTGTGACTGTTAATCATGTACCCCGCTTTCGTACAAAGTCAGCAGAAATAGAACCCCGTGACCCTTGTAGGATAAAGCAATCCGGTGAATTCATTATTTAATTTCTCTTTATTTTGGTCGCCATGGAATCTAAACATGGTGTATAAGCCAGGATCACAGCCTGGATGTGACACAAGTTAAACCCCTCACAGCACTCATTCACACTTATTAAAATGATCGCTGCCATTTTCAAAGGTTGTCACTGAACATGACATTGTACGAGGATCACCTCTGTTTATGAAGTTAAATGTTATCAAAGTGAGATGGGAGGTGGTGGTGGTGGTGGTGGAGGGGGGTGGCGAGAAACAGCTCGTCAAATCTCAAGCTCGGGGAGGAAAAAGACATTCGTTTTGTTTTGTATTTGTGGACAGATGTGTAAAACGCACTGGAGATTGTTATGGGGGAATTTTACCAGCTATGTGCTGCAGGGGGTCTTCGGTCCGAGGAACCGAGTTTGGTTTCATGGTCTTATGTAAAAGAGCAGTGAGAGTATCCTGGGGTACATGTGGACATTTTTAAAGACTATTTCCCCTGTCAATAAAGCGCCTGTGTAATCAATCAAAGCTAACACAGCATGGTTTTTTTGTTGCTGCACCTACTCCAGCTGATGGACAGTTTTGCTTGACTTGAAATGTTGGTAAAGGTGACAGTGAAATACTTCAGGTTTATTTACGGCATCTTCATAACGAACTGCAGTAAAAGTAACCATGTCGTGATTTTGGTCAACCATACATCCATCAATCTATCCACCCATATCTACGTCCATCCATCCATCCACCCATACCTGCTCAATTTATCTATCTCGACATCTATCTCTCCATCCATCCATCTGTCCACGTATCCCTTTGCCTATTCTTCCCTCCATCCATCTATCCATCCATCTGTTCATGTATCCCTTCACCTATTCTTCCCTCCATCAATCTATCCATTATGTATTCTGCTTATCCACTGGTGTCAAAACTGGAGCCAATCCCAATTGACTTTGGCAGGGTACACCCTGAACAGGTGGCCAGAATAAGCAGGGCTGACACAAACACAGAAAAACTATTCACACTCGCATCTGCTCTGCTCTGGAAAAAAAACAAGTTTCAAATTTTCATCAAAATGGAGTTAGGACAACTTTTTGACGTATGAGGTTTTTCATTCATTCATTCATTCTTTAGTTTATTTGTTCAACTGCTTTATTCTAATCGGGTCGTGATGGGGCTAAAGCCTACTCCGGGTGAAGGCAAGGTACACCATCAGTAGCAGGGCAATTTGGAACAGCCGGTTAGCCTACTGAGCAGGTCTTTGGACTGCGGGAGGAAATTGGAGTACCTGAAGGAAACCCACGTTAGCTCAGGGAAAAGATGCGAACCTCACAGACGTACCGTCATAAGCGAGAGACTTGAACGTGGGACCTTTTTCACTGGGCTGACATGCTAACTCCTAAGCGCTCATGCCTTTCTCGGTTTTACACTTTTAAAAGCTTCATAAACATTGCTGATTTTATCAAGAATCTTTCTTTGTGCTCAGCGTATTCAATTATTAGGTCACGTGATTTGTGTAGAACCTCGAAACTGACTCGCTGCTCTGGTTTGGAAAAACTTGCTAAGTCACATCTTTGTCATTTCAAAAAAAAAATTTTCTTTGAAGTCAATTATTCAAAAGCTAATATGATGCATGATAGCATGATGTCAATTAAAAAAAAAAATCTCTAATTTCGTCTGAAATCCGAGTCCCACCCATCGAGTATTGCCTTCCCTATCACACAACTACCAAATAAGGAGGGACGAGGACATCCCTCCTGCAAGAGATTGGCCAATTGGCTCACAGGGACTCTCTGTCATGGATGGCTGTGGCATTAAACCGGATTCAAACTGGCAATCTCTGTGTTAATTGTCATATGCCTTGTCAATGTGCCACACCCATGATTATCAATTTTATTGGATGTATGTATTTAATGGGACATATGTGATTCTGTGATGGCCACTGTATATTTCTTTACTTTGGGATTTACTTGGTTTTACCTTATTCACAACTCTGGAAGTTTGATATGGAAAATCTGAGTGAGTCTATATATCTTTATACCTATCTATAGTCTATATATCTATATCTTTAGCTGCACCAAACACAAACAATTACAGGGATCCCTCACTTTCCGTGGTTAATTGGGACCGAGATCCCGCCGCGACCGTCAAATTCCGCTAAGTAGGATCACCCCCCCCCCCCTCCCCCCGACTGACGTATATGTGTATATAATATACACAGATGTGCGTGCACACACTCTGATGCCACCTCACATAGAAATGGAAGTAGTTTTGTTGGGGGGTTTTGGGTTGTTTTTTGTTTGTTTGGGAGTTTTTGCATAATTGGCCTTGTTTTTTTTGGTATTTTATTAACTTTCCCCCTATTCGTCCTTAATTTTCTTATTTTTTAATTCGATGAATATAAAAAAATTATAAATGCGATGCACTGAAGCCGCATGAATTGAAGTAGTGAGGGATCCCTGTATTCACACTTGTTCTTGGCTAACTGTTTGCAATTTCTTTTTCTCATAATGGTACATTGCTTGGCAGCGGGTAACCTATTTGCCTGGTGTTAGTGGCAGCGTTCTTAAACAGAGAGTTAGTGGATGCACTGACATTAAATGGTCTTGGTAATCCCTCCAGTGAAGATTCATGGGCCTGGAACTGGAAGCTGGAAAAATGCACCTGCAGACTTCTTTTTTTTTTTTTTTTTTTTTTTCCCTTTTTCACACAAATTATGAATTCTAGCTGAGCTTCCATAACCGAATGAATTTGCATTTTGATGCAAATCCTTATTTGCATTTCCTAATGTGGCTGTGGTCAGGATTATAATGGCAATTTCAGTGAATGGTTCAAATCAAGAGCAAATAAACCTCACACACTTGAGAAAGATGGAAACATAAGGTTTTTTTAATTGGCTTCAGAGTTGCACAGCATTTGATGAACATGATGACCTTTAAAACAAACTTGTTATTCAGAATCACTTGCAAAAATAGTAGTGCACTAGAGTTAGACTTGAAATCAACAGGTGGCGCATATATTAGGATCTAACATGTGCTCAGAACATTTTCGGATGCACAGTGAAAGATTTAGAGGTACAGTTGCTTTTTGTTCTTGTAATTTCAGATGATAGCAATTCTATCCTCATACAGTTTTTATGGCAGATTATTTACAGGATAGGTTGCCAGGTCTTTCCCTAATCCCCTACATCACTGGTATTCAGTCTTGCATCCAAATATTAACCAGGCTTGACCCTGCTAAACTTCTGAGATCAGACGAGATTGTGTGTGTTCACAGGGTGAATGGCAGGCCAAATACTACAGTACTTATAGTAAACATTGTCTTGGTAGGGTTTGTCTGTTTTGAAAATAAATAAATAAACAACTATTCACTTCACTTACCGAATTTGGTCTGAATTGAACTAAGAAATGTCCAAAAGATCCAACTTACTGTACCTCCATGTTTTGCTTTGCCATCTTTCTGGACTGAGTGCCACCTCTTTAGTTTAAACAGTGAATAAAATGGGTGTAATTATGAAACTGTTCACAACCAGGAATAATTCTACTCCTGGTTTAATTAGTGCAGATGCTTACCACTCTAAGGCCCAATTGCACTTCTGCTCTATATCAGCTGTAGATACTTACAGAAGTCAAAGATAACACTCTGAACAGGAATTCAGCCAAGTCCTGCCAAAACAGTCCCAATCCTGGCCAGAGTATTAAACAATTTGTAGAGCTGGATTAATATTTATCTAAATGAGTGTGGCCATGATCCAAATGGTGAGCCAGGAATGCAGCACCTCCAGCTTGAAATTGATGATGAATGAATAATATTGATATAGGATATTTAATTTATCCTTACTGTCATAGCAGAGGGCAACGTGATGGCAAGTGGTTCGCCCATCCAACTCGCAACAAGTTTTTGCTTGGATTTTGCATGTTCTCCTTATGCTCGCATGGGTTTCCTGCACATACAGTATTCGACGTAATAAGCGCCCTCTCTGTGTGTGGGTTTTTTTTTTTTTTTTTTTGTTTTTTAAATCTTGCGTCTAATAACCGCCCATGTGTACTAGGATCAAAATGATACATCAAACTTACCAATTTTATTCGACCAGTCTTTGTAACAGTAAAATCAGGCGTTCACTGCCTGTGAAAGTGGGTTTACACAGTATTTCAAGACCCCTTGCTGCTGGGGAATGTCTAATAATGTTCATCAGTAACAACATATTTGATTGTTCTGCCGTGCTTTAAAAAACAGGAATGTTCTCGTGCTAAATGTCCAACAAGATGAACCATTAGAAACTGCTCCAGCAAAACTATGGGATGCTCTGAATGAACATCATGGAGCGATGAGCTAGATATGGACCTATCAGAAAGTGATGACGAGTATTTTTCACCCGATTCTCCTGCTCACTAACTTCATACATTTAAAGAAGTTCCTGGCCATGTGCTTTTCAACATGTGCTAAAGTTAACATTCATATTGATTGGCTAGATTTTATATGGGGGAAAATATTTAAAGGATCAGCACCAGGAGGGAAAAGTAAAGGGTCTTTTTTTTGAATTATGCTGTTTTCTGTTTATTTTCAGCTTTCATGTAAGTAATTTGATTGATACCACAAAATGAATAATACAAATACCAGTAAAACTCTTTTATTGTTCTGTTATTATTCATGTTTTCAACCTCGATGGTAATAAGCACTTTCAGTTCCACTCTGCTGGTAAGCATTTTAATAATCACCCACCCACTCCAATTTTTTTAAGCACCCTGGGCACTTATCATGTCGAAATACAGTACTTTGGTTTCCTTCCTCCAAAGACATGCACGTTAGGTTAATTTGCTGCTCCAGATTGCCCCTAGGTCAGCGTGTGAATCATCATATTTGTGTTGACTTGTGATTGTCTGGTGAGGTGACACCTAGTGTCAGTTGAGATGGGCTGCATTCTGCCCACGACCCTAATGGTAGGATTAAGTGGTTTGGCAAATGAGTGAGTTGAGTGTATTACCAGATGGATTGAGTAGAAGAAATTCCTCCATGGTATAGCATTGTGGGTTTTAGGCATAAATAGGCACTGTGCATTCATAAAGTCAGAAGGCACAAGGACACCCTAGAATATCATCAAAAGGCTGTCAGTGGCCAGATGTTTTGCACCTGGAATAATGAGCTCACTTCCCTTCTGAGCCCAGAATCCTGTCAAATTAAGTCAACCTCCAGCTCAACTGAAAGGAGAAATAAATGAGATGACATCTACATAAGAGAGAGGGCGGTAGAGAATATTCAGTGGACCCTCCTTTCTCTGAGCTCCCACTCTTTATCTATACCAGTTTTGCCCTCAAAGAGCGTATAGTCTTATGTCTGAAGGTCTACTTTCGAATATGTTTCAGACTGGTAGGCGCAGAGCTCACGGAGGAGTCTCATTTACATGCAATAGCCTGAAGACCTGCTTTGCAGTGTAATGCCACTCCTTCTCATATAGGAGCAGCTGGATATGGTGGCAGGTGAATCATGCACACTTGCATGATATGTGACACAGGGACAGGACATCATAGAATTCAGTATTTGAAGGATGAATACTTTTCAATAAAAATTGAATCAAATGAAAGCCTTGCCCTGGATGTGAGGCTGAAAGAGCAGTGTAGAGCTGTCAGAAATCCCTTTTGGATGAACAACATGACGCAACTAACAGCCTTACTCATCCTGATTTTAGTGTAAATATCCTGACATAATATTTAAAATGGGGTGGTGTCGAGTAGGGGTGTGCAGTGCATCCAGTATTTTTAGTCAATGAGGCAGAGTGGGAAGCACAGCTGTCTGACGGTAAAAAGGACCTGGTTTTAAGACCCAATCTTGGCGTGGGTTTTTTTCAGTGAGGAGTTTGCATGTCCTTCCTGTTGTGTGTCTAGGTTTCCTCTGAGTACTCTGGTTCCTTCCCACTGTTCAAAGACATGCACATGATATTAATTGGCTGTTTAATGTTGCTCGTACATGTGTGTTTGTCTTGCAATGGACTGATGAGCTGTTTTTGGCCAGAGTTGGCTAAGATGGGCTAGGACGTGTGTGTGTTGTCCTTTGATGAACTGGCAAGCTGTTCAGGGTGTAACCCACCTTCACCGTGTGTTGGCAAAGACAGGCTAAAGCCTCCTCATGACTCTAGGATTAATCGAGATGAGTGAGTTTTAAATGCAAGTTGGATGGAAAGGCATTTGTATTTTGTTTGTAGTGTGTAAAGCTGAAGAGCGTTATTAGTACAGCTCATAATAACAAATCTGCCTGTACTGTGGTCCAGAAAAGGTGGGTAACAACTTGTACTAGTGACTAAAATGAATTTGTAGGCAAATCTAAAAACATTTTTTTCTAAAAGCAGTTAGTGTTGTGGAGCACGAAGCAGCCTCTACTCTGTGTCGCCTTTCAGGTGGGCAGGCAGCTGAGGGGCAGGTGGAAACAAAAGCTGCAATGACATTTTATCTGATGCTGAATCCCTGGGGGAAGCAGCACTGCCGACTGTCAGGCAGATTTCGACGAGATGGAGATGGAAAGAAAGAAAGGCAAACAAACAGGGGACCTGGCACAGCCTCCCATAGCCTGGCAAAAGACACCAAGCCCCATGTTTTTCTTTGGGGATTCAGGCAGCAAAAGATGAAACAGAAAAAGAGATCTAACCCCCCCCCCCCCCCCTTTATGTGCACAGGGGCATTGGATTAAAGAGTAAATAATAAAAAACCACACAGGGAAGATTCACCCCCGCTGCTTTTTGGTGGTGATTCCCAATAAAAAATTGACAACAATGTCAGTCATGCTTCAGAGCAATGAGCCATTCAGATGATGTCCTTGAGTCTTGGAGTTGCACGAATAAGATGAAAAAAAAAAAAAAAAAAAACGATCTGGAGTTTAAGTTGTGATGCCATCATTTGCAATCTTTCAAAGCGAATAGGAAATAACAATGATCCATAATTCCACTCTCCATTTTCACCAGGAGGATGATGGGATATACTCCAGCTCACCAAACAAGAAATTATCATTGAATAAATCAAATGAAGTCTGGCTTCTCCGATGGCTTCTACCACATGTCATATCAGGGAGGTCTGTCAACTAGCTTCCTCATTACAGCATAATCCACTGTTTATCATAGACGGAATGCATCTCGGAGATGGAGCTCATCTCAGCCAACACTGTGTAATGGAAGAGTATACCCTCAACAGCTCACCACATCATTGCGGGGCATCACATGTACACAACCTTTCACACTCACCGAGGCAATTTGGAACAGCTAATTAGCTTGATGTACATGTCTTTGGACTGTGGGAGGAAACCATGCAAACTCTGTATAAAAATTCCCTCATCAAGCTCAGGAGCCAAACCAAGGACATTGATTTGAAGCACATGTATTAATCACCAATACACACACTATATATATATATATATATATATATATATATATATATATATATATATATATATATATATATATATATACACACACACAGTGGTACCTCACCTTACAAAATAAATCCACTCCAGAAGTGGTTTCGTAACCTGATTTTTTTTCGTAAGTTGAGTAGCATTTTACATGTCAAAGGCCTGATTCGTTCCAAGGCCCCCAATATTAACCCTTTAAAAATTATAAAAGTATACCTTTTATGGCCATCTGCTTCAATATCGTATCGATGGTAGACTGGTTTGGCCATATTCCTTTGCGATATCACTCAACCACATGCCACAAGCCCGCTTCTTCTTTTCACTCGCACCAGGAATCACTTTCGTGGGGCCCGTGATGAATGACGAAAAATAAAGTTGCAATGAGCACACTTGAAAAACTCACGAAACAACAGTAACTCTGTCCTTTACACGTGTTAGAACGTGTTACGCGTCACGTGTTAGGCACACGAAAAGCATTATGGGTATTATGGAGATGCAGCTCCCTCCTAGCCAATGGAAGGGAGCGATATCTCTGTGACAAACAATGGGTCGAAGGCACACGAAAAGCATCAGTGGTATTATGGAGATGCAGGTCCCTCCTAGCCAATGGGAGGCCAGCAGGGCAGGGTGTTGGGAGGTAGCCAATGGGAGAGCAACTTGCACATTGTTTGAATTTTTGAGATGGCACGTTTCGTACCTTGGATTTTTCGTTTGTTGGGTCTTTCGTACGGTGAGGTACCACTGTGTGGGTCTGTATGTGTGTGTGTATATATATATATATATATATATATATATATATATATATATATATATATATATATATATATATATATATATGTGTATGTGTATATATATATATATATATATATATATATATATATATATATATATATATATGTGTGTGTGTGTGTGTGTATATATATATATATATATATATATATATATATATATATATACACACAGAGAGAGATCCCTCACTTTCCATGGTTAACTGGGACCAAGATCCCTACGTGATCATCGAAATCCGCGAAGTAGGATCACACAACCCACATCCTTTCGGCTTTTTCCCTTTCTCAGGGGTCGCCACAGCGAATCATCTGATTCGCACATTTGATTTGGCATAGGTTTTTACGTCGGATGCCCTTCCTGACACAACCCTTTTAACAAGGGACAGAAACACGCCAACGGCTTTGCAGCTACTCTTTATAAAAGTCAGCAATGGTTCTTTTATATGCCTCTCACCATAGACAGTGAGAGACATGGCCGGCCTTTTATAACCCAGTTAGCTGCACTGGGGGGGACAGAGGAGACTTGAACCCCCAACCTTAGGATCAGCAATCCAGCACCCTAACCACTAGACCACCACTGCCCATGTATATATGTATATAATATCAATAAATACATATTCAATGCTATAAATGCTTATAATAACAATTAGACATTAAAAAACATAAGACGCAAGTAAAATATAAGTACACACATACAGATGGTATTGCATGAGAAGACACACATGCATACGCGTGCGCAGGCACACGTGCAGATGCACGTGCACACACAAATGCAACAATGTTAGTAGTTTTGATGGGAGATTTTGGGTTGTTTTTTGTTTTGTTTTGGTTTCTTCGCCGAAGTGGCCTTGTTTTTCTGGCATTTTCCTTAACTTTCCCCCTATCCTTCCTTAATTTCCTTATTTTTTAATTTTATTTATTTATTTATAAGAACCGCGATGCACTGAAGCCGCATGAATTAAAGCGCGAAGTAGCGAGGAATCCCTGTATGTATGTGTGTGTGTATATGTATATGTGTGTGTGTATGTATATTTATATTATTTATATATATATATATATATATATATATATATATATATATATATATATATATATAATATACATACACACACACATATACATACATACATACATACATACATACATAGGCACAGTATTTAGATATTGTTTAGACTGTATGAGGCAACCAGGGTACTCATAGAAAGCCTATG
This sequence comes from Plotosus lineatus, assembly GCA_024760905.1. Lineage (NCBI taxonomy): Eukaryota > Metazoa > Chordata > Actinopteri > Siluriformes > Plotosidae > Plotosus > Plotosus lineatus. The sequence continues at coordinate 16,880,779 of CM045750.1, forward strand.
CAAACACAGGGAGAACATGCAAACCTTGCATAGAAACACCTCCGCCTAGCCTAGGACTTGAACCCAGAACCTTCTCCACCACCGTATAGTAGTATTTGTTTTTTTTTTTTTTCTTTTCATTTGAAAGGGGAGCCATTAAGGCATGGCATTACACTTTGTGCACTGTAAGGGCAACTGATACGCCATTTTATCAGTATTTACTCCACAATCCCCCAAGCGTTACATTGCGGAAATTGGACTCCAACCTTTCCTGTCCCTGCTATTACTACCATGGATTTCACATTGACATAACATTCAATGTCACTGATTTTTTTTTTTTTTTTTTAATTTTTTTTATTATTATTTCTTGTACTCATTTCTTGCAAAAATTACAGTTTACTGCTCCCAAACTTTGGGGGCAGCTGTGGCTTAATGGTTGGAGAAGCATGTTTATGTCCAAAAGGTTGTTAGTTCCATTGCCAATCCAGCAGAGAAAAATGTGTGGTAGCAGAGGGGCGTGCACCTCTCCTTTCTCTACCTTCACAATTGAAGTGCAGTTGAGCGAAGCACCTAATTCCCCCAAATGATTGTGGGGAGCCACATTGTGCCCTGCCCACTGCAAGTATGTTTGTGTGCGTAGGGTTTACATGTGTGGTCAGTTTGTTTAGGTGAAATGCAGGCCAAATTTCTCTTGTAATATTAAATTGAAATATCAAAGAAATCTTTTATTGTCTTTAAAGAAGTAAAAAAAAAAACAATAAATTAAGAATCTTATGGTTCCAACTTTCTCTGACCTTATGATGCCATCAATCCATCCTTTTTCTTCTGCTTATCCGAGGTTTGGTTACAAAAGCAGGTCTACAAGGGAAACCCAGGCATCTCCCCACTGACACTCCCAGCTCCGATTGGGGGTTCCTGATGTGTGTTTCCAGGCCAGAGAGAATATATATAATCCCTCCAGTGAGTTCTGGGTGTACCCTGGGGCCTCTTCCTAGTTGGATGTGCTCAGAACATTTCTAAAGGGAAGCAGCTAGGAGGCATCTTAATCAGATTCCCAAACCACTTCAACCAACTCCTTTAGATAGCTGAGAGTTAGCATTGAATGAATAAGCTTCTCATACTCACCACCCCTTCCCTTCAAATTACAGTTTTTAATGTTGCTGTTGTTTAATACTTAATAGTGATGAGCAGGGGTGTCCAATCTTCAATTCTAAAGTGGGAATTTTTTTTTTTAGATCACCTTTCTTTAAGACTTAAAGCAAGGTGATCTCACCAAGATGGCCCCACTCCAGAATTGAAACATTAATGTGCAATCTATTTTTTTTTCTTTTTCTTTTGATGATTGGTGATTGAAACAGGTGGAAGGTGTGGCTAGTGTTTGGTTGAAGTAAAAACCTGCACCCACACCAGCCTTTTGTGGATATGATTGGACACCCTAGGTGTAAACTAAAACCTGTTGGGTTTTTACACCTGAGCCAAGATTTTCCATAGCGTGAAGCGACTAGGAGTTCAACTCCTTCTGGATGGGACACTAATCCATTGTAGGTTACCTTCCCAGTATTTTTTACTGGTACCCATTTATACAGCTGGGTGAACAGAGGCACACTTGTGGTTGAGACCTTGCCCAGGGGTCTTAGCAGAGTGGGATTTGAACACACAACCTTCTGATCATAAGCCCAGCACCCTAACCACTACGCCACTAGCCCCACTTCACTCCTGGTGTTGAGCTATAAAATTCCTGTAGGAAACTGAAACCATTTCTGAGAAAATAAAACCAAATTTTTTGAAATAGAAACTTAAAGGTATACGGTATACAGGTATCCCTCGCTACTTTGCGCTTCAATTCATGCGGCTTTAGTTCATCGCGCTTTTTAAAAAAAAAATATTCATTGAATTAAAAAAAAATAAGGAAATTAAAGAAGTATAGGGGAAAAGTTAAGGGAAATGCCACAAAATAAGGCAAATTATGTAAAAAAAAAAAAAAAAAAAAACCCTAACAAACAACCCAAACCCCCCCCCCATCAAAACTACTTACATTTTTATGTGAGGTGTGCATCTGAGTGCGTACATGTGTATCTGTGTGTGCGCATCTGTATGTGTGTGTATTTATATTTTATTTACAGCTTATGCATTATTTTTGCATGTTTAATTGTTATTATAAGAATTTATAGCGTTGGATATGTATTTATTGATATTATATATACATGTACGTGTACGTCAGTCGGGGGGTTTGATCCTACTTTGCGAAAATCGGCGGTCGCGGGGGGATCTCGGTTCCAATGAAGAGCGGAAAGTGAGGGATCCCTGTACTTCTACTGAAAACTGGATAAAAAGAGGGTTTACATGTACTCATTAAAGAAGGTGAAAGAGGAAACTGGTGATAATTAAGCAATATTACACGAGGAAGAGTGTGATTATACTGAATATTGGCGTGAGTATTATTAGACACGGACCTACAGGCTGAGTGCTGGATGTAATTTACAGCCAAGCTGATATTCAATACGACCACAAAATTGCCAGAGCAATATTGCTTTTATACTCCAGCTCAACAAACAAGAAATTATTATTGAAAAAATGAAATGACAACAGGCTAATGTGTATTTTTGTTCTGCTAGGAGTCACCTATAAGCTATGGATCTGCTAAGCTAGTTCACAGGAACTTATACATTTCAGTTAAAGATGCTTCTGCAAAACCTGACATCCTTTCAATGTCAAACTAGGAACTTCAAATGTATGAGGCAAATATAAGCGAGAAGAACAATATGTGTTCCAGGTCAGTTATATTAAATAGAGAAGTGCTTGTAACGTTGATTATCCAGCTTTCCAGACCATTGCAGGGCAACACGTACAATGGAAAATTACCCTAATGTGTTTCGACTGTGGAAGGAAACCAGAGTACCAGGAGGAAACCCAAGCAAGTACAGAGCGAATATGTAAATCCAAAAATAGCATTACCATATCTCATCAAACACCCCTAAATCAATTATTATAAACATAACATTGTAAAATAATATCAAATATATCAACATTCATTTCAAATAAATTAAATTCAAGCAAAATAATTTCAAATAGATAAATTTTAATCATTCACTCATCAAATATCAAATACAGTATCAAATATAATCTTTAACATTCTCTATAATGCGATCTTTCTGCTTGTAAATGGTTCCGATGCTCGACGGATGGTCACTTTACATGAAGCTGAGCCGAGTCACTTTACATTAAGCTTAAAACAGCCAATCAGCACTTACAATATGTGAGGTGCTCAACACCGAAAGTAGTTCATTGGCTTGTGCTTCAGACAAAGCACGGGTTATCCGGACTTCCGGTCTTTCAAGTGAGCAAGGGTGCTGCAGAATACTCCTTTAGTACTCAGCCTGCACTGATGTGTATCACCAGCAGAGCAGAGAGTTCACTTTATTTTCTGGATTCGGGTTTTCATTCATTTTACAACTCTTTGCTTAACTGAGTATGCATGGTAGATTGCGTCGAGCCGAGCAGATAGTCAATTCAGTCTTGGGAAAACCGGAAATTCCAGCATTTGCCAGAAAACTTGCACCCATGGCTTACGCTTCTGACCAACCATATTTGCTTAGGGTTACAAAAGTCCGCAAAACAGAGTAAACACAAAGATCAAAGAGACGTCTTAACACAAGGGTAACACGCACTGAACTGGGAAGAAGGAGGAGCACGTTCAGTCCGTCATTTGTGAACAATGGACGCAGTGTCATTACGTCATTACGTCAGCGTACTACGTAGGTACGTCTCATACTACAGAGAGCACGTTAAACTCAAAATTTGACTTTTTTTTTTTTTTTTTTTTTTTGAAAAAAGAACGTAAAATCGAAAAAAAAAGTAAAACGAATGACATGAGTGGAGGAGCATCTGTATTACCATTACATTCTTGTCCATGTGCATAAACATATGAAAGCAGCTGTAACACGAAGATGACTCTCTGCTCCCCTTTAAGTTATTTTATCTGCTTTATTTCCGCTCATCCATTATCTGAGCCAATCCATACCCTCGCTGACTTTGAGCAACATTAAGGGTACACCTTGAATGCTAACACAGGCACATTTACATTTTTGGCTTTTCTTTGATGCACTTATCCAGTGTGGCTTACTTTTTTTTTTATCTCATTTATACAACTGTGCAATTGAGGCGAAAGGCCTACCTCGAGGGCCCAATACTGGCAGATTGAACAACCCTTCACTCTCACATTCTTACTTAGGAGCAGTAGCCTGTTCCCATAATGTGCATGTGTTTAGATTATGGGGGAAAAAAATTTAAAAATGCAATGAGGGAACCTATAAAAGCACGGTGTGAACAGAATACTCCATATAGAAATGCCCTTATTGGCCATGAGCTCATTCAGTCACTCGCTCACTTATTTGCTGAACCACTTAATCCTAAAATGGTTGCAAGGAAGTTATGGGGGGAAAAATCACCATCCTGATGTAGGAGTGTGAGGCTCTTATTATAACCCTTAAAGTAGTGGTCCCCAACCTGTTTCTCACTGCAGACCGGTCAATGATTGACGATTTTACCATGGACCGGGGGGGAGAGGGGGCCATAGATTGTTTTATATTGTAAATATAATTTATTTATATAAAATAGTATTCTTATTAATAATAATAATAAGCACTCCAAGAATGTTATTTGAATTAAAGTTTGAAATAAAGTTGGTTGGGAAGTAGAGCTTGAACTTTTCTAAAAAAAAAAAAAAAAAAAGTCTCACCCAAAATATTTGAAACTTGTCCAACTCACCTCTGTTCATGTACTGTTCCCTTGCGAGTTACATTTTAGTGCTCAAATGACCGACATGTAACCGAGAGAATCCGGTCATTTTTCAAAATTAAAGATCGTTCAGACTCAGATAGTAAATAAAACGGAAATAATTAATTAATATCTTCTGCGTATCGGTACCAATTGAGTGGTGGTTGGGGACCCCTGCCTTAAAGCACGTAGATCCAAGATAAAGTAGGGTCAGTTTCCTGAGAGGTTAAAGTGGTACTTTCCTTCGATGTCCAACTGTACTGTGCATGGTATTGTTAAGTAAAAAAAAAAAAAAAAAAAAAAAAGTTCATTGGGCTTTTTACACCTGAGCCCTCGTGGCTCATCAGGCGGGTGCTTATCCCTGGTTTCCATAGTCTGAAGCGACTACCAGTACAACTCCTCCTGGATGGGACGCAAGTCCATCGCAGGTTACCTTCCCAGTATATTTTTTGACTGGTACCCATTTATAGTGCTGGGTGAACAGAGGCACACTTGTGGTTGAGACCGTGCCCAGGGGTCTTAGCACAGTGGGGGTCTAACTGGGATTTGAACACACAACTTCCCTATCATGAGTGCAGCACCCTAACCACTACACCCCCGGCCCCTATTGTTATTTTTTCCTTTCAGAGAAATGATAGGAAAATATTAATGATAATCAAAAAAAAATTTGTGTGAAACTTGAGTTAATCATGTAGGTGGTGAGTGACAGTCCTTGGGTGAGAGATGAAATTCACTCTGTAATGAGTTGCAGTGGTTTGGGAAGTCTACAAACTGCTGTGCCAGTAATAGCAAGTGATTAATTCAAAGAGCAATCTTCATGGATCACCAGTATCCTGTTTGAAAGCACTACTGTCATGTAGGTTTGATAGAGGTGTGTCTGTTTCTCAACCTGAGGAGCGAGAGAACGCACAGGGGGAACTCCACTGTGTGTGCACAAAGACATGTAAAACTATAGACACATTTTTTTTACACTATCAGAGGTGAGAGCTGCTAGTAGCACTGAGGAAATAATTGAAATGAGAGGTGAAGTGTGAGTCTCCGCCAACATCGCCAAGCCATTCGTCAGGGTGACATCACTGCAATCACACCCAATCCATCTCCTAAGCATGCACTCGTCCCTGTGATTAATACCCATACTTCCACATTGCTTTAGCATTCAAAAACACAGTGGCATGTTGGGAGACAGCAACTTCCCCTCTAATCTACTTCAGAGCAGGACAGTCGAAGCTTCTCCCTAAGGTGAAACGCAGCTAGCTACCGTCCTACCAACACCTCATCAGTGAGCCAGGAATCAAGCCAGTGTTGTCATTTTGGAAATATTGCAATTTGTCAAATTCTCAGAAACACAAGCAGCTAGTCACAGGAAGTGTTCAGACTATGAGCTA
>CM045750.1:16891918-17011918 GCA_024760905.1 Plotosus lineatus
TTGTAGCTCATTTAAAACCAATTAAGATCGCACCCCCGGCATGAGATTATGCCACATGTGATGTCATATAATATCTCATGCCAGTTACCATGTGTAGCCTTAACCACGAATTCACAGCTTCCTATTTGGAATATCTTATTTTACACATAGCTTTAAGCCAGACGCTTGGAGGCAGATGGATATGAAGCTGTATTCATCCGGTGACATTTGGAATTCTCGAAAACTTGAAACAAACATGATTGAAATGCCATACCAACCATCTGACAATAAACAGACTTGCTGAACAGAAAATTGCAGTGTGCTTGTCATTCCAAGTGTCTCACAACATCGCTGTGTTTTTTTTTTTTTTTTTTTTTTTTTTTTTCCCCCAAATCCATGGCCTCTTTTTTTTTTTTTTTTTGGTTCTTCCACCGGAAGCACAAAAAGCATGTTGTGAATAGGCCTCAGTATTCGAAGCGGAAGAAAAAAACGCAGCACTGTCTTTCTTTGAACTCCGTAGTCCCGTTATTGAGCGACTTGAGAAAGAGAGTGACAGAGAAGCTGCTTCGTGATATAAATGGCTGTAGAATCTTTTCACCGCCACAATCTCCTCCCCTGCCCGCCCCCTTTTTCTTTTCAGGCCTCGTATTTTTTCGGAATGCCGCAATTTTTCTGACAGGGAGCCGGAATATTTAGGGGGGTTTGTGTGGATGGTGGATGGGAACAGTGAATAGATCCCTCAGGGAGAGATGAACTGCAGGGGTGATGCTGCTCATGAGCGAAACTGACACACTGCTTCTTTATGTGGATGTTTTGGAGGATGGCCTTCAAGACTTCTCTTTCTTCATCCACACCCCAGAATCTTCCATTCAGACACCCGGGGTTGGGGGTAAGGGGGCCTGGCGCGCTTTCGTCAAGCTGTGAGGGAGGGAGGATTTCTGCAAGACTCTCAAGGCTTTGATTGTGTGGCCTTTTTTCCTGGTGCATTGAAATGGGTGGACACACAGACAGCCTTGTTATCTGGCACCCAAACTGAGCCTAAAGGGAGACAGAAGGACGGAGAGAAAGACGGGCAGTAGCCCAGTTCTGCTCCTTCATTGCATCATCATCACCATCTGCAACTTCCTCCTATTCCTCTTCTCTTCCCCAATTGATTGAGCAACAATTCAGCTTCCTGACTGTGGCCAGTTGTAATAGATTCACACTCTATTGGTTTTATTACACAAGCGAGAAGCTGTCTGATAACAGGCTGTTCCACGTTTTGTCCCGTAACTGATATTTAATCAGCATGACCTATACACTTTAGGTTATACAGTCACTATCCGAGTTACGACCTAAATCGATTCCGACTAACCCAACGAAATATAACACAACGAAACCGAAACCACCCAGCACTCGCTATGAATTCATGTGAAGCGTATTCTTCACCTGTGCGTTCTTTCAACATGCAAAATAAACGTGTAGCCTTACGCTGCACTGCTCACATCACGTTTCTTTTCCTATTATTTCCCAACCATGTGTATAGCAGCTTTTCCGTCTCTGCAATCGGTCCTTCACGCTGTTTTGTGATGATAGTTGACTTAATCGGGGCGGCTGCTTTCACCACTTACGTATTGCAGACCTTGTCCTTCAAAATTGTAGACACCGTGGAGTGAAAGAGATGGAGATCTCACTTTCATCTTCTTCTTCTCCAACTACAGTGCCTTCCTTGCTTTCTTGGTACAATCGCCATCTGATGAATCGGACTTCCTCTTGGGGGCCATGGTAACGGTGTACAGTAAATGAATGTAAAGTTGTACTGTAAGAGATGTTACTGCGACGGTATCTACTCACTGAGTGTAGTGGTACAATGCTGTGAGTGTGAGATGCGGGGAAGCTGCGCTGCCACAACTATTTTACGCGCTGCACTGCCAGACATATGTAGTAAACTCATAATAGGCATCTGATAGACGTGGTTGTAAGTACGGGTGGTCGTAACTCACGTATGTCGTAACTTGGATAGTGAGTGTACTGTATTATCATGTTTGTGTTTCTTTAAGTGAAATCAGCCAACTAGTTATTTCTATCACCAAAAAAAAAAAAAAAATCACTGTTAACTTTAAAAGACAAATCAAATGATGTCAAATCGAGAGCCTCTGGCACATATGGAGTTTAAAGAGAATATGAGGAATTGATTTGATTTGATATCACTTAACAACACTCCAGGGCTTTCAGAGTCTTATACAGAAATACCATACCATAGCAGATAATGCATTGTTAATGGAAATAAATATAAACTTCGACAGGTGGCGTAGTGATGAGCACGTCTGCCTCACAGCAAAGATCTGGATTTGAGTCCCATGTAGAGTTTGCATGTTCTCCCCATGCTTGCATAGGTTTCCCCCAGGCATTGCAGTTTCCTCCAACCGTTCAAAGACATGCACATTCGGATAATGGGCTGTTCCAGATTGTTTCTAGGTGTGTGTGTGTGTGTGTGTGTTGCCCTGTAATGGTCTGGCGAGCTGTTCAGGGTGGATCCTGCTTTCACTCGGTGTTGTTTGAGATAGGTCTTTGATGAAATGTTCGCCTGATCATTTTACCATCGCCTGAATTTTGACTGCGAACCTGAACTGTGGTTGTTGTATTTCTCTGAGGAAGGGGAGTGTTGTTCATTTATCGTTTGCCGAACCGCTTGATATCGTACTAAAGTCCCAAAAAGGCTAGATCCTATCTCTGCCGACTTTGAGAGAAGACTAGCTATGCCCTAAACATCTTGCCAGAGTGTCATACGAGTAACATGCAAACAACTACTCACACTCAAACCTTGGGGCAATTTTGTTCAGCCAGTGAGCCTAATGCGTGTGTCTTTTGGGAGGAAATCGGAGTGTCCAGAGGAAACCCGTGCGAGCATGGGGAGAGCATGCAAACTCGACAGAAAAACGCTCATTCCTGGGACTCAAGCCCAGAACCTACTTGTTGTTGTAAGCAGGACTTGTTAACCACCACTATGCCTCCTCTCATTCCAATTTAACTACAAATACAGGGATCCCTCACTTTCCACAGTTAATGGGGACCGACACACACACACACACACACACACACACACACACACACACACACCCCCACGCACGACCATCGATTTCCGCAAAGTAGGCTCAACCCTCCTGACTGACGGATACGTACATGTGTATATAATATCAATAAATACATATTCAACACTATAAATGCTTATCACAATTAAACATTCAAAAATAATGTATAAGATGTAAATAAAATATAAATACTGTACATAGACATACAGACGCGCACACTCAGATGCGCACCTCACATAAAAATGTAAGTAGTTTTGTTGGGGGGTTTTGGGTCGTGTTTTGTTTGGGTTTTATTTGCATAATTGTCTTTGTTTTGTGGCAATTTCCTCTTTTTTTTTTTTTTTTTTTTTTTCCATGAATATTTTTGAAAAACCCGCGATGCACTGAAGCCTCAGAAACTGCACGTGAAATAGCGAGGGATCACTGTATAGATCTTTAGCAGATACAGATAATTAAATTGTATTACACATCCCGTTATTATATTACGGCGTAGTGCAAAAAAATTTAGAAAAAGTAGATTACCAAACTGATTATCTATTTTATTCCATAGTCAGTACACATGTATAAGTACTTAGGCTCAACAGCCCAGAGCAATGGAGAGTGTGGTGAAGAATCATGTGCAGGCAGGTTGGAATAGTTGGAGAAAAGTGTCCAGTGTGATGTGTGATAGGAAGGTATCGGCAAGAATGAAAGGAAAAGTGTACAAGACGGTGTTGAGGCCAGCGATGTTGTATGGTTTAGAAACAGTGGCGCTGAGGAAAAGACAGGGGGCAGAGCTGGAGGTAGCCGAGATGGAAATGTTGAGGTTCTCCTTGGGAGTAACGAGGATGGATAGGATCAGGAATGAGGACATCAGAGGGACAACATATGGAAGAAGTTTGGAGACAAAGTCAGAGAGGCTAAATTGACATGGTTTGGACATGTACAGAGGAGGGATAGTGAGTATATTGGTAGTAGGATGCTGAGGTTGGAACTACCAGGCAGAAGGCCAAAGAGACAATTCATGGATGTGGTGAAGAAGGAGGACATGAAGGTAGTTGGTGTAAGAGAAGATGCAGAGGATAGGGTGAGATGGAGGCAGATGATTCGCTGTGGCGACCCCTGAAGGGAACAGCTGAAAGGAAAAGAAGAAGAATCCGTACACATGTAGTCATAACATTTGTAAGCACATGGGATTCGGAATACTCGACAACCCACAAAATGTGCAAATGTGTGTCAATATTCATATATGTAAAGCAGGCAGGGTAAGAGGCGCTCTGATGAGTCCGGGTGACATGAATCGACAGTGTTTAGAAAACTAACAGACTCAGATAGTGAGTACAGCCGTTGGGTGTGTGTTTAGTGCAGCTGCATTTCTGTTTCCATGAATACTGAAGATACACTCAGGCTGCTGATACCTGCTTCTGATGCTACACCAGACAAATTTCTTGCCAAAAATTGTGGGTGGAAGAACTGAGCAGGAGATGAAGTGTAGGTGCAAAAAGGGAAGAATGAGTGAGTGATCTTATTCTCTGGCGCTCCACTAGTTTGAACGCATTCAGATTTATTCCTGTAATATTGAACCTTTATTCATGTTTATTATTATTAGTAATAATAATGATGATAATAAATATAATAATAATAATAATAATTATGTAGTAGATGTACAGCTAGCAATGTAAAAAAATTCCTGAGAAGGACACACTCATTTGCTGAACGCTTAATCCTACTAGTGTAGGAGGATGTTTGCCTATCTCAGCCAACACTGGGTGAAGGTGCGGTACATCCTGGGCATCTCGCCAGATCATTACTGGTTCTAAGGCACAGAATCTCTTAATCAGCGCGAGGGAAATACAGACAGACAACCAGACAGATTGATTTACTGATTTATTGATGACGGCGCCATTGTGTAATATTTAGCGCTTCCGCCTCACAACAAGAGACCTAACTTTGACAAGGATGTTCTGTATGGCGTTTGTGTTTTATTCCCATGAATCTTCTGCATGGGTATCATCCAGCTACTCTGGTTTCCTCCCACAATCCAAAGACATGCCCATCAGGCGAATTGGGTTCGATCGATTTTCCCCATGGCGTTTGTTTGTGTGTGTTTGTTTACCCTGTTATGATCAAACTGTTTAAAGTATACCTCCCTTCACCCAGGGTCGGCTGGGATAGGCTGATGACATCACCGCGACTCTATTTAAATTTTCAAACAGATTTATACTTTATCAAAGTCTCACTCGTTTGCAGCACTACTTAAACCTCTGCTAGGATCACAAGCAGGCTGACGCCTATCTCGGCCAACACTGAGTGAAGACTGGGTACAACCTGAACAGCTCATCAGACTATTGCAGGGCAACACACAAACACACACACACACACTCTGCCATTCATACAAGTCTTTGGACTGTGAGAGGAAACCAGCATGAAAATGCCCTTGAAGAGCTCGGGACTTGAAACCATGACCTTCTTGTTTTGAAGCAGATGTGCTCATCACTGCATTGCTATGCCGCACCTAAGAGAAATAAATGAAAAAGAAATCCCTTACTGATTCAGAAATAAGTTCATCACTGAGATCTGATAGTGACGCTAAAAATAAGTGTGGAGTAGCTGTGTGTCATTTTATGTAATTTTTGAAAGTATTCTTTTTTTTTTTTTGTCCCCCTTTTTTCATATCTATATACTGCAAATCATGTCATATCTACTCAGAAACAAGAACAGGGTGTTTCACTGTAAAATTACAAGTACATATGAAATGCTCAGCCTGTTATGAAAACCGATGATCACTTACGGCTGCATTTCTCTCTACCGCGCCGTTCAGGTCATGGCTGAATGGAACTTATGAAACTACAAATAAGGGAATAAGTGTTTCTGCTGACTCGTGTCACTCAATAAGCGAGTGAGTCGCTCCGTATACTTATTCGTCTAAAACAGAAGAGAGATATTAAAAACTCACCCACTCACTTACTTACCCATTTGTTTCAGAGACTGAGGCCCATCTCAGCCGACAGTGGGCTCAGTTTAACATCGCATGGTGAACACACAACCATTCACACTCACATTCAGTAGCAATTCTGCAGCTGACAAATACAGGGATCGCTCACGTTCCGAGGTTAATTGCGACTGAGATCCCCACGTGACCTCTGAATTCTGCGAAGTGGGATCACCCCCCCCACCCACCCACCCACCTCGACTGATCCTACGTATACGTACATGTATATGTGTATATAATATCAATAAATACATATGCAATGCTATAAATGCTTATAATATCAATTAACATTAAAAATGATGCATAAGATGTAAATAAAATATAAATACACACACACACACACATACAGACGTATTCAACTACCTAGTGGTAAAGGTGCTGGATCGCTGATCCTAAGGTTGGGGGTTCAAGTCCCACTCTCCACAAGGTTGTGACTGTCCCCCAGTGCAACTAACTGGGTTATCAAAGGCCGGCCATGTCTCTCACTGTCTATGGCGAGAGGTTCATGTAAAAGAGCCATTGCTGACTTTCGACAAGAGTAGCTGCAAAGTCGTCAGCATGTTTCCGCCCTGTGATGGCTTGGCGAGCTGTCCAGGGTGTACTCTGCCCTTGTCCGGAGTCGGCTGAGATGGACGCTAGCCTGCCTAATTAGGATTAAGCAGTTACAGAAAATGAACACATACAGACGTGGGCGTGCACACACCCAGATGCGCACCTCACATAAAAATGTAAATAGTTTCGCGGGGAGGTTTTGGGTTGTTTTTTGTTTTTGTTTGTTTAGGGTTTTCGGTGGGGGGGGGGTTTCCATAATTGGCCTTGTTTTTGAGGCATTTTCCTTAACTTTTTCCACTATTCTTCCTTAATTCACTTATTTTTTAATTCGATGAATATTTAAAAAAAAAAAACACGGGATGTACTGAAGCCGCATGAATTGAAGCGCAAAGTAGCGAGGGAACCCTGTTAGAGCCCTGCACGGGGCAGGTTTCAGCCCGCGGGCACAAATTTAAAGTCAAACTTTTTAGTTTGCGAGGCGGGGCGGGTCAATTTGAAACTTATGTGGTGCGGGGCGGGTTGAGAATGATCCAAGTTTTGGCGGGAGCAGACGCGGGCTTGTGATCTTTGTCCACGCAGGGCTCTAATCCCTGTAGTTTAATGTGCATGTCTTTTGATTGTTGGAGAAAACCAATGTACCCAAAGGAAATCCATGCAAGCATTGGCGAGAACATGCAAACTTCACACAGAAACGCTCGAACCTAGTCCAGGAGTAGAACCCCCAGGACCTTTTTGTAGTGGGATGGACATGCTAACCACTTTACCACTGTGCCGCCCGTATGAAAAACGTAATGCTTTTGCATATTATTGGTTAAACACACACACACACACACATTTACAAATTTAGGCTTCAGATACAGCTATTAGGTGGCAGGATTAGTTAATACTTTCTGGAGAGGGGGAAAAAAAATGTATTTCGGCATAAGGATTCTTCGCTGCCCTCTCTAGCCTGCATCCTCACGACTCTGCCACCCTTTGGGAGCTCTAAAGTAGACCATCTGTTGATCCATTTGCTTTCTGGCCTGTTTCTCTCAGCAACAGGGCCCTGTGTTTATCTCATCCCATCCTCTCCCCCCACAATCCCCCCCCACACACTACACAGCCATCCACCCCATCGTCCATGATTGCAACAGAATGCACGACTGTACCTGTAACAACCGTCGTTAATGATCCTTGGTAAATTTATTTCTCACTTGTCTTCATATACCCTTATTTAGGTCTAACAAGCTTCCGAGAGAAGCTCAAAGAAGAACCAAAGTAAATGATTCAAGCTCTGCTGTGTGTAACTCCAGACATCAGAGATGAGGAATGATTTGGGGGGGTTGGGTTTTTTTTTTTTTTTTTTTTTTTTTTAAGTGAATTTATTTTAAGTGAGGCAGAAAATTAGTATGAAGAGTGCCGCAAGCAAAATATCCAGCAATGCCCCTGGGAAGTAGAGAGAAGTTATTTTTAAGTTATTTTTTTCATGTTAGCATGTTCCCTTAGTACTGGAAGCAAGTTCTATTTGATATGCTAATCAATTTCATGCTAGTTAATTGATTTCCTCTTGATAAAATCAAATGCAACTTCCTGTTATTATCCCAGAGCAAGTTTTCTGAGTTACATGTACCACTGTATCTGGTCTCATCTGTGACCTATGGTCACAGTAGGCATAATGGCATAGTGGCGTAGTGGTTAGTACGTCCGCCTCAGAGCAAGACAGCCTGGTTTGATTTTGAGTATTCTCTCCCCGTGCTTATATGGGTTTCCTCCAGGTGCTCTGGTTTCTTCCCACAGTCCAAAAACATGCACAGTAGACTAAGTGGCTGTTCCAAATCACCCAGAGATGTGGAGACTGTCTCATTCAACACTGGCCGAAGGTGGGATACACCCTGAACAGCTCACTAGACCATCGCACTGCCAACATAAATTATAGCCATTTACACTCACACCTAGGGGCAATTTGAAATGACCACTTAGCCTAATGTGCATGTGTTTTGATGAATGGATGAACCAGAGTACACAGAAAAACGTCACATAAGCACGGTGTGAACATGCAAAGTCCACACAGACACACCCTTGTGGACCCCAGGACTGTAACCCAGGAGCTACTTCCTGTGAGGCAAACCTGCTAACAACTGTGCCACCCTGTCACCCCAATCATATTAAATAAGCGTGAAATACAGTGTTAATGCTTGGAAATGAAATGAAATCGACCTCCATGCCTTTCTGAAAACAAATGCATAATGGATTTACAGTAAAAAGTAATTTTTGCCCAATTTGACCATTTACAGTCTGTAGATTAGCACGACATCATTTACGTTCTGGTTTAACACATGATTTCTGATTTTTCTACTTTTTATGAGGCAGGGATCACTACCAAGATATCACACACATGCAAGATCATTCCCTCCGTCACGTGGTCTTGTTATTGTAAACAGACACATTTGGATAGCATTGAACAGCACCCAGAACCCAAACAAGACGTAGAACACATCAATAAGCGGCATTCGCGTCTGACTTCAACACTCGATACATCATTTTGTTCACTCTCAGAAATGTGATGCTTGGTGTTTTGAACCTCGTGTTCATGTTAGCTTGGAGCTCAGTACGTTCAAAAAATCATCACCAAGTCTGAGATGATCACTGAGAATAAAAAATAAAAAAAATCGCCCAATAGAATAGTTTCATCACGTCGAAGGTTTCATTGACTGTTTTGTTTTATTTCGTTTTTTTTTTTTTTTTTCAAAAATCTGTCCCATTTAAAGATGTATGTAAATCCTATTACTGCATGTCGATATCTTTGATTGAAATGTGATTAACTAGTCTGTATTTAATTTGGTTTCCCATGATGTGCTAAACATTTTAGAGCTCTTATGGTACAAGGGTTGTTGTTTCATTATCATAAATCATCAGTTCTTGTGATTAAATTATACACAGCTGGTTGTCAGATTGATTGATTCATGTTTTTCTCAAGTACACACTCCAGAAACATGTCTTTAATTCCTTTTTACTATATACCATGACTGTAAACCCAAGCAAATTAATGACATCTGTTTGTGTCTATGGTCAAATTATATAATTTTTTTAATTATAATTTTTTTTCCCCCACCAGCATCCAGGAGAGTAGTTTAGCAGTAGAGCTCCCAAGTAGAAAATAAAAGTATGAAATATAGTTTAGATGGCTGTCACATATGCGATCGCCTGGTGAGCTGTCTAGGGTGTACCCCACCCTCACCCCAAGTTAGGATTAAGCAGTTCAGAAAATGAATGAATGAATGGTTGTCATATGTCCACGTGTGCCGATCACAGGAAAACCAACATGGCTGCCGCATCACTAGGTTGATGCTGATTAGTTGTTATGTATCGCTCACTTCTATGACTATTGTTAGTTAATCAATTGGTTGGTAACACAACCAATATTGAAGGTACAGTGGTATCTCACCTTACGAAATTGAAATTAATCCGTTCCAGAAGTGGTTTCGTAACCTGGATTTTTCGTAAGAAACCGCATTTTACATGTAAAACGCGTGATTCGTTCCAAGGCCCCCAATACTACCCCCTAAACCCTTTAAAAATGATAAAAGTATACCTTTTAAGACCTCCTTCTGCTTCAAGATTGTACCGATGGTAGACGGATTTGGCCATATTCCTTTGCGATATCACTCAACCACATGCCACAAGCCCGCTTCTTCTTTTCACTCGCACCGGGAATCACACATGCACGTGTGTGTGTGTGTGTGCACGCGTGTGTTGACAATGTCTTCTTAGCAGGGTTATAATCTTACAAATGTTTATGCAAGGTTAAAAGCCTGAGCCAAAAAATAAAGTTGCAATGAGCACACTTGAAAAACTCACAAAACAACAGTAACTCTGTCCTTTACACGAGAAGCATCATAGGTATTATGGAGACACAGCACCATAATAGCCAATGGGAGGGAGCTGTGTCATCCCTCCTAGCCAATGGGAGGCCAGCAGGGCGGGATGTTGGGAGATAGCCAATGGGAGACCAGTGGGGCGGGATGTTGAGAGAGAGCCAATGGGACGCCAGTGAGGCGGGATGTTGGGAGATAATCAATGGGATAGCAACTTGTGCATTATTTGAATTTTTGAGATGGTGCTTTCGTAATGTGAATTTGTTTCGTATCGAGAGACAAGAATTTTAGGTAAATGCGTTTCGTAACCTGGATTTTTCGTTTGTTGGAACTTTCGTAAGGTGAGGTACCACTGTATTTTCTTTTTATTATTTTGTTTTTCATTTTTTTGGTGAATACAGGGATCCCTTGCTACTTCGCGCTTCAATTCATGCGGCTTCAGTGCTTCGTTTTTTCGACGAAGACGTCGAAGAAGGAGAGGCGGGAGGCGTGTCCGTTGCCAGAGAGAGAAGAGGAAAGGCATGAGTCTAGGACTGAAAGTAGGGACTTTGAATATTGGAACTATGACAGGAAAAGGTAGAGAGCTGGCTGACATGATGCAGAGGAGGAAGGTGGACATACTGTGTGTTCAGGAGACCAGGTGGAAAGGTCGCAAGGCTAGAAGCATAGGAGCAGGGTTTAAGCTGTTTTATCACGGTGTGGATGGGAAGAGAAATGGAGTCGGAGTCATCTTGAAGGAGGAGTTTGCCAGGAATGTTCTAGAAGTGAAAAGAGTGTCAGACAGAGTGATGAGTCTCAAGTTAGAAATTAAAGGTGTGATGGTTAATGTTGTTAGTGCTTATGCCCCACAGACAGGATGTGAGAGCGAGAAGAGAAGGAGAGATTCTGGAGGGAGTTAGATGAAGTGATGCAGAGTACCCCAGAGGTGAAAGAGTGGTCATTGGGGCAGACTTCAATGGACATGTTGGTGCAGGAAACAGAGGGGACGAGGAAGTGATGGGTAGGTTTGGTATCCAGGACAGGAACGCATGAAGGACAGATGTTGGTAGATTTTGCAAAAGGATGGAAATGGCCGTCGTGAATACTTTCTTCCAGAAGAGAGAGGAGCATAGGGTGACTTATAAAAGTGGAGGTAGGGAGCACACAGGTAGACTACATCTTGTGCAGGCGATGTAATTTAAAGGAAGTCAGTGACTGCAAAGTAGTAGCGGGTGAGAGTGTTGCCAAACAGCATAGGGATGGTGGTGTGCAGGATGATGCTGATGGTGAGGAAGGTGAAGAAGGCAAAGGCAGAGCAGAAGACAAAGTGGTGGAAGTTGAAAAGGAAGAGTGTCGGGTTGTCTTCAAGGAGGAGTTGAAACAGGCTTTGGGTGGTCAGGAAGTGCTTCCAGATGACTGGACAACTACAGCGAATGTGATCAGGGGAGACAGGTAGGAGAATACTTGGTGTGTCATCTGGAAGGAAAGTAGATAAGGAGACTTGGTGGTGGAATGAGGAAGTGCAGGAGTGTGTACAAAGGAAGAGATTAGCTAAGAAGAAGTGGGACATTGACAAAACCGAAGAGAGTAAACAGGAGTACAGGGAGACACAGCGTAAGGCAAAGGTAGCAGTGTCAAAGGCCAAACAGAGCGCTGCTTTGATGACTTGTATGCTCGGCTGGAAAGTAAGGAGGAGAAAATGATTTATACAGGTTGGCACAGCAGAGAAATAGAGATGGGAAGGACGTGCAGCAAGTTAGATTGATAAAGGACAGAGAGGGAAATGTATTGACTGATGACAGAAGTGTGCTGGGAAGATGGAAAGAGTACTTTGAAGAGCTGATGAATGAGGAAAATGAGAGAGAGAAAAGAGTAGAAGAGGTGACTGTTGAGGACCAGGAAGTAGCAAAGATTAGTAAGGGTGAAGTGAGGAGGGCATTGAAGAGGATGAAGAATGGAAAGGCAGTTGGTCCTGATGACATACCGGTGGAGGTATGGAAGTGTCTAGAGAGGTAGCAGTAGATTTTCTGACAAGAACATTTAACAAGGTCTTAGAGAGTGAGAGGATGCCAGAGGAATGGAGGAGAAGTGTGCTGGTGCCCATTTTTAAGAACAAGGAGACGTGCAGAGTTGTGGCAACTACAGAGGGATAAAGTTGATGAGCCATACGATGAAGATATGGGAAAGAATAGTGGAAGCTTAGACTAAGGGCAGAAGTCAGCATTTGTGAACAACAGTTTGGTTTCATGCCCAGAAAGAGCACCACAGATGCAGTGTTTGCCTTGAGGATGTTAATGGAGAAGTACAGAGAAGGTCAGACGGAGCTGCATTGTGCCTTTGTGGATCTGGAGAAAGCATATGACAGGGTGCCGAGAGAAGAACTGTGGTATTGCATGAGGAAGTCTGGAGTGGCAGAGAAGTATGTTAGAGTGGTGCAGGACATGTATGAGAGATGTAAGACAGTGGTGAGGTGTGCTGTCGGTGTGACAGAAGAGTTCAAGGTGGAGGTGGGACTGCATCAAGGGTCAGCTCTCAGCCCCTTCTTGTTCGCTATGGTGATGGACAGGCTGACAGACGAGGTTAGACAAGATTCCCATGGACTGTGATGTTTGCAGATGACATTGTAATCTGTAGTGAGAGCAGAGACCAAGTGCAGGAAAATCTAGAGAGGTGGAGGTATGCCCTGGAAAGGAGGGGAATGAAGATTAGCCTCAGTAAGACAGAATACATGTGCATGAATGCCAAGGACCAAAGAGGAACGGTGAGATTACAGGGAGCAGAGATAAGAAAGGTGGAGGATTTTAAGTACTTAGGCTCAACAATCCAGAGCAATGGAGAGTGTGGAAAAGAGGTCAAGAAGCGTGTGCAGGCAGGTTGGAATGGTTGGAGAAAAGTGTCCGTGTGATGTGTGATAGGAGGGTATCGGCAAAAATGAAAGGAAAAAGTGTACAAAACGGTGTTGAGGCCAACGATGCTGTATGGGTTAGAAACAGTGGCCCTGGGGAAAGACAGGAGGCAGAGTTGGAGGTAGCAGAGATGAAAATGTTGAGGTTCTCTTTGGGAGTAACGAGGATGGATAGGATTAGGAATGAGCACGTCAGAGGGACAGCACATGTAAGACGTTTGGAGACAAAGTCAGAGAGGCTAGATTGAGATGGTTTGGACATGTACAGAGGAGGGATAGTGAGTATATTGGTAATAGGATGCTGAGGCTGGAACTACCAGGCAAAAGGCCTAGAGGAAGACCAAAGAGACGATTCATGGATGTGGTAAAGGAGGACATGAAGGTCGTTGGTGTAAGAGAAGAAGATGCAAAGGATAGGGTGAGATGGAGGCAGATGATTCGCTGTGGCGACCCCTGAAGGGAAAAGCCGAAAGGAAAAGAAGAAGAAGAAGTGCATCGTTTTTTTTGTTTTTTTTAAATATTCATCGAATTAAAGAATAAGCAAATTAATCTGGGAAAAGTTAAGGAAAATGCCACAAAATAAGGCCAATTATGCAAAAAAAAAAACCCAACATCTAAAGCTTCTCTGAATAGCAGCACTATTCTGTCAATGTTTCTATTTTTTATTCTCATAATTGTTTCACAGGCGGCATGGTGGCGCAGTGGTTAGCATGTTCGCCTCACAGCAAGAGGGTCCATGGTTTGATTCCCAGCTCAGGCTTTTCTGTGTGGCGTTTGCATGTTCTTCCTGTGCTTGTGTGGTGTTCCTCCGAGTACAGTACTAGAGTTTCCTCCCACAGTCCAAAAATATGCACAGTAGGATAACTGGCTGTTCCAAATTGCTCGTAGGTGTGAGTGTGAGTATGAATAGTTGTGAGTGTTGGCCCTGCGATGGCCTGGCGAGCTGTCCATCGTGTACCCCGCCCTCACCCGGAGTCGGCTGAGATGGGCATCAGCTTCCCCACAACCCTAATCAGGATTAAGTGATTCAGATAATGATGATGAATGAGGAATTGTTTTGCAATATCTGGAATATTTTCTATTGCTGCATTCTGACAGAAAATTAAAACTGTAAAAATGGGGATAGAGACTTTTTTTTTTTTTTAATGCTTGCCAAAGGTTTCATTACAGAGGACTCAAAGGTATCTGCACAGTACAAAAATACAGCCCCTCTTGCTCTCGAGGTACTGCAAATGGGGAAATAACGTATGATATATGTCTAACCAATTAGGACAAGTTTGCATTTCTGCTTGCATGGTAATTCATTCAGGACTCCCATAAGTACTTCCACTATTGGAAATTAGCCTCGGGTGCATTAAGTGCCATTTTGGTGAGCTGTTCAGGGTGTGTTCTACAATAACACCTACAAGCAAACCTCGGTTTTCGAATGCTTTAGACATTGAGCAAATCAGTATTCGACCAAAGAATTTGGAATTTTTTTTTTTTTGTCCCAGATGTTGAACAAAATTTGGAAACCGAACGCGAACTTTGAAACTTCTGTTCAAAAGGTGGCAGTAACTCATACCTGATGCGAGCCTAGTTACGTTAATGTTTTTTTTTTCTTTCTTTTTTCTTGTGTTTGCTTTTTTACATTTCTTTGACTTGTTTTATTACTGCATAATGTTTCTACACATTCCTTTACACAAAAAACGTAACATACTGTAGGCTAGGCTGGGCTGGGGTACGAGTTGCCGAGGCAATTCTTACCCAAGCCTAGTCGACTCTATATGAAGAATTTGTGTGTTTGCCCTGTTGTTTCACATTTAATATACAATTTGATATATAAATGACATTATGAAATAACAATGTTTAAAAAATGTAGTTTTCTAGCATCTTGGAACGGATTAAGACCGTTTACATTATTTATAATGGGGAAAAATCAATTCGGAATTCGAACAAATCGCTATTTGAACAGCCGTCTGGAACGAATTGTGGTCGGAAACTGAGGTTTGCTTGTATTGGCTGAGATAGGCACCAGCCTCTCTGTGACTATTAGAGGATTAAGTTTAAAAATATTTTGAGTGAGTGAAAAACCATGACACCACCCCTTTAAGTACCACAGTTAAAAATATTTATCCAGTCTATCGGCGAGCAGTATAGAAGAATGTGTCATAAAACCACTGATAGCAGTCCATTAAAGGAGATGTTTTGAAATTGTTGTCTTCCAGGCTTCCTGAGCACAGGTGACCAGGCCGCTAAGGGTAATTATGGTCTCCTGGATCAGATCCAGGCATTACGCTGGATCAGTGAGAACATTGGCTACTTCGGTGGTGACTCTAACCGCATCACAGTCTTCGGATCAGGCATCGGTGCTTCTTGTGTGAGCCTGCTGACCCTGTCCCACCACTCAGAAGGTAAAAGAACATTCTGCTACTCTGAGATAAATCTCCAATTCTAAGTGTCCATCTTTCCTGGTGCCAGATTTAACCATTACCGGTTCCATTTGCCAGGAAGCACCTGCAATGAGGGTTTAGATTTTTCAAAGTGCTGTTTGCTCAAATTCATAATGGACAAGACTAATGATGTATGCACTCAGATGTGCTGGGAGGTGGAGTTTTTTTTTTTTTTTTTTTACATGCTTGCAGTCGCCTGTTGGCAGTTTGGTATAAAATGCTGCCAAAATGTTTTTATCTGATGCCAGTGATTATGGGCCGTTTTCCGAGTGAGAATTGCGAGCAGACTATGAAAATTAACACAAGGTGTTGAGTATTTATGTAGTCATAAAGTCCTGACAGTTTTTTTTTTTTTTTTTTTTTTTTTTTTAAACTTCCATTTACCAAGGTTATATGCTCTCGTGGCAGTGTGGTACTTCACTTTGTTTGCCGTCAGAGGTGTCATTAGTGGTTTAATTTCAGTTCTGGGAAATTACTGGCACTTTTGTTCTGAATTAACACTAATTGTACGTTGCCACTTATGAGCATTTGAGCTACAGTTGGCCTGCAATATGATCCCATTTTGATCGTGTTATATGCTGGGGATGATTGGCAGCTTGAGTTTTGACCAGAATGTTTACACGTAGTGAAGCCTGCGGTGTGTGTACAATGACTACTGTTTAGTTTAAAATCTGGGACACAACACTAATTTATATTCACAGGCATCTACATCCACAGCAACTCACATTTTTTATCTAATTTATAGAGCTAATAGTTAAGAGTCTTGCTCAATGGCCCAACAGAGGCAGATGTTGTCTGACTGGGGCTTGAACCCCTGAAACACTAACTTGAAGCCTGAACCACTGAGCCACCACTGCCCAGTTTAAGTTCCATCCATCCAGTTGCTGAAGTGCTTAATCGTATCAAGGTGATGGGGAGGTGGGAATCTATCTTAACAAACTCTGGACAAAGCTAGGGTACACTCTATACAGCTCGAAA
Organism: Plotosus lineatus; assembly: GCA_024760905.1. Taxonomy (NCBI): domain Eukaryota; kingdom Metazoa; phylum Chordata; class Actinopteri; order Siluriformes; family Plotosidae; genus Plotosus; species Plotosus lineatus. Next base: position 16,908,640 of record CM045750.1, read on the forward strand.
ATCCATTGCAGGACCAACACATACAAACATTTACTACTATACTCCACCTAGGGCAGTGCTTCTCAAATAGTGGGGTGTGCCCTCCTTGGTGGGGGCACGGTATGATGCCGGGTGGGGAAGGGCGCGCGTATGACTCTGGGAAACATGCTTTTCTGGAGTAGTGTACAAAAATTAAGTGAAATTGCACCTCCACTCCAGTAGTTGGCAGTGGTGCTCTCATTGCCACGTTATGGTGTAGCCCTTTTTCACACAAGCAAACGATATGAAGTGCAGTAAACAACCCCTCAAGAAACAACACAGAAAAATTTCTAACAGGAACGAAGAGAAAGGTGGAGAGAGACGGATATATTAAGAGATAAGTAAGTTGCATGCGTTTACATAAGAATGTTTTTTGTTTTTTTTATTTCAAGCACAGTGGTGCACTTCAAATCTTTTCTGTTATAGATTAAAAAACAATGTAAATGAAGTTCTTTATTGTAAGTTGAACTATTTTTGTTTATTTTTTTTGTTTTTACTGTTAATAAAGATACGATGTTATGCAGAGGTGTACTAATAACAATTTTATAGACAAATAATACTATTTCTAGTCGCTGGGGGGCATGAAATGTTTTTTCTTCCTAGATGGGGCGCCACAGAAAGTAATTGAGAAGCAGTGACCTAGTTGGAATTTGGAAGAGCCAGTTAGCCTAAGGTGTACGTCTTTGGTCTCTGGGACGAAATCCGAGTACTCGGAGGAAACCACTAGGCCCAAGACTCGAACCCAGGACTTTCTTGCTGTGAGGCGGTTGTGCTAATCACTACACCACTATACCACCCCAGTTTAAGTTATAAATTATACTTTAAAAAGTTATAGTGTTGGCATACAACGAAATCGATGAGTACTGATTGCTGATACCACCGCTGCTTTAAGAAGGGGCAGTGATGCTTTTTCTACTTTTTAGACACATAAATGATGACATGTCAAGGTTCAAGCCCTACTATCAACAGATGGTCACTGATGCCCCCCGTGAAACTAACTGGGTGAGAGGAAGAGGAAAAAAAAGAACCAGTGCTGGCTTTCAACAAGAGTAGCGTGTTTCTGCCCTACGATGGTCTGGCAAGCTGTCCAGTGTGTATTCTGCCCTCGCCCACAGTTGGCTGAGAAAGTCTCAAGTTCGAATCCTGGGCTTGAGGTGTTTCTGTGGGAAGTTTGTATGTTCTCCTCGTGTTTACGTGGATTTCCTCCTGGCACTCCAGTTTCCTCCCACAGTCCAGAAACATGAGCAGTAGGCTGATTGGAATTTCTATTTCAGTCCTAGACGTGAGTGTGAATAGTTATGTGAGAGGTCACCTTGCAATGCCCTGGTGGGCTGTTCAGGGTGTACCCTGCTTTCACCCAAAGTCAGCTGAGGTGGGCTCCAGTCTCCATGCGAACCTGATTAGGATTAATCGGTTTAGAAAATGAACACAGCAGTATTTATTAATTTAGATGTTTGTCTCATTAAATTATTGAACCCATCAATAGTGATAACAGACATTTATAAAGAAAGTACACACACTTTTAGCAATGGGCAGCCAAACTTCTTTGCTCGAGGTCACTTTAGCCATGGAGGAGGAGGAGGAGGAGGAGGTGAAGGAGGAGAGGGAAGGTGCTGTGCTCTGCCTCTACTGTCACATATTTTCCCTGTCAGTTTGGGAATCAAGCCAGCAACCTTCTTGAGTCTCAAACCCACTTCTCTAACCATTAATCTCAGCCTATTCTGGTCTGCCTCCTGGTCTGAGCTTTTAGCTATCGAAAGATTAAACATTAAATGTCTTTAATGCCATCACACAAATTGTACGACATAATTCAAGAGCAACTTTCTTATGGATATAAAAAATAATAATAAAACTACAAGTGCACATATCAGAGCAATACATAGGCAACCAATCAGGGCAGAGTAGGCACCAACAGCAGAAAGACTATAAATGGGAGGAGGAAACCAAGCAGGCCGTCCAGCTTGCACTTTCAGGATTAGTGTTTCAGTGGGAGGTGCATAGGGAAGCAGCTTTCTGAAGAATTGAGAGGCTTTTGGATTAGGAATCGTACTGTGGTGATCCGATGGTGTCCGAAATTAATAATGAGATTTCCTTTTGGCTTCATATATATATATATATATATATATATATATATATATATATATAAAAATTTTTCAGCCATATATATATTTTAATACTGAATACAACTAAATGGAATCAGAAGACCAACAATTTGAGACTATAATAAGACTCTGAATTTATTTTAAACAACATTGTTATAACGAAGTTATTTATTAATAAGAAAAGTACTTCTTACTATTAATGCGACTTCTGGGGCTTCATGGTGTTGCTGATGGCTTTTGTAGTCTGGTTGATACGTGCTGAGGTTCAGCTTCATGAAGGCGTTTAGGCTACCATCTGTTAAACGTGACCACAGGTTGGTCTTGATGTTTATCACGTGTGAGAAGGACTGCTCGTATGCGTGTATGGAGTCAAACATGGTCAATACGACACGACTCACACGCTACAGTGTTTGTGACAGGAAGCGCGTCACCAGTTTTGGCAATCAGCTGGTCTGCGAGTTGAAGTTTTTCCATGTCTGTCCATTTGTGTTTTGCTTGCCAGGTCTGCTTAGCTTTGTGCATATGAGCCGATCAAAAACGAGGGAAATTTATCTCTTTACCCAAAAACAACTCGTGCAAGCTGTTGCATATAATCCAATAAAATTGACGTTTCAAGGTATCGGACCCGCCCACACACTGGAGTACAGAAAGGATTGGCTATCCGCTGCGCACCACAGCGACTAGTGGCGTAAGAAAATAGATTTATAGATTAAAATGCATGAGATTTATTTATCCGTTTTTGTTTTATTTGATGGCTTTTTTCTGTATTTTTATTTAAATGAAAGCGAAATTATGTATTAGTTATTCTGTTAAGAAAGGCCACCTGATTTAGCTGAGAGCCAGATGCAGTCATCAAAAGAGCCGCATCTGGCTCGCGAGCCATAGGTTCCCGACCCCTGCCATAGACGGTGAGAAACATGGCCTGCCTTTGATAACCCAGTTAGCTGCCCGGGGGGGGGGCAGTGACAACCTTGTGGAGAGTGGGACCCGAACCCCCAACGTTGGAATCGGCGATCCAGCACCCTATACCACTAGACCACCACTGCCCCTTGTGTCCGAAATTAATAATAAAGGTATGAAAATGGGTAGAATATCTTTATTATAGAAGATATTTAAGGAAAATGTAAAGTAGTCTATAATCTCTGTAGTCAACAGAAATGTAGGTTATTAAACATTTTTTAAGGTTATTCTAATGTTCAAGATTGTCGAGATACAACTTGACCCGATAACCAGTGATTGCTAGCAGCTGCTTAAAGGAAAAAGCAAAGTAGTTCACAGTTTCTGTATTTTTTTAATGATAGATGATGAAGGCTCAAACGGAAACGAGGTCATTTTGGCAATTTTGCAGTGCTTCTTGTTATGAAAGACTTTCTGTGCTCCTCCACTGCATTTTGCATCAAAGCATCGCTAATTGCCTTGATTTCCTTAAATGACCATGACTGCGTTCAGATTTATATTCCTCCTATTTTAATATTTTCCAACCATAAATTTTTTTTTTATTCATACACTGCCATGTCATGCTTCATGTAGCACAGTACTATAGATCTACCTCAACCTGCTCTCTTTCCCTTTTTCAGTAAATTGGATATTACTGACGCTGATATTTCCCTTGAATAGAAATGTGTGCCCTGCTTGGTTTGATGAGATAAAAAAAAAAAAGTGCCGTATAAATCCATGAGATCCTGGGAAATTGAAACAGGAAGCCCTCTGTCATGAAAAAAGCTCTGGTGGTGAGTGCGACCAATATCAATCAGAGATCTTAACATTCATCCTTAAAAGCTGTGATCTTGGTCATCAAATGAAGGATGGGGCACAAAGAGGCCTGCCAAGGCCAGGCCTGGAGCAGCCGAGGGGAATAATAAGCAAGTGAATGCCTACAGTTGTACTGTGTACTTTCTAACCTTGGAGCAAGCAAAGACTCTGCAGCTGTAATTTCAGAATAGAGAACCATAATAATAAGCATGGCACAATGCACCGAATGAACAGGAATGAAGGCAGCACGATGACGTAGGGGTTAGCACATCTGCCTAACAGCAGGAAAGGTCGTGGGTATGAGTTTCTGGCAAGGTGAGAGCGCTTCTTTGCGGAGTGTGTGTTCTCGTTACGTGATTGTGTAGGTTTCATCCAGGTACTCAGGTTTCCTCCGATAGTTCAAAGCCATGCACATTGAGGTAATCGACTGTTTCAAGCGGCCCATAGCTGTGAGCGTGAATGGTTGTGGGCAATGTCGACTCTGCAAAGGACTTTTGATCCGTTCAGAATGTGTGCACCATCTTCACATAGTGTCGGCAGAGATGACCTCCAGACTCCCCGTGACCCTTGAAAGATAAAGTGGTTATAAATGAATCAATGTATTCATACTCAGTGTTTTTTTATTTATTTATTATTTAAGTCACTTTGTAGATATATGGGAATCCCTCGCTACTTTGCGCTTCAATTCATGCGCCTTCAGTGCATTGTGTTTTTTCTTTTCTTTTTAATATTCATCAAATTGAATAATAAGGAAGAATAGGGGAAAAAGTTCAGGAAAATGCTGCAAAACAATTCCAATTATGCAAAAAACAACCCAAAACCTCCCATCAAAACTAGTTACATATTTATGTGAAGCGCGCATTTGTGTGCTCTCGTGTCTGTATGTGTGTATTTATATTTTATTTACATATTATGCATTATTTTTAATGTTTAATTGTTATTATAAGCATTTATAGCATTGAATATGTATTTATTGATATTATATACACATATACATGTACGTATAGGTCAGTCAGGGGGGGTCGATCCTATTTCGCGGAATTCGGCAGTCGCAGGAGGTCTCGGTCCCCATTAACCGCGGAAAGCGAGGGATCCCTGTATATTATTTGACTGTTACTGTGTACCCTCTGTCACCTCATCCATACCACTTAGACTAGCAAAGTTTATCAGGTACTGTATTATCATACCTGTCAACCCTAGGCCGTTGGCGATCTTACAAATGGCTACTTATGCCCTTACAAAATAGCAACTAATCTTACGCGTCTTATTATCGCGTGCAATATGAAACAAAAATTAAACTCTATTTTTAATATAATATGAATTTATTGGTAATGTTGTAACATATAACCTGGTGCAATCAAATAAAAGAGTAATATCTTCAGCTGCATGATTAAGAAAATTTAACAGTGATCTTTATTATAACTATATGTAGCACTTTTGGCACTTTCAATCATTTCTTTTGATGGCTTCACTTCATGGCACTTGAGCTCGCAATTAAGTTTGACTTGAATGATGGCGGAAGTGAAAGTGCGGTCACGTGGTCGGAAAGAGCAGACAATAGCAGATGATAAACGCAACGCGCGATTCTCGCGAGAAAACGGCTACAGACCAATTCGGCGTATCATCTCTTTACCGAAACGGTGACACAAAAAACGGAGTTAAAAAAAAAAGACGAAATGATCGAAAAGCGTACAGATTTCGGACGTACGGCGTACACATTTAAAAATCAGTGCTCACTTGTACAAATTACGCCAAAACCGTACAACTTGACAGGTATGTATTATTGTGCTAAAGCCAATTCTCTGCTGAATCCAGCACACCAGGCCTATTGAACAAACCACGTAAATGTAGCTTGACAGACTACTTTTGCATGCACAGTCAGACTGTAGCTTCTGGCCACAGAGTCACAATTAGCCAGTACCACGGATATAACAAAACCCCCTGCCATTTTTATATCTCTCCTGTAATGAGAATTTTGTACCACCCAAACATCTGATTAGTGGTGACACTGTGGTGGTCCCTTTCCATGGCTGAGCTACACAGGAAATAATAATAATAATTTTAAAAACAAACATAATGTACATTTTTCTATGCAGCATTCACAGAGACACGGTGATGTAGTGGTTAGCATGTGTTTAACTCACACAGTAAAGTTCCTGGGTTTGTAACTCCTGTGCTTGTATTGACTTCATCTGGGTACACAGGTTTCCTCCCACAGTCCAAAAACATGCCCAGTACTGTATGCAAAGTGGTTATTCCAAATGATCCCTAGGTGGGCATGTGAGAAAAAATTGTAAGTTGTGTGCGTGTTGCCCCCCGATGGTCTGGTGAGCTGTTCAGGGTGTATCCCACCTTCACCCAGTGTCAGGTCAGGTCAGGTATGAGGGCATGTGCCGGGACGGCACTTCGCTGCGTCCACCAGCCGCCTCCACTCATCCGGCCGTCTCCTGGCGATCGACCAGGCCAGGCCAGGCCAGGCCCCCCCGGCAGGGCAGCCCTCAGCTGCGACAACCACGTCGCACGCGGTCGTCCCTGCGATCGGCTCCAGCCCCTAGGATCCCAAACAGACAGGATCCGGTGTGCTGGGTCCGAAGGCAGGAAACGCGCCAAGTGCTCATAGTAGCGCAGCTGATGGTCGCGGATCAAGCAGGTTACTCTTACCATCCCCGTATCCCCGAGCACCTTCTGGTTGGTAACAAAGTCCCACCAGCGGTATCCAAAGATGCGGCGAAGGGAAGTCGTAACAAAGGAGTCCAGTCGTCGTCCAAGCTCAACCGTGAGCGTCCATGTCTCACTTGAGTAAAGCAAGACAGGGAGCACAAAGGAGCGAAATACCCACCCAGTGTGGGCTGAGATAAACTAGAGTCCTCCCATAACCTTAGTAGAATTAAGCTGATCAGAAATTCAATGAATGGATTATTGCATGGTGGCACTGTGGCATAGTGGTCAGTACGTCCGCCTGACAGCAAGAAGGTCTGGGTTCGATTCCCAGCTCAGGTGTTTCTATGTGGAGTTTGCGTGTTCTCCACATGCTTGCTTTTGGTACCCACTGAGTATTCCAGTTTCCTCTTATATTGACAATGGAAAAGTTGAAGCTGTCTGTATAGATGTCGCCAGCACATCCAAAAGTCTTCACCGAGGTTCATGTCAGGACCCCCATGGTGACCAATTAATATATGAAAAGGCTTCGACATTCTCTTTTACTATTTGAGAAAGATGAAGCTGGCCCTGTCGTTCCGGAACATACCTGTGCCATTAATGGAGAAAAAAAATTCACTGATGACATCGTACATTCAGGATGGCTGACAGAATTTCACTTCCAAATAGTGTTGCTGAGTCTCAATCTGACCAATTAGATCAATCACAGATCATAACACTGCCTCTAGAGGCCTGAAGAGATGGGTTCAGTGCTTGATGTGGTTTTCCGAAGGCACCAATCAGAATAGGGCACAGTCATTCTAGGAATTCAGAATGTCGTAATTGGATTAACCCACATGAATTCAGTTGAATGTTATGCATTAAAACTTCATTATACGTATTCTAACATGATCGTGATGAGGAGGATGATGATTGCGAGTTTGACCAATGATAGTAGTTCCCTGTAGAATCATTGAGCCATGTCACCGTACGCCATCTCCTTGTTTAAATTTTTTGTAATTTTTTCTAATTCTGCACTAAAAAAACTGAAACATGATTAGCAATGTTTTTTGAAAATGTGCTGCAAATTTGGACATTTTTATGATTGGGCTTTTTCTACCCAAGCCAAGTGGCTCATCAGGCCGATGCTTATTTCCGGTTTCTGTAGCGTGAAGTGACCAGGAGTTCAACTCCTCCTGGATGGGACGCTAGTCCATCGCAGGTTACCTTGCCAGTATATTTATACTGCTGGGTGAACAGAGGCACACTTTTGGTTAAGATCTTACCCAGGGGTCTTCACACAGTGGGGGTCTAACTGGGATTTGAACACACAACCTCCTGATCATGAGCACAGCACCCTATCCACTACCCCACGTGATTGGTGAGTCAAAACTGGCCAATTTTGCTTACCTGACTTTTTTTTCCAATATGCCTCACGAACAAGTGTTTATAACGGATATGCACTAGTTTCTTCAGGGTGGCACGGTGACGTAGTGGTTAGCATATCTGCAAGAAGGCCCTGGGTTTGAGTTCCAAGTTTGGCTCAGGCATCTCTGTGTATAGTTACATTTTCTCGCTGTTCTTGTGGGATTTCCTTCGGGTACTTCGGGTTTCCTTGCACAGTCCAAAGACACGCACAGTAGGCTAACTGGCTGTCCCAAGTTGTCTTTAGGTGTGAATGTCATTGTGAAGGGTTGGGTATATTGGCCCATGAATGAATGAGTTCTCCTATCTATTTTTTCCCATTTTTTTATCTGATGAACTATCCAGTGGTTTTATGTGTATGTTGTCTGTTAAACTGGCAACTGAGTTTTCATTCCAGTTCGAGTTCATTGGCAAATTTTCCTGAATAAACTGCTGATTGTATTTATTTTATCTGACCTCCTCTTTCTCAGTCAGATTCGGGACCAGCGGTGGTACACACAGACCCTTTGATTCACATTAGATTGCAGGTCATGTAGTGTATCGCCATCTGATTCTATCTTTTATTTTTTTCTGACAACACCTGGACCTTCCTGCTTCCATTTGATAATTCTTCATGTCAATCTCTTCTACTTTTCAAAGTACAAAATATTATTTCATACAATTTACAGCATCTATCTCCCTCTTTCTCTAGCTCGCTCTCTACATACACACACACACACACACATATCCAGTGGTACCTCACCTTATGAAATTAATCCGTTCCAGAGGCAGTTTCGTAACTTGGATTTTACGTAAGTAGAACTGCATTTTACATGTAAAACACGTGATTCGTTCCAAGGCCCCCAATACTACCCCCTAAACTCTTTAAAAATGATAAAAGCAAACCTTTTAAGGTACTTACTTCGTGTTGACCATGTCGTCTTAGCAGAGTTATAATCTTACAAATGTTTATGCAAGGTTAAAAGCCTCAGCCAAAAAAATAAAGTTGCAATGAGCACACTCGAAAAACTCAAGAAACAACAGTAACTCTGTCCTTTACACAAAAAGCATCATGGGTATTATGGAGATACAGCTTCATAATAGCCAATGGGAGGAGCTTTGTCATCCCTGCTAGCCAATGGGAGGCCAGTGGGGCGGGATGTTGGGAGATAGCCATGGGAGAGCAACTTGTGCATTGTTTGACTTTTTTGAGATGGTGCTTTCATAATGTGAACTTGTTTCGTACCCAGAGACAAAAATTTTAGTAAAATGTTTTTCGTAAATTGGATTTTTCGTTTGCTGGGACTATCATAAGGTGAGGTTACACTGTGTGTGTGTGTGTGTGTGTATATATATATAATATAGGTATGTGTATATATATAGGTATGTGTATATATATATGTATGTATGTGTATATATATATGTATATATATATGTATGTATGTGTATATATATATGTATGTATGTGTATATATATATATACATACACACACACATATATATATATATATATATATATATATATATATATATATATATATATAATACACACACACACAGGGAGGGATCCCTCACTTACCGCAGTTAATTGGAATCGAGATCCGCACACGACCACCAAATTCCACGAAGTAGGATCATCCCCCGAACCCCCCGACTGATATATATGTACATGTATATGTGTATATAATATCAATAAATACATATTTAATGCTATAAATGTTTATAATAACAAACATTCAAAAATAATGCATAAGATGTAATTCAATATAAATACACACATACAGACACGTACACGCACGCAGGTGCGCGTGCACGCACTCAGTTGTGCACCTAACAACAATGTAACTAGTTTTGATGGGAGGTTTTGGGTCGTTTGTCTGTTTTTTTGGGGTTTTTTTGTTAATACATGGCCTTGTTTTTGTGGCATTTTCCTTAACTTTCCCCCTATTCTTCCTTAATTTCATTATTTTTTAATTCTATTAATATTTTTAGAGAAAAACGCGATGCACTGAAGCTGCGTGAATTGAAGCGCGAAGTAGCGAGGGATCCCTGTATATATTCTTTTTTTTTTCTTTCATTATTTCTTTTGAGACTTTATCTCATTCTTACCTTATTTGGAGCAACCATGTGCACGCAATTTCCTCCAGGATTAATAAAGTATTCTTATTCTTATTATCTAAAGCAAATGGCATGAAAACACAAGCTATTGGTTGATGGAGGTGTAGTGGTTAGCATGTCTGCCTCACAGAAAGAATGTCCTGGGTTAGACTCCCGGGCATGTGTCAAGTTATCATATACTCCCTGTGCTTGTGTGGGTCCGAGTACTCCAGTTTTTTTGTACCATCCAAACATGCACATTATGCTAATTAGCTGTTCCAATTTGCCACTAGGTGTAAGTTTGAGTATAAATGATTGTGTGTGCAATGGACGGCTGAGCTGTTCAGGGTGTACCCTGCCTTTACCCAGAGTCAGCAGGGATATGATCAAGCCTCCCTCTGACACAAGTATTAAGAATTAAATGATTTTGCAAATGAATGTATGAATAATTATGTACGCTGAATTGACTTGAATACACAGACCCACTGTAGGTGTGCTTACAGTTAACTCTGTATGTTTTACAGTAATAGTAAACATTTAAATGACATTTACTTTTAATTGCTGTTCATATCATCCATAAATACAAACCAAATCTAAACGGGCAATAAAAAAGGCATTATCCATCCATTGATCAAGAGCTACACTTTTTCCTTTCAACCACACACATATGAACACACGTTCACCTGAATCCCATCATCCACAAATATCATGGGTCAAGTCAGCCAACAGAAAGTCGGGTTCAGTCACGCAGAGCCATGTGGGATGTATGAGATTGAGGGCAGCACTTGTTTGTTCTGTGTGTGTGTGTGTGTGTGTGTGTGTGTGGTGTTAATGAGGCCACTGTGACCTGTCTCCTCCACACAGTGTGGCTCCTCAGTGCAGGTAACCTGCTGTCTCCAACTTGCTGGCCACTGCAACATGTGACTCATCATCCTTTGTCCAGATTTTAGTGTAACGCCACTAATCCTGCTTGTTTTGGGGGGGGGTTTCATACATGCCGTCCATTTACGCAAACAATAAAGGAGAGTGTAAGGTTGTGTTCAGCTCTTTCTTGGTCCTGTAATCATGTTGCCCTGATGACACGAACCAAGTAAAAATGGGTCATTAGAAGCAGGAACTAAAGGGTTTTATGCAACGTACCGCTTAAATAGGATGCAACTATACAGTATATTCTGAGGAGATTGTCTCTCCTTTCTCTCTTTTTGCTTTTTCCCCCATTTTCCAAGCATCAATAGCAAAATGAAAGGAGCGAGAGAATGAGACAGAGCACTTCTCCAGGACATTAGGCACCTCATATGTTTCTGTCCATTTGGCATCATGGCGTTCTCTAATTGAGCACGAATATTCTTTTTTTTTTTTTTTTCTTCCACTCTCTTCATAATGATTATGATGCTGAATGAGAGATGGCCCGAGTACACACACCTCTGGAATACCAAGCACCAGTAGGTTTAGATCTACATGCTTATTAGGTCAGGGAGGATGTGGGCTACCAGCATTGCCAGTGAAGGTCGTTGCTATTTTTTCCCCTTTCCAGTAACTAATCAGCCTAAAAGCTCTGCTTGTGAGGAGGTGCCCCCAATGGAATGCCTCATACATTAAGAACAGAAGCCCTGGTAGTTGGAAAAGTCCATGTGACCATGTCAGCTTTCATTTTTATTAAGACTTTAGGGGATTTTTAGGTTATTGAGGTTATTGAGGACTATGAATGCGCATGCTTGATCTGGGCTGGGTTTATTAGAAGGATGCCATGAGTGCAGTGAGCTGTGTGCCTTCAAGCACTTTAACGTCATTAAGAAAATGGGCATCCTGTTAAAGCCTCCTGTAAAGTTGAAGTCATGATTTCATATGTAAATGTCATGACAGACATTGGTGAACAGAAATGCATTGTGATCTACCAAACAACCGACTGTCCCACATGCATTAGTCTAGATTACTAGAAACTAACCCAGAGAGTGCAAACCTCTACCAAGGTAGCACGATCCTGAAAGTTTCCAATCCGTGCTTTACTTTAAGTTAAACATTTATTTGATTTTATGTAAAATAAAATATGGGCAGAATGTTGGTGTAGTGCTTAGCATGTCTGCCTCACCTTGAAAAGGACGTAAGGGTGAATGGTTATGTGTGGATCTGTCATTCTATTGGATATGTAATGATCTGGTGATCTGTTTAGGGCCTCACAGAAACAGCATTGGCTGAGATAAGCTTCAGCCTCTCTGACACTAATATGATTAAACAGTAATTCAAATGATTTTTTTTTTTTTTATGGTACATTATTAGTGGACCTGAATGCAGGGTTTAGTAAGATGATGCCTGTAAATTCCACAGCATTTAGGCTCTGTATTCTGTCTATAGATTGCTTAAGTAGATGTAGGCTTCATGATCCAGGTTACAATGTCATGTCTTAATTGGAGCTACATGGAACTGGACCTTGTGATTGACCTTGGGTGTCTCTCACACACACACACACACACACACACACACTCGTACAAGTTCATAATCCTTACCTACAGTAGTATGGGTATTCTTTGAGCACAAAGCGATGCTTCACCCCCCCCACCCCCAGTACTGTTGCTATTGACTGCATGTATGACCTCATTAAAAGTAGGTTAAAATGTATTTCACAAAGAACTGCAGGATATAGAGACAAAATCAGTACTTCTTCCCCAAAGACGACTGCTTTTGTTTGACCTATTGAAATTCTAAAGGTCTGGCATTCGCTGTTCTGGTCCACTTCATCTGAACACAAACCCGCAGGACTAAAGTCATGCCAAGTTATAGATGGCTGCAGCCGGAGTAAACATTTTGAGATTATACTTTATTATGCAGGTATCATAACAACCTCCTATCGCTAAAGCCATGCCACCAGTAAATGTCAGCCGATATCACGCCAAAAGAAAAAAGGGAAAAATATAAATCAAGCATTGCCTGTACAGCCACTGATTATTGCACTGAATAGAACTAAAAGCCATTGTTGTGGAAATATCATATTCTCTTGAACTGGCGGAAAAAAAAAAAAAGCTGTTGTTAAAAAGCTTCATCACAGACGCATCAAACTTATTCACAACTGTATTGATGTAAATTTATGCTTTTGTCTGCCTGCATTTTTTTTTTGTATGAACTTCTGTACTGTTCACATACTACTCGTAAGCTCTGAAGACTAGAGCCTATCTCAGCTTTCACTGGGTGAATCACAGTACACCCTGAACAGCTTGCCAGACTATCACAGAACAACACAGACACATTCATTCACACATCCACAACTAGAGGTAATTTTGAACAGCCAATCCGTGCAATGTACACACCTTTTTAATTTGTGAGCAAACGAGAGCACCCAGAGGAAACCCACACTAACACAAGAAGACGATTCAAACTCCACACAGAAATGTCTGAGCCAGTCAAACTCAGGACCCTGCTGTGAGGCTAATGTGTAACTCTACACCACTGTGCCACCCTGTACTGTATCGCTAATTGAAGACCTGGGTGCAAGAAGTAGAGTAGGCCCCCATTTTTCACGGGGTTTCAGTTCCGGCCATCCCGCGGATCAAGAAATTCCGCAAGTTATTTACCCGGAAGTTAAACCCTCTGTATCATATTACATGCGTGAATTATTAACGCGGAAGTAAAACACTATGTATGATATTACGTGCACTAAAATATGCTTCTTAAACACATTCTATAGACAGTCTTCCTCATTAATACAGAAATTATGCAGAAAAATGTAGTAATGATTAAGTAAAAACTTTTAAATTTTGTACTGTGATAATATTTATTAATATATAAACAGTATACAGTGTGTATATGTATATATTCATTCACTGCATAATGGCGCTGTACTGCAGCATAACTTTTTCCTTCCTGTATCATATCAAGCTGTTCTACTTTTTCATGTAGCGTCATTACCTTTTTCTGGCACTTAGACTCCTTACCAGAAGCCTGAGAGGATGCAGGGTGTTTGGGTGGCACAGAGCTTCACTGCTAATTAAAAACACAAAAAAAATGCACATTGACAACTTGTGCGCGAATGAGACAAAAGGGGCGTATACATCATCTCAACCAATCAGCAGGAGGGAGAGACAAAAGCTGTCAGCCATGGCTAAATTTGAATCACGTGCCAGTTATTTTCGGGTTTGTCGGCAATCCGCGAGTATGCGGGGGCACGAGCGCAAAACCGCAAATGCTCAAAGGCCTGCTGTACTTAAGTCACATTTTCCAATCCAATTTCTTGGGTAAAAGTACCAAAGTCAGGTAATTTTTTTTGTACAACATAACTAATCAAATAATAAAATGCAAGGGAGCATAACAGCAAAGACTAGCAATCAGAAACTGAGTGAAACGGCATTTCCGTGGTAAAAGTTCCGAAGTTTATGCATTTTATGGCAATAAGTACCAAAGTAAAGGTATTTAAATTTTTTTTGAAGTACCAAAGGCTGAAACTAATTTTCTTGGGTTTTTTTTTCATAATAAGGCATTATTTTTCCACAAAAACATGTCTGTCTACTTTGTATAACCTTTGAAACTAGCAGCAGGCAACACTGAATGTTATCTTTTAAAAAAATATATCTGCAGCATGTTTTCACAACTTTGACCCTTAATATCAAAGTGTTATTTCGTGAATAAAGTACTTCTTGAACTCGGGTCTTTAATTCCCGTACACTTTGCCATATAGAGTAAATGGATGTTCAACGAGGAGCAATATTTTCAGTTTGTGTGTCTCCGTTCACATGCGTTTCTTTTCCATTGCTCGTTTAGTGAATGTGGTCCTTGTCAGGCTGGGTCTGTTTAATTTGACAGAAATCTTTTGTGCATTCAGACATGGACCACATGAACAAAACTTCAACAGGCAAACAGTCTTCAATGCAAATGTGTCGGCTGGTTGTTGTGCGCTGGGCATGCATTTTGTTCACATCATGTACTTGTCAGTATGCATCCGTTGATGTCTGCTGGACCTGACTTGCAGCTTCACTATTACCTGACATGCACTGAAGAGCATATGTTCAGCAGACTGACAAGGAGTGCATGAGAACTTATGAATAACAGATGTGTGGCAGGGGTCCACAAGACAAAAGTAAAGACTTCCAAACACTTATGTACACATAACCGGTCTTCATCGGGCATCATAAAAACCTAAAGCAACAACAGAGACGACTTTCGCCACCTTTCCCGAAGGTTTTATTGGTCGGATGTCCATTTATGTTCTGCTGTTCAGCAGAGTGTGAGTGCTCCTTTAATGGACAGTAAATGTAAACATTCTTCCATACAGGGTATGTAATATCCGCAGAGACAAGCCAGTAATAATTATTGGGTTGTCTCTGCAGTTTTAGTCCTGTCCAATACCATCATGTCGGTCATTGCTTTCAAATCACACACGCGCACACACACACACACACACACACACACACACACATATATATATATATATATATATATATATATATATATATATATATATATATATATATATATATATATATATATATAAAATGATATCGTATTTTACAGTCTATAAAATGTCTGGAAGAAATAGCTTCATATAGTATTCTTCCTCTCTGGAGAGCCGAATTGTTAAAGATTTTGATATATTGTTTTGGCCGGTATGGCAGCGTAGTAGTTATGTCTGCCTCACAGCAAGAAGGTCCTCAGCTCGAGTATCAAGATTGACCGTTTCTGTGTAAGGTCTGCCTGTTTTTCTCATGCTTGCATGGGTTTCCTCTGGGTATTCCAGTTTCCTCCAACAGTCCAAATACATTCACATTAGATAAATTAGCTATTCCAAATTACCCCAAGTTGTGGAGATGATCGTGAATTGATGTGTGTGTATGTGTGTGTGTGTGTGTGTGTGTGTGTGTGTGTGTTGACCCTTGTGATGGTTTGGTGAGCTGTTCTGGGTACACCCTGCCATTAACCCAGAGTTTGCTGATATAGGCTCCTGCCTCCTCACAACCCTAAACAACATGCGGACTCTACACGGAAACGCCTAATCCCGTGACTCAAACCCAGGGTCTTCTTGTTGTAAAAAACTGTGCTGCCCAACTTAAGATGATCAAAATAAATACATTTTTTTAAAAATAGTTTATTGTACGAGTGTAACGGAACTCCTGAGCAGAGCACTCCAAGCATGGAACATGATTTGGATGGTTGTCCAGCATCCATGCCACAGCAAACAAAGTAAAGCTACAATGATGCTCAGTTAATACTGATTGGCTCTTATGTATTGCTCACGTGTATTACGATGGGCAGCAATTTTAAAATAATTTGTTCATATATTAATAAGAAAACTAATAAAAAAAAAAACAAATGGCTCATACACCACTGTTCAGACTCCCACAGAATAAAAACTATAAAATCTAACATAGATCGTTAGTCAAACTAAAAGCAACGTGAAATATTAATGGTGGCACAGAACCTGAGCTTGTTATACAGATAATTAAAATAACAAGACAGGCGAGACAAAGCAATCTCAGTGTTAACCCTTCTTCTAACTCCGGGTTTAACCCCCACCCCTTTGAGTCAGTATTAGAGAAGCAAAGCACAGATACTTCTCTATTTCCTGAAGTGCTGCAGGATCTTCTTCTTCTTCTTTTACTTTCGGCTGCTCCCTTCAGGGGTCGCCACAGCAAATCATCCGCCTCCATCTCACCCTGTCCTCTGCATCTTCTTTTCTGACTCCAACGACCCTCATGTCCTCCTTCACCACATCTATAAATCTCTTCCTCGAAGGCCTTCCTCGAGGCCTTCTGCCTGGTAGTTCCAACCTCAGCATCCTACTGCCAATATACTCACTATCCCTCCTCTGTACATGTCCAAATCATCTCAATCTAGCCTCTCTGACTTTGTCTCCAAAACATCTTACATGGGCTGTCCCTCTGATATACTCATTTCTGATCCTATCCATCCTCGTTACTCCCAGAGAGAACCTCAACATTTTCATCTCCGCTGCCTCCTGCCTTTTCCTCAGCGCCACTGTTTCTAAGCCATACAACATCGCTGGCCTCACCACCGTCTTGTACACTTTTCCCTTCATTCTTGCTGACACTCTCCTATCGCACATCACACCGGACACTTTTCTCCAACCATTCCAGCCTGCCTGCACACGCTTCTTCACCTCTTTTCCACACTCTCCATTGCTCTGGATTGTTGAGCCTAAGTACTTAAAATCCTCCACCTTCGTTATCTCTGCTCCCTGTAACATCACCGTTCCTCCTGGGTCCTTCTCATTCACACACATGTATTTTGATTTTCTGAGGCTAACCTTCTCCTTTCCAGGGCATACCTCCACCTCTCTAGATTTTCCTGCACTTGTTCTCTGCTCTCACTACAGATCACAATGTCATCTGCAAACATCATAGTCCATGGAGATTCTTGTCTCACCTCATCTGTCAGCCTGTCCATCACCATAGCAAACAAGAAGGGGCTCAGAGCTGACCCTTGATGCAGTCCCACCTCCACCTTGAACTCTTCTGTCACACCGACAGCACACCTCACCACTGTCTTACATCTCTCATACATGTCCTGCACCACTCTAACATACTTCTCTGCCACTCCAGACTTCCTCATGCAATACCACAGTTCTTCTCTCGGCACCCTGTCATATGCTTTTTCCAGATCCACAAAGGCACAATGTAGCTCCCTCTAACCTTCTCTGTACTTCTCTATTAACATCCTCAAAGCAAACACTGCATCTGTGGTGCTCTTTCTTGGCATGAAACCAAACTGTTGTTCACAAATGCTGACCTCTGCCCTTAGTCTAGCTTCCACTATTCTTTCCCATAACTTCATCGTATGGCTCATCAACTTTATCCCTCTGTAGTTGCTGCAACTCTGCACGTCTCCCTTGTTCTTAAAAATGGGCACCAGCACACTTCTCCTCCACTCATCTGGCATTTGCTCACTCTCTAGGACCTTGTTGAATGTTCTTGTCAGAAAATCTACTGCTACCTCTCCTAGACACTTCCATATCTCCACAGGTACATCATCAGGACCAACTGCCTTTCCATTCTTCATCCTCTTCAATGCCCTTCTTGCTACATCCTGCTCCTCAATGGTCACCTCTTCTACTCTTTTTTTTCTCTCTCATTTTCCTCATTCATCAGCTCTTCAAAGTACTCTTTCCATCTTCCCAGCACACTTCTGTCATCAGTCAATACATTTCCCTCTCTGTCCTTTATCAATCGAACTTGCTGCACGTCCTTCCCATCTCTATTTCTCTGCTGTGCCAACCTGTATAGATCATTTTCTCCCTCTTTACTGACCAACCTATCAAACAAGTCATCATACGCCCTCTGTTTGGCCTTAGCCACTGCTACTTTCGCCTTACGCTGTGTCTCCCTGTACTCCTGTTTACTCTCTTCTGTCCTCTCTATGTCCCACTTCTTCTTAGCTAACCTCTTCCTTTGTACACACTCATGCACTTCCTCATTCCACCACCAAGTCTCCTTATCTACTTTCCTTCCAGAGGACACACTAAGTACTCTCCTACCTGTGTCCCTGATCACATTTGCTGTGGTTGTCCAGTCATTTGGAAGCACTTCCTGGCCACCCAAAGCCTGTTTCAACTCCTCTTTGAAGACAACACGACACTCTTCCTTTTTCAACTTCCACCACTTTGTCTTCTGCTCTGCCTTTGCCTTCTTCACCTTCCTCACCATCAGCGTCATCCTGCATACCACCATCCTATGCTGTTTGGCAACACTCTCACCTGCTACTACTTTGCAGTCACTGACTTCCTTCAAATTACATCGCCTGCACAAGATGTAGACTACCTGTGTGCTCCTACCTCTGCTTTTATAAGTCACCCTATGCTCCTGTTTCTTCTGGAAGAAAGTATTCACCACAGCCATTTCCATCCTTTTTGCAAAATCTATCAACATCTGTCCTTCTGCGTTCCTGTCCTGGATACCAAACCTGCCCATCACTTCCTCGTCTCCTCTGTTGCCTGCACCAACATGTCCATTGAAGTCTGCACCAATGACCACTCTTTCACCTCTGGGGGTACTCTGCATCACTTCATCTAACTCACTCCAGAATCTCTCCTTTTCTTCTAGCTCACATCCTGCCTGTGGGGCATAAGCACTAACAACATTGAGCATTACACCTTCAATTTCTAACTTGAGACTCATCACTCTGTCTGACACTCTTTTCACTTTTATAATATTCCTGACAAACCCCTCCTTCAAGATGACTCCTACTCCATTTCTCTTCCCATCCACACCATGATAAAATAGCTTAAACCCTGCTCCTAAGCTTTTAGCTTTGCTACCTTTCCACCTGGTCTCCTGAACACACAGTATGTCCACCTTCCTCCTCTGCATCATGTCAGCCAGCTCTCTACCTTTTCTTTGCATAGTTCCAACATTCAAAGTCCCCACTCTCAGTCCTAGACTCCTGCCTTTCCTCTTCTCTCTCTGCCTACGGACACGCCTCCCACCTCTCCTTCTTCGACGTCTTCGACCAACAGTAGTCCAATTTCCATCAGCACCCTGTTGATTGACAGCACTGATGGCGGTCGTTGTTAACCCGGGCCTCGACCGATCTGGTATGGGGGTAATACTTCTGATTTGCATCATAAAAGTTTGGCATTGGTTTTACGTCGGATGCCCTTCCTGACACAACCCTCTGCATTTCTCCGGGCTTGGGACCGGCATGAGGGGGAGAGACACTGGTTAGTGCCCCCCCACCTCATGGCTGCAGGATGCAATCTGTAAATTCACACTACATTCACTAGTGCTAAAACCTCTCTCTCTCTCCTCTCTGTTCAAAATACAATGCGAGCATCATTCTCTCTTTTGTTTCACCACACATTCACCTTGTGCGCTCACAATGGCAAGCTGTTATATTTTTTAAAAGAGCTGCAGTCCTCCAATGACACCAGCCTAGGACACTTATCAATAGATGTAATTTCTGAAGCTCTATTTTTAGACATAGTTTACCGGTCTTTACAGTACTATAGGTAATGACGTATAGATGAAAAATCAATCAATCAATTTCTAATTCTGATTGGTAGAACAGCCTCAATTCATGGTGGCATACAGTCCATAACATGTTGAAAGCCCTAAGACCTCACACTGTGTGTGAAATTCAGCACTGTCTGAAATACAGTCCGTCTGGCACCAACAACCTTCTCCATGGCAACCATCATCTCAATTCTGATGTTAGATGTGAATTTTAACTGAGGCTTGTGACCTGTATGCTTTTATGCATTGCTCTGCTGTTACATGACTGGCTAATTCGTTAAAATGAGCAGGTGTACAGCCAGTTTAAATCCTCTAGAGTTACATGAGAGTGATGTGGGGGGAAATAGTGAGCGGCACTAGTGCGGACAGAAACACCTTGTTGATGAGAGAGGTCAGAGAAAAATGGCTGGACTGGTTTAAACTGACAGGAGGATTACATTACCTGAAATAACCAACAGAAGAAGTCCACATCGAGTTATGCTCCTGTCAGCCAAGGGCATGAATCTGAGGATACAGTGAGCACAGGCACAACAAAATTGAATAGATGAGGACTGGAAGTACTCTTGCTTGGTCGGATCAAGGTCAATTTCTACTGTAACATTTGGATAGGAGGGTCAGAATTTGGTGTACACATGTTAAGTGTATGGACCTTGCCTTATGTTAACAGTCTGGGTTGATGGTGGTTGTAAAATGTAAATATTTGCCACTTAAAAGTACAGTGTATAATATTTTGAAGAAGTTCGGTCTATCATTAATGAATATTTTATTTAATTTGTAATCATTAAAAAAAGTTCTCAGAACAGTATAATAATCTATCTATTCCTACCTTGGAAATGGTCCCCTCTCAAGGAGGCCACCATCTAGCATGAAGCTACTTGCTAACCACGATGCCACCATGCCAACCAAGATGTCCCTAGATGTAGCTAAATCTTACACACCATACCTTTAATACCAATGGAGAATATTTTTTATGTAGCACAGTCTACTTGTGTAATGTCCCAGCCCGAAATGCTCCATGTCACAAAGCACAAGTCGTCTCAAACCGATGCCATAATTAATGGTACATTTAATACAGTGAGTTCGGTGTATTAAATAGTCTCACCTGTCACAATTTATGAATTCAATAGCACATCTCTGGGATGTGGAAAAATTTGAGATTTGCAGCATGAATGTGCAGCTGACAAATGTAGAAACATTCCTTTGATATTTTGGTCCAACATGTTATGGAAGCACTACGAGGAAGATTGCCCTGAGCACAAAGGGAGATTCTTACCAAAATGAATATGTTGTCCTTAATAAAGTGTTTGAAGGTTTTTTTTCTTTGACATAGTTCTGTGGCATAGTGATTAAAGTAAAATCTTTCTCAAAAAAAAGAAGGTTCTGGGTTCGAGCCTCGGACTTGGTGAGGATGTTTCTGTGTGGAGTTTGCATGTTCTCCCTGTGTTGGTGTGGGTACTTCAGTTTCCTCCTACAGTCCAAAGACATGCGTGTTAGACTAATCAGCTGTTTCAAATTGCACAGTATGATACCTTGGGGGGGTGCGGTGTGATGCCGGGGTGGAGCGTGTATGACCCTGGGGAACATGCTTTTCTGGAATTGTGTATGAGAATTAGGTGTAATTGCACCTCCACTCCAGTAGTTGGCAGGGCGCTCTCATTGTCGCGCTATGGTGTAGCGGTTTTTTTTGCACGAGCAAACGTTATGACGTGCAGCAAACAATCCCTCGAGAAACAACACAAAAAATTTCTAACAGGAACAAAGAGAAACGTGGAGAGAGACGGCGATATTAACACATAAGTGAGTTAAATGAGTTTAAATAAGGATGTATTTATTTTTATTTCAGGCACATTGTTGCACTTTAAATCTTTTCCATTACAGATTAAAAAACAATGTTAATGAAGTTTTCCTTTATTGTAAGTTGAACTATATTTCTTTCTTTTTTGTTTTTTAATGTGAAGAAAGATGCAATGTTATGCAGAGGTGTACTAATAACAATTTTAAACACAAATAATACTATTTGTAGTCACTCGCGTGGTGGTGGTGGGGGTGTGAAATATTTTTTTCTTCCTAGGGGGGGCGCCACAGAAAATAATTGAGAAGAACTGCCCGAGGCATAAGTGTGAGTGTGAAAGGTCGTGTGTGTTTTGGCCTGGTATGCTGTTCAGGGTGTAACCTTGCCTTCATCCTGAGTTATCTGAGATGAACTTCATCCTCCCTCCGACCCTAATAGATTGAATGAGTGAGCAGTGAGAGGTCACCGTACATCGGTGTACACCGTACTCTTATTGTACAATTGATTCATGCATTTTCATTTTATGCTTAAAATTGTGTTGTTTAGTTTCCTGATCATTGATAGTTTCAAGCATTTATTTTTACAAGAAAAGATTTATAGATAAAATGAATAAATGAATGAATGAACTTGGATAAAGCAAGATGATAAATTATGTTTTCACAAAACACCAAGAGTGGTTAAAAGTATTTCTAATATGCTGAAAAATTAAGATGATCGCTGTGTTTATATGCCAAGTTGGCATGTGGGTTTCCTCAGGGTCCTTCGGTTTCCTTCCATAATCTAAAGATATGCACATTAGGCTATTTGGTCTTTCCAAATTGCCCCTTGGTGTGAGTATGACGGTGAATCGTTGTCTGTGTTAGCCAGGCTGATACATGGATCTCATCCAGGTTCGGCCGAGAGAGACTCAGTACCTTAATATGGTAAAGCGATATGGCAGAGGAATGAATGATAAGAGGATTGGTTTTGAATGGAAAAGTAGATTTGTATGGTGTGTTCTCAGCCCCCTTCTCTTCTCCCTATTTACAAACGACTGTTCCCCCACTCACACCAGCAACACCATCATCAAATTCGCCAACGACACCACCGTCATAGGTTTGATTACGGATAGCAAGAGTCAACCTACAGAAAGAAAGTGCAGCATCTGCGGCGATGGTGCGACAATAAAAATCTGGAACCTAATGCATCCAAAACCAAGAAGATGATGATGGACTTCCGGAGAGCAAAACAAACTGAGCAGTCTGCCATCTATATTGAAGGAAAGAATGTAGAGTAGAGTGCTTCAAGTTTCTTGGAGTCTAGATCTCTGCTGACTTCAACTGGACCATAAATATCTCCCACCAGGTGGGAAAAGTGCAACAAAGGATATACAGTGGTACCTCACCTTACAAAATTAACCCGTTCTAGAGCCTTTTTCTTAACCAGGATTTTTCGTAAATTGAACCGCATTTTACATGTAAATCATCTGATTCGTTCCAAGGCATTCAATAGTACCCCCTAAACCCTTTAAAAATTATAAAAGTATACCTTTTAAGACCTCCTCCTGCTTCAATATCGTACCGAAGGTAGATGGGTTTGGCCATATTCCTTTGCGATAGCACTCAAGCCTGTTTCTTCTTCTCACTCGCACCGGAAGTCACATGCGCGTGTGCCCGTGTGTGTGTGTATGCGCCCGCGTGTGTTGACCATGTCTTCTTAGCAGAGTTATAATCTTACAAATGTTTAAGGAAGGTTAAAAGCCTGAGTCAAGAAATAAAGCACGAAACAACAGTAACTCTGTCCTTTACACGAAAAGCATTATAGTCAATGGGAGGGAGCTGCGTCATCCCTGCTAGCCAATGGGAGGCCAACGGGGTGGGATGTTGGGAGATAGCCAATAAGAGGGAGCTACGTCATCCCTCCTAGCCAATGGGAGGCCAGCGGGGCAGGGTGTTGGGGGATAGGCAATGGGGAGGTAGCTGTGTCATCCCTCCTAGCCAATAGGAGGCCAGCGGGGTGGGATGTTTGAACGTCATTGATGGGCGAGCAGCTCGTGCATTGTTTGAATGGCGCGTTTTAATGTTTGAATGGTGTGTTTGAATTTTTCTGATGGCGCTTTCGTAACGTGAACTTGTTAAGTATCCAGAGACAAAAATATTACGGAAATGCATTTTGTAACCTGCATTTTTCGTTTGGTGAGACTTTTGTAAAGTGAGCTACCTCAGAAAACTCTGCGAAACCTGTCTACCTGTAAAGTAGTGACTTGTTTCTCACTGACAAACTTTTACTGCTCTGCCATCGAGAGCCTCCTGACCTACTGCTGTACAGTGTGGTTTGGCAGCTGAACTGCAGAGGACAGGAAGGCCTTGCAGCGGGTGGTGAGGACGGCAGAGCGGGTAATTGGAACTACATTACCCTCCCTCAGTGACATTTACACTGACAGACTTCAGAGGAGAGCCAGTGGAATTATCAGGACCCACACACCCCGTACACCCCCCACCCCACCCCCTCTCCCCTCCGGAAAAAGGTACACAACACTAAAAACAAAAACTAATGGACTCAAGAGCAGCTTTTACGGAGAAGTTGTTAAACATCTAACCACAATATCATTACCATGACTACCGTCGCACACACTGACTGAATAAACATCATTGAAACCATCGTCCTGGACAGTGCAATTCTCATGTATAGAGAAGGTCTCGAACATCATGACATTTTAGCACCATACACCATATAATTAAAGCTCTACCTCTTACCCAGTGTGTTTCATACAACTTTGACATTTCATTCATCCTTCTGTGAATATTTATATAGTCTGTAAATATGTGGATAGATATACAGTGATCCCTCGCTACTTCTTGCTTCAGTTTCTGCAGCTTCACTGCATCATGGGTTTTTCAAAAATATTCACAAAAAAAAGGAAATTAAAGAAAAATAGGTGGAAACTTAAGGAAAATACGCAAAACAAGGCCAATTATGCAAAAAAAAAACCAAAACCCCCCAGCAAAACTACTTACATTTTTATGTGAGGTGCGCATCTGTGTGTGTGTGCGCATGTGTCTGTATGTGTGTGTATTTAAATTTTATTTACATATTATGCATTATTTTTGAATGTTCAATTGTTATTATAAGCATTTACAGCATTGAATATGTATTTATTGATATTATATACATGTATACGGGGCAGTGGTGGACTAGTGGATAGGGTGCAGGATCGCTGATCCTAGGGTTAGGGGTTCGAGTGCAGCTAACTGGGTTATCAAAGGCGGGCCATGTCTGTCACTGTCTATGGTGAGAGATTCATGTAAAAGAACCATTGCTGACTTTCATAAAGAGGAGCTGCAAAGCCATCAGTGTGTTTCTGCCCCTTGCTAAAGGGTTGTGACAGGAAGGGCACCCGACGTAAAAACCTCTGCCAAATCAAACATGCGAATCAGATGATTGGCTGTGGCGACCCCTGAGAAAGGGAAAAAGCCGAAAGGAAAAGAATAATACAGTATAGGATATATAGTATGTATATGTATAACATGTGTATGTAGGTTTATGCATATGTCGTTTGTGCATTTTCTTTTTATAATTGCTGCTAAACAAGATTAAGAGAATAAGAGCCGCTAAACTGATTTTTATTATTCATGCAACAGTTGACAATAGAGATCTGTTATCTAAAAAAAATTCAGGGGAACATAAATAAAAGAAGTGTGTATGGATACCCTGCTTGTGTCTTATCACATACCATAATTCATATTGATTGATAGAAGGCAAAGGCGTTCCGTGTAAAAGAATCATATATCCAGGCTGTAGTGTAGCTCAGAGCTTCCTCAGAAACAAAGCATTGACAGATTGCCAGTCTGTGGGAGTAGAGTTCATTCAGAGACTAACATTACTCTGCAGCACCCTCACTGCAGCCTGCTTGAGTCTATAATGCAGAACACAAAGAATCAGGAAGCAGTCACTTTGGAGCAGTCTATCCAAATCCTATTACTGAAACACCCGTGCGCTGCAGTTTTTACTGTTCTCACACATTAGCCAATCGTATTACCTAATTATATAATAAACCATGGATGAATTGGGTAGGTTGTACTACAGCAGGATGCACAGGATTACAGTGCAACGACTAATACACACCGGCATGTAACCAAACTACCTGTTTGAAATCCAGACTCACCTGTTCATGGAGATCTTTCACCCTCTATCAGATGTTGATGAATAGCATGACCGCATGTTCTAAGATGGATCCGTTGGGAGCCGTTGCTTTAATAATTAAACAAAAAAGAGGTGCACAGGTTCGAATTTTTAAAATATTTATTACATTTGCACCTGAATTAAGTCATGGTGTTGTGCACTCACTCGTCAAACCTTGAGGTGGGAACCTGACACTGTAGTGGATTACAGTACTAGAATCGGAAGGTTAAATATTGTGGGGGGGGGAAACACTCAGGATTGCTCAGGGGGAAATATTCCCATTAAGGAGGATTTAACATTCTCACTTTCTCACTCATTTACTTGACATTTATCCTATTTGGGCCTTGGGAAGGCTGGAGCCTATTTCAGGCAACACGGAGTGAAACCGGGGTACACCCTGAGCAGCTCGCCATCACAGGACAACACGCACAACCATTCACACTTACGCTCACTCTGAGTCAGTTTGGAACAACTAATGTGATATTACATTTTTTTTGGACTGGTGGAGGAAACCAGCATACCCAGAGGAAACCTACAAAAGCTACTGATAGAACATATAAACTCCGCATAGGAACGCTCGATACTGGGAATCAAACTCATGACCTTGTTGCTTTGAGGTAGACATGCTAGTCTCTGCACCACTGTACCACCATGGTTAGTTATTCCAATGATGAAATATCATTTAATTTACCAACTATCACTTCTTCCTTTATTAGGGTTGCAGAGGCTGGAGCCTATCCCAGCCAATTCTTTTTATCCTAATATATATATATATATATATATATATATATATATATATATATATATACACACACACTATAAATACAGGGATCCCTCACTTTGCACGGTTAATTGGAACCAACCCCCCATCATGACTGTCGAATTCCACGAAGTAGGATCGACCCCTCTGACTAACATATACGTACATGTATATGTGTATACAATATCAATAAATACATATTTAACAGTGTAAATGCTTATAATAACAAACATTCAAAAATAATGTAGAAGATGTAAATAAAATATGAATACACACAAATACACATACTTTTTTTTTTTGTGAGGTGCGCATCTGAGTGTGTGCATATGCCTCTGTGTGCACGCACACACACTCAGATGTGCATCTCATATAAAAAATGTAAGTAGTTTTAATGGGGTTTTGGATTGTTTTTTTGGTTTTGTTTGTTTGTTTAGGGTTTTTTTGCATAATTGGCCTTGTTTTGTGGCATTTTCCTTAACTTTTCCCCTATTCTTCCTTAATTTCCTTATGTTTTAATTCAATGAATATTAAAAAAAAAAAATGCACTGAAGCCATATGAATTGAAGCGCGAAGTAGCGAGGGATCTCTGTGTGTGTGTGTGTGTGTATATGTATATATATATATATATATATATATATATATATACTGTCTGTCTTCCTTTCGGCATTTACCCTTTTACTCAGGAGTCGCCACAGCGAATCATGTGATTCACACGTTTTTTGATTTTTGGCAGAGGTTTTTACGTCGGATGCCCTTCCTGTCACAACCCTTTTTAGCAAGGGACAGAAACACGCTGACGACTTTGCAGCTACTTTTTACGAAAGTCAGCAATGGTTCTTTTACATGCCTCTCACCATAGACAGTGACAGACATGGCCCGCCTTTGATAACCCAGTTAGCTGCACTGGGGGGGACAGTGACAACCTTGTGGAGAGTGGGACTCGAACCCCCAACCTTTAGATCAGCGATCCAGCGCCCTATCCCACTAGTCCACCACTGCCCCTTATATATATTATATATACTGTATATATATATTATATGGATGATGGTGGTGGTGGTGGTGATGATGCGGGGACAATCCTGTGACATATCATTGAAACTCATATCAAAATGGCACCCCACCCCCACCCCCCGTGATCTTTAGTAGAAAATAAATTACGGAAATAGAACAAATAATATAAAGAAGGCTACTGGGCTTATATTCAATTCCCTTGTTTTGCCCAAGACTCTATTGTACAGTGTGTAAGTTCACACATTGGTTGAAAACATTTGAACAAGACTGTGATCCCTAAAGTGGACACTTATATCCTAAAAATGTGTACTCCGAAAACTTTTTCATTGCTCTGAAGTGCAGCCACCTCAAAGGTAAACAGACCTTTGGCAAGTATATGTAGAAATCACAAGGGGGAACTGCTTCAGGAAACTCATATTACACAACATATTGCAATAGTTCACTTCTCGCAGGTTCATGGATTCAGTGTCAAGTCACTTTCTCAGTGCAGATGCCTCGCTCGAGTTCGCTCGGAACTCGGTTTGAACACTTTCTCACCTCAACCGCAGATTTTCACCCCAAATGGAATTGCTACGTTCTCACCAAACTCTAACAAATCACAGCAATGAAGAAAACACAGCATGTTTTTTTTTGTTTGTTTGTTTGTTTCAAACAAAATAAACACAGGATATGCAAATTTACTTGACACACCTATTTTGTTTTGTGAAATGTTCACACGTGCCTCTCTCTCTCTCTCTCTCTCTCTCTCTCTCTCCATGATTCATCTTTGCAAGAGCAATTTATTTGGTGTTGTCATTTAATTAGTTTTTCAGACACCTTTATTATATCTGTTAAGTGCAGGATGATCCGTGATTATTAGCATGCCAACTAGCAACAGCAGTGCAGAAACAATTTATGGCCAGCCACAAAAGTGGGCTGGAAAAAAAGGCCAGGAGATTTAAAGGGTACCTGTGGTGAATTAGTGTTTCTAGCTTTCAAAAACAATCATGTATGACATCAGCGGTTCCTTCCAGCAGCATCAATCCGTGCCCGTTTTCAAGATGGGCGTGAGTGTTACGACACTTGGCATCCTCAGAGATATGTTGCCTTTCTGATTGGCTGGGCTATGCCACTGACCCGTTTAACATAATAGATTATCATCCAGTGTGGAGCTGCACAAACAACAAGCCATAGAATCACGGAAAACATTTCTTTTTGTTCCTAAACAAACCGACAACAGAGTTGACAAAACTTTATTAGCATCATCCATTTTGGATTTACCATCACACAAATCCCTGGTACCGTTGTTATCCTCGGAGTCACTAAACTGTACAGTAAACTGTCTCAAAAAGAGATATTAAAAACGGCAGTTCAGCACACCGTGAGCAAACCATTTGATAAAATTATCAGTTTTTTGTTTTTTTTATGGTCATTCGTTAAAATAAGTGGCTGTAGTGCTTAAATGTAGTACATGTGCACAGGTTATGATGTAAGGATGTCACCGCTTTTTAATATTTTTCAACAGGGACCCAGGAAGTGATAATCCAACCCCAATTCCAAAATGTTTGGAAGCTATGTGAATGTTAATAAAAATAGAATATTGTTATTGAAAAATATTATGATCCCATATCCGCAATAGAATGTTGTTAGTGAGACTTTTAGTAATTTATGGGAGAAAAAAAAAATCTAATTTTAAATTTGATGGCAGGAACATGTTTCAAAAATTGAGACAAGTGCAACAAAGGGCTGGAAATTAAGTGGTCCTAAACACAAACGGCGGGAAAACATTTTTTGCACCTAATTTGTGTAATTTTGTACACACACAGTAATTACTGCAAGCATTCCTGAGCAAATGCAGTGTTTCGCATGACACAATCATGCCCGTTTTCTATGTAATGTTACCTGAGTGTCCAAAGATAATTCATTCATTCATTTTCTGAGCCGCTTAATTGTAATTAGGGTCACGGGGAGGCTGGTGCCCCTCTCAGCCGACTCTGGGTGAGTGAGGTGTACACCCTGGACAGCTCGCCAGGCCATCGCAAGGCAGAAACACATTGACGGCTATGCAGCCTACTCTTTATGAAAGTCAATAATAGTTTTTACATTCCTCTCACCATAGACAGTGAGAGACATGGCCAGCCATTGATAACCCAGTTAGCTGCACTGGGGATCCAAAGATAATTGGTAGCCAATATTAATTTGCAGTTGTGTCCATGGGTGGCAAGGTGGTGTCTTGGTTCACACCACTGCACAAATGTACATTTTACCGCAAGAAAGTCCTGGATTTAAGCCCCAGATTTGGTAAGGGTGTTCCTGTGTAGAGTTTATATGTTACTGTATGTGGTTTTCATGCTTATGTAGTTTTCTTTCAGGTATTCTGGTTTCTTCCCATACTACAAAGACATGCATTAGGCTAAGTGGCTGTTCCAAATTGTCCCTAGGTTAGAGTGAGTGTGAATGGCTGTGTATTTTGGCCCTGCAATAGTCTGGTGAGCTGTTCAATGTGTACCACACCTTCCCCCTGTGTCAGCTGAGATTGGCACAGCCTACTAACAACCCTAGTAGGAATAAGAGCTTTGGCAGCCTTGTCCATTGCACATAGAGATTGCTCTAGATTCTCAGAATAGTTTGATGATATATATTGAAGATGAAGAAGTATGAAAGATGAAATATTCAAAGTCTGAACTGTGCCGAGGTTCTTTTTAATATCATCAATCATATTACTGACCCGTTACTAATTAAGCAAATTAGTTCAAAAATATTTTCTTTTTATTACCACTCACTTTTCCAGCCTTATGTTTTCAAAGTTCCAACTTTTTTGAGATGTGATGTTGTTTTAAAAGGAAATGAAACCCAAACTTAATAAAAGTTTGCATGCAGTCTGTTTCTACTGAATATCATTAATGGAAAGCTTAAAAAAAGCACTTACTCTGCACACAGGGAGGGCAACATTCTTATGCAAAAAGTAGCTAAAGGTCACATGGTGATGTTTTTGTAGACTGCATGGAACTAATTTGCATGCGAGCACTTGGTGCAGTATTCTTTCTTTTATGAACAAGTGCACACTTTTATGAACAAGTGCACACTTTTATGAACAAGTGCACACTTTTATGAACAAGTGCACACTTTTATGAACAAGTGCACACTTTTATGAACAAGTGCACACTTTTATGAACAAGTGCACACTTCTTTTAATGTATGCAAACAGACTTGTGTATGATTTGTAATTGAGCCTACGTCATTTAATTTTATTTAGAAGTTCACTAGTTTATGTGTAATTTGGGCAGTGGTGGTCTAGTGGGAGAGGGCGCTGGATTGCTGATCCAAAGGATGGGGATTCGAGTCCCACTCTCCACAGGGTTGTCACTGCCCCCCACCCCCCACCCCCCCAGTGCAGCTAACTGGGTTATCAAAGGTGGGCCATGTCTCTCACTGTCTATAGTGAGAGGCATGTAAAAGAACCATTGCTGACATTCGTAAAGAGTAGGCTGCAAAGTCGTCAACGTGTTTCTGTCCCTTGCTAAAAAGGGTTGTGACAGGAACGGCATCCAACGTAAAAACCTCTGCCAAATCAAACGTGCGAATCAGATGATTCGCTGTGGCGACTCCTGAGTAAAAGGGAAAAAGCCTAAAGGAAGACAGACAGACTAGTTTACGTGTAATTTGTTACTTTAATATCTGTATACTGTTATATTTGTCATTAACATGCCTTATATAAACTGCTTGATTCAGATCTTATTCTTGTGATTTCTCACACTTGCAAGGGAAACAGCAGCCCTTTCAAATTGGCTAATGCAAACTATCAAATGAATTTTACACAGCAAGTTTAAAACTGGTCACACTGTCATTGCCACATGGGTGTTGAAGTCTCCCAGTAATGCAGGAGTCCCCAGGAGGGTTGTTCTCCAACACACACCCCTAAAGACACTAAAAATTGTGGGAACTCTGAACTGTCACTTGATGCATAAGCACAAACAACAGTCATGACCCATGTCCCCCACCTGAAGTCAGAGGGAGGCTACCCTTTTCATCAACCAGGGAGAACTCAAACATTTAGGCTTCAGCTGCCACCCAACTCCCAGCACACCTGATGCCTATAGCCTCTACCACCTACCACAGGTGGTGGGTCCATGGGAGGGCAGACCCATGTCTTCTTTTCGACCTGGGCCTGGCCAGGCTCCATCGGCAAAAGCCAGACCACCAGGCGGTTTGCCTTTGAGCCCTTCCCCCAGGCCTGACTCCAGGGGGGGACCCTGGTAACCCACATCCAGGCAAAGGAAACCATGTCCTTTTGTCTTTAGGTGCAGCGGCGGCATTGAGGGGTCTGGGGGTTTTGGCCATAGGATCTCGTCTCTGCTTTTTGCGGGTTGACGTTGTCCTTTTGACTTCATCGATCCAGGATCTCCAACTCTCATTGGAGCAATTTGCAGCTGAGTGCAAAACAGCTGAGATAAGAATCAGTACCTTCAAATCTAAGGCCATGGTTCTCCGACAGAAAAGTATGGAAAGCACCCTCCGGGTCTGGAATGAGGTCTGTTCCAAGTAGAGGCGTTCAAGTGTCTCATGGGGCTTGCTCACGACTGAGGGAAAATTAAAGCTTGAGAACCACGGGCGAATTGCTGCAGCCTTTGCTGTAAAGCGGAGCTTGTACTGGTCCTTTGTGACCAAGGGCCTGAGACGCAGGGGAAAGCTTTCAATTTACCAGTTGATCTACATTCCAACCCTCACTTATGGTCACAAGCTATGGGTATTGACCAAAAGAACAAGATCATGGATACAAGCGACTGAAATGTACCTCTTTTGCAGAATAGTTGGGCTCTCCCTTTGAGATGGGGTGAGAACCTCATCCATCCTGGAGGGGCTTGGAGTACAACCACTGCTTCTCTGTATTGAGACTCAAGTTGAGGTGGCTCGGGCATCTGATCAGAATGCCTCCTGAACACCTACCTGGTATGGTGTTTCAGACATGTCAAACTGGGAAGAGACCCCGGGGTCGACACAGAACACGCTGGAGGGACAATGTCCCTCGGCTAGTCTTGGAACGCCTCAGTGTCCCCACCTGGAAGAGCTGGAGGAAGTGGCTGGGGAGAGGGCTATTTGGACCTTACTGCTTAGGTTGCTGCTCCCATAACCCGACGCCCGTTTAAGCGGGAGATGATGATGATGATGAAGTTCAAAAGTGCAAGTAAAAGACATCTGATAATGAAAACATGTGCATTCATGTGTAACAGGAGAGTTTGGAAGGCTTGCCTTTTATTTCATTTTAAAGTTTAAAATTATCTTACTTTTTTATAAAATTGTAAAATGTCTCACTCTCAAGATTTCATGTTCTGTCGCGAATTGAATCTTTTGTTTATCAGATTTGCCAATCATTGTATTCCATTTTTATTTATATATTACAGTCTCATAACTTTTTTGGAATTGGGGTTGGAGTAAGGTTTGAACTAGAGTGCCGACTGGTGTGACACTTTGCTTGTACAGTATTGAACTATGAAATTCGCTAAAAGAGGTGTGTTATTTTGATATAAGTAGTCAGAAGCAGCTAATCAAGCAAAATTAAATACTTAGCTCACCTTTAACCAAAGATATAGTTGAATGCCTCTAAATATATTTATATTTGTCTTACCCAAACAATGAAACAGTAAGATCCCAAAACTGTTGTAATACCCCCATTTCACTGGACTACGGCATGCAAGGATCGTAGCGAAAACACAGTCTACAGAAGAGCTTCGGCATTTTTACACGGAAAATGGGTGAAAGTGCGACGGAAAAGTGGAAATTCTTACACTATCGGAACGTTCACAGCATGTGCGGAACAGGTACACCAAAGTACACCAAGGTGAC
The DNA here is from genome assembly GCA_024760905.1 of Plotosus lineatus. Taxonomy (NCBI): domain Eukaryota; kingdom Metazoa; phylum Chordata; class Actinopteri; order Siluriformes; family Plotosidae; genus Plotosus; species Plotosus lineatus. The sequence goes on from CM045750.1 coordinate 16,942,147, forward strand.
CCCACGGAACACTCATGGAATTCTTCTCCGCGGACGTGCTTTTGAACATGTTCAACAGCTCGTTCACGGAATATTTTGGCCTGCCGGAAGCTTACGGAAGTGGTGGAAGACTTGAGGAATAACTACGGAATCACACAGAATGACCAGGAAGATGAGGGAGTAATTGCGGAACGTTTGCGGATGACAATGTTTTTGCTTCTGTAAGTGTGCCGTGCTCCAGTGAAATAGGGGTATAAATCTGTATTTCGTAGAAAGAATCACACTCTCTGATTGTAGCCACGATTCACCCACATATTACAGAGATCCAAAAGCACACTGGTTTTTGGCAGCAATTTTAAGAAATAATTATGAACGTTTTCAAAGCATAATAATTTTCCTACAGGTGAGTGCTTTGCATGACAGCTGGTCACTTCAGTTCAGTGCTTCCTAACCTGGGAAAGCAGCAAGAAACACTGGCACAGCCCTACAGATAATAAAACCTTACAATAACGAGATACAACAGTAACAAAACTGTGAAAACAGCTGCCAGAGGTTATAAATGGCTTTGAACGAGCCATGAATGGATTATTCTGCAGTGTCATCTTCAGTTTACAAATTAGGTAATCACCTATATTGAAAAAGAGCTGGGAGAATGCATAGCTTATTATTGCAATAATTCACTAGCCGTATTTATTGCTCTGATATTATTCCCTTTGCTCATTATACGCGAGTGTTAATTTGTGGTTGTCTTTAAATAGGTTTGCATCCGGAGCTTATCTCTTTACAGTGTATTGCTCATAGCCCACATTCAGTGCTGGAGTCCACATTTCTGTCGGATTTCTTCTGAGGCGGCACCTTTCCTCACCGCTCTGATTCTGCAGCCTCCTCCACACTTCTCTCTATCTCTCTTTCTCATATCCCATGTGAGAGAGCAGCTTCTGTGAAAAGCATCCATTATGGCTGGATGCATAGTCGCCTGTGTTGTGAGCGAGGGAGTTGGCACTCCTCAATGCCCACCTGCACAGGAAGCCCAAACACTAAGAGCATGACAGCTGAATGCCCCATTCCTCCCCTTCCAATGCCCCCCTCCTTCTTTGCTCGGCCTTCATGTCAACCGGCTCTTTGTCTGCATCTGATAACATCAAACATGACTGAAATAAGAGCATTCTGGTTAGAGAGTTAAAAGAACCCAACAGTGTCCATCCCCTCTGTGTCTCTTTTGTATTCAGTAAAAAAAAAAAAAAAAATCAAACATTTAAGTATCCATATTTGAAACAATGCAAATGGACCTATGATACACTTTTGAGGGCTTCTACAGTTGTATGGCTACTACATCTATCTAGACTTGCAACTACATAGTGAACAAAACACAGTAGGGTTTTATGTTATAAACAGAAAAAAATCCTCTGATTTGAAAAATGTTTATTCTAATATAGTGATCCTTCGCCACTTCGTGCTTCAGTTTCTGCGGCTTCAGTGCATCGGGGGGTTTTCAAAAATATTCATCAAGAAATAAAAAATTAAGGAAAAATAGGGGAAAGTTAAGGAAAATGCCACAAAACAAGGCCAATTATGCAAAAAAAAAAAAAAAACCCAAAAAAACAAATAAACAACCCAAAACCCCTCAACAAAACTACTTACATTACTTACGCATCTGCATGTGTGTGTATTTATATTTTATTTACATCTTATGCATTATTTTTAAATATTTAATTGTTATTATAAGCATTTATAACATTGAATAGGTATTTATTGATATTATATACACATATACATGTAGATATATGTCAGTCAGGGGGGGTCAATCCTACTTTTCGGAAATCGGTGGTTGCGGGAGGGGTCTCGGTCTCCATTAACCACGGAATGTGAGGGGTCCCTGTATGAGTACTGTATATAGAATATACAGTATGTTCCTCAGTCCCCATTAACTGGAGAGAGTGAGGGATCACTGTATACCACAGCAATTTGCTGGGGCATTTCTGTGTCGAGTTTGCATGTTGTACCCATGCTTGTGAGGGTTTCCTAAAGGAACCCTGGTTTCCTTCCATAGTCCAAACACATGTACATTAAGCAAATTGGCTGCTCCATGGTGTGGATGTCAGTGTGAATGGTTATGTGTGTTGGCTCTGTTATGATCTAGTGAGATGTCCAGGGGGTGCCCTGCCTTTGCCAAGAGTCGAGTGAGATAGGGTCTAGCTTCTTCATGACCTTAGTAGGATTAAGAGCTTGGGTTTGGTTCCTGTGAAAGACATGTGGTCACATATACAAACTAAATCTACACCTCAAAATCGTGAAATAAGTAATGTTGTAGTATAATTGGTATTTTGCAATGAAATGATTGATTCCTAGATCATATTCGATTTGATTATATTCAGTATTGTCACTGACCAGACTACAAGTACAAAACCAGCAAATTGCATAGAGACAAGAATAGCATGATGTAACTTCGGGGTATATGAATAAGTTCCAATGCATACAGGGATCTCTTATCATTTACAGAAAAGTGCATGCTATCAGGATGTCTGTGTGGATTCGGCTGATGAAACTAGGGCATGCTGTTTTTCCCCCTCCCTCATTAGAGCTGCAAGCCATTGTGACCCATCTCCCAATCTCCCTTTGGTCTCAGTCCTGTTTTTTTTAATATGAAAGAAACTACACCCATCAACCAAATCATCAGCCTGAATTATGTGTTCTCACATTGTAGAGCTGCACCTAGAGGCGTGAGCTTTGGCACTCCGCTCCACTTTTAAATTCACACAGAACGGGATGTTGTCTCTCTCTCTCTCTTGATATCGCTCTCCTCCCCCCTCTCTCTCTCCCTTGCTTTTTATCTTCCTCTCTTTTCCTTCCCCATTCGTGTCTGCTATTAAAATGACCCCAGCCATTCTCATCCGTTGCTATTTTCACTGAAGTGCTCTTCAGCTCTCTTACAGATAAGGGATATTATTTCTTTCTCATTATTGGCCACTGCTTATGATTGACAAATATTCATGAAAACAAGGGTCCATTTATTTTGCAACATCATCTCATAATATAAAAGTACGGACATGAAAAACTGTTTGGGGACGCCCTCCACCACTACCACCACCATTTCAAAAATAAATAAATAAATGAATAAAAAGCCAATTTCTTGAGCTGTGGGTTTCTGTGGTGCACACGGTAGACTAAATCGTGTCATGTGGCGCGGCTCTGATGTGTTGCGACCTGTGGAGGGAGTACCATCTGGACGATTAAAACCTGAGGAACACGGCTGCTGTAAAACCCAAAAGAGGACGGTTTGCTTTTGTTGCATGACAGCATTGTGTAAAATGAATGTTATGTTCAATGCAGAAAGAAATCTTAGTATACAAGTAAATCCCAAATGGAAGGAACTTTTATAAACATGCTGAATAGTAAAAACTGTACACAAAAAAGCTGGTACGATACTCGCTCAGAAAAAGCATAAATCTTAAGCCCCCAGTGTGCCGTACTGCAGAAGATTTCTAGCCTGGGAAAGAAGACAAAGTTTTAACAATTAAAAATCCAGAACATCCCCCAATGAAATATATAAATAGCTCTCGAACAATCCTCTACTAAATATATTTTTACTCTCACGCCAAAACACTTAATCCTATTACAGTTGCAGGGACGCAGGAGCCTGTCTCAGCTACATTGGGTGGATGTGGTACACCTTGAACAGCTCACTAGCCCATTGCAGGGCTGATACACACAAACACAATAATTCACACTCACACCCAGCAGCTACTTTGACTTGCCAATTCACCGATCCACCTGTGCATGTGTTTGGATTGCCATGGTTTGGACATGTGCAGAGGAGGGATAGTGAGTCTATTGGTAGTAGGATGCTGAGATTGGAACAACCAGGCAGAAGACGTAGAGGAAGACCAAAGAGAAGATCTATGGATGTGGTGAAGGAGGACATGAAGGTACAGTAGATGGTGTAAGAGAAGACGAGGCAGAGGATAGGATGAGATGGAGGCAGATGATTTGCTGTGGCGACCCCTAAAGGGAACAGCGGAAAGGAAAAGAAGACCTGTGCATGTCTTTGGACTGTGGTAGGAAACTGGAGTACCCAGAGGAAACCCATGCAGGCACAGGGGGAATATGGAAATTCCACAGGGATATGCCCTTGCCAAGCCTGGGAATTGAACCATGGACATTCTAGCTGTAAGGTAGATATGCCAATCACTACATTACCTTGTAGCTCTACTAAATATACAAGTATGGATTTTCCAGAACACTGCTGAATGGAAAATATGGACTTCTCAAAGGAAACGCAGTATGTAAATAAATAAATCCAGCATAGCATTAGTTCATTCCCAGAAACAGCTATTCGCAAAGAGCGTGAATAAAAACGAGCTATATGTCTCATTCACTCTCTTTTGCGAAGCTGTTGGAAGGTTCAAGCCTATCTCTGCCAACACCTGGGGATGGCAGGGTAGACCCTGAACAGCTTGCCAGACCATCAAAGAATCGACACACTCAACCATTTCACATTTACACCTAGGGGCAATTTGAACAGCTAATTAGCCTAATATGCATATCTTTGGACTGCAGAAGGAAATTTTAGTACCCAGTGGAAACTCGTGCTTGCACGGGGAGAGTATACGAGCTTTACACAAAAAATGCCCTCGCTGAGCCTGTGACTCAAATCCTGGACCTTCTAGCTTGAGGCAGACCTGCTTACCACTACACCACTGAGCTGCCCAAAAACTGTAATTACTGTCCATGTAATCTCTAGACAGAAACACCATGACGGAGCCTTGAACCCAGGACCTTCTTGCTGTGAGGCAGACATGCTAACCACTACTCCACCACCCCGCAATATTTGAACTCTGTAAATGGATATTATCATATATTAAATAATTGCTATAACCATACTCAGATAACATGATGAAATAAAAAATTTATTGAAACAACACAGGAGCAGTGGTGGCCTGATAGTCGGGTGCTGGATTACTGATCCCAAGGTTGGGGGTTCAAGCCCCACTATCATCAGGATGGAACTGCTGTCCCCCTCCAGTGCAGCTAACTGGGTTATCAAAGGCCAGCCATGTCTCTCACTGTCTTTAGTGAGAGGCATGTATAAGAACCATTGCTGACTTTCATCAAGAGTAGGCTGTATAGCTGTCAGCGTGTTGCTGCCCTGTGATGGCCTGGTGAGCTCTCCTGGGTGTACTCTGACCTTGCTCAGAATTGGCTGAGATGGGCACTAACCTCCCGGTGACTATAATTAGGATTAAGCGGTTCAGGAAGTGAACAAATGAATGACAATAGCATGGCAATATAGTGGTGATGTGGTGTGCCCAGGACCAGGATTTGAACCCAGGACTTTCTTGGCGTGAGGCAGATGGGCTGTTTCAATATTTTTTTTTTTTTTTTTTTTTATATATACACCTTTCCTTCCACAATCTAGAAAAATGGGATCTAGGGGTGAGATTGTGAGTGGTTATGTGTGGAATGGCTTGGCGAGCTGTTCAGGGCATACCCCACTCTCACCCCAATGTCGGCTGAGATAGATGCCAGTCTCCCCACAGCCTTAATTAGGAATAAGCGGCTTAGAAAATAGACGAATGAGCACAACAGGACCACATGCCTTTCTAAACGGATGCTGAGCTGTCAGATTTCTTTTCATACGAGTGGTCACAGATGTGGTCAATTTTAGTAAACACATTATTGTCCATCAAAGCTGATGTATGACATATTTGGAGTACGAACACTTTCTGCTGGATGTCTGAACAAGACATTTACAAATCATATGAGGCAGCCAAAGATATTTTATTAAAAAAAAGGGAGACAAATGTTATCAAAACAAAGTCATTGTACTGCGATCAACAGCTAATTTCTCTTCGACCCATGCTATTAATGTAATGATGTGGGCTACGATTCCCCTGTGGGAACGATACCAACTGAAAACAAAAACACTCTTATTTTGAATGTAATAATAATAATCCAAAAAAATTTATATATTTAAATATTCTACTTCCAAGGCCACACACATTACTTTTTAACCTGAAATATCAGTATATCACTTCCAGTTACTGTTTCCCTAATGTGGTTTCTTTATTGTTTGACTGAATACAGGGATCCCTCGCTACTTTGCGTTTCAATTCATACGGCTTCAGTGCATCATGTTTTTTTTTCTTTTTTTAAATATTCATCGATTAAAAAATAAGGAAATTAAGTAAGAATGGAAAATGCCGCAAAACAAGGCCAATTATGCAAAAAAAAAAAAAACCCTCATCAAAACAACTTACATTTTTATGTGAGGTGCACATCTGAGCGCATGCGCACATCTGTATATGCGTGTATTTATATATTATTTACATCTTGTGCATTATTTTTGAATGTTTAATTGTTATTATCAGCATTTATATCACTGAACGTGTATTTATTTGATATTTTATATACACATACTTGTACGCGGCGGCACGGTGGCGTAGTGGTTGGCACGTCCGCCTCACAGCAAGAAGGCCTGGGTTTGATTCCCGGACTGGGCGTTTCTGTGTGGAGTTTGCATGTTCTCCCCATGCATGTGGGTTTCCTCCGGGTACTCCAGTTTCCTCCCATGGTCCAAAAATATGCACAGTAGGCTAATTGGCTGTACTAAATTGCCCGTAGGTTCACATCATGCAGAAGGCAATGGCATACCATTGCACTATCCTTGCCAAAAAACCTCCATGAAGATGATAATCAATAATCAAGGAGTTTGCATGTTCTCCCTGGGCATGTGAGGAATTTCTCTGTATTTCATTGGGGGCTTCATTAGGGCTCTCTACAGACCACGCATGTTCTTCCACTGCAGACTTTGTACAATATATCTGTAAGTAGCTTCTTTTGTGCACAGGGGCGTTCTTACACTAAAGAGGTTGAGGGGTTTTATTTACACTGAAGATTATATGTAATACACACACACACACACACACACACACACACACACATTTTACACATATTGTGTGCTTTTAACTTTGTAGCAACAGTTCTAAGAAAGATATAATGGTATAGGATTTGTATGTACTCATGGCCATAGTGTGTGTGTTTGTGAGAGAGTGCGAGAGAAAGAGAGGTGTATGTGAGCGAGATGGGGGGAGAAAGAGAGGTGTATGTGAGCGAGATGGGGGGAGAAAGAGAGGTGTATGTGAGCGAGATGGGGGAGAAAGAGAGGAGTTTTGTGTGTGTTGTTGAGGGAATAAGAGAGGGGAGAGAGTGAGAGACCAAGACTGGTGGGTGTGTGTGTGTGTGTGTGTGTGTGTGTGTGTGTGTGTGTGTGTTTGAGAGAGGGAGAGGGAGAGAAGTGTACATGTGTGGGGGTTGAGAGAGAGTGAGAGACAGAGATGTGTGTGTGTGTGTGTGAGAGAGGTGTGTAAGAGAGAAAGAAAGAGGGAGGGAGAGAGGAAGGCGGAGAGAATGCAGAATACACTGGCAAATCAGTTTTTCAGCCAAATGCATCATGTCATGTATATAATCGATGATTGTGGAAATGTTTTATGCAGTAACATACAGTGTGAATGGTTTCTTTCTCTATCGTATCTCTTGATTAGATATTATATCTATAAATAGATAGATAGATACTGCTTTATTGATCTCATAATGGAGAAATTCATAAAGTATCACACAATGACACGAAACAGGGCTGTTGTGTTTTTAAAACAGCAATTCAACTATTTCAGATTGTAACAAGCTGCTGATTTTTAATTTTATCAAAGTGTATAATGAACCCAATAATTTCTGATTATATATATATATATAATATGGGGGCAGTGGTGGTTTAGTGGTATAGTGCGCTGGATCGCTGATCCTAAGGTTGGGGGTTCGAGTCCCACTCTCCACAAGGTTGTCACTGTCCCCCCCAGTGCGGCTAACTGGGTTATCAAAGGCGGGCCATGTCTCTCACTGTCTATGGTGTGAGGAATGTAAAAGAACCATTGCAGACTTTCGTAAAGAGTAGCTGCAAAGCCGTCCGCGTGTTTCTGTCCCTTGCTAACGGGTTGTGTCAGGAAGGGCATCCGACGTAAAAACCTCTGCCAAATCAAACGTGCGAATTATTCGCTGTGGCGACCCCTGATAAAGGGAAAAAGCCGAAAGGAAATCTCATGTTATATATAACAACTATTATTATTAGTATTATTAGTATTATTATGGAATATAGATAAACAAACATGTGCAGGTCTGCTTTCTTTCGAAAATATGAAATATGTAATATTAAAAATCTGTGTCGCTTGTGGAGAAGTAAAGGCTTTCCCTACCACGAAGATCTCCCAGTACATCTCTTTTAGAAAGTAAATAATGCATAATTAATATGAGAACTCTTGTAGAATCCTATTTTAGGAGTGTATCTGATGTGTGTTTAAATGGATTCTGAATTTACTGTGATAGTGTGTTCAAAAAAAAAACAAATAGAAAACCATATGTTACACCAAAACACTGCATATACTTAACTAAAAACACGTAAAGAAAATTGATTGCCTCCGTTGGAAAATTATTTTCTTTACTAAGAAGTCATGGTGACGGTGACTGACAGTGACATTAGCACACCCATCTCACATTGAGGTGCAAAGGACATGGACATGCAAATGAAAAGGACATGCAAATTCCACATCGGAATTTGCATGTCCTTTTCATTTGCATGTCCATGTCCTTTCCATGCTTGTGTGGGTTTCCTCAGAGTACTCTGGTTTCCTCCCAGAATCTAAAGATCTGTTAAAATTGTCCCCAGCTGTGAGTGCGAGTGCGAATTATTCTGTGTGTTGCCCTGCAATGGTTTGGTGAGATGTTCATAGTGTAGTCAAGAGGTGGCAAAGATGGGCTCACAGACCATTGGAGCCTAAGAGGATTAGGCACTACAGCGAATGAATGAATGAATGAATACTGGTGGCATGGTTGTGTTGCTTACAGTGGTGGAAACTTGTTGCAAGATGGTTCTAGCCCACAGCTCACGACCAACCGTAGGCTTTCATTGTGGAATTTGCATGTTGTCCCCATTCTTGCATAGGTTTCTTTTCCAGGTACTTTGGTTTCATTCCCACAACCCAGAAACCTGCACATTAGGTTTAATGTGTATTGTAATTTGCCCATGAGTGTGAAGGGTTGTTTGTCTCTGTGTTAGCCACGCAGTAGATTGATGACCTGTTCATGGTGTTTGTTGTCTCTTGTCCAAAGTCAGTTGATATTGATTCCAGCTTCCTCCACAACCTTGGCAGATAAGTAGTACAGTTAAATGCTGTATGGATCTAATCTTGTATACATAGTAATGATGGGCAATTCGTGAACGAATCGTTGAAAAGAATTGATTCATTTACGTGAACGAGTGAATCAATTCGCAAATGCAACTGAATCGATTCACCAGGACTTTGCTAATATAACCATCTATTACTGTATCACATAAAGTACTTGGAATCACTCATTACCTCTAATAGCCGGCAGAGGCGGAAGAGCTGTGTGATGCACTGTGCAGCAGGCAGACTCTACGGCAAGATCTCTGACGGTATCATGTAGTGATCCGCTGAATCATTGCATGACTGAGTTGGATCTAGTTGCTGAATCATTCAGTGAACCACTTACTCAGCAAATCATTCACTAATCATTAACTCACTGAATCACTCAGTGAACAGCTAACTCAATGAATCACTCCGAGATTATATACTAGTAGAAAATGTTGATCAAGTTTTGTAATTTGCAAACTAGATTATTTATCAATATTAAAAAGGGAATCCTACTTATTTCGCGGTTAATGGGGACCAGCCCAAGCGAAATGCGAAAAACCGCTAAATGACTTCTGACACTTCTTAAGGACACCCACCCACCTATATAAAATTTATATAGAAGTTCATTTTAAAGTGTTCTATGCATGTTACTGTCATACAGGCAACGTGTGTTAATATATAAATAAATTATACGCCTTATAATGCCAATAAATATACATAAATACTGTATAACAAACCTTATAAATAACAAACCCATGGCCACGTCGAGAATGAGAATCACTGGCGGCACTGGTGCTTGGTTGGGGCTCGTCAGCGCCTCCAGAGCCTTTGCTTTAGTACTTATCATGTTAGTGTCAAAACTCAAATTATTTTTATGGCGGGCCGTGATCCACAACGATAAGGTGTTTTCCATTTTCACAACTGTTATGGTCTGTGCTAGTTGGCAGCGTTTAACCCTCTTTCTCTCTCTCCATAAACTGCATGCGCTGGTGAGGGGCGTGGCTGTTACCCGCAAGTGAAATCCAGAGAGCGCACCTGAATTCACTCGGCCATCAGCGCACGATAAAGACCTCCGTGCTCGACCAGTTTCCGTGTTGATACTCTCCAAGTGATTTTGGTTTTTGTTTTTCCCTGACCACTACGGTGAACAGGATTTTTCCTGCACCCCAGTGCTTCCCCTGAGCTCAATAAAAGTCATTGTTTCATGAGGGAGGAAAGGTGTGTTGGATGCTGGGAAATATAATCTCGACCAATCAGCTTGCTGGATTCACAGCCAGTTAAAGAACACTCAAGTCAAGCAGGAGAACAGAGCATGTTGGTTAGCGTAGTTGAATATATATGTCGTGCTCGTGAATTTTGAATAATCTTTAATTTTTTAATTTCCCAATGGGAAATCCGGCGATATTGCAGGGACGCGGAGTAGGAAACGCGAAGTGGTGGGCGAGTACTGTAGTATGTTTGACTATTCAGTATGATACCTCTTCGTGACAGGACTCAATAACTCAGTGAGTTCATGCTATGTTTTGCAACGCAGTGGTGCAGGTTTAATCCTGGTAGAGGGTTTTTTGTTTTGTTTTGTTTTTTTTGGTGATTCAAATGAATTGATATGAATTGATTTGCTACAGATAAACAACCCTTTTTTTCTTTCAGCTTTTTCCCTTTTCCAGGAGTCGCCACAGCGAATCATCGCATGTTTTGACGACAGTTAAACGACCCAAAGTAATCAAATTCGTTAAAAGAATCTGATTTCCCATCACTAATACATTACGCCTGGGCAAAACCAAAATCGTACAGTTGAATATTTACTCTTGATTACTTTTTAAATCATTCAAGCAAATCATTATTTTCCGACAAACCTAAGCAACCCAGACTGAGAGTCGGGCTTATTTTTTACTGACATCTTGAATTGATGACAGTAAAAGTGAACAACACCATAAAGTGTTCTTCAGCACATGCCAATTAAAGACTTTCAATTTCATTAAGATCGGGAATCTGCAGTGCAAATACATATGTGAAAACGATTCCTCATGCTACCTGAACTCTATCGTCTTTCTTTTGAATTCCAATTTTATATCTGTGCTGTCAGGGAAGTCCATTGATAGTATAACCTGCTTATTCACTACATCCAGGCTGTTGATTGACTCCATTTTGTTGTTACGTAATGATGCTGAGCCTTGAACTGACCAACTGGAGCAACCTTGCTGTGATGATTACACGCTGTAATCAATGCCTGGAGGCACTCCAGCAAAATATTAGAATGCATAACTTTTCTTTGGCTGGGCAAAGTACATTTAAATTAATGTTCAAATGAAAAAAATCAGAAATTAAATGATGACTGTTAGATCTTTAATCAGGAATTCTTGTTTACATTGTGCAATTTTTTCTCTACAAGACATTTCAGTGAGGCTATCTTATTTTAATAAGGGATTTGTTTGTGATTTGTTTATTGATTTGCTGAATCACTTAATCCTGCATGGTCACGGGGATTCTGGAACACATCTCGGCCAACACTGAGCAAAGGCAGGGTACACCCTAAACACTTCATCAGATCATCACAGTCAACACATGTACATCCAGGTACAGTGACATTCACATCTGGGGCAATTGGGAACAGCAATTTGCTCCAATGGGGATGTTTTTGGAGTGTGGGAGGAAACTGGCATACCTAGAAAACAAACACGCAAGCCCAGGTTGAACAGCAAACTCCACACAAAAATTTCCTTGCTAAGCCCCGGACATAAACCTGATCACTGTGAGGCTGATGTGCTAACCACTACACCACCGTGCCACCCATGCCCCCTTATATTTGGTCCAAATAAGTATTATTAATGGAAAGCAGATTGTAATGGCTGCATTGAAGGCATTATGTGTTAAAGTTGTGGTATGAGTCTTGTTCAAAATCAATTGTGCCCTTTTTTTGAACCCCAAAGTATCTGTGGCCATCCTCATTTCATTACATACCACTGTGCATAATTACGGCTCAACTGCAGCTTGGATCTGTATGTGCAGCTACAGCTGGTGTCTGAGTGCAAGAGCCAGAGAGCAGAAAGCCATTATATATGGTATGTTATTTTTTTTTCCCATACATTTGTTTATCAGACACACACTGAGCCGGAGAGCGAGCTGTCTCAGTCAGATAGACACACGTAGGCACTCCCCTGAGCGTCCCAGGAACTCCTCTGGATTGGTAAAGGCTTCATTAGCCACAACCAGCTTCTCTGCAGAAGGAACATCTGTTTGCTAACTGCTAGCATCGTTATCCATCCCTCTCCGTCTGCCTTATTGCCGGCATGGTCCCATGTCTGTTAATAGAATCCTCATTAGGAAGCGGTTTCTTGATGGAGAACAGTGCCAGTGCATGGCGAAACTCTCCCACTGGTGTCTATCATGACAAGAACATCTAACTATGATTTTGTTTAAAGAGCACTGAAATAAAGCTTCCTTGACCCCAAATGGCAGCAAATACGGTGGCGTCTGTGTATCTATAGAGAATTTAGTCAGCTATGTTAGTGTCAGCATCAATATAGTCTTGTTTGGTAAAATTCACACAGTAGTGAAATTCACATCAGATATATATATATATATATATATATATATATATATATATATATATATATATATATATAGATAGATATATATATAGATATATATATATATATATATATATATATATATATATATATAGATATATATATAGATATATATATATATATATATATATAGTAGCCAATTCCCACTCAGATGTGGGATGGTCGAGGAGTGGTGAGCAAGAAATGCAAACTGTACTTATTTACTGTTTCAAATTGCCCCAGGTCTGAGGGTGTAGGGTTGTTTTGTCTGAGTGACTGAGTGAATTACCACCAATCAAGTACTGCCTCTGTGTCATCCAACCACCACCAACTAGAGAGGGGCATAATGTCCCGTGTAACTGCCACCCACATCTTTGTATGAACTTGGAGGGAGAGATCTATCTGCTATCCACTTTTGCAGGAATTCACTAACCGACACCCATGATTGGCTAGTCTCCCTGCCATATGAGATTGGCCAATTAGCTTCCATGAACTTCCGGCCACAGCCGTCTGCGAAATCAACCTTGATCTCAACCCGTGATCTCCAGGTGGATAGTTGCGCACCGTGCTGATCCACCAGCTTCAATCTAAAGATAATGGGCTCTGACCAGAAATACCACTTGCTCCTTTTATGACTTCTTGACTGCAAGGTCAGAGCTTTTTTCACCACATCTTACTTCAGACGCACAGTGAGTGGAGTCGCTCAAGCATTGCCACAATAGTAAGGCAGTTTGACGAGAGCCAGAGCAAAGTCAATTTCTCAGTGTCACAACTGATAAACCTAAAATGCAAACTGACCAAAACGGACATATGAAAGAGGCTGCTCAGAATTTATGATCAGAATGCCTGCTTTATCAACAGCATATGTGGCTGTTTAGCTGATCGCTAAGTTTAAAAAACATTATTTAGGCTGAAATATCAAGAGTTCAAAGAACTCACTAAAAGGCAATTAGCCTTATTGCTTGGTATGCCCAGCTGTCAGCTTCACTGGGAATCAACCAGCCCCGTCTGGGGTTTAGGTGGATAATTGTTATAGCCAGGTGGGAGCTGGGTTTTGTTTTCATGCCCAATCATACTAATGGGTGCACTGGATGGGCGGATAATTGCTCCAAAAACTCACCTGCCCATACCTTTATCTAGACCAGCCCCAGAGGTGTTAGGCATGATGAATCTCCACATCAGTCTCTCTCTCTCTGTCTCGCTCTCTTGCTACAAGGGCATTTGGTTTAGCCTGGCATGAGTGTGTGTTTCCCGTGAGCTGCGCAGCTCAGCTGTTCACGCTTTCCACCTCTGCTTGAATGCAGACTCCTGGGAAATCTAGCCGCTCCAGATGTGTGCCCAGTGGCTGCTATAAACACAGAGAGAGGACAGAAGGTATGAAAAACAAAAAATAAAGAAGAGGAAAATGTATGCCATCATGGGAAAGGAGTGGAAAGGAAAGCAAACAGAAACTCCCAGCTCTCTCCGAGCTGTAATCATTTATGGGTCCCATCCCACTGCCACTATTTTCTTAGCCTATCCTCCAGGATTCCGATTGAATGTATATATGAGACTGATAATCTCCGGTGTGATCAGTGAGGCAGAAAGGCAACTATTGAATGGCTTTCATCCTCCCTTAGTGCAAATGGAACTCATGGCAGAATAAAACACTTGCTCCCACTTCTCGCTCTGTGTCTCTGTACGGCAGGCTCAGGCGTCAGGCTTTGGTAGCTACAGTCACTGTTTGGAATGAATTCACATTATTATAGTCCTTAAAGGGGCCCATATACTTCCCAAGTATATTAAATACAATATACATGAAATAGAGTGTTATCTCTGAAAATGAAAGGTAATCAGATTCAATATTTTTGGAAACCATTTTCTTTCTCTTGTTCACGACTATCATTGACCCCTGCACCAGGTGCCATGATAATAGTGGGCATCGCGATCTTGAAGGAAACGAGAGTGCAGAATACTTGATCCAGACTTTTCTACATTTTACAAATTGGTGGTGCAGTACCAAATTATTGAGCATACACAAGATTGTCCCTTCATTCACATTTTTATTGTTATTGTAAAGAGATCAATTCAGTGCATTTTCTGTAACCACTTAATCCTAATTAGGGTCATGGGGAGGCTGGCGCCCATCCCAGCCAATTCCGGGCGAGGGCAGAGTACACCCTGGACAGCTCACCAGACCATCGCAGGGCGGAAACACCACCACCATCACAATCATCGATATCTATATATCTATTCCTTCCAGCTTTTTCCCTTTTTTCCACGGGTCGCCACAGCGAATCAGTCAGATGCCCTTCCTGACACAACCCTTTAGCAAGGGACAGAAACACGTTGACGGCTTTGCAGCTCCTCTTTACGAAAGTCAGCAATGGTTCTTTTGCCCAGTTCGCTGCACTGGGGGGGGGGCAGTGACAATCTTGTGGAGCGTGGGACTCGAACCCCCAATCTTTGGATCAGCGATCCAGAGCCCTTTACCACTAGACCACCACTGCCCCATTGTATTGTAAAGAGATGCAGAACAAAAACAAGATGTAGAACAAGTAGATCTTAAGCCCATGAGCTGAGGTGGTCTCACAGGGAATCATTTATATTCAGGCAAAATTAACTGATAATGGAAGGTAAGACTCATCAACTATTCACAAGTGAACAAGCAACTTTAGGATACTTCTTTGCATCTTGCTATTAAGGGACCAGTCATACCTTGCCATAGAGAGTAAACGGGTGTCTGATGCAAAGTGAATTTTTTTCTGTTTGTTTCCGCTCATATGTGTTTCTTGTCTGATTCTTGTTTCTAGAATGCGTGCATTTGTCAGGCAAGGTCTGTTCAGTCCAGCAGGAAGTTTTTTTGTACGCACAAAACTTTTAACATCTCTCAACAGGCAAGGTTGAGTTGGTTGTATGGCTCTTGTGTGGCTGGCATATGCTTTGTTTGAAACTTGTGTACAGACGCTCCCCAACTTACGTTTTAGTTTGGTTCCGGATGGCCGAACGTAAGGTGAAAAAAAAAAAACGTAAGTTGTTACTGTATGTTCCAGTGACGTATGACGTTCATACTGTACTATACATCCATAAATAGCATTACCGTATCTCATAAAACAGCCCTAAATCAATTATTATAAACATAACATTGTAAAATAATATCAAATATATCAAATAATATCAACATTAATTTCAAATAAATTAAATTCAAGCAAAATGATTTCAAATAGATAAATTTTAATCAAATTCACTCATCAAATATCAAATACAGTATCAAATATAACCTTTAGCATGCTCTGTGATGCGATCTTTCTGCTTGTAAATGGTTCCTATGGTTGACGGAGCCATTTGGAAGAAATGGGCAACATTCACATGTTTTTGACAAGCATCAATTTTCTTGATAATAGATATCTTCGTTTCTAACGAGATGGCTTGCCGCTTTTTCTGATTACCGCTATCACTAGTAGGCTTACGCTTCTGATCAACCATATTTGCTCAGGGTTACAAACGTCCGCAAAACAGTGTAAACACAAAGATCACAGAGACGACGTCTTAACTCAAGGGTAACACGCGGTGAACTGGGAAGAAGGAGGGGCACGTTCAGTCTGTCGTTTGTAAACATAGGACACAGCATCATTACGTCATTGCGTCATTATGTCAGCGTACTATGTAAGTACATCTTGTACTACAGACAGCACGCTAAACTCAAAATTTGACTTTTTTTTTTTTTTTTTTTTATATAATGTAAAATCAAAAAATACGTATAACGAATGACCGTAATTCGGTGAGCGTCTGTACTCTTTGTCCTTGGTCCTCATTGTACATTTGTTGATGTTCAGTGGACCTGACTCGTGGTCGGACTACTAGTTGATATGTAGTGGGTTATCCAGAGGTGTCACGGACATAGACCACATTTTAAACGGATGATCTGACGAGAAACACGTGGGAAAAGATAAATAACAGGTGTTTCATGGAGATCCACAGAAAAAAACTGAGGACTTCCTGCTTAACTACCATACAAGTACGTAACAGGTCTTTACTGGGTATGAAGCAGACAACGACATACATCTGAGGTATCATGAGAGCCGAGAACATAAAGTCGGAGACGACTATCACCACTGGCGTTTCTTTCGCTATGCCTCTCTCTATTGGAGATCAGTTTACTCTATCTGGCAAGGTGGGTCAACTCCCTAAGATTCAACACACGAAAAGAACTGAAGCGAAGTTTTGAATTCCCATAATCATCGATCTAACTATTGTTTCACTGATCAGTTCTTGCCTTGTGGTTTACTTCTGGCGCCGAATCACATTTGAAATATGACAGAATATCCAGAGGCATCAAAACTGTCAACATGGATTTTCTGCCTGACTTAAAATAGTCAACACGTAAAATAAAACCAAAGCACAAAATTCATTAAACGTCCATCTCTTTGTCAGTCTGATCCTTATTAACTGTATGATTGAGATCCACATTATAGTCCATCATCTGTAATTTATATAATCAGTTCATCAAATTTTGGTTCAGAATACTTTATTGAGCCCGGAGGAAATTGTGTGCACACAGTTGCTCCATACAAGTAGAGTGAGATAACGATAAAGTCTTGATGAAGAAATTTTAATAAAAAGACAAATATTTGTATCTAAATAAATAAATAAATAATGAGCTTCCTTCATCGGGCGGAGTGGCTCTCCGTTAGAGAGAGGTTGAGAAGCTCAGCCATCCAGGAGGAGCTCGAAGTAGAACCGCTGCTCCTCCGCATTGAGAGGAGCCAGTTGAGGTGGCTCAGGCATCTGGTTAGAATGCCTCCTGAATGCCTCCCTGGTGTGGTGAGTCGGGCATGTCCAACCGTGAAGAGGCCTCTGGGTCGATCTGGAACATGCTGGAAGGATTATGTCTCAGTTTTTTCCCCTGGAAGAGCTGGAGGAAGTGGCTGGGGAGAGAAGTGGCTGTGGAGAGAAATGTCTGAACCTCACTGCTTCGGCTGCTGCCCCCGCGACCCGACTCAGGATTAAACGAAGGACGATGACGATGATAATGTATTAATCCCATGAGGGTAATTATTTCCTCTGCATTTAGCCCATCCATAGTGAACACACACAGTAATCTTTATAATATAAACTTCACTATGAATGCCTTGAGATGACACATGTGGAAAATGCCTCACAGCAAGAAGGTCCTGGATTCAAGTCCTGGGCTGTGGAGTTTGCTCTCCGTGTTCTGGCATGGTTTTCCTCTGGCTACTCCGGTTTCCTCCCACAGACCCAAGATAGGCACATTAAGTTAATTGGCTGTTTCAAACCACTCTTAGGTGTGAGTGTAAGTGTGAATTTGTGTGTATTTGAATACAATTTAATTGAACATAGTATCTTGATTAAAAAGATAATGTATTCGGCGGCACAGTGGCATAGTGGTTAGCAAGTTCACCTCACAGCAAGAAGCCCTGAGCCTTGGGTTCGAGTCCCAGCCTGGGTGTTTGTGTGTGGCGTTTGCATGTTCCTCCCATGCGTGCATGTTTTTCCTCCCAGTACTCTGGTTTCCCCCCACAGTCCAAAAGCATCCACAGCAGCTGAACTGGCTGTATGAAATCACCCCTAGGCGTGAATGGTTGTGTAAGTGTTGACCCTGCAATGGCCTGGAGAACTATGTAGGGTGTACCCAGCCATCACCTGGATTTGGCTGAGGCACACGCCTCCCCTAATTAGGAGGTTCATAAAATAAATGAATGAGATCATGTATTCTAAACAGAGAGAAATACGTACAGATACACACCGAAGGTGCATTTTGTTCAGGTTGATCTTCACACGGGTTTTGGTTGAGACGAGAGTTCTATATTAGGACTGCGACACAACAAAAACCCTTCTGTTAGAGCAGTGGTTCTTAACCTTGTTGGCGGTACTGAACCCCACCAGTTTCATATGCTTATTCACCGAACCCTTTATTGAAAAATAAGATATGATTTTTTTTTTTTTTTTTTTCAAATTCAAGACATAGGTACTGTATATGTTTTTACTGGGGCACCAAAATGAACCGTGCATTAAAATCACTGTGTACAAAGAACAAAACCAATAGAATGCATGAACTCCCCCCATCAAAATTACTTACATTTTTATGTGAGGTGTGCATCTGTGTGCGCGCGTGCCACGTCTGTATGTGTGTGTATTTATATTTTATTTACATCTTATGCATTATTTTTGAATGTTTAATTGTTGTTATAAGCTTTTATAGCATTGAGTATATATTTATTGATATTACATACATCTTGAACTTTAACATTGGGCACTTCTATGGGTGGCACGGTGGAATAGTAATTAGCATGTCCACCTCACAGCAAAAAGATCCTGGGTCCAATTCCCAGGCTCAGGTGTTTCTACCCGCAGTTCTTCTCGTGCTTCTCCGAGTACTCTAGTTTTCTTCCTCAGTCCAAAGACATGTACATCTGGTGAACTGGCTGTTCCAAATTGCCCGTAGATGAGTGTGAATGGTTGTGTGTGTTTTCCTGTGATGGTCTTGCAGAGTTCTGGGTGCACTCTGCCTTCCAGTGTTCACTGAGCTACGCTTTAGCTGACCCACAAATCTAGTAGGAATAAGCGGTTTGGCAAATAATTGAGATGACCGACATTATATTCTGTGTCAGAAACAATCTGATTGGTTGACACATGAGCATTAAGTCATGTATGGAAAGTTAGCTGGTAGCAAGTAGCATGGTGTGCTATGATCTTTAGAGACAGAATTCATACGCTAGATGTGGAGTTTGTTGTGGACTAGCAAGCCAAAGGGTACAGGAAACAAAACCCAACGTGAAACAAGCAGCATGTCGCCAGCTAACAAATATAAACTAAGAAAAACAAGGAAAAGAAAATACCAACAACATTGAACACTGGAAAACTAGAACACAACAAAAAAAAAAAAAACAAGGCTGACGCCATGAAGGCTGATGAAAGGCGCTACAGCCCGTATATAGGCCCGAGTCCACTTACTGATCGTGAGCGTAAATACCTCCTACTACGGGAAACACAATTTGCCGGCCAATCAAAAGTGGTGTTGTGACTTCACCAAAGCTTTTACAGACTCGGATAAAGACTGTTTGTTTAGTAGCAAGCGAATAGCAGTATCTGAAGTTATATAAATAAGATCCACATTAAAAAGACTGTATAATATATTACATATTAACCTTGTTTGCTCGGTCTGTACAGAGAAACCTCGTTTTTAGGCTGAGTTTTAAGCTAAAGACCTCGGGTTGAGATTTCTCTGTACAGACCTCGCACTCGGTTAATATTACAGAACCATTTTACTTTCATGTCCTCATTGGTAGTTTTGGGGTTAATTGGTAACCTGGTTCCAATGCCTGGGGACAGAAGCAGGTTAATTAGAGTCTGAGATCTGAGCCCCTTGCAAGCCTTGGCTGATTTAATCAGAAGGAGTTGGAGTCTGGCACAAGTTTGCCTGCCTAGGGGTCTGGAAAATGTCAAAGATTGACACATCATCACTTCAGGGAGGCTAAACTGGATTTTAGAACTGTACAGCCTACCCATGTGCCTCTCTGTCCTCAAACGCCAACAAGGTCTGCCGATATCTAAAAAAAAAAAAAAATTCTGATAAATGATAAAGATTCTTGCACTTGAATCCACAATCCTACATTATACATCAGTTGGTGTTTGTAAAACAGAACATTGCAGAGATACTTGGAGGTTTTAGTCAGTGGAATAATCTGTTATTGTTGCTTCCTAGCAAAGCAAATTATGTGCGATAAAATTCTCACCAGTGGTGATTCCTGTTTACTGTTGTTTGCATCTTTTACTATTTACAGATTTAAAACCGAGTGGCACGGTGGCGTAGTGATTAGCATATCCGCCTCAAAGAGAGAGGGTTTCGAGTCCCAGGCTCAGTAGAGGCATTTCAATGTGGAGTTTGCATGTTGTCACCATGCCATGTGTGGGTTTTCTATAAGTACTCCGCTTTTCTCCGACAGTCCAAAGACATGCAGATTAGCCTAATTGGCTGTTTTAAATTACCCCTAGGTGTGTCTGTGTGTGTGTCTGTGTGTGTGTCTGTGTGTGTGTCTGTGTGTGTGTTGGCCCTGTGATAGTCTGGTTAGTTGTTCAGGTTGTACTGCATCTTTTCCTAGTGTTGGCTGAGAAATCCTAGTAGGATTAAGCAGTTTCACAAACGAGTTGAGTGATGATATTTAAAACCAAAGCAGCTCCGGACTAAACTAGATTTTGTTTAGCTGCTTTTTATTAAATCTATACAAAAAAAATTAAAAATTTTTAAAAAGCTAATTTTCCTCTGGGATTTATAAAGTATCTGTCTGTTTGTCTGTCTGACTGCCTGTATGTCTGTCCATCTATTTATCTGTCTGTCTGTATGTCTGTCTGTATCAATCTGTCTGTCTGTCTGTCTATCTGTCTACTTGTCTGTCTTTTCTGCCTGTCTGTCTTCCTGTCTATCTGTCTGTTTGTCTGTCTATCTCTCTCTCTCTCTCTCTGTCTATCTGTCTGTCTGTCTGTCTGTTTGTCTGTCTGCCTGCCTGTAAGTCTGTCCATCTATTTATCTGTCTGTCTGCCTGTATCAATCTGTCTGTCTGTCTATCTGTCTGTCTATCTATATGTCTATCTATCTGTCTACTTGTCTGTCTTTTCTGCCTGTCTGTCTTCCTATCTATCTGTCTGTTTGTATGTCTATCTATCTCTCTCTCTGTGTCTATCTATCTGTCTGTCTGTCTGCCCGTCTTTCTGTCTCTCTGTCTGTCTATCTATCTGTCTGTCTGTCTACCTATCTAAGGGGGAGGAATGCACGGTCCAGTGCACACATGTGGAATTACTGTATGCTTATTTTAGCTTCACAAATATGAAAACCACATGGTTTTTTTTTAACCCATTATACAGTACTATTGATAGAATAGCGATACCATGGACTCCACACAAGGCCGCCACATTTCATACTTTTGGTTTCCTCATCAGGGCAAAGTAGCTCTATGTAATTCAGTTGATATAAAAGTTAATTGCTGAACAGAAAATACTTTTAATCATTTTAATGGCATCTTTTAAATGTTCTGCACATTGTTACATATAAATTGACCTGCAATATCTCTATTAGCATCTTACCTCAGAATCCGAGCATCATGTCTATAAGTTGCACATGATTAGATTCAAAGCATTAGGTTCTCTCTTTTGGTTAGAAATTTATGAAGGGCACGATCCCTCGGTTAGTCCGACTTCTTAATAATATGGAAAGACATGAATATTACATTCCATATATATTCACAGAAGATTAGCTGATAACAGAGGGTCCGAAGTGGCACTTTTACCCACATACTTGCTGAACTGCTTAAAACCATTCACACTCACAAATGGGATAGTTTGGAACAGCCCCATTATCTTAATGTGCATGTCTGTGGAAGGAAACCAGAGTTCCCAGAGGAAACCCACATACCCACTATAAGAACATACAAATTCCACACAGAAATGCCACGCCTGGGACTCTAACCCAGGACCTTACTGCTGGGAGTTAGATGTGTTATCATGCAAGCTGAAATCAGTCATCTTGTTCAACCATATTTTATGAGCCCTCTCTCTGGTCAAAGAAGCATTAGAAAGCATAGCCAGCACTCTTAGCATAATGTATGAACTCTGGCATAAATCCTCAATCTATTACTCAAGAGACATGCCATGATGTCATTATTTTAGTTTGTACCCGCCCACATTTTCTAATGAATCTAATTCTAATTTCCTACTATACTTAACTACTATGACCTCGAGGAAGTAATTAATAATGAACACCATTAATATTAACATGGTCTTACTTGTGCTTCATGTCTTCACACACACACACACACACACACACACACACACACACACACACACACACACACACACTCAAGGTTAAAACCTCCCACTTATGAAGTCTACTTTATGCAAAAAAACCAACAGCAATAAAACAAATAGTACACCTCCACATTATATTCATTCTGATTCATGCATTAATTGTTATTTACATCCCTGTCACATACTAACACATCTATACTAGCACCTATCACATTCATCCCGATAATACACTGCTGTAAGCATCTGAACTATTACTTTAAGGTGTTCAGCACATTTTCTTCCCACGACCAGATTGTAGTCGCCTTTTTCTATCCGAGGCCAAGTTTCCACTGGCTGCTGGACGCCTGTGCGTATAGTGAGGGGGTCAGTGTTTCTGTGAGGCCCTTTCAGGATTATCCATGGTGCCATATGTTGTATGAAGGGACTGCATATGGCTTTGCTTTTGAACGGTCTGCACATGAAATTGTTCACAAGACATAAGAGAATGACCTTTCAAAGCAGCCGTGTTATCTGTAATGCTTATCGTTCTCACATCACAGAGCATGGTGTTGTCTTCACATCCTCAGCTCTGCTTTTAAGAATGTCCTGAATCAATAGAACGCTCTATAGCTTGTACTGAATGATGAAAAACAGCATTGTGTGACAACAAACATACTTTGGTGAAGTATCATGACTCATCACGATACAATATAGAGATGTGTAGCAGGATCCGACTAAACATCCAATCATTTTGTTACCTTGGCTGGTGATATATATATATATATATATATATATATATATATATATATATATATATATATATATATATTTTTTTTTTTTTTTTTTTTTTTTTTTTATGCTGTGAGGACTGTTTACTACAGCAATTTCATTTCAAGCAGAACAGCTCTGGCCTCAAACATTTCATTTAATTATGTAAATCTGTATATATATAGAATTCAAATGATTGTTGCTTTCCATTCACCCAGAATGTAGCTCAGCTCAAAAATGTAATATTTAAAACAAACTTCCCAATCCTGGCTGGCAGGACACGATTTTTATCATATTCCTGCTGCAATTATGATGCAGAGTAAATAATGTTCACTCACTTTTTACTCAGTCACTCGTTTTCTGAACCACTTAATCCTATTAGGGCCGCAGGGAACCGACACTGGGCGAAGGCAGAATACTCTCCGAACAGCTCGCCAGACGATTGCAGGACAACACCCACACAACCATTCACACCTAGGGGCAATTTGGAACAGCCAGTTAGCCTAACATGCCGAACAAGAAACCAGAGTACCGGAGAATGCAATAACAGGAGAACATGGAAACCCCAAAGAAATGCTCCGGTCAAGTCTGGGACCTTCTTGCTGTGAGGCGAATGTGCTCACTGCTACACCACTGTGCTGCCCAGAATAAATAATATTTGTTATAATTATAGAGGTAAGGGGATTGTGACTGGGTACTGGATTTGCCTCTGTAATTAGGATATTGATACGACATATTGGAGCCACTCTGGATAATTGGCTGGTTTATGATTTGAAATAACTTTTTTTTTTGACTGGCACTGACTAATAAATATAAAATTAGGAACTGACTGAAGGCGGAGCTTCTAATACATATCTCTATGATAGGTGTCCGAGGCTGGTGTTATAAAAGTAGCGAGGCTCTTTTAAGGGCTGAATCAACTTCATAAATAAATAAATCTCCCCTGCATTTCCTGACTACAGTCCGAAGTAACAAAGGAAAGATTAACACTCAGTTTCATTTTCTCCACTTTTCACTCTCTGATTTCCACCTTTATTTGTATTACCTGTCTTATTAGTCTAATTATCCGTTTAACAAGTTCATGTTGAATGCTGCAGTTAATGTTTGGTGGTGTTTTGCTTGGCGAAAGTTTGTCTAGTTAAATTATGTGTTGCTTTATTCTGTGTGAGTCTGAGCAGTGGTGTATAAGCCTTTTTTTGTTTGTTTCAGTTTCATTATTAATAATAAATAATTGTAGTTGTTTTCTTTTAACTGGTAACCGCAGCCTTACTGGGATTCTCGTGGGGTTACGGACATGGAACAACCATCCAAATCATGTTCTTTGCCCAGAGGGCTCTGTTCAGAACCTCGAATATTTCAGTTCTAAAAAAGGCATGGCAAAATATAAGCTACAAATTGAGTAACACTGAAAGTACAAAAAAGTCTGAGATTTCTTTGTACAACCGAGCAAATGAAGTTAATAACTGGTTTATTATGTGCCATTTCAAAATGGTGACCTTATTTATTTGCTTCAGGAGCAGTTACATTTTTTTCATTCCAACTTGAGTTTTATCGCCAAACTGCCCTCTTCTAAACAAGGCGTCTTCATTCATGTCTTTGAGGTCGTTGGTAGCATTCAGCTTGTTTTCCTTCCCGTGATGAGCAGGGGCTTTCAGACTTCTTGGAATTTTGTAAACTTTTTTCCCTTATGACATTTCTCGCTTACCCTTTCTTCGTGATGAAAATAGTGGAAGCTTGCTTAAGATCGCAGCACACAATAGCTGGCTAACAGTTAAGTTGAAGGTCAGATCCACCCCAGTTTAGATTTGATATTTATTGCCGGTGTGTCAATCAATGAGATTACTCATACTGTTGTTGCCTAATTATATGGACATCGAAAACATGACATGACTAATTAAAAAATTCACCTAGTTGAACAGATGAAGACAAAACTTGCTATGACGAATATATTGTATAAGTTAAATCATGGGTGGGACGGTAGTGTACTGATTAGCACACCCGCATCACAGCAAGAAGGTGCTGGGTTTGAATTTTAGTATCAGCAAGGGTGTGAAATTTGCAAAAATGTTCTTCCTGTGTTGGCATGGGTTTCCTCCCTGAGTCGTAAGACATGCACATTAAGATAAGTGAAAGGTCCAAATGGGATGTTCAGTTTTTGTACCATTTTCTGTAAATGGTTAAAAAAAAAAAAAAGGTAAGTCTGTTGGGTTTTTACACCCGAGCCTCGTGGCTCATCAGGCCGGTGCTTATCCCCGGTTTCCGTAGCGTGAAGCGACTAGGAGTTCAACTCCTCCTGGATGGGACGCTAGTCCATCGCAGGTTGCCTTCCCAGTATATTTTACTGGTACCCATTTATACTGCTGGGTGAACAGAGGCACACTTGTGGTTGAGACCTTGCCCAGGGGTCTTAGCACAGAGAGGGTCTCGGTGGGATTCGAACTCACAACCTCCTGATCATGAGCACAGCACCCTAACCACTACGCCGCCGACCCCATATTTTCTGTAAATGCTTAATCCTAATTAGGGTCACAGGGAGGCTGGTGCCCATCCCAGCCAACTCCGGGTGAGGGCAGAGTACACCCTGGACAGCTCACCAGGCCATCGCAGGGTGGAGGCAAGCTGACAGCTTTGCAGCTACTCTTGTCAAAAGTCAGC
Source organism: Plotosus lineatus (assembly GCA_024760905.1). Taxonomy (NCBI): domain Eukaryota; kingdom Metazoa; phylum Chordata; class Actinopteri; order Siluriformes; family Plotosidae; genus Plotosus; species Plotosus lineatus. The sequence continues at coordinate 16,968,101 of CM045750.1, forward strand.
AATGGTTCTTTTACATGAACCTCACACCACAGACAGTGAGAGACATGGCCAGCCTTTGATATCCCAGTTAGCTGCAATGGGGGGACAGGACAATGACAACCCGATGAGAGTGGGACTCGAACCCCCAACCTTTGGATCAGTGAACCAGCGCCCTATACCACTAGGCTACCACTGCCCATCCCAAATGGGATGTGAGTGTGAATATTTGTGTGTGTGTATGTGTGTGTGGTGGCTCTGCAATGGTCTGACATGCTGTTCAGGGTGTACCCCACCTTTTCCCAGTATCGGCAGAGATAGGCTTCATCCTCCATGTGATGATAGGATTAAAGGGTTTGTAAAATAGTAGGAAGGGTAGATGGTAAATCCTTAAGATGTATCTGAAGCTAAGAGGATTTTAAGGGCCTTTCAGAGGGGCCCAAAAAGGCGCAGCTTGGTGATGCTGAAATTCAACTTCAGTATTTTCTGATTGGTCGTCCAGAGATGCCGAGAAGCCTATCGACCAGCTTTTGTATTATTTCAGTGCAGTACAGTGCCACATGCTGACTGACTGACCACAAGGAAATATGATCTGTCACCGAAGAGTTATAGAGCGGTAGCGTCTGCCGTCTGATGTCTTACACACACTCATTCATATCATCATCATCATCATCATCATCACAAAAGAGCACATCTGCGTAAAAGAACATGATTATGTAGTGATGCAGTGGGAATAAATTTTTGCCTTCATGGTTCCATTTCTGTCTTTACTGCGTTCAAATGAGCAAAGGCAGTAGGGTTCTATTTTAAGCCTTTGTTTACACAGCATGTCTGTTTGAATTAGCACGAGCATATGTGTTGTTCTACTCCGGGGTCTGTTATCACACTGACCAGAGTCTTGTAACTGGCTTCCGACAGCACCATTTCACGTCCCAGACCGACATGGCTGTCACAGGATGCATGAAGAAAGATGTCTGCGTTGCGTAGTCAAACATTTACCTGTTAATGCCTGCTCACACATTGCCGTCAAGCCAATGCATATCGTGCTGTTTACTGATTTGCCAGGACAGAACGTGGACTAGAACAAAAAAAAGTTAATTAATTAAAGGGGGAGGAGTTTTGACAGATTTCCTGTGACGTTCCAGAAGATATTTTAACCATCAGCTGAATTTTGTTTCTGCTCGTTCCCTCACTTTCCTTTTTTAATGCATTTTGGCAGTGCTATTTGAAGCTGTGAAGGAGTATAAGTGCTGTACCAACAGCCCAAACTGTATTTTCTGCTTAATGAGGAGAAAGTGTGGAAGAGAGAAAAAAAAAAAGAGATCGAGAAAGTGTATTGTAGAAATGGCCTTGAGGTATTTCTATGCCTCTCATTGAGGAAGAGTAGGAGTCTGTCGACTTGGAGATCTGTTTTAATCTATGGTTCTGTTCTCATGCAATTTTTTTTTTTTTTTTTTTTTTTTTTACTTCTGCACTTGCGAGGCTGCATCTCTGAAAACCTAATAAGACAGAAAAAATTTCAAGCTTGGAGGCAGAACTCTGAAAATCACAGTACAGTGGTACCTCACCTTACGAAACTCATCCATTCCAGAGCCTTTTTCTGAACCTGGATTTTTCGTAAATTGAACCGCAGTTTACATGTAAAATGCGTGATTCGTTCCAAGGCCCCCAATACTACCCCCTAAACCCTTTAAAAATGATAAAAGTATACTTTTTAAGACCTCCTTCTGCTTCAATATCGTACCGATGGTAGACGGGTTTGGCCATATTCCTTTGTGATATCACTCGACCACATGCCACGGGACCGCTTCCTCTTTTCACTCGCACCGGAAATCACACATGCACGCGTGTGTGTGCGCGCGTGTGTGTATGCGCACGTGTGGTCACCATGTCTTCTTAGCGGAGTTATAATCTTATCATGTTTATGAAAGGTTAAAAGTCTGTGTCAAAAAACCATGAAACAACAGTAACGCTGTCCTTTACACGAAAAGCATTATGGGAGAAATCATTATGCAGCTCTCCTAGGCAATGGGATGGAGCTGCGTCATCCCTCCTAGCGAATGGGAGGCCAGCGGGGAAGGATGTTGGGAGATAGCCAATGGGATGGAGCTGCGTCATCCCTCCTAGCGAATGGGAGGCCAGCGGGGCAGGATGTTGGAAGATAGTCAGTGGGAAAGCAGCTCATGCATTGTTTGAATGGCGCATTTGGCACGTTTCGTAACGAGAACTCATTTCGTATACACAGACAAAAAATTTTAGAAAATGTTTTTCGTAGCCTGGATTTTTCGTTTTCTGGGACTATCGTAAGGTGCAGTACCACTGTACTGGATTGTTTTAAGGGTGGCACAGTGGAGAAGAGGTTAGCACGTCCGCCTCACAGCAAAAGGGTCCTGGTTTCAGGCTGATTCCACAGCCATCCCTGCCCGGGAGTCCATTGGAGATATTGGGCCGAGCTCTCACGGGAGGGTGGGATGGCATATGCTCACTTCCCTTTCGCTCATGACAATCACCAGCCAATCATGGGAATCTGTGAATTATTCGTGTTATGGGGTGGATATCGCTTTCCCTTCGAGTGTGCTAGTTCGCCACCAAATACACATGTGCAGGAGTTCGTAAAGAGGCTGGTGGTAGCATTGCATGTCATGGAGGGGACATTTGCATGCTTACACCCCTCGCTGCTTGGTGACAGTTGTGTGATAGGGAAGGCAATACTTGAAGGATTGGATTCAGATACGACTCAGAGAAGTACCAGGTTCAGACTTTTGTGTGTGCTGCCTTGACCAAGACAGGGCAGGTCTGTGGATAATCCACTCAGAGACCCCATTGAAGGGAGGGTGGAGTGCACTGTTCTTGTTTTTTTTTCTTTCTCTTTCTGTTATTCTACCTTCTTTGTTCTATCTCTATCTAAAGCTTGTTCTCAGCATGCTGAAACAACATGGTCAGTGTTGGGTGTTCAGTTCCTTGATGACCCCCCATGGGTCTTCGTCGTCTTCTGATTTTTCACACAAATGAAACTGTCTTGTCCACACAAGCTCCTGCCAAATGAAATTGTTTCTCGGGCCATTCAGGTTGGTTGTTTGTGTCACTACTATGGAGCCAGAAATATAGGAAAAGCATTCTCTCCTTTTACTTTTCACGGTCGAATTATATGTATTTGAGCGTGATAAATCCCTTTTGAGTGACAGGGTGGAGCAGGGGTTGGCATGTCTACCTCACAGCAAGAACATGTCGGACTCAAGTCCCGGGGCTTGGCCATGTTTCTGTGTGCATGTTCTTCTTGTGCGTACATGGGTTTCATCTGGCTACTCTGGTTTCCACCTACAGTCCAACGTAGATAAAGTAAGGTAAACTCCATTAGGCTTTTTACACCCAAGCCATAGTGGTTCATCGGACTGGTGCTTATCCCCGGTTTCCATAGCGTGAAACGACCAGGAGTTCAATGGGACACGAATCCATCGCAGGTCCATCTTCCCAGTATATTTTACTGGTACCCATTTGTACTGCTGGGTGAACAGAGGCACACTTGTGGTTAAGACCTTGCCCACGGGTCTTAGCACAGTGGGGGTCTAACTGGGATTCGAACACACAACCTCCCGATCATGAGTGGAGCACCCTAACCACTACGCCACTGGCCCCATGTCCAACGTATAATTAGGCTAATTAGGCCTCTCTGCGACCGAAGTAGGATTAAGCAGTTTTTCAAATGAATGAATGAAAAATAAATCCTCCTTAATATAAATTAGATTACATCTATGTATTATGTTTTTTAGAGGACACTAAATTACTTCTTTCTCTATGAGTGAGCCTCCCATGGTGTGCTCTATGATTCCAAAAATAGTGCACCCTTGGTTTTAGTCAGCCTTACTCAGTGGGAGGTTGTTATTCTGTTGTTGTTAGTGTTGTTTTTCAAACTATCCTATCCTTATTGGGGTTTTTTTTTTTTCCATGAAAGCCCTGTAATTGGAGGGAATCGTTTATACTTGATGCACTGAAGTGAACCCATTTGGTTACAAAAGTACACTGACAAGGAATCAAGAGGGAAAACGTACTTTAATGGGTGTTGAATCTAATGAGATTAGTGGAAAGGCTTACAGAGAAATGGCACTGAGATAAACAGCGATAACACAATAATAACTCATTATTCCTCTCGTCTCGGAATCGGCACGCGTTACAGCTCAACGGTGTCTTCTTGGTTGTGCAGGGTGGTGCATGACTCTTAGTGTAGGTGTGTTTTTTTAACAGTGAAGAGAAAGGCAGAGTATTTTTTTTTTCATGAAAAGGGCTGGAGGCTGAACCCTATCTAATCCAACTCACCAGTCCATAGGGGGAACACACACACAACCATTCGCCCTCACTCACACAAAGTCTGGAACGGCTTACTCAATTTAATGTGCATGCTTTGGGACTGTTGGAGGAAACCAGAGCATCCTGAGGAAACCCACACCAGCATTGGTAGAACATGCAAACTTTTCTTCTTCTTTTCCTTTCGGCTGTTCCCTTCAGGGGTCGCCACGGCAAATGATCTGCCTCCATCTCACCTTATCCTCTGCATCTTCTGCTCTTACTCCAACTACCTTCATGTCCTCCTTCACCACATCCATAATTCTTCTCTTTGGTCTTTGTCTAGGCCTTCTGCCTCGTAGTTCCAGCCTCAGCATCCTACTACCAATATACTCGCGATGACTCCTCTGTACATGTCCAAACCATCTCAATCTAGTCTCTCTGACTTTGTCTCCAAAACCTCAAACATGTGCTGTCCCTCTGATGTACTCATTCCTCAGCCTATCCATCCTCGTTACTCCCAAAGAGAACCTCAACATTTTCATCTCTGCTACCTCCAGCTCTGCCTCCTGTCTTTTCCCCAGTGCCGCTGTTTCTAAACCATACAACATCGCTGGCCTCAACACCGTCTGGTAGAACATGCAAACTCTGACACCGAAACGCCGTGGCTTGACCTAGGATTGGAACCCAAGACCTTGTTGATGTGAGGCAAACATGCTCAACACTTTGCTGCCCACGTTTGCTTCTGCTGTGGATAAAATTTGCTTTTAGTATGTTTCTCAAAGCCTTCTATATGCAGCTCTACCAATGCACAGAGGGCAAAGTTGTCAAAATAGAAGGCAAGAGAGATAAATAAAGAAAGGCATCAAAGCCATCACAAGAGATATATCCTGCAGCAGTACAACCCATCCAGAGCACTTCACTCAGCTGAGGTGGGCCTGTTGTTAGTTGTAAGGATCATACACAGCTCAGCACTGGTGGATGGCATCCTTAATAAATTCTCCTCAGAATATAAGAAACACTTGCACAATATTTCTCCAAATCCAGATTAACCTCTTGAGACCCCACTATTCTCATTTGAGGACATCATGGTATTTCTTCACAGATATATGTTGTGTATAGGTCTTTGTTAGAGCCTCATATTAAGGAAATTGAGTTTCACACTTTCACCAACCCACTGGCTTTTTAAATATTTATTAGGTGGTGAGCAACAAAAGAGGTTACTCACCACCAGAGAAATTACAAGACAGAGCATCATGGTCGGCAGCGAGGACGCTTAGCTGTTAACACTTCCACCTCACAGCAAGAAGATGCTCCGTCCGAGTCCTGGGCTCAGGCATTTTTGTGTGGAGCTTGTTTGTGTGGGTTTCCTCCGGATACTCCGGTTTCCTCTCAGAGTAAAAAAAAACATGAACATTTCAGGGAAGTGTTCAGTTCAGTTCATTTTCTGTAACCGCTTAATCCTAATTAGGGTCACGGGAAGGCTGGTGTCAATCCCAACCAACTTCGGGCGAGGGCAGAGTACACCCTGGACAGCTCGCCAGGCCATCACAGGGCGGAAACACGCTGACGGCTTTGCAGCTACTCTTGTCGAAGGTCAGCAATGGTTCTTTTACATGAATCTCACACTATAGACAGTGAGAGACATGGCCGGCCTTTGATAATCCAGTTAGCTGCACTGGGATGGGAGTGTCAGATGGTCAGTGATCCAGCACCTATACCACTAGGCCACCATTGCCTATTTAGGGAAGTGACTTATCCAAATTACCCTGAGGTGTGTGTGTGTGTGTGTGTGTGTGTGTGTGTGTGTGTGTGTGTGTGTGAGCCAGTGTTGGCTGAGATAGGCTTTAGCCTTTCTGTGACCATAATAAGTTTAAGCGTTTCGGCAAATTAATGAAGTAATAAATAAAGGAAAACATTGTGGTCGGCGGCACCGCGGTGTAGTGGTTAGCCCCTAAATGTGCTTATGTGAGTTTCCTCCAGGTATTCCAGCTTCCTCAGACAGTCCAAAGATATGCATACAGTAGGCCCTCGTTTCTCGCGATGGTTTGGTTCCGGTCCTTCTTGCGGATCAAGAAAATCTGCGAGTTATTGATGCGGTTTTAAAACCCTATGTTTGATATTCCATGCGCTAAAATATGCTACTTCAACACATTCTATAGACAGTCTTACTCATTAATACAGTAATAATGAAGTAAAATGTAGTAATGATTAAGTAAAAACTTTTAAATTTTGTACTGTGATAATATTTATTAATAAATAAAGCGCTTAGGCTCCTATCCAGAAGATAGAGAAGAGGCAGGGCGTTTGGGTGACATCATAGCTCTTAAATAATCATTAAAAAAACACAAAAAAATTTACTTCGCAATTCAGGCAGTCACGTTGATAACTTGTGCGCAGAGGAGAAAAAAAGAGGTGTACACATCCTCTGCAACCAATCAGCAGGAGGGAGAAACAAAAGCGTTCAGCCATTGGCTAAATTTGAATCACTTGCCAGTTACTTTCGGGTTTGTCGCCAATTTGTGAGTATGTGAGGGCGTGAGCACTGAACCGCGAATGGTCAAGGGCCTGCTGTATTAGGCAAATTGGCTTCTCCAAATTGTCCCTAGGTGTGTTGTTGAGTGTGAAAGATTGCATGTGGTGAGCTGTTCAGAGTGTACCCTGCCTTCACCCAGAATCAGCTGAGATAGGCTCCATCCTCACCATGACCCTCGTAGGATTAAGCAGTTCAGCACATGAATGAATGAATGAAAACATTCTGGGTTGAATGTGAGGAGGTTGCGGGTTAGCATTTAAACTTTTCAGTTTTTATTATCTAATTGATGCATAACTAATTCAGTGGGCTATGATGGCCTGATGAGCTGTCCACGGTGTACCCCGCCCTCGCCCAGAGTCGGCTGAGATGGGTGCCAGCCTACCCGCGTCCCAAATTAGTATTAAGTGGTTCAGACAATTAATGAATGAATGAATAATTCAGTGGGTTGTAATGATATGTAGCTGCTTTTGAGATTTGACAAAGTTTTTTCCAAGGCTTGGCAAACTTGTGCACATGAGCTTCTGTTAAGTCTGCCAGAGGGAAAATTTTAATTAGCGATGTTTCATATCATTAAAATCTAATGCATATATTTGGTTTCATCTTGTCTGAATGGCTCATGCAGCACAGTGTCATTATTCATTTTCAGTTATTGTATTTTTTTATGAAAAGCCAAATATATCATGCTAAATTAATTAATTGAAGTGGCACATATTAAGATAACGATTATTGTATTACCCCCCCCCCAACGGATTACTGATTTAAATTGGGGTACACACTGAACAGGTCACCAATCTGTTGCATTACTACCACCGGTTTAAACACCCATTCACAATTACACTCATACCTGGTGGCAGTTTATAGTTGCAGGTTGACCCAACCATGGTGGCATCGTAGTTACCACATCGGCCTCACAGTCAGAAGGTCCTGGGTTTGTGTTTCGGGATCCGTGAGGGTGTTTCTGTGTGGGGTTTGTGTGTTCTTTTTATATTTGCATAGTTTTTCTCTGTTTACTCTGGTTTCCTTTTACTGCTCAAAGACTGGCATGTTCGGCTAATTGGCTGAATGAGTGACAATTTGGCCCAAACCTGCATGTCTGGACTGTGGGAGGAAATTGCGGTACTCAGATGAACCCCATGCAAGCACAGAGGGAAAATGGAACCTCCGCACAAAAATGCCCTCAATCAGCCATGAGGTTTGAACCTAGAGCGTTCCTTGAGGTGGCGGTGCTAATCACGAATTCATTAATTCATTTTCTGAACCGCTTAATCCTAATTAGGGTCGCGGGGAGGCTGGCGGCCATCTCAGTCAACTCTGAGCAAGGGAAAAGTACACCTTGGAGAGTTTGTCAGGCCATCGCAGGGCAGAAACACGTTGACGGTTATGTAGCCTGCTCTTGACGAAAGGCAACAATGGTTCTTTTACATGCCTCTCACCACAGACCGCGAGGAACATGGCCGGCCTTTAATGACCCAGTTAGCCACACTAAGGGGACAGTAGTGATGACTGTTGATAGTCGGGATTGAACCCCCAACCTTGGGATCAGTCAACCATCAAATAATAATAATAATAATAATAATAATATGGATTAATAGTAGCAGCAGTACTAGAAGTAGTAGCAGCAGTAAAAGTAGAAGCAATAGCAGTAGTAATTTTAGCAGTATAGTTGTAGTAGCAGTAGTAGGGGCAGTGGTGGTCTAGTGGTATAGTGCGCTGGATCACTGATCCAAAGGTTGGGGGTTCGAGTCCCACTCTCCACAAGGTTGTCACTGTCCCCCCCCCCCAGTGCAGCTAACTGGGTTATCAAAGGCGGGCCATGTCTCTCACTGTCTATGGTGAGAGGCATGTAAAAGAACCATTGCTGACTTTCGTAAAGAGTAGCTGCAAAGTCGTCAGCGTGTTTCTGTCCCTTGCTAAAAAAGGGTTGTGACAGGAAGGGGATCCGACGTAAAAACCTCTGCCAAATCAAACATGCGAATCAGATGATTCGCTGTGGCAACTCCTGAGTAAAAGGGAAAAAGCCGAAAGGAAGACAGACAGTTGTAGTAGCAGTAGTACTGACTGTATAGAAGTAGAAGCGGTAGAAATAATAAACAGTTGTGGCAGTAGTAATAGTAGTAGTACTAGTAGTAGTATCAGTAGTAATAGCAGTAGTCATAGAAGTAAAGGCAGTAGTAGTAGTAAAAGTAGTAGTAATAGTATTATGTCTGCCAAATGGATTCGATCCCAGACGAGCCCCCAGTTTTATTACGTATGGAATTTAGAAGATGCCCCCAGTGCAGCTAACTGGGTTATCAAAGGTGGGCTATGTCTGTCACTGTCTATGGTGAGAGGCATGTAAAAGAACCATTGCTGACATTCGTAAAGAGTAGCTGCAAAGTCGTCAGCGTGTTTCTGTCCCTTGCTAAAAAAGGGTTGTGACAGGAAGGGCATCCGACGTAAAAACCTCTGCCAAATCAAACGTGCGAATCAGATGATTCGCTGTGGCGACTCCCCAGAACGGGAAAAAGCCGAAAAGAAAAGAAGATAGAATTTAGAAGATGGAAGTTGCCCCGTGAAACCAGCAAAGCATGACAGACCATGATATAAACTACAGTATATACAATTTAATAATATGAACAAAATAAGACACAATGATATCTCGCATCTTAGAGCCAATCAAAATACAAATCAAACAAAGGGTCCCATAGTCACCAAGTACCTGAAGCAGGGTAAAGTTAGAGACGGCGCATGCGCTGGTGAGGAAAGGCTTGGAATCCCAAGTGTCGAAAGAAACAAATGACGAACATCTTCGCGTGAGCTGTGGGTGAACATGGATGATGGACTTTGATGAAGTCCCGAACGATGAAACTTGGGTGACCTTCCATGGTCTGCCTTAGATGAGATGATCCGCTGCGATGAGTTTCCTTAAATCATCTGTGTGCCGAAGAGACCCAAAGAGACTCCTTAGGTGATTTGTGTCATCTGAAGAGACCCGAAGAGACTCGAAGAGACTGGAGCAAGTTGGCAGCAGGTCCTTAATATAGATTCCCTAAAGTTCCAGAAAGTTCCATTCTGGAAAATTCCAACTCACCTGACCCGCCACCGGGGCACATGCACAACTAGGTCTATGCTGGAAGTTTACCTAATGGACACGAGTCCAACTTTTTTGACTGTTGTTGGCTGTTGTTTCGAGACGGATTATGTGGAAAGGAGCAACATTTAGAACTAAAATATCTGATGATAAGAAAATAATTTGTTATTGACTTCATGCAAGGAAAAGCCCTTAAGCTAAACCGCTAGCTCCATGCTAACCGTTTCTTCTGTGAAATATTTTATGGAAAGAATATTGTTTTTAAATTTGAGGACAATAATATGCAGGCGGCATGGTGTCATAGTGGTTGGCACATCTGCCTCACAGTAGGAAGATTGTGGTTTGAGTCCCAGGCACAGGCATTTCTGTGTGGAGTTTGAATGTTCTTCCTGTGTCGAAGCATGAAGTATTGATATCTTCAGTACAGGACCTAGAAAAATACTGACACCTCCAGACAGATAAGAACCTGAGTTCAAAAGTGAACCCTGAGCTCAGGTGTCATGAATCTCCAAAAATACTTGCTGTGTGTCACCAGATGTTTATATGTTATTTCATATACAGGGATTCCTCACTTTCCACGGTTTATTGGGACCGAGATCCCCCCGCGACCGCCGAATTCCACAAAGTAGGATCAACCCCCTCTGACTGATGTATACGTATATAATATCAATAAATACATATTCAACGCTATAAATGCTTATAATAACAATTAAACATTCAAAAATAATGCATAAGATGTAAATAAAATATGAATACAGACGTGCGCGCACTCTGATGTATACCTCACATAAAAATGTGGGTTTTTTTGTTTGTTTGTTTTTGTTTGTTTAGAGGTTTTTTGCATAATTGGCCTTGTTTTGGGGCATTTTCCTTAACTTTTCCCCCTATTCTTCCTTAATTTTGTTATTTTTTTAAATTCAATGAATATTTAAAAAAAAAAAAAAAACGCGATGCACTGAAGCCGCATGAATTGAAACGCAAAGTAGCGAGGGATCCCTGTAATACACCCTTTGGAAGGAGCTTTGTGTTACCATGGAAAGCAGGACTGACGCTGTATATCTTATCTCTATCTCCATCTTCATCTGGAAAACCCATTATTTTGTTGTCCGTGGCACTTGCTGTGCAATCTAGGAAGTGTGAGAACACATGAGAACGCCTATCCTTGGGGTAGCGTTTGTGCACGGCCAATACTGTGCATTTAATATATCACTTACACACACCTGTACACTGAGTCATCTGATCCGCCAATTATGTACCAATATTTTTTACTATCTGTGGTCCATCATCAGTTGTTTATCAACAGTTATCCGGCGTCCATTTATTAACAATTCTTCTCAGTCACTCACTTTTTTTAATGCTACTGTGGTAGTGGTGAGTCTGATGCCTCTCTCAGGTTGACCCTGGGTGAAGGTGAGGTACACTCTGAAGAGCTCACCAGACCATCACAGGGCCAACTCGCACATAACCACCCACACTCATACTCGCACTTGGGTGCAATTTCAGACAGCAAATTAGTACAACGTACATGTCTTTGGACTTTGGGAGGAAACCGGAGTACCCGGAGGACACCAAGCCAAGCATGGGGGAAATGTACCAACTCCACACAGAAATGCTCAAACGCAGGACCTTCTTGCCTTGAGGCGGATATGCTAACCACTACACCACCGTAATGCCTCATTAACAATTTTTGTGAGAGTTTCCCCAAGAAAACATCCCCAAATGGTCTAGTTGTGCACTTTAGTATTTTTATCTCATTGCATATTTAATATGGCCGCCAGAAGCCTTATTGATTTTTTTTCTTGTGGCAGTTATTCTAAGGAAACTACTAAATGGAACTTTTTCAGATGTGGTATTCCCACATGATCAAGCTGTACACCTGAATGTTTTTATTTCATTTACATACCTGAAAAAAGTGATCATTACTGAAAAGTTTAAGTTCAATAATGTATGGTTGCTCTACGATTGGTGCCAAGATCTGTATAAATCTGTATTTGTATATCTTCAACTATCCAGTTTTGGTAGATCTGCACCCCCTGCGGACAGACCCTTACAGTCCTATTCTAGGCTGCAGGAGTCTGATTTGACCGTGTTGTTTCAGCTTATGGTTGACTGAGTTATGCGTTCAGGGATGTTGTTTGGCTCGTCACAGTGATAAAGACCATTGCTTACTGGAATTATTTTTTTCTCCTTTGGAAACTCAACTCTCATGAGATCAGTAGTTTCTGAAATACTCAAATCAGCTATTCTGGTAGTCCAAGTAATACCAGGGTCAAAGTCACTGAGATCACCATTTTCCCTGTTCTGATATTTGATGTGGCTTTTGCGGTGGTGTGGGGCCGGTGGCGTAGTGACTAGGGTGCTGCGCTCATGATCGGGAGGTTGTGAGTTCGAATCCCACTGAGACCCTCATTGTGCTAAGACCCCTGGGCAAGGTCTCAACCACAAGTGTGCCTCTGTTCACCCAGCAGTATAAATGGGTACCAGTAAAATATACTGGGAAGGTAACCTACGATGGACTAGCGTCCCATCCAGGGGGAGTTGAACTCCTGGTCGCTTTACGCTATGGAAACCGGGGATAAGCACCGGCCTGATGAGCCACGAGGCTCGGGTGTAAAAACCCAACAGACTTTACCTTTACCTTACCTTTTGCGGTGGTGTTTTGGTTAGCACGTCCACATCATAGCAAAAAAAAAATCCAGCGTTCAAACCCTGTGCCTAGTATGAACGTGTCTGTGGAGTCAAGGACAGTCGAGGCTCTGTGGTAAAAGTCAAGGACAGTCGAGGCTCTGTGGTAAAGGCTTGATCAGAAGATCATTGGCTGAACGCCCAGTACCACCAAACTGCCACTGTTGAGCAAGGCCCTTAACCCTCAACTGCCAGTTGTATAAATTAATTAAGAGCATCTGCCAAATGCCATAAATGTAAACGAGTTAGCATATTAATCCCTTTGTTTGTCTGGGTCTCCTCCAGGTTTTCCGGTTTCCTCCCACAGTTCAAAGACATTCGCAGTAAGCTATTAAATATTCTCAATTGTCCCTTGGTGTGAGTATGAAAAGTTGTATGTTAGCATTGACCCTGAGATGGTTTGACGCGCCAACCAGGATGTTCCTAGCGTCCCTGTGATGCTTTTGTAAAGGATAAAGCAGTTCAGACATTAAAATGAAATGAAAATGATATTAGATGTGAATATTAATTAAAACTCTTCACGTACATATGCATGATTGTAAGCAGTGCTCGGCTATCACATGACAAGCTAATCAAATCATTGAACATTAATGTCGCCACTGAGTGTTTCTGCTGAGATGTTCTCATTAAAATGAGGGTAAATAGCAGAAAGCAAGTTAAATTGTAAAATTGAAAACCACACCTTGATGACAGTAATTTACCTAATTTATATGCGAGGATGCAGTCGAGAATGGTGTGTGAATTGCACTCAGAGGTGTGATTCAGCAGTGTAGTGACCCAGCTGATGACATCTGATGTCATATTCTATTGTTTATGATCCAGTACACTAATGTGGTAAAACAGCATCGGGCATTTTAATCCCTTAGCTCATTTCACAGGCTGAGGGGAGGACTGGTGAGTGATATTCTATTATAATTCGTGGGATTGCTGCTGCTTGAGGATAGGAATGGGGTGGGGTGGGAGCTTTGCACTGTTTGCCCTTTGTGAATGCAAAGAAATCGATTTATGGCTATTCTACAGTCTAATCTGTAGGTAGGGCCTTTGCGGCATTCCAGAAATCATGTCTGGCTCAGGAGACAATTTGCTGCATAATAGGAGCCTTGGTGCTGTCCTCTCAGAGACAAAAATGAGCACAACACTGAAGCAGGTAGCTGCTTGAATGCACCTAGCATGAGGTTTTGCCGTATACTGTGTGTCATATTTATGAAGGCAGAATTCTGAATCATGAGACAGCTGAGACACTATTCTGGTTAGCACTGCATCCTTACCTGTCCTCTTAAACAAAATGATGTTGAACTGGTGTATGGGAAGAAGCCATTTTTAATACGACTTGCCATTACCCTGAGTCTACAGTGGGTACCAATGCGGTCAAAGACGTAATGCCTCATTCCTGTACCAAAGTACCCCGCATCCCAGTGGCCCCCAAGATTGTAGACCCATGGCACTGAACCTCGAAAGACTCCTACTGCATCAAGTCCAACCCATGGTTAGACAACCCCCTTCAGTTTGCCTACCAGCCTCGCGTCGGAGTTGAGGATGCCATCATCTTACCTGCTCAACCACATCTGCACCCACCTGAACCAGAAGGCAAGCATTGTGAGGGTCGTGGGGTTTTTTTTCTTTTTTTGTTGTTGTTTTTTTTTTTTTACTTTTCCAGTGCATTCAACACCATCAAGCTTATCCTCCTGAGTGAAAAGCTGACAGAGATGCAGGAGGATGTCCCTCTTGTGTCCTGGATTGCAGACCACCTGTCTGGATGACCACAGTCTGTGTACCTGCAGAACTGCGTGTCGGACATGGTGGTCAGCAACACTGGAGCACCACAAGGGGCCGTCTCCTCCCCTTTTCTCTTCATCCTCGACCCAACTGCCTTCAGCTAGTGCACAGAGACCTGCCATCTTCAGAAGTTTTCGGATGACACTGATATTGTTAGATGCATCAGTGGATGTGATGAGACGGAGTATTGGGCTGCAGTGGATTCTTTTGTCTCATGGTGTGAGAAGCTTAATGTAACAAAGTTCATCTGAAGCTTAATGTAACAAAGACCAAGGAACTGATTGAGGATTTTAGGAGATCCAAAATACTAACAACCCCTGTTTCCATCCAGGGCGACAATGTGGAAGTGGTGGAGGATTACAGATACCTTGGAGTTCACATTGACAATAAACTGGACCGGGTTAAGAACACTACCGCATTTTACAAGAAGGGCCAGAGCATCTCTATTTCTTGATGCAACGAAGGTCATTGAACATGTGTTGAACCATACTCGGGATGTTCTGTGAGTATGTTCTGGCCGACGCTATCCTCTATGCTGTTGCATGTTGGGACAGCAGACTGAGGGTTGCAGACACAAAAGACTGAACAAACTGATCTGCAAGGCCGGTAGCATTGCAGAGATGGAGCTGGACTCTGATGGTACTGTCAGAGAGGAAAATGATGTACAAGATAAAGACAGTATTGAACAATACCTCCCACCCGCTTCAAAACCTGCTGATCAGTCACAGGAACCGTTCAGTGAGAGACTGATGCCACCGAAATGCACCACTGAACAACACAGGAAATCATTCCTATCTGTGGCCATTAAACTATACAACTCCACCATGTAGCAACAACATCCACTTGTATGTATGTATGCATGTATGTACACACACATACTCATATATATATATATATATATATATATATATTATATATATATATAATATATATTATATATATATATATATATATATATATAATATATATCTATATTATATATAATATATTATATATATATATATATATGATAGATATAGATATATGTGTGTGCGTGTGAGAGAGAGACATAGTGGCAAATTGGTTAGCATGTCCACCTCACAGCAAGAAGGTCCTGGGTTCAGTTCCCAGCTCGGGTGTTTGTGTGGGGTTTGCATGTTCTCCCTATGCTTGCATGGGTTTCCTCCGGGTACTCCGGTTTCCTCCCACAGTCCTATAACATGCACAGTAGGTTCATTGGCTGTTCCAAATCACCTCTAGGTGTGAGTGTGAGTATGAATGGTTATGAGTGTTGGCCCTGCGATGGACTGGGGAGCTGGCCCTCGCCTGGAGTCAACTAATCTGGGCGCCAGCCTACCCACGACCCTAATTAGGATTAAGCGGTTGAGGAAAAAAAATATATACATATAAATAATAGTAGATATAATTATATTAATATGTAATAGTAATAGTTTAATAATAGTAGATGGAATTTCCTCAGGGATCAGTAAAGTATTCTGATTCTCATTCTGATTGCATGATGTTTGTGGTTTTAAACAAGACTCACAAGCCAGAAGGTCCTGTGTTCAAGTCAGGGGCTCAGCAAGGGCATATCTGTGTGGAGTCTGCATGTTCTTTTTTTTTTTTTTTTTTTTTTTTTTGGGGGTGGGTTTTGTTTTTTTATTTTTGTTTTTTGCTTGTTTTTTATTTTTTTTTTCCAGATTTTTTTTTTTTTTTTTGTCATTTTTGATATACTGTGGGGAAATTATTGCCTCAGTATTTAATCCATCCAAAAATAAACACACAATTGGAGTAGATTAGGACACCCAGAGGACAGTTGGGAGATAGTTACCCCCCCTATGGCATAGGGCATACCCCCATATGTCATACCCCCCTATGGCATAGATAGGTACCCCCTCACACACACACACACACACACACACACACACACACACACACACACACAGTGAATCGTGTAAATAGTTGTTCCAAATTGCCCCAGGTATGAGTGTGAATGATTGGGTATGTATTGCTCTGGGATGGACTGCCGAACTGTTCAAGGTGTACCCTACATTATTCCAGAGTTGACTGAGATAGGCGCTACCTTCCATGCCACCGAAATATGATGAATCGGTTCAGCAGATAAACATGAATGAGTGGATATTATGAGCAGTAAAATATGATATTAATGACACACTGGGCAGAACAAGAGACGATCCGGCAATGGGATGCCAGTGGCAGTCAGAGAGACTTATGGGTTTCTGCATTCACACTGGGGAAATGTAGCACAGAGGAATGAAACCAAGAGTGCTGTGAGGCTAAAATGGCATAATCAGTAGTGAGAGTGCAAATGTGCTAGCGTGTGAAGCAGACAGTGGACACTAGAGAGAAGCTTATGGTGCTTCTGCTTCTCTGAGATGAGGCTTTGCTGTCAACTCTGCGTTTCACTCAATTCACCCTTACACTCTAAAAAAGGATATTAAACTATAATGTCCTGTATCAGCAGGGTGGTCCATCCAAGGATAAATCTTTTTTTACCTTCACTGTCTATCTTATCTATTCATTCATTTATTTCCCAAACCGCTTGATCCTACTAGGGTCACTGGGAGGCTGAAGCCTATCTCAGCCAAGTCGTTGTGAAGGTAGGAAGTAAAAACTTTTTAATTTTGTATTGTGATAATATTTATTAATAAATAAAGTGATTAGGCTCCTATCCAGAAGCTAGAGAAGATTCAGAGCGTTTGAGTGACATCATAGGGCTTCAATAATCATTAAAAACATACTAAAAAACATGAATTCACAATTCAATCAATCACGTTGATGACATGTGTGCAAAGGAGAAAAAAAAGAGGTATACACATCATCGCAAACCAATCAGAAGGAGGGAGAAACAAAAGCTCTGTCATTGGCTAAATTGGAATTACATGGCAGTAACTTTCGGGTTTGGCGAAAAACCGCGAGTATGCGGGGCAACGAGGGCTGATCCGTGAATGGGCAAGGGCCTACTGTATAGTCAATTAGCCTATATGCATGTCTTTGTGAGAATACCAGAAAATCCAGAGGAAACCTAGACATGCACAGGAGAACATAGATATTTTAAACAGAAATGCCCTCACTGAGCCCAAGGCTCGAACCCAAGCGCTTCTTCCTCTTGTCAGTCGAATACAAAATAAGCAAAACGGAGGTATTTTTGTTGCTGCATTTTTTTAATAAGGGCAATATAATTTTCTCCACCATAATTAAGAAAATGAGTTTTTGCTTTCCTGTTGCTTCATGAGCGGGTCAGTAATAATGTGTGTGTTGATAATCAGTGCGCTCTCAGCCGATGATGTGTAGCAGTGCATCGCCCACCTGGGGTGTGATGGTACACATGGTGCAAGGTCACTGGTTTGTATTTGTAGGGAAATATCTGTCATCAGCCAATCATGGCATCTGCGATGCAGCTGGTTAACTAGTGTCTTGAGAGGAGGAGACAAGTGGTTGAGGTCGACAAAACGCAGGCAAGCAGCAGCATTTTGGCTGGGCCAAATGAGTGATTACCTCCCAGCTCCTATCATAATTCACCATGACCTCCATCTGCCAGCAAAGCCACTGCTGATGGATAGGCCTGCAGGTTTATTCGCTCAGCACCCATGTCAAACAGACCCTGAAGGCCCCTATATCTGGTGTTTATACACTGTAAATACAATAACAATGCCACATGTTCATTATTATTAAAGGCTAATCTGGATTTTTCTTTTCTTACTAGCTGCTCTTGTTAGCACATTTATTACACTGTAAACTCTTTAAAAATAGGTCAAGATGAGTATACAGACACACACACACACACACACACACACACACACATATATATATATATATACACACACACACACACACACACACACACACACACTGTGTTTGATGTGATAAGCACCCAGGGCGCTTAAAAAAACTGGAATGGGTGGGCGCTTATTAAAATGTGACCAGCAGAGTGGAACGGTAAGTGCTTATTACCATCAAGGTGGAAAACATGAATATAACAGAACAATAAAAGAGTTTTACTGGTATTTGTGTTATTCATTTTGTGATATCAACCAAACTACTTACATGTAAGCTGAAAATAAACAGAAAACAGCATAAATTAAAAAAAGTCTTTTCCTTCCCATACTTTTCCCTCCCAGTGCTTTTCCTTTAAACATTTTCCCAAGTAAGATGAGCCAATCAACACGTATATCAGCTTTAGCACATGGCAAGTTGAACCATTCAACACGAACATAAACAAAAGCACATGGCCAGGAACATCTTTAAATTTATGAAGTTAGTGAGCAGGAGGATCAGGTGAAAAATACTTGTCATCACTTTCTGATTGGTCCATATCTGGCTTATCGCGCCATTCATTCAGAGCATCCCATAGTTTTGCTGTAGTTTCTACTTAAAACATTTGTTTGTTTCTAATGGTTCATCAGCTGCTGAACATACCGTGAAATACCGTGTAAACTCACTTTTTACAGGCAGTGAACGCCTCATTTTACCGTTACAGAGACTAATCCAATCAAATTGGTAAGTTTGATCTACCATTTTGCTCCCAGTACACATGGGCGATTATTAGACGTAAGATCAAAAAAACTGGGGGCTTACTACGTCGAATACGGTGTGTATATGTGTGTGTGTGTGTATATATATATATATATATATATATATATATATATATATGTATATGTATGTATATATATATATATATATATATATATATATATATATATATATATCCTGAGCTCATCCAGAGTCGGCTGAAATGGGTGCCAGCTTCTCCACAACCCTAATTAGGATTAAGTGCTTTAGAAAAGGAATTAAAGAATACATACATATAAATATATTTAGGGAACGGATAGATGGATGGCTGGATGGACGGACAGTTAGGGGTCTCCACCTGTGCCTTGAGATATAGCTACTAGAAGCCTTAGGCTCTAACTGTATTCATGCACACCTGACTGTGGGGAGGCTGGAGCCTATCTCAGTCAACACTGGGCGAAGCCATTGTATATTCTAAACAGCTCGCTAGACCAGCGCAGGTCCAACACGCACACAACCACCCACTTCCATATTCGCACCTTTGGCTTAGCCTAATGTGCATGTTGGAGGAAACCAGAGTATCCAGAGGAAACCCACTAAAAAGCATGGGAAGAGCATGAAAAACACCACACAGAAATGCTCGAGCCTGGGATCTGCTTGCTGGTGAGAATATTTAACCATTCCAAACAAAACAAAAAAAAATTTGCGGAGCCTTTGTTTCTAGGAATTTAGTTTAGCATAATAAGAACTCTTCAAGGATGTTAATGTAAAGTGCAGGTTAAGGGTAATTTAATATTGATAAAGAGCTGTGTACACAATAAAAAACACAAAGTGCATTATTTTCAGGGCAATTTCTCAATCAGGGAGTAATTTGTATCTTTGTACTTGGGCATGGTGACCCCTGCCTGGAATAATTACTTCAATCAATCAGTGAGTCACTGAGGCAGCGTTGACGCTCCTTCTTAGCAGAAACAGACACGGTTACACAGGGGCGAGGGATGTGGCTGAGAATATCATGGGTTCAGTATGACTCTTACTGCCTCTGGCTATTTGGCTGGCCAAAGCATGAAGGGAAAGGAGCAAGAATAATGCCTGAGGTAATTTATTTTTCATGGAGGTAGGTAAAGGATAGAGGGTTTGACGTAGAGTCATGTACAAGATACTGCATTCAAAGGATGAACACTTCCATGATGTTGGACAGGGCTTCCAGCAGAACACAAAAAAAAAAAAAAAAACGGTCTATTGTTGGGTCAGTATAAGACGAGTGAGGGCAGGGATAGATTTGCCACTTTCTCAGCCTCAAGGTGGCTGTCTTTCATCTTGCACATACTGTGCTAATGCTTCAGAGATCTTGACAATATCCTTGACATCTGCTCAACTCACTCGGGGAGTTTGGCCTCTGTTCTGCCCAGTGCTCGGTCATGGAGCTGCTCCAAGAAGCAAAGTGCCCCACAAACCATTTACTTACAAGTGTATTCTCATAGCTCTATGGTTGAACACACACACACACACACACGTACTCAGTCTCTGATCCACCCTGTATCATCCTTCAGGAGTGTACGTAGCATTGTAGACGAGACAAAATGCATTATGGATTTATTCTAGACGTTCTCAGCACAGGGAATTCCGTACAAAAACAAAACTTCATTAAAAGTGTACACAGTGCAAACTGAGCAATATTTGCACTGGTCCTTTCTTTCCCCACCATTTGGCTCATAAAATATTATCTTGCTGCAAATGAGAAGGCCTAAGTGGTTGGCAAACATTGTCAGTGAGCACTGGGGCAGTGTGGCGCATGCAGGTCTTCAGATCAATTGTGCAATCAGGTAGGAGATTGCCCTGAGGAGGCTGAGCTAGTAATCCTTTAAGAGTCTAAACTGCAAAGAAAAGGAAAAAAAATGCACTGCTGCAGCAAATGTGCACCATATATCAGAGCTCAATCTATTTTGGGCAGCAAAATGTGTGCATGAACATCTCGCTTGATTATTATTGAGCTGCACAAGAGCCTTTGTACTGGAGTAATGTGTGCATTACGTGACTATTCCATTCTGTGTTTATAGCCTTCCAGTAGCAGCACATGTGTAGGCAGTGAGTTGGCTCCCTTTGCTGTTAAACTATTGTGGTGGAGGTGCAGATAGTAGTACTACTGAATAGCTCAGTGCCAGAAAGATTTGACCCTCTATCATAATTGGTACTTGCTATGGAAGGTCTTACTGTTCGGCACCTACGCTAACAGCTAATAATACTTTTCCTTAACAACAAGTTGGGTGCGCAAACTGTAATGAAGCTTCAGAACTCGTAATCAGAAGCATTGTGTTATATCTGCGGATGAACTCTAGCCCACCATCTCTTACACCTGAAACAATCTTGGTTGTACTGCAAATGTTACCTATTATATAAATGCATTGCTGAAAATGGCCATCTGTTTGTGTCTTTGTTAACAGATTAGGTTCAGTATGCACTAATTTCTATGAACAAGTATCATAGAACAGAAGGATTTATCATGAGAATTAAAATCAAAAAGTTCCTGGCTATAAAAAGCTTGTTGTCACAGTTCCTCGCTGCTCAAAGTGTTATTTAAAATGTATTTATGCTCCCCTTGTTTTTTTCGCAGGTCTATTCCATCGTGCTATCATCCAGAGTGGCTCGGCGCTCTCCAGCTGGGCTGTCAACTACCAGCCTGTGAAATATACCCGTCTGCTCGCAGAGAAGGTGGGCTGTAATGTGCTGGATACCATGGACATGGTGCACTGCCTGCGCAAGAAGAACGCCCGTGAGCTAGTAGAGCAGGACATCCAGCCTGCACGCTACCATGTTGCCTTCGGGCCAGTGATTGATGGCGATGTGATCCCGGATGATCCAGAGATCCTCATGGAGCAGGGCGAGTTCCTTAATTACGACATTATGCTTGGAGTGAACCAGGGTGAGGGCCTGCGCTTTGTGGAAAACGTTGTGGACTCTGAAGATGGCGTCTCTGGCAACGACTTCGATTTTTCTGTCTCCGACTTTGTAGATAGCCTGTATGGTTACCCAGAGGGGAAGGACACTTTGAGGGAGACTATCAAGTTTATGTACACAGACTGGGCTGATCGGGACAACCCAGAAACACGCCGCAAAACCCTTGTCGCACTCTTCACAGACCATCAGTGGGTGGAACCATCAGTGGTGACAGCTGATCTACATGCGCGCTATGGCTCACCCACCTATTTCTATGCCTTCTATCACCACTGCCAGAGTTTGATGAAACCCGCCTGGTCAGACGCAGCACATGGAGACGAAGTGCCATACGTCTTCGGTATCCCTATGATCGGGCCTACTGACCTCTTTCCCTGCAACTTCTCAAAGAATGATGTCATGCTCAGTGCTGTGGTAATGACCTACTGGACTAACTTTGCCAAGACTGGGTGAGTTCTTATTTTTGGTAGAGAATGTCTTTACCTGTGTTGGTTTGTTGGTTAGTTTGTTTGTGTGAAGGATAACTCAAAACATTATGCACAGATTTGGATGGTAATCCACTCATGGAATCATGTTGAAAAAAAATGCCGTTTTATAGTATGTGCCAAAATGTTGATTATTCAGGCAGCATAATGGAGTAGTGGTTCAAGTGTTCAGGGTTCAAGCTCCAGGCTCATTGAGGACGTTTCTGTGTGGAGTTTGCATTGTCCTTCCTGTACTTTCCTGGGTTTCATCTGAGTACAGACGTTCCCCAGCTTACGAACGAGTTAGGTTCCAGACAGCCGTTGGTTAAATTAATTTGTTTGTAAGCCATTACAGGGAATTCTTTAGAGGGTTGGTATGTTTAAACCTTGTATAAGTAACCTATATGAGTTTGTACTGTATACAAACTCACTCTCTCTGTCTCTCCATAATCATCTGTACACTATTAATATCATTATGTCCCGTGTTTAAACTCCTGGTTCCTCTCAAGCACAGCACAGTGGATCTGATCAGATTTACAGAGCGTTTCACTCTTATCCAGTTCATTATAATACTGGAGTCAATTTCTTTCTTCTTTGAAAGTTTTGGCACGAGTTCAGAAATGTATCGTTCTGATTCTCTTCCCGGACATCCGCATGGTGTAAAGCACGTTTCAGCCACGTCCCTCTGCCGGAGCCTAGTATTAAGTGTATCTCAGGATAATGTTTAATCATATTTCATACTTTATTTATGATATATCTTTCTATAGATTTTATTCCATTTCTATTTCTACTTGTTCTTCAATTTCATTTCACTTACACTTTCACTTTTGACCTCGGACAGCCCTGTTCATATCTCCGGATGTTCGTAAAACGAATGTTCGTAAGTTGGGGAGCATCTGTACTCTGGCTTTTCGACTACAGTTTAAAGACATGCACATTAGGTTAATTGGCTGGTCAAAATTGCCCATAGATGTGATTGTGAGTGGTTGTGTGTTGGCCCTGCGATGGACTGGCAAGCTGTGTTCATGGTTCAACCCACCTTTACCCAGAGTCATCTGAGATCCCACCACTCTAGTAAGTTTGGAGGATGGATAAATGTTCATATGAGGCCCACTAGGGGGAGCTATTTTTAAATAACTCTACCAAGTTATAATAATCCATTTTTGTCTGGTGGCAGTAACTTGAATGTTATAAGTTCCCCTTTAGTTCTAAATAAATAAAATGTATATACAGGGAAAAGTTTTCAATTTGTGGCTGCTGGTGTTCAGTCTGGGACTGGTAGTACAGTTAAGATAAATGATGAAGTGAGACAACCAAAAGCCTTATAACAGTGGTCTTTCACGATGTACTGGTTTGCTCTATATGTGAAAACACATTCCAGATCATGTGTTGGAATATATATATATATATATATATATATATATATATATATATATATATATATATATATACAGGGATCCCTTACTTTCCACATTTAATTGGGACCGAGATCCCCCCGCGACCACCAAAATCCGCGAAGTAGGATCACCCCCCCACCCCACCCCCCCGAGGACTGGGGTATAAGTGTGTGTGTGTGTGTGTGTGTGTGTGTGTATATATATATATATATATATATATATATATATATATATATATATATATATATATATATATTCAGTGCTATTAAAGGCTATTTATAAAATAACAATTAAACAAAAAAATTATGCATAAGATGCAAATAAAATATAAAGACATACATACAGATGTGTGCATCTGAGTGCATGCACGCGTGTCCGTATATGTATATATACATCAATAAATACATATTCAGTGCTTTAAAGGCTTATAATAACAATTAAACATTAAAAAAATAATGCATAAGATGTAAATGAAATATAAAGACACATACAGACGCGCGCACGCAAGCACTCAGATGCACACCTCACAACAATGTAACTAGTTTTGATGGGAGGTTTTGGGTTGTTTTTTTGTTTTGCATAATTGGCCTTATTTTTGTGCCATTTTCCTTAACTTTTCCCTTGTTCTTCCTTAGTTTCCTTATTTTTAATTTCAATGAATATTTAAAAAAGAAAAAACACTGAAGCCACAAGAATTTAAGCAGGAAGTAGCGAGGGATCCCTATATATATATATATGTATATGTATATATCTGTATATGTATATGTATATGTATATATGTGTATATGTATATGTATATATGTGTATATATATATATATATATATATATATATATATATATATATATATATATATATATATATATATAATATGCTTCAAGATTGGGACAAGAGGTGAAATAAGAAAATTATCTGGCAACCAAATGACATTATGGCCGTGGCAATATCGATCAGCTCAGCACTCTGCAGTCGATCACAAGATCCCCAGCTGACTTGACTTTTTTCCCCTTCTTCCTTGGCTCAATTTTGCCCAGAGCAAAAGCATTATGGATTTCTATGAGCAGAACTTGTAATCGGGTCTAACAAAACAAATGTAATTTGATGACCACTCTTGCTGGCAAAAACATTGATCACTCATGCTTCTACTTTCTTAATTTCACTCTTTTGCCATCCATAATAAAATACCATTGCCTGACATTTATAAATCTTTCTCTGATGATGAGAATATCAAAAGGTGAAAGAGAAAATAAGATTTTCAGTTGAATTGAATAGCCCCAACAACAACAATATTATTATTATTATTATTATTATTATTAAGTTATAGTAGTAGCAGTTGTAGTAGGAGAAGTAGTAAATAAATAAATAAATAAACTCAAGTTGTGACATGATCACTGATTCAGAAATCCCATTATTTTAATTATAAAGTTCCATCCTAAAAGTACAAATAAAGTGACATCATGTGACCTTTACATTTTTCAAAGTACATTAAAAACTTTATTTAAATATTGAATAATGATGCTTTAAACTTTTATTTTGCTTTTTATGATCCCATGTAGTATATACTAAACAGTAATTCATCCAAGGCTCAGCTGACATTGGGTCAACGTTCAGAGATTATTTACCAATATTCATTAAAGAATTGTAAAGTATAGTGTACGGATATACATACAATACAAAGAGATACTAATACATCTGTCATTCATTCATTTTCTGTAACCGCTTCATCCTAATCAGAGTCGTGGGGAGGCTAGCACCCATCACAGCTGACTCCGGGCGAGGGCAGAGTACATCCTGGACAGCTCACCAGGCTATCGCAGGGCAGAAACACGCTGATGGCTTTGCAGCTACTCTTTTCAAAAGTCAGCAATGGTTCTTTTACATGAACCTCACACCATAGACAGTGAGAGACATGGCCAGCCTTTGATAACCCAGTTAGCTGCACTGGGGGTAATACATCTGTTTATAAAAAAATTCATAAAAACAAGTTTAAAAATAATAAGCTTAAAACAAAGCAGGTCCGGATAAACTGCATTAATATGAATCAACATAAAAAAAAGTTTGAATAATTTATTAGGGACAATTGCTCATTCACACGATCAACCAATCAAGAGGTGGAAGTGCAAAGCAAAAAATTTTATTTTTACTATTATTATTATTATTAATAATAATAATAAATAAAACAAAACTCTGAAAAAGCCTCCAGACAAACATCTGTTTGGGAAAAGTCAGCCAGCTTAAGAGCAGCTCACATTTCATAATATTAATTTAAGATTCTGGCCACAAGTGTAGCATCATAAACAAGATATATTTTATGAGAGTTATATTGCATGGAACACAATAGACTTGTCCAACAGAAATAATCTTTCAGAGCCCTTTGGGGGGGAAAAAATGAAAATGAAATTTTGGTTGTCTCCACATTGGACATTTAGAACATTATATAACTATGTCTGGTAAAAATATACCTCTATGACGCGCTCGGCAGCTTTTGAATGAGGCAAAGTATGATATGGAAAATTATTCAAATATGACGTGATAATTCTTCATATTATACAAAAGGTGAATTCTTTATTTCATTTTTTATTTATTCAGAAGTCTGGAGGAAAGTGCATGCCGGTCTGAGTCAGCTGGCAATGCGGTTAGCTGTCGCATTCTCGCTAATGCAGTTTATGATTCATTCTCAACAAATTTGATGAAAATGTGGAAGAAAATATAGAGTTTAATTCAATTCAGTTTTATTTATATAGGACTTTTTTTTTACAATTGACATTGATGCAAAGCAGCTATACAGGAGGAAAACCAATTTAAATAATAATTTAATCAGTACGAAACTTCTATAAATCCTATAATCCCAAATGAAAAAGCCCATGGTGACGAGGGCAAGAAAAAACTCACCTCATTTGGTACGATGAAGAAACCTTGAGGAACCAGACTCAAAAGGTACCCATTCTCATTTGGGTGAAACCAGATAAAAATAAGTGTTGATGGGTGGCATGGTGGCGTTGGGTTAGCACGGTTGGCTCAGAGTAAATCGGGCCTGGGTTTGAGTCCTTCTCTTGGAAAGGGCATTTTAGTATAAATTTTGCAGGCTCTCTAAATGCTTGCGAGGGTTCCTCAGGGTACCGTACTCCTGTTTCCGTTGGCTAAATTGCTGCTTCACATTGACGCTAGATATGAGTGTTCATGGTTGTGTCCATGCCCCAGCCTTCCTGTGACTCCAGTAGGAATAAGTGGTTCAGCAGATGACTGAGTGAGGGTGAGAAGGGGTGTTTGATGTAAGGACCCCCCCCTTCACCAACTGTGACTTTATGAGCTTGCTCCATGGAACACGCCTCTAGTCTTGTGAATGGGCAGCCATTTTATTTCTAGCGTTCTCTGAGAGGAGATGGACAGAAAGAATATAGACGTCAGATAAGGTAGATAAACTACTCCCTACTGACAGAGCTGTTTGGTGGGGGAACTTTGTGCCTCCATCTTGGTTGGTGCTACTTACTTTCACATATCACTGACAACAGCATACACACTGGGAAAATCTAATGAAGATTTGAGAACTACTGACATGATCAAGCCTCATCCAAAGACCCAATAAAGCCAATGGCACTCGCCAGCAAGTAGGGAAGAGATTTCCCATAATCAACAGATCTGTCATGCCAACTGTTACAATGAGAACCCAGATCCTGTCACTGCAATTCGCTCATTCATTCATTTATGTTAAAAACCGATTACTCTTACTAGGGACTTGGGGGACAAAAGCCTATTTTTACCAACTCTGATAAAATGTGGGGTACACCCTGAACAGCTTGACAGTCCATCACATAGCCAACACACAAGCAAACATTAACACTTACACCTATGTGCAATTTGAAACAGTTAATTAGCATAATGTGAGTGTCTTTGAATGGTGGAGGAAACCGAAGTATTCAGAGTAACATGATAAGCGCTTAAAAAATCAGAGTGGGTGGGCGCTTATTAAAATGTTACCAGCGGAGTGGAACGGTAAGTGCATATTACCCTCGAGGTGGAAAAAAATCGAGCCAATAAAAACGAATGTCAACTTTAGTTGAACTAATCAACACGAACATATACAAAAGCACATGGCCAGGAACGTCTTTAATCTATGAAGTTAGTGAGCAGGAGAATCAGGTGAAAAATTCTCGTTATCACTTTCTGATTGGTCCATATCTGGCTCATCGCTCCATTCATTCAGAGCATCCCATAGTTTTGCTGTAGATGTTTCTAATGGTTCATTGGTTGTTGGACATTTACCAAGAGAACACAGCAAAATATTTTCCTGTTTTTTAAAGCACGGTGGAACAATCACATGTGTTGTTACTGATGAACATTATAGACATTCCCCAGTGTCAGGGGGTCCCCAAATGCCATGAAAACTCACTTTTAGAGGCAGTGAACACCTCTTTTTATCGTTACAGAGAATGATCGAATAAAATTGGTAAGTTTGATCTACCATTTTGCTCCCAGTACACATAGGCGGTTATTAGACGTAAGAACAAAAACACTGGGGGGCGCTTATTGGAACAGGACACTTATTACATTGAATACGGTATGTGTAATATATTAGTTTCCTTATAGAAACTTTTGTAAGTGCATGTCAACAGCATGTATCATTCCTCAAACCTCAATGTCATTTTTTGCTGATAGGTGTCATGGTTCATTGCAAAGTGAAAGGGCAAGAAAATTCAAATTTGTACTAAGGTGCCATATTTCACAGAAAAATCATGATTGAAAAATATGTAGGCCTATCTTGTGTTAGTTACTTTATGGATTCTTCATATGAGAGCGAAATAAATTAATGAATGCATTTAATTTAATTTATGCACTCATTCGATGAGGAATAAAGAGTACTTCTCAGTTTCTCTACAGTGATGCAGAAATTGTCTCATTTATCTCCTGATTTTTATTTGTTTATTTATTTATTTATTTGCGCTTTTTATAACCTTCCTACAAAATTACTGTTTTTATGGACATGGCTGTGCTGCCAGTGCATTCTCATCCAGTTGTTTTCTCACTATTCTTCCACCATCTTTGTTTTTTGTTGTTTTGTCTGTTTGTTTGTTTGTTTAACGCTGTTGTGTACAATAACCCCCCCCCCACACACACACACACACACACACACGCGCACACACACTTATCCCACCCTGCCCATGTTATTCTAAACCAGGGTAGCTGGTAAGAGGAACTCTGTAATAGTTTTATTTTAAATATAAGTTTTGCTATTGAGATCAGTCCCATAACCCTGGAAATTTGCTTGGACCAACTCCAGCATAATACAGATTAAGCAGGAAATTTCACATACTGAGATATTGATATATTTGGAAAGCTAATTTAATCTGCTTCAAAATGGGTTATAATGCATGATTACAGCAAGAAAATTAACTGAGTTACATGACTTTGTATATCGTTAATCAGGAAATGCTGCTTTTGAGAAGATAATTGCTGTTACATAAACAGTTTATGAATGTCCACATTTGAAATTTCCTAACATCCATAAACTAAATGAATCCGACTCTCAACCAATCAGCACCAGTGCACTGATATCTTCCTAGCAACAGATGAGTTCTGTTTACATCAAGTAACGTCTGTTTTGGGGCTTCTTATTAGTTTCCCACTGTGTGATTTGGGGAAGTCTTCTGAGATGTCATGCATAGGTATTCATTCTTTCATTCATTTTCTGAGCAGTTTAATCCTGATTAGAGTTGCAGGGAGGCTGGCACCCATCTCAGCTGACAACATGGACAGCTCGCCAGGCTATCACAGGGCCAACACTCACACAAACAGTCATACCTAGGAGCAATTTGGAACAGTCACTTAACCTACTGTGTATGTTGTTGGACTGTGGGAGGAAACTAGAGTACCTGGAGGAAACCCACACAAGCACAGGGAGAACATGCAAACTCCACACAGAAATGGCCCAGCCGGAAATCGAACCCAGGACCTTCTTCTAGTGAGGTGACCGTGCTAACCACTACACCATCGTGAGGCTAGGTAGAGTATTCTGGTAGCAAATATTATCAATCTGATACAAATATTGATCCCTTCACTGGCAGGAAGAATTGTGGTAGTGGGGGAGTGAACTGCTCCTTCCCTTCCTCCACCTTTGTGGCTGAAGTGCCCTTGAGCAAAGCTCTTAAGCTCCAACTACTCTCTGGGCACCCCCAGTGTGTGTGTTAGCCCACTGCTCTTAGTGTGTGAGTGGTCACTGTTTACATGTGTGTTCACTTTGGATGGGTTAAATGCAAACACAATAATTTCCCTTGTGGAATTAATACAGTATAGCAAAAAAACTTTAAAAATCAAAAATATGGATAATAAGGAAAAACAACAGGGCTCATACACCACCACTCAGACTCATACAGATAAAAAAAAAAACACAATCTAACTCAGGTGGGCAGACTAACCTTGTTCATAAAAAAAAAAACAAACATTGAAATCAGAAGCTTGACAGAACATATAAAGTCATTACACGGATAATTAAACTTAGAAGAATATTATATATCCTTACATAGGGGTGCTACCGTTGAAGTATATATATATATATATATATATATATATATATATATATATATATATATATATATATATATATATATATAT
The DNA here is from genome assembly GCA_024760905.1 of Plotosus lineatus. Taxonomy (NCBI): domain Eukaryota; kingdom Metazoa; phylum Chordata; class Actinopteri; order Siluriformes; family Plotosidae; genus Plotosus; species Plotosus lineatus. The sequence goes on from CM045750.1 coordinate 16,998,361, forward strand.
ATATATATATATATATATATATATACACATCGAACATGTGTTCGTGCATGTCAGCAATATTTTGGGTATGTAGTATGTAACATGTAGTATTATGGGTAGCGGTAGTACCTAGTTTTATTTTATTCAGATTTTCTTAATTTATATCCAATTTATTAATTTAATATCTGTATAGTTTTATTATTACCATTATCTTGCTATATTGGATCGGAAATGTCTACATCCTATTCTCATGATGAATCTCTTGTGTGAGTGAAATGAGCTACAAATGGCAGCCTTTGTTAATCAGGCTAATTATCAAACTATCAAACACATTTTAGCAGATTGCAGCTTAATAGATGTAAATATAAAACACCTGATTATAAATATCTACCTACATATTATTTATTTAGAATATTTTAGTGTAACAGGAGACTTTGGAAGGCTCTCCTTTCATTCTGCTTCAAGACTAGGAGAAATTACCAAAAATCTGGATATTGCTTATGTACTGGCAATGAGAGCCTGTCCATTCATGCATCAGTTAACATTAGTTTTGTCATTGCGATTACACTGTGCAAACTGTAATGACAATTTTACTTATCCTATTAATTTACATATTATTCGCATCTTAACTGTAATATCTTCATTGGCTGTCTCCAGTCGTGTGAAGTTATTTATTAATTCATGGTTTTTCTATTGTACTTCAAATGTATTTGCTTGGCTGCAATTTTAATTAGCAATGCCTTCACTTAACATCGCAATAGACATCCTCTACCTTGTCTTATTTAGGCTCAAACCACAACTTTCACATTGATGCAAAAACAAAATCAAGACACTGCTGCATTTTAATGAGGGGAATTTGTGTAAGCCAGTCCACTTAGACAAAGAGGAGACCACACTCAAACGTCAGCTGACCCCATTACACAAGACCAACCTGTTCTTTCCCAGGATTGGAGCTAATTACATCCTTCGTTTTTCTGGCTTTGTCTCAGCAGAAACCACTGCCAGTCCTATTGTGCTTTAAAAGGACTCGTGTATGGTTTGTGTAACTGCATCCCTCTCTGTTTTCAATTGCCTTTTAGTTAAGCCTAGCCACTGCTAGGAGAGTTGCCGCCAATATTCCAATTAGCTTAGGCTAAGCTAACAAAGTGGCTCGTTAGAGTCTGGGTCTCTATTGATCTGGGAGTTATGCTGTTAGTGGAATACAATTAGAGCTTTTTCACCAAAACATTTACTAATCCAGACCTATGTATTTTTATCTTGATCCTATGTAAGTATGGCTTCGCTAATGGAACACTAGTTTTTGTGAGTTTTCGTGTCCATACAACAACACCCCCGAAATCTATCACTTTGGACGTGAGATTTAGGATTTAGCACACACCACAGAATACGTCTAGCAGACAGGTCAAATTTCGATCTGTTCCACATTCATATGTCCCAGAATTGTGTGCTTTTCAAAAACTGTCATGCAGTTGGACGCCATGAAACTACATCATAAAAAAAACAAACAAAAAAAAAAACAATAGAAATTCATAAATTTGTATTTATTTTTTTAATAGATTCCTCCTTCTTTTCATTTCAGCTGTTCCCTTCAGGGGTCCCCACAGCGAATCATCTGCCTCCATCTTCATGGAAGTCATATTAATGATTCGCGTGTTTGATTTGTCCTAGATTTTTACGTCGGATCCCCTTCCTGACACAACCCTTTAGCAAGCGCAAAAACACGCTAACAGCTATGCAGCTACTCTTGACAAAAGTCAGCAATGGTTCTTTTACAGGAACCTCTCACCATAGACAGTGAGAGACATGGCCGGCCTTTGATAACCCAGTTAGCTGCACTGGAGGGAGAGTGAAAACCTTGTGGAGAGTGGGACTTGAACCCCAAACACTAGGGTCAGCAATCCAGCACCTTTTACCACCAGGCCATTTTTTTTAATAGACTGAAGCCTGCTCATTTTAATGTACACAAAGTTAGGTCATAAAACCTGCGTACCATTTTGAGGGATGGTTTTAACTATCTAATGGCATGGTAGATCTTGTTTTATATAACTTGAAAGTTTAGACTTGATGTCCCAATTTGTGGTTCCATTAGTGAAGCCATATACACTTATGTATGAAGTGGGAGTCCTCTGGAGTAAGGTATGACTGTGTTGTATAAACCACATTTGGTCAAACTCGGGTTGGCACGATGGTGTAGTGGTTAGCATCTCTGCCTCACAGAAAGAACGTCCTGGGTTCAAATCTCATGTTCAGCAAGAAAATTTCTGTATAGAGTTTGCATGTTATCCTGATGCTTATATGGGTTTCTGCAAACAGTCCAAAGAGATGCACATTACGTTAATTGGCTGCTCCAAATTGCCCCTAGGTGTGAATGAGAGTGCTACTAGTTGAGTGTATGTTGGCCCTGTGATGGACTGGCAAGCTGTTCAGGGAATACCTAGTCTTTGTCCAGAGCCAGCTGAGATTGGCTTCAATTTCCAGAGTCCAGTAGGATTAAGTGGCTCAGAAAACAAATGGCATCATGGTCAACTCATGAGCTTTTGCGTCCACCCTTGGATACCCATTGCATTAGGGCTGGCTGGAGACTCGGCCATTCCCAAGTGTAATCACTCCGAAACAAGCCATATGTGCAGGTGCCAAAAATGTCCTGTTCCAAGTATGTTTAGAATGGGCCTACAAGTGATCACCAAGGAAAAATTATCAGTCTTTACTTCATCAGCGAAACTATTTGAATAAAGGTTCACTATGTGGAAACAGTAAAACATACTGCAAACTCATTTCTGCATGAAATACCCTTCAGAATGAAGTGCATTATCCAGCTACATTGCTCAACTTGGATTGTATTATAATTTGTTTCTGTAAAGTGGGTTTTGTGCTTTTCTCTGAGAAAGAGCCCCTCATTGTCAATGAGCGGTAGTGATGGGTTTTTATACATACATATATATATATATTCCTCCCAGAGCAGCTAACTGGCTTATCAAAGGCAGTTCATGTCTCTCACTGTCTATGGTGAAAGGCATATAAAAGAACCATTGCTGACTTTCGTAAAGAGTAGCTGCAAAGCACACACACACGCCCGCGCATACGCACACACATACATAGACCCACACACACACACACGCATGTGATTTCCGGTGCGAGTGAGGAGAACTAACGGGCTCGAGTGATATCACAAAGGAATATGGCCAAACCTGTCTACCATCGGTACGATATTAACGCAGAAGGTCTTAAAAGGTATGTTTTTCTCATTTTTAAACGGTTTAGAGGGGAAGTATTGGGAGCCTTGGAACGAATCACGTGTTTTACATGTAAAATGTGGTTTAACTTACGAAAAATGCAGGTTACGAAAAAAGCTATGGAACAGATTAATTTCGTACGGTGAGGTACCACTATATATATTTATTTTTACACAGTGATCCCAAGGCCAATTATGCAAAAAAAAACCTAAAACAACCCAAAATCTCCCATCAAAACATTTTTGTGAGGTGCGCATCTGAGTGCGAGCACGCGTCTGTATGTGTATTTATATTTTATTTACATCATATACATAATACTTTAATGTTTGTTATTATAAGCATTTATAGCATTGACTATGGATTTTTTGATATTATCTGAACATATACATGTGCATATATGTCGGTTGGGGGGGGGTGATCCTACGTTGTGAAATTTTGTGGTCGCAGGAGGATCTTGGTTCCAATTAACTGCGAAAGTGAGGGATCCCTGTGTGTGTGTGTGTGTGTGTGTGTGTGTGTGTGTGTGTGTGTGTGTGTGTGTGTATATATACTGACATACTGACATAATGTACATACTGAGTGCAAGCTATTATATTAATTCACAAAGTATTCGTATATTTCTTTCACCGAGTCAGTGTGTTGCAACCAATTTGGCTGCTGTTGTGTAATCCCAACAATGGATTCACAATGCTGAGGCCAATGATTAAGATATTTTACTGGTTTACAGGGATCCCTCAATTTCCGCAGTTAATTAAGATCGAGATCCCCCCGTAACCACTGAATTCCACTAAGTAGGATCAAACCCCCCCCTGACTGGCATATGCGTACATGTATGTGTATATAATATCAATAAATACATATTCAACACTACAAATGCTTATAATAACAATTAAATATTCAAAAATAATGCATAAGATGTAAATAAAATATAAATACACACACATACAGAACCACGTGCACACTCAGATGCGCACCTCACATAAAAATGTAAGTAGTTTTGATGGGGGGGGTTTGGCCTTGTGTCATTTTCCTTAACTTTTCCCTATATTCTTCCTTAATTTTCTTATTTTTTTAATTCGATGAATATTAAAAAAAAAAAAAAAAATGTGAAGCGCTCAAGCCGCATGAATTGAAGCGCGAAGTAGCAAGAGATCCCTGTGCTTGTTTTATAAGAAGATGCTGCACTATTCTTTTCTTGTCCTTTTGTTTAATTGGTTTATTTGCATGAGACAATGTACAGTGGTACCTCACCTTACGAAATTAATCCATTCCAGACCAGAGACTTATTCGTAACCTGGATTTTTCATAAGTAGAACCGCATTTTACATGTAAAACGCGTGATTTGTTCCAAGGCCCCCAATACTACCCATTAAAAAAGATAAAAGCATACCTTTTAAGGTACTTACTTCCTGTTGACCATGTCTTCTTAGCAGAGTTATAATCTTACAAATGTTTATGCAAGGTTAAAAGCCTGAGCCAAAAAATAAGGTTGCAATGAGCACACTCAAAAAACATGAAACTGCTCAAGGGAGCTGCATCATCCGTCCTAGCCAATGGGAGGCCAGCGGGGCGGGATGTTGGGAGATAGTCAATGGAGAGCAACTCGTGCAATGTTTGAATGGCGCGTTTGGCGCATTTGGTAAGGAGAACTTGTTTCGTATGCAGAGACAAAAAATTTTGGAAACTGTTTTTCATAACCTGGATTTTTCGTTTACTGGGACTATCGTAAGGAGAGGTACGACTGTATTAGGCTCATGTCACATAGAAGCAGGTAGTATCTGAAAATTACTTGTAAATAAATTGCATGATGTCGGATCTATACCATGTAGCATTATGAGGACAGTGCATACCTATTAAATACTAAAATTCAGTAAAATTTGTAAACTAGCTTTTATTGAATAAAGAATAATTACGCACTGACGGCAAAGTGGACACTTCTGAGAAATATACTCTTCGGTTTTAATTAATTCAGTGAAAATCCACTCCATTAGTGTTAGGTGAGTAATTATGTTAGTGTCTATCTATATTAATGTAATTTTGAAGGAATACTAAAACAATTTGAGAATTTGAATTTAGTATGATATGAAAAATTATTTTGTATCAGAGGGTGTTATTGGCCAACCTCTCGACTGAATAATTCTCTATATTACACTTTGCCTCATTGAGTAATTACTTCCTGATGCCAAGATAGCAGACCAATCAAATCATACTGTTCCTGTGCAGTAAACACAGAATTCTGTTAATAAAATACTTCTGGCTCCATCATAATGTTCGGAAAATGTCTGTTCATCATCGTTCATTTTCTGAACCACTTAATCCTAAATATGGTCACAGGGAGGCTGGCGAGCATCTCAGCTGACTCTGTGATAGTACACCCTGGACTGCTCGCCAGGCATCTCAGGGCAGAAACACGCTGACGGCTATGCAGCCTACTTTTGACAAGAGTCAGCAACGGTTCTTTTATGTCTCTCACCGCAGACGTTGAGAAACATGGCCACACTTTGTGAACCCCAGTTGGAGGGGACAGCAGTGCCAACCAATGACAGTGGGGCTTGAACCCCCAACCTTAGGATCAGTACGTAATCCAGCACCGTACCACCAGACCACCAATGCCCAGCCAGAAAATGTCTGAAAGAATATATATAATAATAATAATGATCAGAGTCATATATTTTAAGAAACTGACTCCTTAGTCTTTCTATGTCTGATATAGTAGTTATGGACAGTAAAATCTCTACATTCCTCCCTATATGGTAAGCGCACACTGTATATAGGAAAACATTTAAGACTCAGAATGTGAACATGATAGATTTGATGTGGATCGTGGTCAGGAGGTATAAACATGTATCAGCAAGATGAAAGCAATGCTCTGGGTAAACAACTTGTATAATTGAGATATTGCCTCCCAAAGCCACTGGAAATGGACATTTGAAAAGAGAGCAGGAAATTGAACACTGAAGATACACTACCATTCATTCAGGTAGAAAAGTCTATGAACAGATATTACTGGCTTGCAGTGTTTCTGCTTTCACCTATACATCCTTGTTTGGAAGAGATCAGACATCAGCAGACACAGTATGGCTAGAGTTATATCTCAGCACTTGGCACTTGAAGAAAACAAAAAAGAGATATGACGGATATGAGATGTAAAAAAAAAAAATGCACTCCAGATATATTTGATTTTGACCTGCTCTGAATAGTCATGTGTAGCATGGTGGCATCGAGGAAGCACACCTGCTTCACAGCCAAAAGGTCCTGGGTTTGAGTCCTTGGTTTGTGTGGAGTTTGCATGTTCTTTCCATGATTTCATGGGTTTCCTCCATACATTCCAGTTTCCGCACATGGTCCAAAGGTATGCATATTAGGCTATATATTGGCCCTGCCATGTACTGATTACCCTTCCTTTGCCTACTGGCCGAGATAGGCTCTAGCCTTATTGCAACTCTAGTAGGATTAAGAGGTTTGGCAAATGAATGAAAAAGGTAAAGTCCTTTGGGCTTTTTACATGTGAGCCATAGTGGCTCATCAGGCCGGTGCTTATCCCCGGTTTCCACAGTATGAAGTGACTAGGAGTACAACTCCTCCTGGATGGGACGCTAGTCCACTGCAGGTTACCTTTCCAGTATATTTTTACTGGTACCCATTTATACTACTGGGTGAACAGAGGTACACTTGTGGTTTAGACCTTGCCCAGGGGTCTTAGCACAGTGGGGGTCTAACTGGGATTTGAATACACAACCTCCTGACCATAAGCGCAGCAGCACCCCAACCACTACGCCACCAGCACCACACAATGAATGAATGAGTTCGGCAGTAATATTTATGAACTCTGGGCCACTGAGCTACAGTATGGTTTAATAGCGTTTGAGCTACAAACAGCTTCTATAGGGTAGCTTCCTGAAAGTGTCAGGAGAGACAACATTTGTGGGAGATCCTAAGTCATGGTGAGATGCTGAAGCAGCCGAGTATGTCTGCTTTGTATTTTTAAATGCTACAGATGTAATATTATAATTTTGTCACTCTCACTTTGTCATGCCCACTTCACTGACATGGATGCATTAAGACATTCTGAAGTCATGGTGTTGTTTGTTCAAAATAAGAAACATGTAATTCGGAATTGGACATGTTTCGCTCGATTAACAGAGAAGTCTATGAGGTTTCTGCTCAGTCACTCAAGCATGTGCTTCACAACATGCTCAGACCTTGTGAGAATATTGTGTTCTGTTTCCTTGAAATGAAAGGAGAACATTCTTTGCACCTTCTGTAACTGTAATTAACTGTGTCAGTGAAGAACTTGATCAGTATCATTCAAGAACAATGTAATACAATAACACTAAATAGTAATACAATAACTAAAGAGTCTCACAGATTACCCGGTACCTAAGCCTAGCTCAAATGGATTAGTATAACCCCTAGTGGACGTCTGATAAAAAAAACCCTCTAATTTACTCACAGTCGTTAGTAATACCATTTAATCCAGGGTTGTCTAATCCTGTTCCTGATGACCAGACCTTTTCAGAACCAACACACAACCAGCCAATGATTGTAATGTACATGTATTTGAATGAAAACTGGAGAAAACAAAACCCATGTAAGGACAAAGAGAACATGATGACTGCACACAAAACATCCTCTTTGAGCCAAGGATCGAAGGACCTTCTTGCTGTGAGGCAGGTGTGCTATACTCTGTCACTGTGACACCCATGTTTGAAACATGTTAAGGAACATATCCTTTTATTTTTTTTTTCAACATCATCCTATACACGAATCTCCTTCAGATGTTAATGGTTTGTTACCTGTACCACACCCTACTCTGAAGAACAAAATATCATCACATAACGTTTTTCAGGTACAGCACTTTGCAAACAAACACATACAGGTGAAAACAGTGCCCCTGGTGGAGGTTGGTATTCCCAGAAAGAGAGCAAGATTCAGACGTAAAACCCTTTCAGTCCTAAAGTAATAAAAATGGTCCGCTAATTCATTCATTCATTTTTTGGACCGCTTTATCCTAATTAGGGTTTCAGGGAGTCTGGAGTAAAATGCATTATTCCTGTACTGTATAGTTTAATTCCAGATATTCAGGGTTATAGCTCTGTCAGACTGGTTTATTTTAGATTCTTTTAAATGTTTTTATCTTTAAGTCTGGAGCATTGGTGGCCCAGGGGTTCGGGGGCTGGATCCCAAGATTGAGGGTTCAATCCCCACTATCAACGGGTTGTTACTGCTGTTTCCCCCCCAGTGCTGCTAACTGGGTGAACAAAGGACGGCCAAGTCTCTCACTGTCTATAGTGTACTCTGCCTTCGCCCAGATCTGGCTGAGATGGGTGCCAGCCTCCCCCTGACCGTAATTAGTATTCAGTGGCTCAGAAAATAAATCAATGTTGAAGTCTGCACGTGAAGCCGAGTTACACCCTGAACAGTCTTAGCAGTCAGCTGATATAGGCTCCACCTTAATATAATGTAAGATAAAGCACTTTGCAAAATAAAATGAAAATAAATTGTATAACCCATAAAGTTTGTTCAGTTGTCTACAGAGATTCTATATCACAGTGGGGTCCGATAGGAAATAATTCCAAGTAAGAATGTTATATTTTATATATTTATTATTATTATTATTATTATTATTATTATTATTATTGGCCTCTAAGAATCATTAATTATTGAATGAACCTTTAAAGAATTGTTGTGAAAACTGAGGAAACTATCTTTTTATAAGAGTCTCCTAATTATATCAAATAGCATTCAGAGCAAACACATTCTGTTTAATGGGTTGAAAAATTAGTTTCTCTGCAAAAATCTGATCTCTGCCAGCTTTATGTTTTCACAAACCGCTACATATCACAGGAGAATTAAAACCCTGTGTCTGATAGCTTTATCTAATTAATCTGCATTACATCAGCTCTTACACTGATAAACATCTGCACACTATTACAGTTATGTATGTAAAAATATACAGAATTGTGGGATCCTTTGATAATATTAAAATCTTTCGGCCTTTTGGCATCTGAAAAGTGCTGCGTGAGGGGAAAACGCGACTTGAAAACACAGCAGAATATTGGTAGAAGAACTCTTGCACCACACAGACTGATCATATTATTGGTAGGCTACCATCAGTTATATTATGTACAGGGTTAATGGAGACTGAGCACCACCCCCCACACGCGGCCGCCGATTTCTGCAAAGATCGACCCCCCTGACTGACGTATACGTACATGTATATGTGTATATAATATCAATAAATACAAATTCAATGCTATAATGTGTGTTATTGTGTAATCGTCAAAGAGACAATTCAGGGATGTTGTGAAGGAGGACATGAAGGTCGTTGGTGGAAGAGAAGATGCAAAGGATAGGGTGAGATGGAGGCAGATGATTCGCTGTGGCGACCCCTGAAGGGAAAAGCCAAAAGGAAAAGAAGTAGCCATATATCCAATGCTATAAATGCTTATAATAACAATTAAACTTTCAAAAATAATGCATAAGATGTAAATAAAATATAAATACACACACAAACAGATGCGAACACACAGATGCATGCGATTGCGAACACATTCAGATGCCGAAGTAGTTTTGTTGGGTTGGAGTTTTTTGTTTTTGTTTGGAGTTCTTTTGCATAATTGGCATTGTTTTGCTGCATTTTCCTTAACATTTTCTTACTTTTTTATTTTTTGATGAATACACAGATCCCTCGCTACTTCACACTTCAATTAATGCGGCTTCAGTGCATCGCGGTTTTTTTTTTAAAATAAATAAATAAATATTCATCAAATTAAAAAATAAGGAAATTAAGGAAGAATAGGGGAAAAGGTTAAGGAAAATGCCACAAAAACAAGGCCAATTATGCAAAAAAAAACCTTAACCAACAAAAAACAACGCAAAATCTCCCATCAAAGCGAGTTACATTGTTGTATCTGTGTGTGCCGCGTATGTATGTGTGTCGTCGTCTTCTCATGCAATACCATCTGTATGTGTGTGTATTTATATTTTATTTACATCTTACGCTATTTTTTTAATGTTTAATTGTTATTATAAGCATTTAAAGCATTGAATATGTATTTATTGATATTATATACACATACACATGTACGTATACGTCAGTCAGGGGCGGTTGGGAGGGGGGGTTATCCTACTTCACGGATTTCGATGTTTGCGTGGGGATCTTGGTCCAAATTAACCGCGGAAAGTGAGGGATCCCCGTCTTCTTCTTTTCCTTTCGGCTTTTCCCTTCAGGGGTCGCCACAGCGAATCATCTGCCTCCATCTCACCCTATCCTTTGCATCTTCTTCTCTTACACCAACGACCTTCATGTCCTCCTTCACCACATCCATGAATTTCACCTTGTCCTCCTTCACCACATCCATGAATCCCCGTATTTTAGAAAAATACACCGAAGCACGGAGTAGCGAGGAATCACTGTATAAAGTTGTGGCATATTGGTTAGCATGTCTGCCTCATGGCAAGAAGGTCACGAGTTGAAATCCAGGGCTTGGAGATGGCATTCCAGTATCTAGTTTGCTTGTTCTCTCTGTTTGCGTGGGTTTCTTCTTGGTACTTCAGATTCCTCCCACAGTCCAAAGACATGTACATTATACTAACTGACTGCTACAAATTGCCCCTAGATGTGAGTGTTAATGGTTGTGTATTGTGCTGTGAAGATCTGGCAAATTGTTGAGGATGTGTCCCACCTTTGCAAAGTGTCGAATGAGTTAAGATCCACGCTCCCCACAACCCTGATGGGATTAAGCTGTTCGTCGATTGAGTGAGTGAGAGTATGTACACAATGGTGTGTTGGTACGCACGTCCACCTCACAGCACGAAGGTCCTGGGTTTGAGTCCCAGGCTTCGTGGAGGTGTTTCTGTGTATAGTTTGCCATATGCTTGTGTAGATTTCCTCTGGGTAGGAGGAAACCGAAGTACCCAGAGGAAATCTGCACAAGTTTGGCGAGCTGTCTAGGGCAGTGTTTCCCAACCCCTGTTCCGCGGCACATTAGTGTGCCGTGAGAAATCATCAGGTGTGCCGCGGAAGATTAACCGATTTCACTTAGCGTGTAGTAACAGTGCTGTTCTGCTAGAGGGCAGTATCATTTTTGTTCCATGGTGTGCCTCGTGATTTTTCTAATGTAAAAGGTGTTCCTTGGCTCAAAAAGGTTGGAAAACACTGGTCTGGGGTATACCTCCACCCTCGCCCAGAGTTGGATGAGATAGGCTCCAGTCTCTCTGTAACTCTAATGTAATAATAAAGTGGTTGGGCAATTGAATGAAGGAACAAAGTGGATTTCAAAGTGGTATGAGGGTTTGTAGAATGTCTGACTAAACGCTACCTGTGCCTTGTTTGGCTCATTCACACCCTCTCTCACTTCCGCATCACTATTTACAGTGCCGCAATCACCTCGCATATGCACTCGCATAATTAGATAACCCATGCACACTGTTTCCTAATGCCACAAATCAGATTAGGCCATTGATTCAACAGAAAGGTGGTGAATTATTCATCTTCGCTTACGGCGCCATACCTGGCGTGAGATCCACACAGTAAAACCGACATAGGGAAATACTCTGTGTCTGGCTGGCTGTACCTCTCCCCCAAGTAACTGTCATGACAAGGATGTCATTGCTAACCCAGCTCTCAGAAAAACACCATGCATGCCTTGCACTACACATGCAGTCACTGCACAGTCAGTTAGACTGATTATTACTGGCAAGAATGTGTAGTATAAAGTATATTGAACTGGCACTTTCCTATTAACTGAGATTGCCCCAGGTTCAGAGTACGGCTCGGGCACACAGGCTGCGCCACAAGAATTCATAAAGTTCCTGATGCTGCAGCCTTCATTGATGTCCTGCTTTCTGGCATGTTGCACGGCAGAGGATCAATATGACCTTACCGCGGCCGCCTGCTCCTTTGAAACTTAATTACTGATATTCGCCTACAAAGTCATCATAGCCTGCCTGCCAATATTCAACTGAGATCATTCATAGCCTAATAAAATGGATTATTTATGGGCGACACTATTGATGTCCAGCCGTAGTGGAGGATCTCACTTCAGCAATAACAATTTAATGTTAAAAAATAAATAAAATTAAAAATAAATGTCAATAAACTACAGGGTGGTGTAGGGGTTAGTTTACACTCACCTTACATACAGCAAGAGAGTCCTGGACTCGGTTGTTCCTGTGTGGAGTGCATATGTTCTCCCTATGCTGGAGTGGGTTTCCTCCAGGTACTGTACTTCCTTCCACAGGGTGAAGACATGGCTAATTGGCTATTCTAAATTGTCCCTCGGTGTGGATCTGAGTGTGAATGGTTGTGTGTGCGATTTTCCCTGCTATGTTCTGCCTGTTCAGGGTGTACCCTGCCTTCGCACATTGTTGCTATGGGATACAGCCTCCCTGCAAACCTGATAGGATTAACCAATTCAGAAAAAGTTTGAAAAAAAACAAACAGTGTGAATGAATGAGTTTGCATGTTCTTCTCATACATGTCTGGGTTTCCTCCCGGGTACTCTAGCTTCCTCCTACAGTCCAAAGACATGCACTAGACTGATTGGCTATTCAAAATTGCCCCTGGGTGTGAGTATGAGTGTGAATGATTGTGTATACAGTGGTACCTCACCTTACGATATTCCCATTAAATGAAAAATCCAGGTTATGAAAAACATTTTCCAAAATATTTTGTCTTTGCATACAAAACAAGTTCTCCTTAAGAAAACGCGCCAAACGCACCATTCAAACATTAAAACGCGTCATTCAAACAATGCACAAGCTGCTCTCCCATCAATGACGTTCAAACATCCCGCCCCACTGGTCTCCCATTGGCTAGGAGGGATGATGTAGCTCCCTCCCATTGGCTATTATGGAGATGCATCTTCCATAATGCTTTTCGTGTAAAGGACAGAGTTACTGTTGTTTCATGAGTTTTTTGACTCAGGCTTTTAACCTTGCATAAACATTTGTAAGATTATAACTCTGCTAAGAAGACATGGTCAACACACGCGCACACACACACACGCGCGCACACACATGCGCGTGTGATTTCCAGTGCGAGTGAAAAGAAGAAGCGGGCTTGTGGCATGCGGTTGAGTGATATCGTAAAGGAATATGGCCAAACCCGTCTACCATCGGTATGATATTGAAGCAGAAGGAGGTCTTAAAAGGTATAATTTTATCATTTTTAAAGGGTTTAGGGGGTAGTATTGGGGGCCTTGGAACGAATCACATGTTTTACATGTAAAATGCGGTTCAATTTACGAAAAATCCAGGTTAAGAAAAAGGCTCTGGAACGGATCAATTTCGTAAGGTGAGGTACTGCTGTACGTTACCCTGCAATGTGTGACCCTGCCTTT
>CM045750.1:17016918-17029418 GCA_024760905.1 Plotosus lineatus
ATTCTGTCAAATCACTTTTTGTTCGGAACCCAAAGACATAGAATATGTCCATCTTGGCATTTTTATGTTTCTCTCGACCAAATGGAAAGAAACAAATCCAGTTTGTCTGCCTTCCTGATGAACCCTCCAAACAGGATGACTGGAAATCAATACGAATGTGGGTTTAGACGGTAATGACTGTAAATACTGTACGGCAGAGAAGGCTCTCCAAAGGCTTCATTCGTCCATTTCTAAGCCGCTTCATCTTAATTAGGGTTGCAGGGAGGCTGGTGCAACTCTCAGGTGACTCTTGGCGAGGGCGGGATACATCCTGAACAACTCTCTAGGCCGTTGTAGGCCCAACACACACACACACACAAAACCATTCACACTCACACCAAGGGGCAGTTTGGAACAGTTAATTCGCCTAAAATGCATGTTCTTGGGTTTCCACCGGGAACTCCGGTTTCCTCCCAAAGTACAGAGACATGTACATGAGACTTATGGGATGGTCTTCATTGCTTCTGGGTGTGTGTGTGTGTGTGTGTGTGTGTTGCCCTATACTGATATGAGCTGTTCAGGGTGTACCCCACCTTTGCCTCATGTTGGCTGAGATAGGCTCCTGCCTCCCTGTGACCCTAATATGAGTAAGCAGCTTGGCAAATAAGTGAGAAAGAGTGAGTGATTTATGTTTCCAGAAACACTACCAACTTTCTTTCACATTTTCGCACTTTGAACATTCTGGATGAGATATGAATACTTTGAAGAATTTAATTATTAAAAGAAAGTGAACGTTGGCTTTCGTACAGAGAATGAAATATATCCTCCAGCTTTCAGTTCCTATTTGGTCCGATTGCAAATACTTTTTATTATTTTACCAAACAACACAGAGCCTTGATATTACTAATTTATGTTCCAGTTTAAATTGAGGAAAGAAAACGACCCCCAGTTCAGCCAACTGGGTTATCAAAGGCCGGCCATGTCTCTCACTGTCTATGGTGTGAGGCTGTAAAAGAACCATCGCTGACTTTCGACAAGAGTAGCTGCAAAGCCGTCAGCATGTTTCTGCCCTGTGATGGCCTGGCGAGCTGTCCAGGGTGTACTCTGCCCTCGCCTGGGGGTCGGCTGGGATGGGTGCCAGCCTCCCCGCAACCCTAATTAGGATTAAGTGGTTACAGAAAGTGAACTGAACTGAAAGAAAACAAAATTGAGGTGTAGTGGTTAGTACATCTGCCTCTTGATAAGGAGGTCGTGGGTTCAAGTCCCGGGCTCGAGCTTTCCGATGTCTCTTCATGCCTGCATTGGTTTCCTCCGGATGCTCCGGTTTTCTCGCGCTGTACTCCAGCTGGCTGTTCCACGGGACTCTGTTTATTTGTGTTGAACTGTGGTGGTCCGGTGAGTTGTTGAGGGTGTACCAAGTGTTTGCCCAGGGTTGGCTAAGGTAGGCAACAGCCTTCTGTGACCCTGATAGTAGGTTTAAGCAGTTTGGCGAATGAATGCAAGAGAGACAACTGGTCCAAACTACTAAGTCTAATGAATATTATTTGTTTGTTCGCAGAGACCCCAACAAGCCAGTGCCCCAGGACACCAAATTCATCCACACAAAAGCCAACCGCTTTGAGGAAGTGGCCTGGTCCAAATACAACCCTCAGGACCAGCTGTACCTGCACATTGGTTTGAAGCCACGTGTTCGTGACCACTACCGTGCTACTAAGGTGGCCTTCTGGAAGCATCTGGTGCCTCACCTGTACAACCTGCATGACATGTTCCACTATACATCAACTACGACGCGAGTTCCACCACCTGAAACCACGCAGAACTCACTAGCGACCAAGCGGCCTAACGGCAAGGCTTGGCCGTTCAACACCAAACGGCCACCCATGTCGCCAGCTTACAACAGTGAGAGTGGCACAGAACGGCGGAACGGTGCAGATAATGACGAAACCGGGCCAAAACTCGTTGAGAACGGACGCGATTATTCCACCGAATTGAGTGTTACCATTGCTGTCGGTGCCTCGCTGCTCTTTCTCAACGTGCTTGCCTTCGCTGCACTTTACTACCGCAAGGATAAGCGTCGCCAGGAGCAGCGACCACAAGGGAGCCCACCACGTGCCAACGCCAATGCCAATGTCAATGGCACCAATGTCGAGGATGAAATCGCATCTCTGCAAGTGAATCAGTGTGACGCGACTCCAGCTGGAGAGGCACTTCCTCTCACCGCACTTCCCGACTACGCCCTGACTCTGCGCCGTTCACCCGATGACATCCCTCTCATGACGCCCAACACCATTACCATGATCCCCAACTCGCTGGTGCCCATGCCTAACCTGCACCCATATAACACCTTCACAGCTGGCTTTGGTACAGCCGGTCTGGCCCACTCACACTCCACCACTCGTGTATAGCTTTAAGGAGGGTGCAGCAGAGGATTGGGTTTTGTACGAATATCACAGTTATTGAAGAGGGGAAAAAAATACAGATTTTAAAAAAGGACGATTTGGAACAGACATTTTGTCACAGGCAGTCGCTTTCTGAATGTCGATACGTTTGGGTTGTGAACTCCTCCATGTTCCCTTCCAACGGGATGAGCTATTCAAGCAGTATTTTTTTCTAATAATCATTTTAAAAAAATTTGGTGGCGAGGGGACAACCTTTTTAAGAAGACTGGGTGGTTATTGGCAACACTTTTTTTGAATAATTAACAAAAAGTTAAGAAAAGTGCTTTTTATTTCCCATTTTGTTCTTGCGTGGGAAACACGTTTCAAAACAATGGCCTATCAAATGATATCTGCATTCTATGTTTTGCTTCTTCGTTATTTTTTCTCATCAATGCCTTACAGAGCTTGATTTTTTGTTGCATTGTTTTTATCTTTCTGTGACATCAGTGTGCCTGGAACTGAACGATTGGATTCATGAAAAGAATAATAATAATAATAATAATAATAATAATAATAATAATAACAACAATGAGCGACGTATTGAAAAAGCATAGAGAATTGAAACAATCCAGACCAGCTGTTTCAGTTGCATTTACTCATATATGGTTTTATCTTTTTCTTTCTTATTTCCAGTAATAATAATTTGTCTCCTCCTGACTGTCATGAGATGAGACTGAAGAAACAGACTTTACTGTGAGTGTTTTGTTGAGAAAAAAAATTGCATATTTTACCAGAAAATGAACTCTCTTCATGAAATGAACACTTACACATGACCGTGTGTGTGTGTGTGTGTGTGTGTGTGTGTGTGTGTGTGTGTGTGTGTGGACATTTACCGAATTTTTGTTGAACATTGTGTCTTTGGTGTGGGACAAGGAGGGCTTCTTTACCATGTTAATTTTCACCAGTAGTGTTTGAGCTGCGCCGCTGCGAAATAGCACTTTTTGTTGATGGAAAAAAGTTATATATGTCTAATTTTGCTTAAGAATTACAAAAATAAATATATTATTTTACATGTAAAAGAAAAAAATAGCTAAATATTCAACTGAACTAACTGACAAGATTCCACTGACTTTGTAAGAATCCCAGAAGGAGGCAGCGGCTTGTTTACACTGAAGAATAACATTAGTTCAGTGTCGACCTGTCTGCTTACATACACATATATATATATATATATATATATATATATATATATATATATATATGGGGCATGCATACATATATGTATAGGGCTTTTATGAAGATTCTTCACCTATTGGTGTCAGTATATTAACAACCATTACTATGAAATGAAACAGAAACCAGCGCGATTAGTGTTTGCACTGGTCAAGTTCTCACCATAATTCCAGGTCATACCAATTGTCTTTTTAACAGCTCTATATGTATATTTATGTATAAATATATTTAATATTTATTTATGTATACCAGATGTATACACGCTGATTGTTCCATGTGCCAAATTAAATCATAAAAACTGGAGAAGACATGTTGCAACAACACATTATTTCTCAAGCAGGCTTCCTCTGATTTATTCCACCCAGCCTGACTGCATCAGATTGTGTTAGTTTCTGCTGTCGAGTGTTGTTCTACCTCCCATACTGTGTCGAGAGGAAGCCCCAAGATCAAAAGAAAAGAAGGAAAGAAGTCAGTGGTTCAAGATGGATTTGGTTTGAAGGCATGTATGTTCGGGTCAAGGGTTCTAAAATGTTTAAGCTCATGGAGAGCCATTCATGGAGGTATGGGATAAATGTATTTCCAAACTGTAGAGCAATTTTCCAAAATCGAGTTAAGTCTGGGATTAGTCAACAAGACACGTGTCTTGATTAAAATCCCTCTTTGGAAATGTGTTGCTTAAAGGGGAGACAGTATGCTTTTTTGTTTTTTTTTTAATCCATAAATGTTTTTCCAGTGTTGAATAGCCATGTTATATTACCACATGTATAAGTCTTCCCTCTGGACTGTATGCTGCCTGTAAACACAAGTGTCCCCCATGCACAGTGCACCCATCCCAGTCTGCCTACCAGTGCACTGAAAGGAAAGGAAACCCACTTTAGAAAGTTGACCAATTAGAGCAAAGTAGGCACCGAGAGCAGAAAGAACATAACCGAGAGGAGGAAGCCAAACAGACTTGCACTCAAAGTCAGCTTTTCCAGGGAGGGTGAACATGGGAAAGCATGTTCTTAAAGAACTGTAGAGGTTATGAATTAGGAATCATACTTTGGTGCTCCAGTGGGGTCCGGAATAAAGAATAAAGGTCTAAAATGGGTTCAGTATATATGACAAGTAAAGAACATTTAATTTGGGCCTAAAACCAAATGGTGATTAAAATTAATGAATTTTGGGGGTGGGTACAGTCATGCATTATGGCAAAAAAAACTGAAAACCACCACGCAACATATACACACACACACACACACACACACACACACACACCGGTCATCCCATTGAGTCTCCCATAATATGCACATGGAACTTTTAGTTGTCAAAGGTGACGAATCAGAGCAGAGTGGGCACAGGTAGCAAAAAAAAACTATAAATGGGAAATGCAAGCTTAATAGGCCACCCTGCAAGCACACTAAAAATAAGTGTTTCAGGGGGAGGTGCATAGGGAAGCAGCTTTTTTTTTTTTTTTTTTTTTTTTTTTTAAGATTGGGAATTATACTTTGGGGCTTCACCGGTGTTCTTCATTTAAAAAAAAATGAAAGTCTGAAAATGAGGATTAAACCCCCTGTATTAAAAAATAGTTAAACAGACTTTGTCTCCACTCACCAGATCTGGTACCAGACTACTGTTATTTAGCATTTCATTCAAAATGCACTGAAATTATTCAAAGCTCTTAATACTTCCAAATAAATGGTGGAAACACAAGTCACACTCCGGGAAAAAATTGAGCCATCAATGTTTGTAGTTGTAGTGTAAATTAGTGAAACTCCTAAGGAAGAACCTTTGGTAGAAGTCAGAACTGCAACCCTATTCCATGAGGTGACTAGATTTGAGATTAGAGAGCAAGATGTACTACTCAGCCCGTTAAAATTCTTTTAATGAGCAGACGGTTCATATAACAACCACAATGGGAAGCTTTGGCATCGTTTCTTTTGACCAACTGAGCAATGGCAGGTGGCCAATTAGAAAGTAGCTCTCCGTCAGGGTCCTCACATTATGGGGATTAGATGCTTCTTCTCATCCGAATACCTTTAAGTAAGCAGCAGTTGGTCAGAGCATGGAGGAGGTCAAACACTTCCTAGAATCAATATTATACTACGTAAGGAGGTCTTTAGAATTAAATATTCCATATTTAGTTGCACTGGACCAGTAGGGACCCTTACAGAACAGAAACCAATTACAGATTTTGCTTTTTTAATACATATACATATCTTTAATTGAGTGCTTAATAATTTTAGTCTTGGCTTATACTGCTTTGTTCAGGTTCATTTGCTTAAAATAACTAGCCTGTCATTTATTCGGTGGATATTTTTAGATCTCGTCTATAATAGTCACATTAATCCTCCCAATGTCTGCCAGTGCTACTTCCCGCTGCATAGCACTCTATTCATCCAGCTTCCCACTGATGCAATGACCCGTTTGCACACAACTTACTGCACTCTATACAGCAACAATGTGAATGCATGTCACGTGATCAAATTTTTATGGTACAGTATTGCATTGTAAAGAGAATCTCATGACACAAGGAGCATCACCGATTTCGTATGAAACCCTGGTTCACAGCAAGACAGCTCAAAGCTGAATGTGAAAACATGATATTAAAGAAGACAGCACAAGTTAAAAGTTAATCTCAATGAAAATTCTATGCTGCTGCTGTTTTAGTGATTATGGACAGTGACTTGAAAACCAAATCTCAGAATGATAACATCAAGGCCCGGGTTAACAATGAGAAGTACAGCTTTAAACATAAGTACTTTCAGTATGATATACAGATTTAGGCACTGCCTAATAGAAGAGATCCCAATAGATATCTCTATTGACAGGTGTCTGAGGATGGTGTTATAAGAGTAGCATGGCTCCGCTAATGGCTGAATCAACTTAACACAGTGCTAACCTTTCCTCTGCAGTTCCCAAATGCGGTCTGAAGTGAAAGTAGGAAAGGTTAGCACTGTGTTTTCTTTTCACTCACATTCATTTTCTGCATTCATTTCTGTTACTTGTCTGGTTAGTTTAATTATCCACTTAACAAGTTCATGTTCCATGCTCTTGATAATGTTTGGTGTTATTTTGCTCAGTGAAAGACCAATTGCATGTTTTTTTTTTTTATTCTGTGCAACTCTGAGTTGTGGTCAATGATCATCTTTCTTCGGTTTCAGTTTTGATATTAATAATAAATCTGTTTTGTTGGTGGTGATACAGCCTAATTGAGTTTCCTGTGGAAGTTTGGGCATTCAAGTCATCTTCCATGCCTGAGGAACTCTGATCATGAGTTTCAGATATTAATCCCGATGCATATATAGTTTCCTAAGGCACAGCCAACTATTTTAATCTTTTTGACATCTCCAACCCAAATGTGTCAATAAATGGCATGAATGTGTCAAAATCATAACTTGGGTCTTGATCGCATCATTATTTTGAGACTTTGTTTTTTTAGTAACTGCCTATAAAATTGTGAAAACAAAAAGGATTGCTTTGAAAGAAGTGTCGGTCTTCCTTAAGGTGTGATTGTGGGCAGGACCCAGAAAGTATAAATTAAATGTATCGCTGCAGCAGTTTTCAGTGTGCATTAAGTTCTATCCTGGATTTCTTCTCTTCTGGTAAGGTAGGATTGTGACTTTTATATGACTGTCTACTGGCCTCAGTTGTTATGTATCGGATTCTTAGCCGGTTCTGTAGTCTTATTGTGGTACTTAATCAGCAGTAGTTTCAGACTTAGGTGTTAAGTGTTAAGCGTCCTTAAGTTGTGAATTTTGGGCAGGACAAAGACATTTTATTATTAATACTGAAGGTAACTCCCACCAAAAAAAACAAGTACTTTGAATAGTTTTCTTGCCTTTGTTTGATTTTTTTTTTTTTTTAATTATTATTTTGTTATACTGAATTAATCCCAGAAGGGAAATTACTTCCTCTGCATTTAACCCATTCAAATGAGTACACACACTCGGAGCAGTAGGCTGCCAGACACATTGGGGGTGCCTGGAGAGTAGTTGGGGGGGGGGGGTAGGTTCCTTGCTTAAGGCCACTTCAGACACTAAAGTGGAGAAAGGGAAGGTACAACTCACTCCCTCACGGCCACACATGCCTGCTGGTTTGGGAATTGAACCAGTCACATTTTGGTCCCAAAGCCGTTTCTCTAACCATTGGGCTATGGCTGCCCCCAAAGTTGAAGTAGAGCTATCAGGCCTAAGGTCTTGATTATAAAACAGCTTGCAGTCATCTGCCTTAAACCCAATACTATTCTCATATCTCTGAGACCCAGATGATCATACCAACAAGCCAGAGGTCATACTCTCAGCAACCTTATTTACCCTCCATTGCTGTCACAGTCTCAAACAAGAGTGGCAGGAGAACTTTGAGATTGCCAATGTGCCGTGAAAAAGGCTGATTTCATCTCTGCCATTGCTTTTCACTACTTGACTTTCTTCTACCTACTGAAGCCTGGAGTTCCTCATACAACTCTACTACACCAGCAGCTCTTTCCTCTGTTTATGCTTTCTCTCATACTCCACAAGTGACTGGGAGTTGTGGTAGTACAGGTCTACTCCTGTCTTAAAGTTGGTGCTTCACACCACTCCCTCTGTCTCGTTCTAGGCATCTTCTCATTTGAGCTTCATGCAGTAAAAGTCTGCTCTCCAATCAACCTCCTCATTATTGTTGTTTACTGCCCTCCTGGACCCATAGGACACTTTCTAGAAGAAACTCCACACTGATCAGCACTTTCCCCACTGACAACACCCCTCTCACTCTCCTGGGATACTTTAATCTCCCCCTGACAAGCTCCAGACCTTTTGGTGTCTCCATTTTCTTTAACTTTTAACAACTGCTCTCCCACACACAAAGGAGAGAATCTCTTGGATCTTGTTTTCAATCATCCCGCCCCAGTCACAGACATTAATTCCATTCCACTACACAACTCTGACCACCACTTGGTTTCCCAGTATCCCAGGAGAGTGAGTTTTCTTCCCCCACTTGACAAAACCTCCACACTGTATCTTCTTCATCTGGTGATCCTGTACTTTAGCTTATCTTCCTAACCCCGTCTCCTTTTCTTTCCTACCACTAGAATCTGCTACTGACACTTTCCTCTCTTCACTCTCACCCATTATCTACAAAATCCAGGGAGACTTCTTGTTCTGCTCCTTGGCTCTCAGAGTTGCTAGACAACTCGGAGCAGCGCTGAGAACATGGAAGAAATCGCAACTTGAATCAGATCTGCCTTCCCATGCTCCCCTAGCCACATTTTCATCTTATGTGACTTCTGTTAAGACAGCCTTCTACAAGAAAAAGTTGAACACTGCTGCACATGGCCCATGCAAACTCCAAAACATCTCAATCCATCTGCTCCACCTGCTCTATCCTGCCTGACCGCTGAAGACTTTGCCAACGTCTTTGATGGGAAGATTAAACAAATCGGTGAGACATTTACTCCCATCCCAACTCCTACACTATGCAGCATGGTCCCTTCACCGTCCCTTGCAGTTTTCCAATCTCACAAATTAAGACATCCACAAGTCGTCTCATCATGCAATCCTACCACCTGCTCACTGGATCCAATTCCTTCCATAATGCCCAGACTATCTCTCAAGACCTTCTTCCATTTACATCCACAATCATCAATAACTCCATAATGCTTGTACTAACAGAGTGCTTCAAGAAATCCTCTCTGGATCCATAAGACACCAGCAACTACATACCAGTATCACTTCTTTATTTCCTTTCTAAAATTCTTGAACACACCATTTATAACCAAATGTCTTTTTATCTTTTGCAGAATAACTTCCTTGACCCTAATCAATCTGGCTTTAAAGCAGCACATTATACAAAGACTGCATTCTTGGCTGCCACAGAGAAGCTGCATGCTACAAGATCAGCCAGGATGTCATCAGTCCTCATCTTCCTTGGCTTTTTAGAAACATTTGATATGGTCAACCACAAGACTCTCTTGTCCATCCTTAGGAGTCTAGTTATTTGTGCATAGCAGTGGTTTGCTTCCTACCTAAAAGGTTGCTCATATGAGATTATATGGAGGGGATCCACATATTCACCATGCCGACTTTCCACTGGCATTCCCCAGGGGTCAGTTCTTGGTCCACTTCTTGACTCCACCAAGTCATTTGGTGATGGCATATCCTCACGTAGCTTTTCATACCACTGTTATGCAGATGACACTCAACTTGTTCTTTCTTTTCCTCTCTCAAACACTGATGTTTCTGCCCAGATCTCTGCATGCCTGGCAAGTATCTCCTCATGGAAGGCAGCTCACCAGCTGAAGGTTAATCCCAGCTGACTCATCCCCCTCGTCAGGATCTTGCAATCTCCTTGGACAATGCAGTGATCTATCCTTCAGACATTGCACGAAGCCTTAGAGTAACTATCTACAATTGCTTGATTTAAAACATTAACGCTTGCCTGTTTGTCTTCCTTTCAGCTTTTTTCACTTTTACTCGGGAGTCGCGACAGCGAATCATCTGATTCGCACGTTTGATTTGGAAGAGGTTTTTATGCCGGATGCCCTTCCTGTCACAACCCTTTTTATCAAGGGACAGAAACACGCTGACGACTTTGCAGCCTACTCTTTACAAAAGTCAGCAATGGTTCTTTTACATGCCTCTCACCATAGACACTGAGAGACATGGCCCGCCTTTGATAACCCAGTTAGCTGCATTGGAGGGGGACAGTGACAACCTTGTGGAGCGCGGGACTCGAACCCCCAACCTTTGGATCAGCGATCCAGTGCCCTAGCCACTAGACCACCACTGCCCCATAAAACACTAACGCTTGCCTACAATGCCAAAAACGGACCTGCACATTCCTACCTCAAAGCACTTATCACACCCTGCACTGCACCACATTCTGTCAGATCCCCGAGCACTACTAGACTGGTCCCTCCGTCTACAAAGGGACAAGGGGAAAATGCATCTAAACTTGTCTTTGTTCTGGCTGCAAAGTGGTGGAATAGTGGAATGAACTTCCTCTGGATGTCCTGACAGCTGAGTCACTGGGTACCTAACCGACTACCAACTGATTCTGACTGACAGTTTACTTCATCTGTGCTCTAACAAACCAGTATAAGAATATATTCACTGATCGTGACTTTAATGCACTTCTGTCAGTCTCTCTGGATACAAGCGTCTGCAAAATGCTGTGAATGTAAAAGTAAATATAAACAAGCACTTGAGACAGAAGAACCTCTCCCCAGAACAAGTTTGCCATTGCAGCTTGCAAGTTGTTCCACATTGTTCCAGGTTCAACTTGCCATCTGAGCCCGATCTGTGTCAAGTAAGAGGGTTTTTACATGTGAGCTGCAGTGGTTCTTTACATTTGGTACCTACACTGGTTCCTCTTTCAGGGTTTTTTCATTCATTATCGCCATCATCACGAAGATAAATTCCATTCTTATCCTCTATTGGTGTTCTCAAAACACTCTCAAATAATGCTGTGTATTTCCATTTATAATTTATAATTATGATTTGTTTTATTTGCACGTAGAGTGTGATGATTACCACGTCTGCCTCACAGTAAGCAGGTCCTGGGTTTAATTCCCAGGCTGTTTCCATATCGAGTTTGGATGTTCGCCCTGTGCTTACATGGGTTTCCTCTGAGTACTTTGGATTCCTCCCACAGTCTAAGACAAGCACATTATACTAATTAGCAGATCCAAATTGCCCCTAGGTGTGAATGGTTATGTATTGGTGTGATGAAGTGGCAAGCAGTTCAGGGTATGCTCCGCCTTCGCCCAGTGCCGGCTGAGGCCGAAGTATAACTCTAGTAGAATTAACTGTCTTGGCAAATGAACTGTCTTGGCAAATGCATAAATGAGTGAGTGCAGCTTTGGCTTACTTCTGACAGTTTGTTTCGGAGCTATGATTTGTGCATTCGTATTTTCGTGTCTTTTCCCACTAGTTCCCAGGTTGCTGTGGATTTTAGAGTGATTGACTAAATGCATGCGGGTAACTCAATGCATAAGTTGATCTGTAGACAACTTGTTCCTGTAGCTCATGTAAAAGCAGTTATAGACTCTGAAAAGGGAGGGACACCACCCTTACCCCCCGCCTCCACCCCCCGCCTCCACCCCTACCCCTTAACTCAAGCAATGGCAGCTTGCCTTAAGCTTTGATCGAGAAGGATTTAAGTAAATTCGATGAAGCATCTAATCCCCATATTGTGAGCTGTGGCTCACCATCCTACCCTGGACGAGGCAGAACAGTTTTTGTTTTGTTTTTTTAACAGGATTGGTGTCAAGACAGTTGCACTGGCATGCTCTCAATGCTACTATATCAAAATATCTCTCAATGTCTGACCAAACATTCTGTTTGATAACCAAACCTGTTCGTTTTTACCCAAGGTTCTTTGCATTTCCTTCGACCTTAGCCCTTAGCATTAACATGGATTCTTTCAGGATATTGCCTTGTCTTCACCATTTTAATAGCCAACCACTTGCTAACTGATTAAAGTGAAGTGATTTTTCTACTCTACTAATCTGTGTTGCATCTTCTGTACTGTTTTGAAACAAAGCGAAACCCCATCGTTTGTCCGTGCTTCTTTTTTTTTTTTTTTAATGTTGTATAAAAACAGTGGTCTGATTATGAAAAGACTAAAAGTTGTTTTCCTCGCTATGTTGCAATTATGTGCATTTATGTGTAAATGACATTTACTTTGCAATACACTGCTGCCAATCCACTTTATCATGGAACTCAGTATTTATTGTCTCAATATCTCTTCATCCTGTTTGTAAGTAAAAGATGAAGGAAAACTGGCTGGGGAAATGCCAAATAAATTATGATGATCAGACACTAGGATGTAAGCAGGAAAGATGAGCTCATGAGCCAAGTGGGGATGTCTAGTCCATACGGAGAGAAATGTTAATTAATTGCCCCAAATCACAAAAGGTTGGATGGTGTGCTTGAAGTGAAATTTAAATAA
>CM045750.1:17034418-17084418 GCA_024760905.1 Plotosus lineatus
GTGCTTTTATTTTTATTCAAGATCAGAGACACATCAGAACAAGGAATGAGTGGCACTGGTAAAGGGAAAAAAAAAAAAAAAAAAAGTAATAACATAAGAATCACATCAGGAAACAGTGGGAGCTCGGCTCCAGTCAGCAGTTCAGCAAATGAATGAGTGAACGCTTACACGGGTTTTTCTCTCGGTTACTACGTGGCCTGTGACCACATGACCAGGCTCGATAATGCTCCGTGTTCATTATTGCTGTAAATGTTAAGTATTCATTATTCATTCTACATGGGTTTCCTTGAGACGATCCTATTAAATAAAGAAGAAGAATTAGGTGTCTGTGCACCATTTCCCAGATCTGCTACTGTTTTTTTTTTTTTTTTTTTTTTTTTATGTTCCTGTGAGATATTACACCCAGTGGAAGAATCAATCAGCACAGAGTGCATTCTGACTACATATATTTTCTCTTCCTACAGATCCTGACAAATTTTTTTGACACACACCGATTCCAATATTCTGTGTCTGTGTCGAGGAAGGCGGATAAGAGCACTTGTATTTATATGTTCAATGCATCCACAATCATGTGCTGGAAATGAAATATCTTCTCGCCTGTGATGTTTTCATTGTCAGGACTGGAAAGGATACACAATCATTTGCATGATTCAGATCCTTTCCATTCTGCTGCTCAGTTCATCATCCTGATTCCGTGAAAACATGTTTAAACGGCAACACGGCTGCTTCAGCACACTAAAGAAAAATATTTCATTCATTTGCCAAACCGCTTAAACCGGTGACGGCTTTATGTTCTGGCAGCCCATTGGCCCCACGGCTCTCCTAATAAAAGATGGGCACTTTGTTTAAATCAGTTTGTCACTCTACTTAATTTAGTTGGGTTGGGGATTGCAGACCATTGGGCTGTCAGAATATAGTGCTGTAATCCTACTATGGTCAAAGGGAGACTGACCATATCTTAGCCGACACAGGGCAACAACGGGGTACACCCTGAACAGCTCGGCAGACCATTGCAGAGCCAACACGTACAACTATTCATTTTTAGTCTTACCTAGGCACCAAGAGGCAAATTGGAACCGCCAGTTAGCCTAATGTGCACGTCTATGGACTGCTGGAAGAAATTTGAGTATGTACCTGGAAGAAACAGGGGCAGTGGTGGTCCAGTGGTAGTCCAGTGGTATAGGGCACTGGATTTCTGATCCAAAAGGTTGGGGGTTCGAATCCCACTCTCCTCAAGGTTGTCACTGTTTCCCCCCAGTGCAGCTAAATTGGTTATCAAAGGCCGGCCATGTCTCTCACGGTCTATGGTGTGAGGCATGTAAAAGAACCATCGCTGACTTTCAACAAGAGTAGGCTGCAAAGCCGTCGGCATGTTTCTGCCCTGCGATGGCCTGGCGAGATGTACAGGGTGTACTTTTCCCTCGCCCAGAGTCGGTTGGAATGGGTGCCGGCATCCCCGCGACCCTAGTTAAGATTACGCGGTTACAGAAAATGAACTGATGAACCTGGAAGAAACCCACTGAAGCACAGGAAGAACATGCAAGCTCCACACAGAAATTCCCAAGCCCAGAAATCAAACTCGAGACCTTCACGTGGTGACACGAACATCAATAAACTTTTCTTTTTTTCAAAATAGTTCCTTGTATTTAAAAAAAAAAAAAAAAAAACGCCACACATGAATCCATCATTGTAGGTATCAGGCTAGTGTCCAGCCTTCAAATTTAATACAACCATCCTGTGCCTTGCATGCCAAGTTGGGGGACTCGCAGCCTGAGGAGATGGATAATAAAGACACTTTGTTTGGACAATCAAACACTAGGCAGCCAAGAGGAGGCAATAAGAAATCTAGTGCTTCGGTATTAATTAGGCGCACGACCGTTTTCTGCATGATAAAACAATAACAAAGCTGCTTGGACTGGATTGTGCTGTAGCGCGGTGCAGTGCTCCTTAAGGGACATTGAGCCCAGCTGCTGCATTGACTGGAACAGTAATGATTCTGTCTAGGTGATGGATGGCCTGAAGAAGCCTAAGGAGTGAGACAAACATCTAACAAGCATGCAGAGCTTGCTCTTTCTCTCTTTCTCTCTCTCTCTCTCTCTCGCTCATCAAATTCCCTGAACTCTCTCATTAACTTCCAATCTTTTTCTTAAAGATAATTAGCAGTGGCTTTTTGCATTCACAAGGCCGAGTCCCACCTTGAATGGATTATCAGGCACCAAGCGGAGATATATACGTTAATTGCACATACCACATTGTGCACATTAAAGAGGTCTTGCTTCAGACATGCCATAAAGCAAGGAAAGCTAATGATACCGCTGAATCGCGTTAACCGGACCTACTGTAGGTAATGGCCCAGCTGAACCTGCTGTGCTCTCGAGAAACACTAAATGCATTCTAGAATATCACTGTATGTTATCACTGTATTTTATGCTGCAGGGGACAATAATAGTAAAATCAAGCACTAACTACAGTATCAAAGAGAAAATTGTAGCATACATCCAGTAATATAGCACCAAGGCCTGTTTATAGTATACATATTAAGAATAAGGCTCATTCCTTTATTTATGCTGCTTTTTAAACACCACCGAGTGTAAACTCAACACGGGTTATTTCTTGCCGCTGTCTGTACTTCCTTCTACCCCAGAATCCTCTGAAATCAAATCCTCCTTCAGCATTGCTTGTAATTTCTTTAAACTTGTCAAACACGTCGGACACACGTATGTATTACCATTTCAAGGGCCATTTTTGGACAAATTTGAACGTATGTGGGTCTGATTTTAAACACTTGATTTAGTGTTTGCCAGAGATCTTTGATATTTTATCTAAAGTAGGGTGTAGAACACATAATACATTATATTTTGAAGGGGATCCGTGCATGTGATCATTTAAAAAAAAAAAAAAAAAAAATCCATCAAGGTCAATAAGTACAAATAATGTGTGAATGACTGTTCATCAGGTGCCAACTAGGGGGGAGACTTTTCATTACAATTATACCCAGTTATAATCATGAAACCTGCATTCTTACCCAGATTTATTCAGATTAATCAAAGTCACTATAATTAATTTGTGTCTGGTAGCGGTACCTTGTACTTTGTGAGTAGAGTATGCCTCTGATTACCATCGTTATTGCCCCTGAGATCGTGCAACTCACTATGTTTCTCGGTACCTTTCTTCTGAAATCATCTCCCTCTGCAGCTTTTCTTAAAACTGAGCAATTGCATAACATTCCTGCAAAGGGTACAAATATTATTCTTATTATAGATCAGTGATCCTGTTTAATACACTTATGCTACAATGAAGTAACCTCATTCATGCTCCTAAATCAAGACTTTTCTCAGAGAAAGAGAAGCCCTGGAAAAAAAAAACTCACTTGCCAAATCTCTTAAAAAACTAGTGTCGGCCATCCATCCATCCAAGGCAGGAAACATATTGAACAGCTTTTCTGACCATCATAGTGCAATGCACAAACAACCAATCACACTCACACCTGATGCCAATTTGGATCAGCCAATCAGCTTAATGTGCATGTCTGAACTTTGGGGAGAAACCAGAGTACCTGGAGGAAATCTACACGAGCACAGGGAGATCATGCCAGCTCCATACAGTATTGTCTGCACCTATGAGTTGAATCCAGGACCTTGTTGTTGTGAGTTGAACATGCTGACCATTACATCACTGTTCCACATCTTAACAATCGTGCAATGGAAAACAAATCCTACTGTTTGAACTTCAATAACATAATATTGATTGAACATAATATTGGTACAGATATGGTGGATTCAGTAATGATTCAATTTTAAAGAAAAATCTTATTCCCTGGGGGGATACTGTGCTCTTGTGCATTTGAGCTTTTGGTGTGCATGGGAGGGGTATTGGTGGATTTGGCCATTGGACTTGTGCATCATCCAGTCATCCAGTATTTAAGCTCAGAACAGTATTGTATCTCTGTGCAACTACTATTTATTTGTACCACTGGGAGCAGAGAACTTTTTTGTTGATGAGCGCGCACACACACTGCAGAAGCCAAGTCTATTACTGTTAGTTTATTTACAAAAAAGTTCCATTACACATCACAATAAACAACCCCTTAAAGACTTATTGAAAGCAGTTCTCTCAGTAAGGTGGAGATTATGATCGGATTTCTTCTGTTTATTGCTATGTGTGAATGGGACCAAAATGACATTGCTCTGATTACTGGGAATATATAGCTATCGGCAAAGAACATCCAGCAATGAACTATATCTGGATCTTAAAATGCCTCCCTACAGAGATATACAGTTCTATACCAAAGAGGAGACGACTGTAATGTCACAAACTGTCTACCCTGTACTGAAATGTTGTTAAAAGGATTGTCATTGTCACATAATTGCTTACCTGGGTTTCCTTTTCCATCAGTTTTATCTCGTTATGGCAGCAGCCAACCTTTCTTTGCTGACACACACTTGCTATTTTATAAGCCACAGATTATTGCTATGTCAAGAGTGGTAGTGAAGGTGTGAAACCATCCCCTTGGTAATAATGGGGCTTACAAAGTATCACCCAGACAATACTATACTTCCATTTGACATGGCTTTTCGCATTCTATACTGAGAACTGTCCCTCCATACTGTACAAAAGCATTCAGGAAAGGCTGCATCAACAACAGTTCACCATGAGCTGGCAATAGTAAAATAGTAACTTTATTATAGTTCGTAAAATAGGAATTTTCCGTCTGTTTATACAGGGAGACCCAAAAAAATGGGAATATTTGAAGTGCGTATTGGCAGACACGAGCACATAGCAGCACTGTGAGACAGTGACCTTGAGCAAGTAAACACTCCGCCATTTTAGTGACCATGGATCAGTGGAACGGACAACAGCGTACGTTTGCCATAAAAATGTTTTATAAAAACGGTAATCGTTTGATAGCAGCACAGAATGAGTTCCGATATTTTAGTGTGTGTATATATACGTGTGTGTATGTGTGTATATATATATACACACACACACACAGGGATCCCTCGCTACTTTATGCTTCAATTTATGCAGCTTCAATGCATTGCTTTTTTTTTTTTTTTTTAAATAAATATTCATCGAAATTAAGGAGGTATGGGGGGCGTTAAGGAAAATGCCACAAAAACAAGGCCAATTATGCAAAAAAAAAAAAAAACCAAACAACTCGAAACCTCCCATCAAAACTACATTTTTGTGAGGTGCGCAACTGCATGCGTTCATCTTTGTGTGTGTGTATTTATATTTTACTTACATCTTATGCATTATTTTTTTTTAATGTTTAATTATTATAAGCATTTATAGTATTGAATATGTATTTATTGATATTATATACACATACATGTACATATACGTTGGGTTGGGCGGGTTGATCCTACTTTGCTGACTTCAGTTGTCACGGGGGATCTCGGTCCCAATTAACAGCGAAGAGTGAGGAAGAAGAAGTGAGGGATCCCTGTGTGTGTGTGTGTGTGTGTGTATATATATATATATAATAAAAATCAATCAGCTGTCAGTTATAATGGTAAATAACAAAACAACATGGCCCAAGTAAAAGCCCCACTGGTTTTCTTATTCGGGGTTTTTATGCATCTGAAATGCATTAAATAATCAGTACCTGCTCATTTGTAATATTCTGGCTCATTTTCTAAGCCACTTCATACTCTACTAGGGTCGCGAGAATGAGCCAATACTGTAGAAAAGAAAGGTTGAACAGCCCAGTAGTCTGTAGCATATCAACACACATGAACACAAACACTTTCACTCACATTTAGGGGCAATTTAAAACAGTTACCTAATGTGCATGTCTTTGGTAATATAGGCGGTAACCAGAATACCTATAGGAAGCCCATTCAAGCATCAGAACAAGCAAACTCCATGTAGAAACTGAAAAGAACATGGACGCAGGTCACCAGGGTCCCCCTCGGAACCAGGCCCAGGGGAGGGGTTCGAAGGCGAGCACCTGGTGATCGGGTTTCTGCCCGTGGAACCCGCCTGGGTCTGCTCTCCCATGGACCCACCACCTGTGGGAGGGGCTATAGGGGTCGGGTGCAGTGTGAGTTGAGTGGCAGCTGAAATCATAGGTTGAACTCGACCTACCCAGGAAAGTATGGGCAAGGGTACTGGAGAGGAGGATCCAACCGATAACTGAATCTCGAATTCGGAAGCAACAATGTAGCCAAAACTTGGTCAGTATTCGTAACGGGTCAAATTCATTTCCAGTGAGGGTTGGCGTCAGCCAAGGCTGTCCTTTTGTCACCAATTCTGTTCATAATTTTTATGGGAAGGAATTTCTAGGTGCAGCCGAGATGTTGAGGGGTTCTGGTTTGTTGGCAGTCGGATCTTCTCTCTGCTTTGATGACATTGTCCTTTTGGTTCATCAATCCAGGACCTCCGGCTCTCATTGAATCGATTTGCCACCAAGTGCAAAACAGCCAGAATGAGAATAAGCACTTCCAATTCCGAGGCCATGGTTCTCAGCCAGAAAATGGCAGGATGCACCCTCCGGATCTGGAAGGAGATCCTGCCCAAAGTTGAGGAGTTCAAGTATCTTGGTGTCTTGTTCATGAGTGAGGGAAGGACGTAGCAGGACATAGAAGGCAGATCGCTGCAGCCTCTGCTGTAAAGCGGAGCTTGTACTGGTCCGTCGTGGTGAAGAGGAAGCTGAGCCACAAAGCAAAGCTCTCAATTTACCCATCGATCTATGTTCCAACCCTCAGCTGTGGTCACAAGCTTTGGGTAGTGACCAAAAGAACAAGATCACAGATACAAGCGGCTGAAATGAGTTTCTTTCACCAGGTGGTGGGGCTCTCACTTGGGGTGAAAAGCTCAGCCATCCAGGAGGAGCTCAGACTAGAATCGCTGCTCCTCTGCATTGAGTGCTTTTTGGTTAGAATTCCTCCTGAAGGCCTCCCTGGTGTGGTGTTTCTGACATGTCCAACCAGGAGGAAACCCCGGGGTCAACCTGGAGGGAACACGCTGGAGGGATTATGCCTCTCGGCTGGTCTGGAAACACCTTGGACTCTCCCCAGAGGAGCTGGAGGAAATGGTTGGGGAGAGGGATGTCTGGACCTCATTGCTTAGGCTGTTGCCTTCAGGAACCAACCCCGCAGGGGAAGACGACGACGACGATGATGATGATTTCCGATTCCCTATGCTACGCATGGTTTGACAGTTGTTAGGCGTACCAACGTGGCAACCATGCAATGTTATTTATGCTCACAACATATCTTAAAACTTCTACGTAGTTCAATATATAGCTTGGTGGTATCATCAGGGTAGGGAGACACTTGATAATCTTCAAGGTGCACTTGTCTCTTTTAGCCCTTACCAGTGTCATATCAGTCAGGTTTTTTTTTTTAATTCATAATGTCAGACCACAGAGGAGCTGCTACTTTAATGTATACATCAAAGATTAGGTAATAGTTACATTTTTAATGACACCACTGGGCATGAAGCCATTTTCTTTCAAGTCTTAAAGATCATGTCATGCTTCCTGCTTTACACAAGACCTCCAGACTGATTAATGATTTGAAGACTCACTATAGTCACAGAGTTATCATGTGATTCTATTTAAAAATAACTAAAAATAATCATATTTCATAATACACAGTGAAAAGTTAATATCATTGGACTGTGGGTTCATTCATAAATTCTTTCATTCATTCGTTTGTTTTTTGAAATTCTTTATCCTACTAGGGTCATGGGGAACCTATCTCAGTTGACTCTGTGTGGGGTATGCCCTGGGCGGGGAACATTTCCAGGGCCAATATGCACATAACTACTCGCATTCAGTAATTTGGAACAGCTAGTTGGCCCAATGTGCAATGTCTTTAGACTGTCGGAGGGAACCAGGGTACCCCAATAAAAAGCACACAAGGGAGAAGTTTTGGTTATGGTCAGGAATGAGCACATCAGAGGAACAGCACATGTAAGACGTTTTGGAGACAAAGTGAGAGCGGCCAGATTGAGATGGTTTGGACATGTACAGAGGAGGGATAGTGAGTATATTGGTAGTAGGATGCTGAGGTTGGAACTACCAGGCAGAAGGCCTAGAGGAAGACCAAAGAGACGATTCATGGACGTGGTGAAGGAGGACATGAAGGCAGTTGGTGTAAGAGAAGATGCAGAGGATAGGGTGAGATGGAGGCAGATGATTCGCTGTGGTGACCCCTGAAGGGAAAAGCCGAAAGGAAAAGAAGAAGAAGAAGGGAGAAGTTTTGGTTATGAGGCAAACGTGACACACCATCATGCCACTGTACAGTCGATCGTTTTATTTTCAAAAATATTTTTGATTGTCCCTGTTGGAGGTTGCCACAGAGCCTTCTCTGTATCGCTTTATTCTCTGCATACCTCTCACATCCATCATTTCTACCACACACCTCAGTGCTGTCAGTCTGTTTTTATGTATATTCTGTACCACCCTCAGACATTTCTCTGCCACTCCAGACACTCTGATGTCTGCTTTCTCCAATTCCACAAACATGTAGTATAGTTCATTCTGACCTTCCCTATACTTCTCCGTCAACATCCTCAAAGCAATTATGGTATCTGGGGTTCTTTACAATGGTATAGGACCATGGTGCTCTTCATAGATCACCACCCATCCTTTCAACCGGGATACTACTACACTTTCCCATAACTTCATGGTGTGACTCATCGTCTTTATGCCTCCGTAGTTACTCCAGCTTGGCACATCTCAATCGGTCTTGAAAATTGGTATAAGAACACATCCTCTCCACTCCTCAGGCATCCTCTCACCCTTCCAGACTCTGGTTAAAAAACTCCTCTCTTATCTCACCTACACATCTCCATACCTCCACTCGTGTATGATCTTGGCCAACTGCCTTTCCACTCTTCATCATCTTATCTTTTTCTCACTTCAATCTTACTAATCCTTTACACTTCCTGGCTCACTTTTTCATCATCCTCTTACTCTCTCTCTTACACACACACACACACACACACACACACACACACACAGGGTCTTTATTCATCAGCTTCTCAAACATTTCCTCCTCCTGATTATTAATATTAATAATAATAATAATATTAATTCCTATAGTCTCTTGAAAGAGCATGACGAGCTCTATTCCCCCTTAACAACTTGTCAATATCTATTTTCTGATTTTTTTTTTTTTAAGCCACACGTTTGTATACATCTACACATTTTGAACATTTAGCCCAATCATGACTTAATTTAAAAAAAAAAAAAATCGATGTATGCTGTACGAATTTATCTTTAAGTACATACTACATATCCTAATCCTGCCCCAATTGGGATGTTACGATGGCAGCGCTAATAAAATATCCATGATATTGTGTGTCAGGCAGAACAGTGGCATAGTGGTTCCTCCAACAGTTCCAAAACGTGCCCAGTAGGTTAACTGGCTGTTCCAATTCATCCCTAGGTGTGAGTATAAATGGTTGTTGTGGGAGTCTTGGAACTGTGATGGTCTGGCAAGCTGTCCAGGGTGTACCCCGTTGTTGGCTGAGATGGGCGTCAGCCTCCCTGCTACCCTAATTAGAATTAAGTGGTTCAGGAAATGAATGAATCAGTGAATGATATTGTCATTTACATTATGAACATACTGTGGTCTGTATCATATTTATAAATTGGTCAAATCAAGTATTCTTGTGTTCAGATACGAGTGCAAAGTCAAGGTTATCAGCGAGTGGTTTAAATATGTCATTTACACAACTTCTGATGACTGGTCATTGACCAAAAATCATTCAGGCAGCTTGCATTAATATTATTTTAACATTAGGTATGTCGTCTTGTGGGAAACAGTTTTGAACATACAGAACTAGTCATTTCTGATTGGACTGCTTTAAACAATTTTAAATCCGTCAATAATGTAAATGACGGTGCCATAAATCACACATTCCTTTATTCAAGGACGTCCGCAGAACAACTATTGGTCA
This sequence comes from Plotosus lineatus, assembly GCA_024760905.1. NCBI lineage: Eukaryota > Metazoa > Chordata > Actinopteri > Siluriformes > Plotosidae > Plotosus > Plotosus lineatus. The sequence continues at coordinate 17,044,334 of CM045750.1, forward strand.
TTGAATGACATGGTTAGTTCGGCCATAGATCCTTAATCTACTTTCTATGTACAGTGGTGCCTCACCTTACGAAATTAATCCGTTCCAGAGCCTTTTTCTTAACCTGGATTTTTCGTAAATTGAACCGCATTTTACATGTAAAACGTGTGATTCGCGCCAAGGCCCCCAACACTACTCCCTAAACCCTTTAAAAATTATAAAACTATACCTTTAAGACCTCCTCCTGCTTCAATATTGTACGGAAGGTAGACGGGTTTGGCCATATTCCTTTACGATATCACCCAACAGCATGCCATGAGCCCGCTTCTTCTTTTCACTTGCATCCGGAAATCACGCGCGCGCGTGTGTACGTGCACGCATGTGTTGACCATGTCTTCTTAGCGGAGTTATGTTATAAACTTACAAATGTTTATGGAAGGTTAAAAGTTGAGTTAAAAAATAAAGTTGGAATGAGCACAATCAAAAAATACATGAAACGACAGTAACTCTATCCTTTACACGAAAAGCATTATGGGAGATCCAGCTCCATAATAGCCAATGCGAGGGAGCTGCATTATCCCTCCAAGCCAATGGGAGACCAGCGGGGCGGGATGTTGGGAGATAGTAAATGGAGAGCAACTCGTGCATTGTTTAAATGGCGCGTTTCGTAAGGAGAACTTGTTTCATATACAGAGACAAAAAAAATTGGAAAATGTTTTTCGGAACCTGGATTTTTCGTTTGCTGGGACTACCGTAAGGTAAGGCACCACTGTAATTGAATTCCACTTGGCAAAATATAATTGTTCAAATCCTTAAAATGGGTGGGTTTTCTGTGCCTTACCCATATACAGTCGGCCCCCTACCTACGAAATTAATCCGTTCCAGGGCCGTTTTTTTGTAACACGGGGATTTCGTAAGTAGGGGTCGCATCTTGCATGTTAAACGCATAATTCGTTCCAAGGCTCCAGTCTTTGGACTGGATAAACCCCATAAACCCTTTAAAAATGATAAAAGTACACCAATTTTGTATGAAATATATGTTAAAAGTAAAAAAAAAATTATTAAACATTTTAACATTTATTAATTAAACCATTACTAAACATTTTTTATTAACACACACACCCCTGTCTCTGTCTCTCTCTCTCTCTCTCGCGCGCGTGCCGCTGCTGGCTACACCCACAAGATGTGGAATTCAAAGCGCATTCCCTGCATGACAAACTCAACTTTTAATTTGATTCCTTGAGGGATCGGAATTCCAGATGAGCTCAAATGCGCCCACATTTATTAAACATTTACTGAATTAAAACAACTTAAAAAACTAAAGCGTGAAGCTTCCTTCTGTCTCTATCTGGGTCACCAGCAGGGGGGGGGTCGAGAGACAGCCAATGAGAGAGCAACTTGCGCGTCGTGTGAAATTTTGATTGGCGCGTTTTGAATTTCTTTTCGTACGAGGGGGTTGTTTTCATATCCCAGGGACGGAAGCTTGGGAAAGTGATCTTCGTAACCTGGGGATTTCGTACACAGAGGTCTTTGTAAGTAGGGCCGACTGTACCTTTCTTTATCTTTTGCCATCACCCTAATCATCTTGTGTCACATTCTCTTTGTACTCCTATCTACTTTCTTGATCTCTCCGAGTGCCCCACTTCTCTTTCACTAATCTTTCCCTCCTGATGCTTTCCTGATTTTTGGTCCTGCTTTTTCTTTCTGAATGTCAACCTGACTACCTTCCTAGTTTTCTCCCTTACCACAACCGCTGTAGCTGTCCAGTCATCCAGCATCCCCTCGCTATCCCCCAATACCCGTTTTACCGTCTTTATGAATTTGATACAGCGGTTCTCCTTCTTTAGCTTCCCCATCTGTTCACTACTTACTCTTCTTTTCATTTTGTCTGCAAATGTCATACTACAAACCAACATCTGATTCCTTCTAGCAACACTTTCCCCCAAAACCACCTTAAATTCGTTAATCTCCTTGAAGTTGTGTCTCCTGTGTAGGACATAGTCCACCTGTGAGCACCTTCTTCCACTCTTATGTCTCCTTGTGTTCCTCCCTATACTTAAAATATGTATTCACAACTGTCATTTCCATTTTTTTCCTGCCCATCGGTGTTGACACCATCTTGCCCTTCACATCTTTATCATCTCTGTTCCCTTCACTAACATGCCCACTGGGGACTGCGCCACTCATCACTCTTTAATCCTTGAGGACACTTTCAACTACTTCATCTTACTCACTCCAGAAATCCTCCTTCTCCTCTACACGTTACTCCTGTGAATGATTAGCGACCTGTTCTGGGTGTACCCTGCCTCTCGTATGAAGTCGGGAGCGATTGCATCCAGCTTTCCTGAAACCCTGACAGCACAGATAATCAATGGATCAATAGATGAAGTACACGGTATAATCTGAAATCCTATATACGGTAATACGCCTCTATTTTTTGAGGAGGTTAATGTCATTTAACATCTATAGGACACTACCAAGATGTTCTAGGAGTCTGTTGTAGCCAGCAACTCTCCTCAATGCTGTTGCATGCTGGGACAGCAGGCTGAGGGATGCAGATCCGCAAGGCCGGTAACATTGTGGGGGTGGACTCTCTGACGGTCGTGTCGGAGAGAAGAATGTTGTCCAAAATAAGGACAATATTGAGCAATACCTCCCAGCGAGGACAGCTGTAGTCTAGTGGTATCGCTGATCTTAAGGTTGGGGGTTCGAGTCCCACTCTCCACAAGGTTGTCACTGTCCTCCCCGCCAATGCAACTAACTGGGTTATCAAAGGCGGGCCATGTCTCTCACTGTCTATGGTGAGAGGTTCATGTAAAAGAACCATTGCCGACTTTTGTAAAGAGTAGCTGCAAAGCCATCAGCGTGTTTCTGTCCCTTGCTAAAGGGTTGTGTTGGGAAGGGCATCCGATGTAAAAACGTATGCGAATCATTTGCTGTGGCGACCCCTGATGATGAAGGGAAAAAGCCGAAAGGAAATCTCTCATTGTGCAATACCTCCCACTCACTTCCCAACCTGCTGATCAGTCACAGGAGCCGTTCAGTGAGAGACTGATACCGCCGAAATGCACCACTGAACCACACAGGAAATCATTCACACCTGTGAACTTTAAACTGTTTATAGAGATATTAGTTCAGATAAAAAAAGGTAAAGTCCGTTGGGCTTTTTACACCCAAGCCATAGTGACTCATGGGACCGGTGCTTATCCCCGGTTTCTATAGTGTGAAGTGACTAGTTCAAGTCCTCCTGGATGGGACGCTAGTCCATCACAGGTTACCTTCCCAGTATATTTTACTGGGAAACATTTATACTGCTGGGTGAACAGGGGCACACTTGTGGTTAAGACCTTGCCCGGGGGTCTTGGCACAGTGGGGGTCTAACTGGGATTTGAACACACAACCTCCCGATCATGAGTACAGCACCCTAACCACTACACCACCGACCTCACTATTAGTACAGAAGGCCCCCTTTATTCGTGGGGGTTGCGTTCCACCCCTACCCGCAGATCCTGAAAATCCGCAAATTATTGATGCGGTTTTAAAACCCTATGTTTGATATTCCATGCGCTAAACTATGCTTCTTAAACACATTCTATAGACAGTCTTACTCGTTCATACAGTAATAATACAGTAAAATGTAGTAAAGATTAAGTAAAAACTTTTTACTTTTGTACTGTGATAATATTTATTAATAAATAAAGCGCTGAGGCTCCTTACCAGAAGCCCAGAAGCTAGAGAAGATGCAGGGTGTTTGAGTGACATCATCGCGCTTAAATAATCATTAAAAACACACTAAAAAAACCGTGAATTCACAATTCAAACAATCAGGTTGATCTGTGCGCGAAGGAGAGAAAGGTGTACACATCATCTGCAACCAATCGGCAGGATGAAGAAACAAAAGCTCTCAGCCATTGGCTAAATTTGAATCATGTGCCAATAATTTTGAGGGCTGCCGCTAATCCGCGAGTATGCGGAGCCGTGACTGGTGAACCGCGAATGAGCGGGTGCCTACTGTAACTTGTAATTTCAGACTTGGATTCCATATTTATATTTGTAAATATCGGTATTTGTCGTTTTTAATTTAATTTTCTTTATTGTGACTTAATCTTGTTCTTACTTTCCATGTAGCGAAACAATTTTCTCTGGGATCAATAAAGTATTCTGATTTTGATTCTGATGAGGCTAAAGTGCTTTAGATTAAATTACAACTCTGACTCTGACTCCAGTATAAAATAAAATTAAAACTCCCAGTAAAAAGATTTTGGTCGTTTGTTGGACATTTCTAAACCCACACAATTTCTATCAGACTGTTGAAATCTATGGCATTGCAATGTGCTGGATGAAAAACCTTTTCATGGCTCTTATTCAAGCATTTATTTAGCCCTGGAGTGCACATATACAGAAGCATTGTTCACATTGGCTCAGACATCATGTTTTGTGATGTATCTTTGAAGATTTCACTTTGAAAACTATCTTCAATTAAACACCTCCAGACTCTCATTTAAACGTATGTCGAGCTGAAAACAGTAAAATTCAATATGGAGAATGAGTCGGATGAGTCTGAATTTACAGATATTCATGTATTGCTGTTCGCACTCTCGAGCTAAACTTGAACACCTCGTTCTAAAGTGCTGCGGTTTGAGGACCGATGGAAAAATGTTTCTTTTCTTTGTTTAGCGAAATAGAACACACGTTTACAACGTCCCCTTCTTTAGACATCAAGACAAGATAACCATCTTTTTTAATTTACTTTTGGTAAACGTGTAGAGAAAGGCTTCCTTCATCAAGATTTCATAACAAATTGCTACTGTTCTTCGTGGTGGTAAAATGGGGCAGTGGTGGTCTAGTGGTATAGGGCGCTGGATCGCTGATGCAATGGTTGGGGGTTCGAGTCCCACTCTCCACAATTTTGTCACTGTCCCCCTCCCAGTGCGGCTAACTGGGTTATCAAAGGCGGGCCATGTCTCTCATTGTCTATGGTGAGAGGCATGTAATAGAACCATTGCTGACATTCGTAAAGAGTAGCTGCAAAGTCGTCAGAGTGTTTCTGTCCCTTGCTAAAAAAGGGTTGTGACAGGAAGGGCATCCGACGTAAAAACCTCTGCCAAATCAAAGGTGCGAATCGGATGATTCTCTGTGGCGACTCCCGAATAAAAGGGAAAAAGCCGAAAGGAAGACGGACAGACTTATTGGTGGTAAAATATACTGGGAAGGTAACCTGCGGTGGACTAGCGTCCCATCCAGGAGGAGTTGAACTCCTAGTTGCTTCACGCTACAGAAACCAGGGATAAGCACCGGCCTGATGAGCCACTAGGTTCGGGTGTAAAAAAAAAAAATTTTAAAAAAAGCCCAACAGGTTTTACCTTTTACCTCTTAGTGGTGGAGTGACTTGTGTCATTAGGTCAATATTCGTTTTCTGTAATATTTGATAAAATTAAGGTCGCAAGGAGGCTGGCGCCCATCTCGGCCGACTCCAGGTGAGGACGGCGTATACCCTGGACAGCTCGCCAGGCCATCAATTGCAGAAGCACGCTGACGGCTTTGCAGCTACTCTTGTCGAAAGTCAGCAATGGTTCTTTTACATGAACCTCACACCGTGGACAGTGAGAGACATGGCCGGCCTTTGATAACACAGTTAGCTGCACTGAAGGGACAGCAGTGACATGTTGAGAGTGGGGCTTGAACCCCCAACCTTTGGATCAGTGATCCAGCACCTTACCACCAGTCCCTTACTCCATCACCGCCCCTTAGGTAACACTGAGGCGCTCTACCGAATGTAGGCGCTTGTCGCAAGTGACGTTTGGTGGTTGTGAGACAAAGCGTGGCTTATATGGACTTCTGATCTTTCAAGTGAGTAAGTGAAGGTTCAGTACTAAACAAGTATTCAACGTGCACTTGCTCACTTGAAAGATTGGAAGTCCGGATAAGCCACGCTTTGTCTCACAACCATCATACGTCACTTGCGACAAGCACCTACATTCGGTTTAGCGCCTCGCAAATATGTACCGTCATTTATCATTTACCTAACTGAGGGTTTTTTGTTTTTTTTTTTTAGTCCTGAGTGTTCCACTAACAAAAGCAAAGATATACATGTGTGTCTAGGTCAGGGTACTGAATAGAATTTCCAACTGTTATACTCAAATTTGATTAAAAAAAAATTGGAAAATGCAATGAAAACTAGCCTTCATTCTCTTACATGAAATATTATACAGTATGTGAAAACTTTCCATTTTTGAGCCTACGTTTTGTTCATGCAGGGGTGAAACACACACGGTCTTGTTTTTTTTTTTGTTATTATGCATTGGCATTTTGTGTTGAATAGTATTCTGAACATGCCATAACTCATGCTCCAGACATTCAACCTAACTGAGCATGTTTCTTTCCGCAGGTTATTTTTCTAAATAAAAAAAAAAAAAAAAAAACTTTGATTAACATTTCTAATAATGTCCTGGAAAACGTGGTGATCATTAAATTCAAGCCACATTGGCCACATTGGGAGCACAATGTGCCAGAGGGTCAGTTTTGGAAAATATTTGGTGTAACAGAAAGTTTGTCGTGTCCACTACATTATATACAGTAATATAGGTTAATTAATCTGTAAAAAAACAAATTGTCAAATGTTATTGAGATGGTTTGGACATGTACAGAGGAGGGATAGTGAGTATATTGGTAATAGGATGCTGAGGCTGGAACTACCAGGCAAAAGGCCTAGAGGAAGACCAAAGAGACGATTCATGGATGTGGTAAAGGAGGACACGAAGGTCGTTGGTGTAAGAGAAGAAGATGCAGAGGATAGGGTGAGATGGAGGCAGATGATTCGCTGTGGCGACCCCTGAAGGGAAAAGCCGAAAGGAAAAGAAGAAGAAGAAGATGGATTTATACCCAGCAGATTTAGTGATGTCAGTATAAGTTGTCATTAAAAGGACCTTTCTGTTGTGCCATAGACAAAAATTAAAACAAGAAATATTTTACCCTGTCTGTCATGTTCCGTGTTAACTGTGACATTTCTGCTTCCTTTAAATAAACGCTATTCGCTAATCATACAAAACGGATCAACTTTACTGTAAATCTCTGCAAAATGTCGTGTTCGTAAATCCAAAATGTTGAGGAGATGGTTATCCGACTTGATGAATCATATCGTAAATATTCGGAATAACAACTTTCACGTTATCTTTATAAACTTTAATATACAATATTGTTCTTTTTCTAAAAATAAGTCCCTGTCTAAAGTAAAAACTTGATTCTTTTCTAAATAACTTGTTTGTTTGGAGTGTGTAATTCTTATTACTAATTTGATTGTGTTGCATGTGCAGTGGTTATTTCTAAATGTGATTGAGATACAGTACTTGAAAGTAATTTGTTTACAAAAATAAATACTTTTTATGACAATGATTTCCATGAATAATTAATTGAATTCTTTGAAAAATGTTTCCATCCCATAGGAATTTAATGTGACTTTGATGCTTGTCCTGTGCCTGCTTGAGTTGATGCCACCTCTGCTCAGATTCGCACATAATTATAAGCATGCAGTCTGACTCGGGTAGGTGGAAAAACTTTCACTGAGCAAAACCGCAGCGAACATTAACGCAAGCCTGGAACAGGAACTCGTGAAACAGATAATCATACAAACAACACAAATGAACCAGGAAATCAATGAGTGAAAGGAAAACTCGGTATTAGCCTTTCTTCATTTCTTTCCATACTGTAGTCAGGAAATGCGAGGGAGATTGATTTATGTTTTTTTTTTTTTTTCCAGACATGAAGCTAATTCAGTCATGAAAGGAGCCACACTACTCTTATGACATCAGCGTCAGACACCTGTCAATAGAAATAGCAGAAGCTCCATCTTTAGGCAATGCCCAGGTTTTTTTTTGTTTGTTTTTTTGTTTTTAGAAAAACGACTTGAGTTGAAGTCGGTGCTTTTTAAATAGTGGGGCGCGCCCCACCTTTGGGGGCGTGCTATGATGCCAGGGGGAGCATGGTGTGATTTCGGGGGAGCACATATGACCCTGGGAAACATGCTTTTATTGAATAGTGTACAGGAATTAAGTGTAATTGCACCTCTACTCCAGTAGTTGGCATTGTCACACTATGGTGTATCGGTTTTTCGCACGAGCAAACGATATAAAGTGCGGTAAACAACCCCTCAAGAAACAACACAGAAAAATTTCTAACAGGAACGAAGAGAAAGGTGGAGAGAGACAGAGATATTAAGACATAAATAAGTCGAATGAATTTAAATAAGGATGCATTTTGTTTAATTTCAGGCACATTGGTGCACTTTAAATTTTTTCTATTACAGATTAAAAACAATGTTAATGAAGTTTTTCTTTATTGTAAGTTGAACTATATTTTTTCTTTGTTGTTTTTAATGTTAATAAAGATACAGTGTTATGCAGAGGTGTACTAATAACAATTTTATAGACAAATAATACTATTTATAGTCACTCATGGGGTGGTTTATGGATGTGGTATGGGTGGTTTATTTATGGATGTGGTGAAGGCGGACATGAAGGTCGTTGGATTAAGAGTAGAAGATGCAGAGGATAGGGAGAGATGGAGGCAGATCATTTGCTGTGGTGACCCCGGAAGGGAACAGCTGAAAGGAAAAGAAGTAGTAGTCACTAATGGGGTGGTAGGGGAGTGAAATATTTTTTCCTTCCTAGAGGGGGCGCCACAGAAAGTACTTGAGAAGCACTGATTTATGTCAAAGAATGGGCAAAAATCCTAGTGGGTAGATGTACCAGGCTCATGGATACCGATCCTTAAAGACTTGTTTGTGAACCTTCAAAAATAGAACAAATTATTGCAGTACCGGCCTTCAGATAGTTATTTTAATTCCAGGCTGCAAGACAAACCAATACGGAAAAATTCCAAAGAGATGTACACTTTTGCAAGCCACGAGATGTAATGACTGGTGGAGTGATCACGTTCATCCACAGGCCTGTAGCGTGGCACCAGCTGGCCTGTGACTCAAATTTTACTTTTGGTGTGGAAACCTACTCTGTGATTATCAAAAACACATCATTCTTGTGGAATGAAAATTTGTTAAAAATTCATCAGTTCAGTTCATTTTCTGTAACTACTTCATCCTAATTAGGGTCACGGGGAGGCTGGTGCCCATCCCAGCCAACTCGGGGCGAGGGCAGAGTACACCCTGGACAGCTCACCAGGCCATCGCAGGGCGGAAACACGCTGACGGCTTTGCAGCTACTCTTTTTACGAAAGTCAGCAATGGTTCTTTTACATGCCTCACACCATAGACAGTGAGAGACATGGCCGGCCTTTGATAACCCAGTTAGCTGCACTGGGGGGGACAGTGACAACCTTGTGGAGAGTGGGACTCGAACCCCCAACCTTTGGATCAACGATCCGGCGCCTTATCCCACTATACCACCACTGACCCTTGTTAAAAATTTGTGATTATAATGCTTTCTGAAAAATAACAACAATGTCGATCCATTTTTACATCAAAAACTGACTACTAGGAGAAATAGTTGCTGAATTATTTTTTTAATAATGAACTTATTTTTCAGGGGCAATTATAATTCATAACAAGACCAAGATATCCATAAAACCTTTATTTTCCTATAATATGTAGTAAAGTACGAGTATTCTCCTGAGATAAAGTTCTGTATCCCTAATGTGTGCAGTGACATAGCGGTTAGCATGTCCACCAAAGGCAGACTTTTTTTTTTTTTTTTTTTTTCCCCCCCTGTGTGGGGTTTGCATGCTTGTGTGGGTTTCCCCCTGATACTCTGTTTTTCTCCCACAATCTAAAGATTTGCACATTGGACTAACTAGCTGTTCCAAATGACCTCTCGAGGAGTGCGAGTGTGAATAGATGTGTATGTGTGGCCTTGCGATGGCCTGGAAAGCTGTCCAAGGTGTACTCTGCCCTTGCTCAGAGTAGGCGGAGATGGGCGCCAGCCTCCTCGCAACCCTAATTAGGAGTAAGCAGTTCAGAAAATGAATGCATGAAACCAAAATCTTTCTCGTAAACAGGCAGAGGTGAACCAATCTGGCAAACAGGATATCAAAATCGAAACAATACGCAAACTCGGGAAGGCAGGTAACACTCGTACACCATGAGCAAGCACGGAAAACAAAGTCTCGCAATGTACCGGTACAATATGAGAGCAAAAGTCTTTCTGTTCTGCTGCTAATCGGTGGTATGACACCCAGGTGTGCTGATCATGTGCTCATGTGTTATCTGTGAAAATGATCTGTCTGTTTGTTTTTTGTTTTGTGGTGTTTTTTTTTTTTTAAATATTATCTCTTGCATGGGAGTGATATTCTTCCCAGGGTTTATGCTATGATGAATGATGCATGAGTGATACTGGTACTATCATAAACTAGGAATAATGTCATGATGGAAGCAATTACTTTTTATGACAAATGAAGTGAATATCATGCCATAAACTATCGTTGGAATCTCTTTTAACTGAAGTGCTTCAGAGGTTGTTTGTAGCCGAACAGAAGCCGTCAGATATTTTATGCCATATAACTATGTTGGAGTGTCATCGTTGACACTGACACAAATTACAGGTATTAAAATGATCAACAGGTTTCAGACGTGGTCAGGATCGACTGCCGAACCATGATATCCCTCATCAGCCAATCACGCGCTGGTCTTGATTCATGAACTTGCGTAATATTTTGTTCAAAAATGTTTGTTTGGCATTCTATGGAGGTGGGACAGTGGCGTAGTAGTGGGTGGCATGTCCATCTCACAGCAAGAAGGTCCTGAGTTTAAGTCCTCAGTTTCTGTTTGGAGTTTGCATGACCTCCCCATTCCTCCTATTTTTTGAAGGTGGGGAGAACCATGATGGGGCATCACAGTGGCTTAGTGGTGAACATGTCCACCACACATGAAGAAGGTCCTGGGTTTGAATCAGAGCCTCAGCGAGGTGTGTTTGTGTGGAATTTGCATGTTTAACAAAAATAAAAACAGGATGGCTAGCATCATGGTGAGCATGTCTACCTCACAGCAAGAAGGTCCTGTGTTTAAATTGTGTAGTTTGCATGCTCTCCACAAACCTGTGTGGATTTCCTCCGGGTACTCTGGATTCCTTGTTTTCCTTTCGGCTCTTCCCTTTCAGAGGTCACCACAGCGACTCATTTTCCTCCATCTTCATGGAAGTCATATTAATGATTCGCTTATTCGATTTGGCGTAGGTTTTTACATCAGATGCCCTTCCTGATACAACCCTTTAGCAAGGGGCAGAAACACGCCAACGGCTTTGCAGCTACGCTTGACGAAAGTCAGCAATGGTTCTTTTACATGAACTTCTCACCATAGACGGTGAGAGACATGGCCGGCCTTTGATAACCCAGTTAGCTGCACTGGGAGGACAGTGACAACCTTATGGAGAGTGGGACTCGAATCCCCAACCCTAGGATCAGTGATCCAGCTCCTTTTACCACCAGCCCAGCACTGGCCAAAGGGTACTCTGGTTTCCTCCCACAGTCCTAAAACATGCATTCGTCTAATCGGCTGTTCCAAATTGCCCCATGTGTGAGTGTTAACGGTTGTGTGTGTGTGATTGGTTGGTGAACTGTTCAGGGTGTACTCTGCCTTCACCAGGTGTTGGCTGCAATGGGCTCTAGCCTCCCTGCAGCCGAGAGTATCTTTTTTTCACAAAGTGGTTGATTTGCCTTGATGTTCTTCACGTTTTTTTGTGCCGCATTAGTAAACTATAATACTAGAGATAGTGAACTTAATTATCAGGCTTAAAGACACAACTCGCTTAGTCACCGCAGCTCATTTATTGGCTTGCTCACCAATTAATTACCATAATTAATAAGCATGAAGCGAAGTGAAATTACTGAACCATTCTAGACTAATTATATTAATTATAATGTGAATCCAATGAATGTTTATCCTCTCGTTATCTCCTGCATTTTTATAAACCCTTTTAGTGATACTCAAAGCTGTACATGTTGTTTACACGGGAAGGCCTGATGCGTCAGAGAGGATTTGCAATGTTAAATGGTAGAAGAACAGAGGACACATTTTAATATGAATGGTGAAGGGTAATTGATCACATTCATGACCAGCACAACAGCCAACCATCTCATATTTCTCCTAAGGCTTGTCTGTTAAACTAAAGCAAACCACATATCGTCTGCTATAAAACACCGCGCTCCGGGGTATTCGGTGTCACTTGACGCGTCCAGAGACATCAGATTTTTAACTTGACCATTAAATTATACTGGGACTGTGGGAAGGTTTATTTATCTACTTGTTTTGGCTCATACAATTTGTATCGTGTGCTTCTTGTGTAACTTTTAAAACTGAAGATACCTGATGAATTGGGGTAGGGATTGCTCATTTGTCTCCACTCTCTCAGACGGTACTTCTGTTGACTACAGAACTGGCGCCTGAAGCGAAGACTCTCAGCAGGAAATGTTCAGTCACTTATTTGACAAATCGCTTCATCGAAATAAGGTGGCGGGAAGGCTGGAACCTCAAATGACACCTGGCGAGGGATGGGGGGGGGTACACCCTGAACAGCCGCCCAGACCACCACAAAGCAACATACACAACCAGTCAGACTTGCGTCCGTTCCCAGGGTCAATTTGGAACAGCCAATTATTTTGATGGGTATGTTTTTGGACTGTGGGAGGAAACCAGAGTACAGTGGTACCTTGGTTCTCGAACTTAATCCGTTCCAGAAGGCTGTTCGAATTCCAATTTGTTCGAATTCCAAATCCGCTTTTCCCGTTACAAATAATGAAAACGGTTTTAATCCGTTCCAAGACGCTAGAATACTACCGTTTTTAAACATAATGTTATTTCATAATATCGTTTATATATCAAATAGTATATTAAATGTGAAACAACAGTACACAAAATTCTTAATAGATTAATTTATTTTGTCCTTTTTTTGTTTGTTGTTTTTTGTTTATTTTTGAACCAGCCTCGACTTGCTTCAAAGTGCAACCCTTCAACATTCGAACTCGGCTCTTTTTTTTACCAAATCATCGTAGATTTCGCGTGCTTTGCAGCAGATCACATCCTCGCTAACACTCTCTCCTGCCAACTGCTGCTGGTTTATGTATAGGAGCAGGAATTTTTCCACCTCCTCCAGCACATGTAATCTTTGTTTGCTGATAACCGTCAAGCCTTTCGCCGTATCACTGTCTTTAACAGTCTCTTTGTTCTTCAGGATCGCGCATATCGTTGATTTAGCCGTGAAATATTGCTTAGCAAGATCAGTAACACGCACACCTGATTCGTGCTTAGCTATCAGTTCTTTCTTATATGCAACAGTTTTCCGCACTGACCTTTTCTCTGTCGCTTTCTTTGGAGACATGTTTATTAGCGAATCTAATCGAGTAAACAAAAAAAACCACGGTATACTGTACTTTGTAGAACAGGAGCAAGCACATCCACACGCACACAGTGGTCGAGTAGAGTCAAAAGAAACCGATTTCTGGAAGTCGCGCACTTTTCCTCACGCTCGGTCTTGTTTTTTCTCGCGCGTTTTTCGAGTTCGACTTCCGAATTTTGTTCGACTTCCAAGACAAAAAAAATCCCGGATTTTTTGTTCAAATTTCGATTTGTTCGACCTCCAAAGCGTTCGAGAACCGAGGTACCGCTGTAGTTAGAAGAAACCCACACAAGCATATGGCAAGTATGTAAGCTAAACCCCTCAGACTCGGGATCTCCTTGCTGTGAAGTGGATGTTATCTACTAGGCATCCCATCATGTTTTTTTTTATTTTTGTTTGTTTTTTTTTTTTACAGAAGAGAAAATGATTCTGAAGGATTTCTGCTTTGTGAAAATCCCGTCACTCTTGTACCTTAAAGCAAACTAGGAACTTTTGTGGTTTCGGTTATGTTTTTTGGTTTTATATCCTCTAAGAATAGCTTCGAAACTTCCACTACTTCACTTTCGTTTTGTAATTACCAAATGGATTTTTCAGTTGGAAAAATCCAAACGACCGTCACACACATGCATGCATACAACCTTAAAAGGAAGTGTGTTGCTTACCCAGGCAGTAAACTCGCTCATCCTTTATTGTACCCTTTCTGTATAGCTGTGAGACAGAATCCTGTTTATGCAGGATTTAATTGCTGGAGTCAACATCATTTCCCCTCGGAGGCAGATTGGAGGAAACCCCCGAAACACAATGTCCTTAAACAAACAAATAACCAACAGGCGTACTCATTGCAGCTGTGTTACCAGGACAGACTTCAGATCCACTATGACCTCAACCAGGATAAAAACATTACTGCGAATAAATGAATGAATAAAATTAGTTTCAGTCCGTTCAATCAAGTGGTCGAGCATTTGATTACTTGCTCACTCACTTTCATTTGCCAAATCTACCATACTTATTCTATCAATGTCACAGGGAGACTAGAGGCTACCTCAACCAATACAGGGTGAAGGCAGGGTGCACTCGGAGAAGCTCACCAGATCATCGCATGGTCAAAACATACACAACCATTCACACACGTACTCCTGCATAGGGGCAACTCGGAACAGCTGATTAGCCGAACATGCATGTTTTTTTTTTTTTCTGTGGGTGAAAACTGGAGAAACCATAAGGAACCCATTCAAGCACAAGGAGAACATGCAAACTCCATAAAAATACGTCTTGGCACAGGATCTTCTTGCTGTGTGGCGGATGTGCTAACCATTACATCACCATGCCACCCAGGGATCAAACATCAAATGCTTGACTGATTGCTTCACTTTAAAACTAAAGCAATTATATTAGGCATTGGTAGAAAGAATAAAAATATATTGATTTGAGAAAGTGTTTCTACTGCAGTAATTATTCAGGTGAATGAAAGTCGAGGCCTGTAGGTCCAATCCAGCTCATCTACTCATGTGACCAAGAGCATTCAAAGAATATGATTATCATACTTTTTTGCATCAGTCATTACCATGAAATGTTATTTATGTTGAATGATATTCAGTGACTATTTGGTCCTCAGTGACTAATAAATTTAGTAAAGTATGGGGCTCCTGAGTGGTCCATCGACCCTGAGATTACAAGTTCGAATCCAGGTTGCTGCAGCAGCCATCCGTGACCAGGTGTGATGAGTAAAAGGAGTCTTGATGGTTTAATAAATGAGAAAAACCCAAGATAACACAACCAATCTGAAAATGTTTTCATTCTGGTTTCCTATTTTAACGAACCCAGTCTGTTAAGCTGAACTGAAACTAACAAGATTCACTGACTAGCAAAATAATGTTTATTTATTTGTTATACATGTGGGGCTGATGGCATAGTGGTTAGGGTACTGGGCTCATAATCGGGAGGTTGTGTGTTCAAATCCCAGTTAGACCTTCACTGTGCCAAGACCCCTGGACAAGGTCTTAACCACAAGTGTGTCTCTGTTCACCCAGCAGTATAAATGGGTACCAGTAAAAATATACAGGGAAGGTAACCTGTACTCCTGGTTGCTTCACGCTATGGAAATCGGGGATGAGCACCGGCCTGATGAGCCACGAGGGCTCGGGTGTAAAAAGCCTGAAGGACTTTACCTTATGTTCCACATCATGACCTTTCTATGAAAGACCGCCCTTACACACTACTCTGAATGTTACCTACAGTCTGTAGCAGCACTTACACACACGTCTTTTATAATGAGAGTGTGTGTGTGTGTGTGTGTGTGTGTGTGCGCGCGTGCGCATATAGGTGTAAAAATGGCTGTAATCCCTAAAATGTAATTCAGTGCTTTAGTTAAACTCTTTAGTTTACAGCTGAAAGGCTGCACTTTAATTACATCTTGACTGCTTCACTTCAAATGTGACACTATCCAAATACTTACGGTGCTGGTACTAACTATGCTGTACATCATGAAGCTAGCGACTGGTTTCCCTGTTCACGGTTCCACGAGTTGGATGTTGTTCTGTGAAATGCCATTTATCTACGTGTTTTGGCTTGCACAATTTATATCACGTGTTTCTTGTGAAACTTTTATAACTGAAGGTACCTGATGAATTGGGATACGGATGCTCATCTGTCTCCACTGTCTCAAACATTGCTGCTGTTGACTACACAGCTGACACCTGAACCACAGACTTTCAGCAGGAAATGCTCACTTACTCACATTCTTACTCATTTGCCAAACCACAAACACCTTGAACAGCTCATTAGTCCATCGTAGGGCTGATACACACAAAAATTCACACTAATATCCATACCTAGGGTCCATTTGGAGCATTCAGTGAGCCTAATGTGTGTGTCTTTGGACGGTGGGAGGAAACTGGCGTTTCCCTCGGGAAACCCAGGCAAATGCAAGAACAACATGCAAAATACATACAAATTAACTCCTCGAACCCAGGATTCAAATCCAGGACCCGGAACTTCATTCAGCAGAAAATGCCTTCATATTTTTGTTTGAAATAATATGCTTATTGTTGTTGTTATCTCATCTCATCTTCCATTAAGTCCAGGATCGGGTCGCGGGGGCAGCAACCTGAGCAAAAAGGTCCAGATGTCCCTCTCCGCAGCCACTTCCTCCAACTCTTCCAGGGGGGCGGGGATATCGAGGTGGTCCCAGACAAGCCAAGAGACATAGTCCCTCCAGCGTGTTCTAAGTCGACCCCGGGGTCTCTTCCCAGTTGGACATGTCCGAAATGCCACACCAGGAAGGCATCCAGGACGCATTCTGACCAGATGCCTGAGCCACCTTAACTGGCCCATGTCAGTGCGAAGGAGCAGCGAGCGGATCTACTCCGAGCTCTCTCCGGATGGTAGAGCTTCTCACCTTATCTCTAAGGGAGAACCCCGCCACCCGGCGATGGAAGTTCATTTTTTATTCCCTCCCTGAATTGCCACCTTAGTGTGGTGGAGGGGTTTGCGTGACCTAATGACCCTAGGAGCTATGTTGTCGGGGGCATAATGCCCCTGGTCGGTTCACCCAAGGCAAAACAGGTGCTGGGTGAAGGTCCAGACGAAGTGTGATTCAAAAGATTTCTAGGACCAAGAAACAGTTTCCCTTGCCCAGATGCGGGTCACCAGGGTCTCCCCCGAAGCCAGGCCTGGGGCCTTCGAGCACCTGGTGGTCGGGCTTCTGCCCATGGAGCCTGGCCCGAAAAGGAGACATGGGTCCGCCCTTCTATGGACCCACCACCCATGGGAGGAGTTTTAGGGGTTGGGTGCAATGTGAGTTGGGTGGCAGCCGAAGGCATGGGTTCTGTTGGACCGATCCTCGGTTACGGACTCTGACTCTTGGGACATGGAATGTTATTATTATTGTTCTTTTTGTTATTTGTACATACTGTACTTTTATTTGACTTACAAATTTATTTGGCTGAAGAATTAAGCGCCCCCTTTTTTTTTTTTTTTTTTTTTAAATATAAACTTAGCAGTGACTAAAATTAAATGTAATCAAATTCATTCATTTTCTGAACTGCTTAATCTTAATTATGGTCGTGAGGAGGCTGGAAATCGCAATCACACACAAAGACCTAATCTGGAACTCTAACCCAGGGCCTTCTTGCTCTGAGGTGGACGTGCTGAAGACGATGCCGCCCGTAATTAAATTTAGTGTTTTAATAAAAATTTATATAAATTTAAAAATGTATTCTTGGTACTAAATTACTGTTATGTACTTAACTGCTTTATGTAATCAAGTAATGTAGTTCATTACGCTTTAACCCTGATATTAGGTTCTTAATGCAAAATGCATTCTGTTGGCTCCAAATCTAGGCAAACCTGTGAATGAGAGAATCATCACGTGTGTCTCAAGTGCTTACTATAAATCACTGCTGATATCGTGAAAGCAGAAATGATGCAATTCTGCAAGTATACTTCTGCTTTTTATGTGATGACTATAGCTTGGTTCCCATTGCGACCAAGGGAGTTGAGCATTACTGTCTGCTTATTGCAATCGGTGTCTTCAAGTACTTTACTACAGTCCTACATACCCCACCCCATGTTTGCATCAAACACCATCAACTGCACTGTTTCTAGAGCAGTGCAACTGGTGTACTTCCTGCCTAACCTTCCAACAAAACCACAATTTCCTTATTTGTTTGCAGAAACGTCTGCTCAAAGTCTAAAAATCATATCCTTTTACAGACTGGGATGCTGAAGTTCGGAGAAATAAGCACGGTGGAAAAATCAAGTCATTTCGTTTACACAGTATGATACAGTGGGAGTCAAAAAGATTCGCTTTCCAATATCGTCACATTTTGTTGCTTTACAACCCGAAATGAGGGGACACCTGCACGCGCGTGCGCACACACACACACACACACACACACACACACACACTCATGCTAGCATTCACACATTTTTTTTTCACTGTACGTATTTACTTAATACAACTTATCGCAACCATGTAAAAGATATAACAGCAAGCATTCATAACAAACAATTTTTAAAATGTTTATTTATGATTATACTGTACAGTAATCCTTCACTTTCTGTGGTTAATGGGGACCGAGACCCACAATCGCCGATTTCCGTGAAGTTGGATCCCCCCGACTGACATATACGTATATGTGTATATAATTAAATACATATTAAACGTTATAAATGCTTATAATAACAAACATTCAAAGTAATGCATAAGATGTAAATAAAATATAAATGCTTAGACATACAAACGTGTGCACGTGCGCACACACACAGATGCGCACCTCACGTAAGTAGTTTTGTTGTGTTTTTGTTTGTTTTGGGGTTTTTTTTCATAATTGTCCTTGTTTTGAGGCATTTTCCTTAACTTTTCTCCCTATTTTCCTAAATTTCCTCTTTTTTAAATTTTTTGAATAAATATTTTTGAAAAACTCCGGATGCACTGAAGCCGCAGAAACTGAAGCACGAAGTAGCAAGGGATCCCTGTATATGTTTATTTATGGAGCTGGGTAATGGATCATCCTCTCCCAAACATACTTGTGAAAATGAATCAGTTCCTTCGCCATTGCACGCCAAGCTATCTGGTTTCAACTCCACTTATTCTGATTACTTTCATTTACTTGCCAAACTGTTTAATTCTACTGGTGTCACAGGGAGGCTGGTGTCTATCTCGGTCAAGACTGGGTGAAAGCAATATACACCCTGAACAGTTTGTCAGACCATCAGAGGGCTAACATAGACAGCCATCCATACCTGGGGCAATTGATCTCAGCATGTTGGCCTAATCAGTGCATGTCTTTGAACTGTGAGAAAACCAACATGCGCATGAGGACAACATGGCAACTCCACACAGAAATCCCTGAACCAAGCCTGGGACTCGAACCCAGGACGGTCTTACTATGAGGTGGAGCTACTAACTACTACACCACCCTGCTGCCCAGCATTTCTGATATGTTCAGCATAAACAGACCTATACCTAGAACATTCCAGTCCTTAGAAGTGTAACTAAAAACAAACAATTAACTATGGTTGGCAAGGCATTGTCAAAAGATCTTAAATCTAAAGTTGTGGACAGGCACAAGGCAGGATGTTGTCAGAACATCAATATTGGATAAGGCTCTGGGTTCTTGATCAGATGGTTGGCGGTTCAAGTCTTAGTCCCACCAATCTACCACTTTTGGGCCTTTTGATTAAGCCCTTTATCAGTCAGTTGTTTAGTTGGGAAAATGAATAAAATTAAGTCGCTCTGAATCATGACTTCTATCAAACACTTTAAATGTAAATACATTTAGATAATATAGCGATTAGAAAATTGTGCATGTATCTTTTATTCAGGCTTAATTTTATTCCGGGACAGTGGTGGCCTAGTGGTATAGGTGCAGGGTCACTGATCGAAAGATTGGGGGTTCAAGCCCCATTCCCCACAGGACGTCCCTGCCCCTGCTAACTGGGTTATCAAAGGCCACCATGTCTCTCACTGTCTATGGTGAGAGCTTCATGTTAAAAGAACCATTGCTGACTTTCCACAAGAGTAGCTGCAAAGCCATCAGCGTGTTTCCGACCTGCGATGGCCTGGTGAGCTGTCCAGTGTACTCTGCCCTCGCCCGGAGTTAGCTAGGGTGGGCACCAGCCTCCCCGCAACCCTAATTAGGATTAAGCCGTTACAGAAAATGAAATTTTATTCTGAAGGGGTGATTCTTCTCATAACTGTAGATTTTGGGTGGCTACCTTTCGAGTGAGCTCCACGTAGACACTGTGACGCACCAATTTTCTTCCCTCGGTAAACTGTGTTTGTTTGTCAGCAGCTTACAAGTGCGCACTCCTACTATTTTCTTTGGTATTATATATACTAGTATGTATATTGTTCATGTTATTATTACTAGACATTTGAGAACTGGTGGAAATTGTACTAAAGTAATATTACGATAGTCATTACTTTTACATAGACAGGAACTTCCACTCGGTCCAACAATTGGATGTAATTTGATCATTAAAAATTCAACTTCCTCTTCAAGCTCGACGGAGCATGGGTGTGTCCGAGTACCCTTCACTCGCGACGGGTCAGTGAAACCGTGCATTTGCTCTACCAGTCGTTTATTGTTAGCAGTGCTCAAAAAAAAATTTAAATATTTTCAACATACCCTCAATAACCCAAAAATGTAAAAAATATGTTTATTTATTTTACAAAACTTACTTAAAAGTACTGTACAGACAATATGTGCAATAACATGAATATTTATACAGTAAACACAATAGAAAATGTTATTGTACAGTAAGCTGCCAGAAGAATTTCTGTAATCAGAAAATAATTTAACAGTCTGAAAATGTAGATAAAACTTAAAAAACAAAACAAAAAAGACTTTAAAGTTATTGTGTACAGCAGTTTAGAAATATCTTGTATCAAAGAGGAGGGTTTCATTTGAACATGGACGCTCGTTCTCGCTCTGTTCTTCCTGCTTTGTGCTGAGAGTCTTGGCTCTTGTCCTGTAGTTACACGAGTCCTGTCTCTTCACATCTCTGTCAAGAAGATAAAGTCGTCATAGCTTGGGTTGACAGAAGAGACGGGCAGAAAGGATTAACATGCTCAATGTGTGCCCAGATGTCTGGGGACTTATGATTCATTATCTGCACTTATCCCTACAACCTACTGATAGCATGGCATGCTGAGAGCAGGCCTTGTATAACCACTGGTCTTTTGTTGATAGGCAGCCACTGGGGTAATTTAGTAGCGGCGCCACTATCAGTGCAATGAAAAGTTCATTTCTGTCTGTGGTCTTTATCACACACTGATTCAAGGACTTATGTACACCATAAAATTTATATCGCTGTGAATTGTGGCAATCAAAAGCAAATATCTCCACGTAATATATCTGCAGTACACAAAAGAACACATTTGCAATGTCCACATTCCTTCAGTGTAGATAATGGATTTTAATAAAAATAAATAAATTAAAAAAACCTGACTTGACCTTGTGTTTCTCAATGATATCATGGAGTAGATAAAATTCCGTTTTATAATTATTATAATTATAATATAATTATTCAACTATTTATTTAATGATCTTGATACACCACGGTGCACATGGAGGCTGGAGCCTATCTCGGCCATCTCTGGACAAAAGAAGGCTAAACCCTGAACAGTTGACCAGTCCAGGGCCAACACACACTCAGAAACCCTCTCGCTCACACCTAATTTCCAATTATCCTAATGTGCAGGTCTTTGCACTGTGGGAGGAAACCAGAGCACCCGGAGGAACCCAAGGCTATGAAGGGACATGCGAACTCCACACAAAAAGAGCTCCCTGATGGAGCCTCGAACCCAGGTCTTTCTTGATTTGAGGCAGAAGTGCTAACCACTAAGCTACAGTGCCATACAGTAAGCTAGGCTCCAGCCACCCTACAACCCAAGTAGCACTAAACCGTTCGGCAAATAAATGGAATTAGCTGAGAGACTCTTGAGTTATTATTATTATTATACTCTTGGTTATTAATCGAGAGTTCATGCACATAATTTTCACATAATTTGACATAAAATACTGTATATAGTTTCATTCTGCTACTGCTAACTTACCCGCAAGTTCTTTGTCCAGGTTCTCAATAAAGCTCTCGAGGTCGGAGGTGTCCCCAAGTTTGGCTGGAAGAATAGAAAGAGAGGCAGAATGAAGGAGGGACTGTATGAGTTAATGCTCTGGAATGTGGAGAATTGCTACCAAGTGTCCAAGCGTTTCCTCTGGAATATTCAACAAGAGGAAATGCGATATGATGGTGCGGATGGAGGGCGTGGTGTATGTGTGTGTGTGTGTGTGTTGCGGTGTAATATGAAATCTAGGAACACACTTCAATGTAAAGAAACAAATTTGCTGACTCATGTTCAGCAGGCTTTGAATTCGGTTTAAATCTTATCGTAAACACACCCCTTTTACAAACCGTGACTATTTGAGAGATTAGCTCAGTTAGCCTGAAAAAGATGGGTTCCTCTGTGTTGCTCTAGATTGAAGTGAAGCTGTATTGTATGGTCACAGAAAACTGTACAAAACAGAAATGACACAATGCCTCCAGCTTTGTTGTTTAAAAGTGATGGTTATCAGGTTTGAAATATCACAATGATACCTTTCTGTGAAGTCATCATGCCTGTGGTGTTGAGTTCTTCTACACTTGCATTCAAGCTGCTTGTCTGAGACGGTTCACTAGCTAAGAAACACACACGCACACACACACACACACAAATAAATTTAACGTTTCAAATCCACCAAAGCTGGTTTGACAGCAATGCATGAGGCCATTCTGAGGTAATGATGTGTGTTTCACATTAAAACATTCCAAACTTGGAACAAAAAACCTGAAATGTTGAGAAAGTTAGAGTTGCTACCTAAAGAAAGTGTTCTTAAAAAAAAAAAAAAAGGTGTTTGTATGGGAGGAAGGGGGGAGTAAAATTCACCAATGATGGAAAACCCATTCAAGGAATTAACTCCTACACTTGTATGTGAGGGGCTGCACAGTGGCGTGGTGGTTAGTCGACCCACTTCACAGCAAGAAAGTCCTGCGTCGGAGTACCATAAGCAGCGAGGGCTTTTCTATTAAAATATAATCAACTATAATACAACACCAAATCCACAACTTTAGATCTTTTGACAATGCCTTGCCAGCTATACTTGATTGTTTTTCTTTTAGTTCCACTTCCAAGTACTGGATTGTTCTAGAAAGAGAGATTTCCTTTCGGCTTTTTCCCTTTATCAGGGGTCGCCACAGCAAATGATTCGCACGTTCGATTTGGCGTAGGTTTTTACGTTGGCTGCCCTTCCTGACACAACCCTTTAGCAAGGGACAGACACGCGCTGACAGTTTTGCAGCTACTCTTTACGAAAGTCAGCAATGGTTCTTTTACATGAACCTCTCACCATAGACAGTGAGAGACATGGCCCGCCTCTGATAAACCAGTTAGCTGCACTGGGGAGGACAGTGACGACCTTGTGGAGAGTGGGACTCGAACCCCAAACCTTAGGATCAGCAATCCAGCGCCCTATACCACTAGACCACCACTGGAAGTACGAGTACATTTTACCTCACTTTACGATAGACTCACTAAACGAAAAATGCAGGTTACGAAACGCATTTTCCTAAAATTTTTACCTCTGGATACAAAACAAGCTCAAGTTACTAAAGCGCCATCTTAAAAATTAAAAAAAACAATGTGCGAGTTGCTTTTCCCATTGTTTTTCTCCCAACGCCCCTCCCGCTGGCCTCCCATTGGCTAGGAGGTCCATCCATACATAATACAGTACTGTACCCATAATGCTTTTCGTGTGCCTTCGACCCATTGTTCGACACACACGCACACACACGTGAAGGACAGTTGTAATGTTGGTTCGTGAGTTTCATGAGTTTTTATTTTTGAGTGTGTTCCTTGCAGCGTTTTTTGTTATTAATCATGAGCCCCAAGAAAGTGATTCTCAGTGAGATTGAAAAGAAGAAGCGGGCTCCATTATCAATAAAAGTAAAACAGGAGATAATAAAAAAATATGAGAGGGATTCGGTTGAGTGAAATCGTAAAGGAGTCTGGATGAAACCCCTCTACAATCGGGACGATATTGAAGCAGGAGGAGGCATTAAAAGCGGAGATACAGTGATGGAGGCGATTATTTCAGAAAAAGCAACCGCCATATTTAAGGACCTCGTGAAGGAGGGTGGGGGTGAGGGTTCTTCAGACTAGCAACCCCCGGACTTTAAAGCGTCGCATGGGCGGTTCGAGAGATTTTAAGAAAAAAAAAAAGGTAAATAATTTTCTTTTACTTTTAACAAATTTCATACACACACGCGCGTGTGATTTCCGGTGCAAGTGAAAAGAAGACACGGGTTCATGGCATGCGGTTGAGTGATCTCGTAAAGGAATATGGCCAAACCCGTCTACCTTCGGTACGATATTGAAGCAGAAGGAGGTCTTAAAAGGTATAGTTTTATAATTTTTAAAGGGTTTAGGGGGTAGTATCGGGAGCCTTGGAACGAATCACGCATTTTACATGTAAAATGCGGTTCAATTTACGAAAAATGTAGGTTACGAAAAAGGCTCTGGAACGGATGAATTTCGTAAGGTGAGGTACCACTGTACTAATAAAATAATTATTTACTTTTTTATTAGTTAGTAGTTAAAGGAGATAAATACAATTTACTCAAATTTAGAAAGCAGAAATTCCTGTAAATATGCAAATGTCCAAAATTCTAATTTACATAGCGTGGTTAGTGGCGGCACAGTCATTAAGGCAATGGGTTAGTCATGTTCTGAAGGTTGGGGATCCCCGATGCAATCCCCAGTACCACCACTGTCGATACCTCGAACAAGGCCTTCACCCTTATTTACTCGGTTGTATAAAGGTCATTCTACGTTGCTTGGGATGAGAGCAATCTGCCAAATGCTGTAAATGTTATCGTTCTTTAAAAACTTGCAAATGAAAAGAGTTAAAATTTTTGAACCGTACGTTGAACGGATGGGAATAAGCAACAATATGAATGTTTTATAATCTTGCTGGACCGAACCGTTTTTAAAAATTAAAAATCCTAGTAGGTTTTATGAACCTAATTCATGTCTGCCCTGCCATCAGAAACCAAATTTGCATTTACTGTGTAGAATTTTACTTGGGTGAGTTTTGATTGATAGTAACATGTATGTTATACAATCCACATACAAGTGGTCCAGCAATAGGGGTACGCAACTGTCACTCAAGATAATGTCCCACCCCAGCAACAAGCATCTGTCCCCTTTAGTTGCCTCCATTTTGACAGTTTAAAAAAAAAAAAAAAAAAAAAAAAACTCAAGTCAGCACGTGTTTTTTTTTTGTTTTTTTGCTGCAAATGACCCCAAGTTAAGATGAGGAAACATTACATCATCATTATCATTACATAGTGTTCCACGCTGCCTGATTTTGTAAACAGATGGAGATTGATGGTGTACTCACTGTCGTCCCCGTCCTCGATGCCGCTGTCCGTCACTCCGTCACTGACGGGGCGTCGCTGTTTGGCGGCGCTCAGAACAGACTCGTAGGCGCCGCGCGCGCTCACCGACGGCGCGCTCAGCTCCTCCACCACGGCCTCGAACTCCCCCAGCAGCTCCCCGATCTCACTGTCCAAGTCTGAGCAGGGCAGAACGAAATAACATCAGTTCAGTCCAGACTGACATGCAGTGAATCCAACATTAATAATAAAGTGCAGTGACTTTAATTCAGTTTTACTTTATTTCTCAATAGTTTCAAAATAAATTCATTTATTTATATACTGTATGTATTATAATAGAAAATGTATAAATAAATCCCATTTATTCTGAATCTATGTATTTCATTACTTATTATTATTATAATGAATAAATGTATAAATAAATACACACATTTATTCTGTACCTATATTTTTATTTCTTCATAGAATTATAATAATTATTATGATCATTATTATTATGATCATAATAATCATCATAATGATGATGATGATGATTATTGCTTTGATGATGATTATTATTATTATTGGTGGTGCTGGTGGGAGTGGTCTTTAGCCTACAGTTAGATGAATAGGCTCATTTGAATTTCTTTATATATAGTAATTGATTTCAAATAATATGAAGAAGAAAAGAGGACTGACCTGTGAAGGGTGTGGTCGACATGGTTTCTATCCAGCAGCTGTGGAGCCTCAGTTAAAGATCTGTAACTAGTGAAAGAATGAAAGAAAAAAACTTCACTGTAATATATTACTCTAGAAGCATAGACGTCATGGTACAAGAAGGGGGCGCGACTGTCAAAAAACTGTCGTCTGATTGGTTGAATATCTGATTCACCCCCACTGTTGGCCCTTGGTGTTCTCGGAAGAACGTCAACCAATCAGAGCGCAGTTGTGTCTCTGACGTTACGGAGACAGAGACTGGAAAGGAAAAGTTGAGCTGAGGGCAGAGTTGGGTTGGTTGGAAACCTCTTTGACTTTGTGTTATATTTCTCGTATTGATCACATGTTAAAATAAACATACTGGCACTTTAGGAAACATTACAATCACAACCAAAAAGGGAAAAATACAAACATTTTAATGTTCAATAATTATTCTTATTCATATTTGAACTCACAGTGGCAATAATGGATAATGGGGGCAGTGGTGGCCTGGTTGTAAAGGGCGCTGGGTCACTGATCCTAAGGTCGGGGGGTTCAAGTCCCACTCTCCACAAGGTTGTCACCGTCTCCCCAGTGCGGCTAACTGGGTTATCAAAGGCGGGCCATGTCTCTCACGGTCTATGGTGAGAGGTTCGTGTAAAAGAAGCATTGCTGACTTTCGTAAAGAGGAGCTGCAAAGCCGTCGGCGTGTTTCTGCCCCTTGCTAAAGGGTTGTGTCAGGAAGGGCATCCGACGTAAAAACCTACGCCAAATCAAACATGCAAATCACATGATTCGCTGTGGCGACCCCTGATAAAGGGGAAAAGTCGAAAGGAAAAAAGAAAAAGTGGCAATAATGGATAATCCGTCCTCCTGAGAGTCGGAAGGTCCTGGGTTCCAGTAGTAGTTGTTTCTGGAGATTGCATGTTGCCGCTATGCTCACCTCGGCTTTCTCCAGGTGTTCCAGCTTCCTCTCACATTCCAATAATGTTCACATTAGGCGGTGCACGGATATTTGCTCACAGGACAAATGCTCACAACCTTAATGAAAAAAAAACCAGACATTTGCTCACAACATCTTTTTTTCTTTGATCTAATAAATGTGTATTAACAAAAAGATCACAATGTGTTCTACAAATTCTTTATTATTATAAATACATAATGCTAAGTTAACTCATTATACTTTAGGGTTAGGGGTTTAGGGTTAGGGTTTAGGGTTTGGTTTAGGGTTAGGGTTTTGGGTTATGGTTTCGGGTTAGGGTTTAGGGATTAGGATTAGGGTTAGGGTTATGCTTCGGGTTAAAATTGAACAAATTTTTTATGTTGTGAGCAAATGTCTGTTTTTTTCCTTCCGATTGTGAGCATTTGTCCTGTGAGCAAATGTCCTGGAACCCATTAGGCTGACTGTCAATCATTCATTTTCTGAGCCGCTTAATCCTAAATAACGCAGACTGGTACCCACCTCTGCTGACTCTGTGCGAGGACAAAGTATACCATGGACAGTTCCCCAGGGCCATCACAGAGCAGAAACACACTCGCGACTCTACAGTCTACTCTTCTGTTCCACACCTCGCACCATCAACAGTGAGTGACATGGCTGGCCTTGATATCCCAGTTAGCTGCACTGGGTGCACTGGCTGAACAGCAGTGTCAAACTGTCCATAGTGGGGCTTGAGTCCTTGACCTTGGGATCAGTAATCCAGCACCCTGCCTTCACCCGTACTGGAGGATGGAGTTCAAGTCCTGGGCTTGAGAAGAGCATTTCTGAGTGAAGCTTCTCTCCATCCTTCAGTGAGTTTCCTCCAGGTGCTTCAATTTACCCCTGCATTCCAACCCAAGGTAAAAAGTAAGTCTGAATGGTATGTGTATTGGACCTGAAATGGCCTGGTGAGCTCTTCATGGTGTAAGCTACCCTCACCCCAGAGTGAGCTGAGATGGGCACCAGCCTCCCCGCGACCCTAATTAGGATTGACTGGCTCAGAAAATGAATTCATGAAAGGGTTTTCAATCCAACATTTGAAGTAAATATTATATAGATTACTGGTGGTAGTGTGTGTGTGTGTGTGTGTGTGTGTGTGTGTGTGAGAGTGTGAGTGGCAGAATTAATGCAGTATGTTGATTAGATTAGGCTCATTAGCATGTGAATGTGTCTGCATCTTAATCAGAGTCACATGAATCACTGTTCTGGCAGATGTAGACCTGGCATGCATTTCTCGTGTGGGCTTTTCACAGTATTGGCACTGAAGCCAAACTTCCCAGGCCAACTATTCCCATACGACTCAAAACAAACCAGACAGTATACATCTTCATCAACCTTCAACAATAATGTTCCTTTTCTGGCTCTTTTAATTCTCAGTAGCTTTAGATGGAGCTTTCAGTTCAGGCTACTTGTCATTTCTGAATAGCCTCTGTTTGTATGTGGTATTTTTCTTGTCTAGTTCTCTTTTAAATTATTTTATGATTACACCATAAAGTTTCCATAAACAATAAGCTTTTGCACAGTCTTGGCCATGGCAGGGTCCATCAAGGTCAGAATTATGACTGACAGTGGAGTCTTAGTTTGCCTGGTCTGTAATCAAAGCCAGGGAGAAGTCCTATTCTGAAAACATATCCCTGATAAGGAGTTAAGTTCCTGGAACCCTGAGTACTGATCGGACGTTCACGGTGGTTGTATGCGATGGGTATCCCGTGACAACAGTCCCAGGCACATTATAGATGGATGAGGATTTGCCCGGGTTTTCTTCGAGTACGTATTTATGACTCACAGGTTGTATTAATACGCCTCAAAAGAATACAGTCCATACAATGAGGGTGGAGGATTGACTACACCACTGTAGCATAGTTAGCATTAGCATAGTTTATCCATTTTTAGAGACATGGGGCAAACAACTGTCAATTACACAGCTATAATTTTCCATTGTATTCTGCAGACAGTACCAGATTTGTGTGTGCGTTTTATTTTAAACAGCGAAATCTAGCATCAGTCGTCTTCTCCCGCTTGATCGAGTTGCGTGGACAGCAGCCTAAGAGTGAGGTCCAGATGTCCCTCTCCCCAGGCACTTAGTCCATCTCTCCCGGGGAGATACACCAAGGCGTTCCCCGACCAGCTGAGAGCCATAGTCCCTCCAACATGTTCTGGGTCGACCCGGGGGTCTCTTCCTGGTTGGACATGCCCAAAACACCACACCAGGATGGCAATTGGGAGGTATTCGAATCAAATGCCTGAGCCACTTCAACTGGCTTCTCTCAACGCTGAGCAGTTTCACTTTCCTGTATGCGTGATCTAGTTCTTTCGGTCACCACCCAAATAAATAAATAAAGAGCAATATATCTAACATTTATGGTGTGTTAACACCTTACAGCGTTTATATATGTCCATTTGGACTCGAGTAAATACTTTCGGGGTAATATGACATTAGGAATTTTACTGTGTACCAAATGTAGATAATAAATAAAATAACAATGCGAGTTATTTTTAGGGATTGTAGGATAAGATGGCCCATGATCATTTCTTTTACACAATCATCCAACTCTTCAGCAGCTCTCAGTGTACAACCCTACAGCTGTTTACAAGCCTCCATATTCACTCCCTGCAAAAAAAAAACAAAAAAAAACCCTTTGCTCATTCCACAGCCTGAATTCATCTGAATTTGACTGTGTTTTTTTTTTTTCCATTAAAAGCGGAGTGTAAAATCCTGCGAGCACACTGCAAGTACAAATAAATTAATTATGAAATAAGATTATTAAGGGCGGCATGGTGATGTAGTGGTGAGCACTTCTGCCTGACAGTAAGAAAGTCCTGGGTTCGAGTCTCGGGTTCGTGTGTTTGTCTGTTCTGGAGTTTGTGTGTTTACACTGTGCATGTGTCGGTTTTTTATCCAGGCAGTCTGGTTTCCTCCCACCATCCAGCGACGCACATTAGGCTGTTCCAAATTGACCCTAGGTGTGAGTTTCAATGGCTGTGTGTGTGTGTGTGTGTGTGTGTGTGTGTGTGTGTGTGTGTTGGCCCTATGATGGTCTGTCTGGTTTAGGGTGTACCCTACCTTATACAAGTCCAGTGACGGCTGAGATAGGTTTCAGCCTCCTGACACCCCTACCTGGATTAAGAGGACGACAGTGAGTTTGTGAGTGAATACTATTACTTGCCTGTACTAAACACACAGACCGATAGGCTACCTTAATGTCAGTTCCTGTATTACACCAGTCTTGGTGCAGTTACCAATTTCAACACTAGAGGGCAGTGTAAAGGCAATACAGTTCAGTACAGTAAATACAAACACCGATCAGCCATGTGATTGAAAACATGTGCAGTGACAGTTGAAGTGAATAGTACTGATGATCCTTTTTGCATCATTTGTTTGGGTTGTATTAGACACAAGGTGAACAGTTCTCGAAGTTGATGTGTTGGAAGCAGGAAAAATGAGACGTGTAAAGATCCGAGTGACTTTGAAATGCACCACACTGTCAGGCTAAACAATTGGGTTTACTCATCTCCATAACAACAGTTCTTATGGGGTGGTCCTGGTGTGTGATGTTAGGTACCTTCCAAAGGTGATCTCAGGAAGGACAACCAGTGAACTGGAAAGATTTCTGGATAATGGGTGCCCACGGCTCATTGATGAGTGTGTATGGTGAAGAGTAGAAAGCCTGATTGGATCGCATAGACGAGCGAAAGCACAAACTACTGAATTTAAAAGCATACATACATTAGGCTATTTGAATCGTTTGGATTCCTCTAAGTGTGAGTGTGAATGGTTGTACTGTACGTGTGTTGTTCCTGTGATCGGTGTGTTCTCCACTTGATTACATGAGTTTCCTCCCTGTGCACTGGTTTCCTCTCATAGTTTAGTGGTACCATTGTGTGTGTGTGTGTGTGTGTGTGTGTGTGTGTGTGTGTGTGTGAGACTGACTGTTGAGCTGTTCAGGGTGTACTCCACCTCTGGAGTCGACAGGAATGGGCTCAAAGTATAGTGCAGTCAATAATTATGGCAATGAGAGGCCCTAAAAATAATTGTCAGACTGTGTGTGTGTGTGTGTGTGTGTGTGTGTGTGTGTGTGTGTGTGTGTGTGTGTGTGTAGTAGCTGTTCAGGGTGTACTCCACCTCTGGAGTCAGCTGGGATGGGCTCATACAGTAGTGCAGTCAATAATTAATAATTATGGCAAAGAGAGGCCCCAAAAATAATTGTCAGAGTGTGTGTGTGTGTGTGTGTGTGTGTGTGTGTGTGTGTGTGTGTGTGTGTGTGGTGAGCTGTTCAGGTTGTACTCCATCTCTGGAGTCAGCTGAGATGGGCTCAAAGTATTGTGCAGTCAATAATAAATAATTATGGCAATGAAAGGCCCCAAAATAATTATCAGACTGTGTGTGTGTGTGAGAGAAAGAGAGAGAGACAGACAGACAGACAGAGTGAGAGAGAGAAAGAGAGAGAGAGAGAGAGCGAGAGAGAGCTGTAATGTGATGGGCTGTTTTTTCTGCTAATCCAAACATGTTAAAGGTTGAAAAGAGATGCGAACAATGAGAGAACAGGTTTTATTTGGGAAATGGATGTGCTCCTTCGAGTAGTTTGACTTCACTCAGAAATCCAAGTCGCACTCCAGTTTCATTCCGCGCTGCTACCACCCACATGAAGAATGATCACCTCCATTTCACTGAGACATGAACATGGCGTGTCTGCGGCACGTGAGTTTTTCTTCACCCTGTCTTTTCTCTGTGTAGGAAACGAGTAACCGGGGTTTTAAATAAGGTATTTACTTTAAATTCTTCTTGTTTTCCTTTCAGCGTTTCCCTTTTTTCAGGGGTCGCCACAGTGAATCATGTGATTCGCATGTTTGATTTGGTATAGGTGTTTACGTCGGATGTCCTTCCTGACACAACCATTTAACAAGGGACAGAAACACGCTGACGGGTTTATCTCGGCCAACACTGGGCGAAGGCAGGGTAGACCGTGCACAGATCCCCAGCCTAATGTGCATGTCTTTGGACCGTGGGAGGAAACCAGAGTAACCCGAGGAAAGAAGATTCACGTGAAGAACATTCAAACTCTTCACAGAAACACCGTTTGGAGAGACCAGCACTCGAACCCAGGACTTGCTGTGAAGCGGATTTGGTAACCACTACACCACCGTACGGCACATATAGAAACATTCAAGATAATTATTATTGTCTATGTGAAATTAACTATAAGGCATCGTTGCTCGGTGCCTTTAAACCATAAATAAGTGTTAATCTTTCTTTACGAAAAGGGGGGTAATGTTTACTTCAAATTGATAAACACTTTCTCTGGTTCTCTTTAGGACGTGCTTTTCATGGCATCTGTCAGACAGATCATATACCACACACTGCTAACTCTTTACATATCGAGGAAGAACCAGCATTAATTAAGATGGGGACTGTAAGCACAGCCCAGTCTTCTCCATGTTGTCTACTTGAGAGATCATATTTAAGAGATAATGAGGAAACCGGTGATGTGTATTCAACAGAGCAGAGGATTGACCGGGAGACCATGTGTACATCACAGCAGGGTGTATAGTGCACCATCACTGCTGATGGCCTGGCAGGCAATGGACAGGAACTATGATAAATGTTATTGTGGAGGATATAAATGGCAATGCTCCCTATTCTGAAACAAGTGCGATTCATATAAAAGTTCCAGAGGATGCAAATGTCAGGACAAGGCTATTGCTGGACGACAAGGCTCAGGACAAAGACATAGGCGGCAATGCAGTGATATGGTATCATTTTGAAGGTTTAAAAGATTTACAGTAATCCCCCTTATTTCACGATTAATGGGGACCAGCCCTCTCCGCACCTGAAGCCACTCAGCCATCAGCGTGCTATAAATAGCTCCGTGCTCGACCAGTTTCCGTGTTGTACTCTCCCAGTGATTTTGGTTTTTGTTTTTCCCTCACCACTACGGTGAACACGATTTTTCCTGCACCCCAGTGCTTCCCCTGAGCTCAGTTATATTCCTCCTCATGAGGGAGGAAAGGTGTGTTGGATGCTGGGAAATATAATCTCGACCAATCAGCTTGCTGGATTCACAACCAATCAGGGAACACTTAAGTCAAGCCGGAGAACAGAGCATGTTGGGTTGCGTAGTTGAATGTAGTTCGCATGAATTTTGAATAATCTCTCTCTCTCTCTCTCTCTCTTTAATTTTTTCATTTCCCGATGGGGAATCCAGCGATATTGCGGGGACGCGAAGTAGGAACCGCGAAGTGGCGGGGGATTACTGTATTCAGTGTGTATCAGGACAGGCCAACCCTTGAGCGAATTGTTGAACAGGAGCTGGATCGTGAAGCTCAGAACAAACACCGCATGCTTCCTGTTCCTGTGGACATGTGGACAGTAGCTGTGTGTCTCTGAGCGCTATGGTGTCTTTAGTTGTCCCTAAACCACTCTTTGATTATTTCATTCACTTTCTGAACTGCTTAATCCTAATTTGGGTCGCTGGGAGGCTGGTGCCCATCTCAGCAAGACTCTGGGCGAGGACAAGGTAGACCCTGGACAGTTCGCCAGGCCATTGCGGGGCCAGCATTCTCACAACCATTGACACCTAGGGAAGGTTTGCAACAGCCAGTTAACCAACTGTGCATGTTTTTGGACTGTTGTTGTTGTTGACTGGACATGTTTTCGGACTTTACTCGTAGAAAACCCACGCAAGCACGGGGAGAACATGCAAACTCCACGCAGAAACGCCCAGGCTAGAAATCAATCCCAGGTCGTCTTGATGTAAGGTGGACATGCTAATCACCTTATTTTTGGGACAGTTCTGTAACCGCTAAATCCTAATTAGGGTCGCGGGGAGGCTGGCACCCATCCCAGCCGACTCCAGGTGAGGGCAGAGTACATCCTGGACAGCTCGCCAGGCCATTGCAGTGCGAAAACATGCTGACAGCTTTGCAGCTACTCATGTCAAAAGTCAGCAATGGTTCTTTTACATGAACCTCACACCATAGACAGTGAGAGACATGGCCGGCCTTTGATAACCCAGTTAGCTGCACTGGGGGGACAATGACAACCTTGTGGAGGGTGGGACTCGAACCCCCAACCTTAGAATCAGTGATTCAGCACCCTATACCAATAGGCCACTACTGCCCTTCTCCACTGGGGGGGGGGGGGGGGGCAGTGACAACCTTATGGAAAGTGGGACTTGAACCCCCAACCCTAGGGTCAGCAATCCAACTCCCTTTACCACCAGGCCACCACTCCCTATGTTTGGGACAGTATTTTTTATTTTAGAGCCAGTGAACTTGTTAAACTGTGTCTGATCGTCCTCTATTTCAATTCCAGCATTATCCACTCGGAATACTGTAAATGTGTATTTTTAGCAGATAGCAGCAGATTAATCAGGTTGTATAATTTTCATGTAAGTTATACTAACTGTAATAATATAGTTAGTGTCTGCGGGGGTTGCATGCTTTTGGCTAAGAGACGACTCGATCAGTGAGTTTGCTAATCCTTTAATGGCTCGATTAGAATGCTTTCAAATTCCCAAACATTAGTGATGGAAGTCTCAGGTAACTCCTTCAACAAAGGCTTCTCGTGTTTGAGATCTGCTGCTTTAGAGATGATGGGTATTCATGGGATGCTGAGAGATGACTCTACAAGTCTCTCAAGTCACTCTGCTCTCTTTCATTTGATGTCTTTCTCCCTCTCTGTTTAAAGGCCATTTAAATGTTAGATATTAAGCATGCATACTGTATCTACAGACGTACCGTACTAGAACCATAACATTTGATAATCTTCCTCTCTTTTAGGATTCAAATCAGTAATCCTGTTTTTCGAGCAGTTTTTAACCGAATGTGCCTGAAAACGTGAGACTGAAGAGTTAATGTTGTTAAAATAAGATATGGTATATCAGTGCAGGATGCTGAGTGCTCATCATACTGGACATTCAACATAGTACACTGTCGGGCAACATGTATACAGTTCTACCTCACCTTTATGAAATTAATCCGTTACAGTGCCTTTTTCGTAACCTGCATTTTTCGTAAATAGAGGTGCATTTTAAATGTAAAACACGTGATTCGTTCCAAGGCTCAGAATACTACCCCATAAACCCTTTAAAAATGATAAAAGTACTCCAATTTTGTATGAAATATGTACAGTATGAAATGTGTTAAAAGTAAAAGAAAATTATTTACCTTTTTTTAAAATCTCTCGAACCACCCATGCGACGCTTTAAAGTCCAGGGGTTGCTGGTCCGAAGAACCCTCACCCCCACCCTCCTTCACGAGGTCCTTAAACATAGCGGTTGCTTTTGCCGAAATAATCGCCTCCGTCACTGTATCTCCGCTTTTAATGCCTCCTGCTTCAATATCATCCCGATTGTAGAGGGGTTTCATCCAGACTCCTTTACGATTTCACTCAACCGCATCCCACTTTCATATTTTTTTATCATCTCCTGTTTAATTTTTATTGATAACGGAGCCCGTTTCTTCTTTTCAATCTCATCGGGAATCACTTTCTTGGGGCTCATGATTAATAACGAAAAATAACGCTGCAATCGCACACTCAATAAAACTCACGAACCAACAGTACAACTCTCCTTCACGCGTGTGTCGAACAATGGGTCGAAGGCACATGAAAAGCATTATGGGTACAATACTGTATTATGGAGATTCAGCTCCCTCCTAGCCAGTGGGAGGCCAGCGGGGCGGGGTGTTCGGAGACAACCAATGGGAAAGCAACTCGCGCATTGTTTGAATGTTTGAATGGCGCGTTTGAATTTTTGAGATGACGCTTTCTTAACGTGAACTTGTTTCGTATCCAGAGACAAAAATTTTAGGAAAATGCGTTTCGTAACCTGAATTTTTTGTTTGGTGAGACTTTCGCAAAAGTGAGGTACCACTGTATTTTGTTATGACTATTTGGTTTTATTTCTGACTTGATCATAAGTAGTATAGGGGTTAGAACCTCCACCTCACAACCAGAAGGTCTTGGCTTCAATTCCTGGGCTCGGCCATTTCTGTGCAAAATTTGCATGATCTCCCTGTACATGCGTGAGTTTCTTCTGTACTCCAGTTATCTCTCATAGTCCAAAGACTTGCACATTAGGCAAATTGGCTGTTTCAAATTGCACCTAGGTGTGAGTTGTTGTGTGTATCCCATTCAGGATATTCCCCTGTTGATGATCTGCTTCGGCTCAGATAGGCAAAAACCTCTCCACAACCATAATAGGATTAGGCAGTTCGGTAATGAATGAGAAATAGCAAAAAATATGCTCGATGCTATACATTCATTCATTAATTTTAGGGTCATGGGGAGGCTGGTGCCCATCTCAGCCAACTCTGGGCAATGGTGGGGTACACCCTGGACAGCTCACCAGGCCATCGCAGGGCCAACACTCATACGTACAACCATTCACACTCGCATCCAGGGGCAATTTGGAACAGCCAATTAGCGTACTATGCATGTTTTTGGACTGGACTACCCAGAGGAAACCCACGCAAGCACAGGGAGAACATGCAAACTCCACTTCCATCCCGAGCCAGGAATCCAACTCAGGCCTTCTTGCTGTGAGGCAGCTGTGCAAACCACTACACCACCGCACCTCCCTGACCCTATACAAAAATAGGATACTTTTTTACTCGACAAATAAAGGTCCAACAGGACCGATTGCTTTTGGATTTTACACCGGTTCCAGAAGTGATGAAGTACTAGTAGATACATAATTTAAGTCGGATTAAAATATAAAACAAAAAAGAGGTATTTGATCTATAGTAGTGTGCACAGTACTTGGGCAATGTATACATATATTTCGGCATAAAGTTTGCTATAGATTTTATAACTTGATGTCCATTCGAAAGTCAGTACAAAAGCCTTTTTTATAATTGTGCCCGATGAGTATTACAGCACAAAATCAAATGTTAGAAGTCAATAAAGAAAGCAGCAAATTAAATACGAGACCACTTTTCAAACAAACATAATGAAGATTGTCAAAATCTACAGAACTGGGTCTCTTAAACAAACAAACAAACAAACAAAAAATCTTCTGTATACAGGTCATTACCTAATAACGCTCAACTCCGCATGTATAAATATTTGTCATTTTCTTTATCTCATTCTTACTTGTATAGAGCAACTAGGCACACACAATTTCCTCTGGGATCAATAAAGTATCCTGATTCAACAAACTACCCGAGATACTTCATTTTTAAAGTAAAATGTGTCATCACACCAAATATTGACTTTGTTCCATGTTCGACAGGGAACCAGTTTCCGGGAGTCCACCTTGCTGGGAAGACCTCAGGGTGAGAGTCTAACATGTTGACCCTCATGATAAGGGTTCACCCTTGGCCACCTGGCCCACACTTCTTCCTGACAGAAGCATGTCGCAGAACTGTCCGTGTCCTCTCCTGTATCTGACAACCATGGACAAAGGTCTGGGCAGACGGTACACCAACATCCTCCTCTAGAGGGGCAAACCAGTGGGGCTTGTATCCAAGAGTAGCAGGTGCAGTTGTTGGTGCTCAAAATGAACTAGATTCAGCTGAGTGGCCAGCTGTGGTACCAGGTCTTCGAGTGCCTCTTTATCTGTGTCCGATAGAATATTTCAGTGTCTGCTGTCCTCAATTGCAGCAGCCATCAAAGATTCAATTGTGGGTTCTGGGAATGTAAGAGGCACACAATCACGCCTAATTTCAGGTTCTGGGGTATTTTCAGACTCGGTTTCGAACAAGAGTTCAGTCTCGGACACAAAGACAATTATAGGGTCTTCTTCCGGTTGTAGTTCAGAAAACAGATTCAAGTATCTTTGGACTATGCATCCAGAAGGAGTTCAGACTTGGGTTTGTTAGTGAATTCAGACTCTGTTTCTATAAACGGAGCTAACTTCTTCTCAGACCCAAATTCAGATTCTGTTCTCAACAGGAGCTCATACAGAGGTCCAGTGGCTGAGGGAAATTCGGAATTAATTTTAAGCGGGAACTCCGTATTCAATTCAGACAGATCCAGACTCTAGTTCTAGTGGAACTTCTGATTGAGGTTTGGGTGAAGTTTCAGGTCCAGCCTCATTCAGGTCTTCAGTTGTGTATTCAGGTTCACTTTCTATTGAGAGTTCTGATTCAAGTTCAGGTTTTGTCTTCTCTGCTGGAGCAGGTTTGGGTTCATCCTTTTCTATAGAAGCAGGTTTAGGTATTATCTTCTCCTCTGAAGATGATTTAGGGTCCGTCTTCTCTTTGGCACCTTTTCTAGTTTAACCTTCTTTTTTTGAAGTAACTTTGGGCTTTGCCTTCTGTTTCAGACCAGGTTCAGCTTTAAGCGTCTCTCCTGTAGCAGGTTTCAGTTAATGCTTTTTGTTTTGGAGGAGATTGAGCTTTAGCCTTCTTTTTATGGTCAGGAACGAGCTTAGCACTTTTTGGAGCAGACGTGAGTTTTGGTAATTCCTTTGGAGCTTGTTCAGGTGCTGCCTTTTCTTTTGAAACTGATTTTGGCTCAGATTCAAGTTCTTTCTTAATTTCAGGTGAGAGTTGAAATATTGATCAAGGAATATTTTCAGACTTTGGTCTCAGATACAAGTTGAGAAGGGGTTTCCAGCAGGAGCACTGAAGTGGATTCAGGTGCAGTGATGCACATGGATTGAGGTGCAGCTTTGCACTTGGGTTCAGGCAAGGGCTCAGACTTCAGTTCAGGTCCAGCATCGTACTTGGGTTCAAGTACAGATTCAGGCAGGAGTTCTGGTGCAGCTTTGCGCTCCGGTTTAGACAGTAGTCCAGGTGCAGAGTCGTGCTTGGCTTCAGGCATGAGTTCAGGCTTCGGTTCTGGTGCAGCGGCATGCTCAGGTTCAGGTGCAGATTCAGGCAAGAGTTTTGGTGCAGCTTTGCGCTCAGGTTCAGGCAGGAGTTCAGGCTTCAATTCAGGGACAGTATGTGCTTGGGTTCAGGTGGAAGCGCCAGCAGCCTCGGTTCAGACAGGAAAGCTGGCCGTGCGACAGAATGGTCAAACACCTGCTTCACTTCAGAGATGAATTCTGTGTAGGTCTGCTTGGCACACAGTGGATTCTCCCAGTGAGCCCATATCCATGTCTGCATCTGACCAGTGAGAAGGCTGAGCATGTAGTCCATCCAGGAATGGTCAGAAGGGTAGGAGGAGGGCTGGAACTCAAACACCAAGGAACGCTGATGAAGGAAGACGCCGCAGGTACCCAGATTCCCGTCATAATGTTCAGGCAGGAGAACTTAAGGCTCTCTGAAGGAGGCTGGTCTCGAGGTGGGAGAAGTGGGGTGAGGTGTGCTGCTGGCCACAGATAGTTGTAGTGGGGTGGGAAGGTGCGTACGGGCTCGGTCCTCAATTCTGAACATCAGGGATGGCTTGGTTCATGTCCAATTGGTCCATGTTGGGTTGATTCATTCTGTCACAGTACAGGCAGACTAGCTAGGACCCAAATGCAGAACCACAGAAGGTAGAGTGGACATGAGGAAAATGAGACCTTTATTACGAGCTCCCAGGCAGCAGAAAATCAGAACGCAGACACAAGATCTAAACACTGGAGACAGGCTGGTAGAACTTGCTGAGGCAGGGCTGGCAGGTTGACAGACCAGCAGAGTGATCTTGAAGCTGTTGCAGACAGAATCACAGGTAGTGGCATCAATGAATCTATTCTGGCCATGCTTGTCAGCCTGGAGAGACACATGGAAAAACCCACGAAAACAAAACCCAGAACTGCTCCCCTAGTGGTGAAACATGCAGAATTATGACAATTACAACTCAGTAAATGACAACACCCAGAGTTACAACATACTCAGTCACAATTACTTACAATGCTCACAGTAAGAGTACAACAACCATATACAACACTTACAGTCATGATCAAGTTCAATACTCAGCGTGACAATAAATTACAATATGCACAGTTATATAAACTTACAACACCGTACTCACAGTTACAATAATTTACACTACTTTTTTATTTTAAATTATAATACTCAGTTACAATACTAAAAAATTAATACACACAATCAATAAATCACAATACTCATAATTACAATATTCAGTCACAATACTCACAAATTACAACACAATAATTCAGTAAGTTACAATACTTATAATTACATTACTCATAGTTACAATACTCACAACAGATTATTATCACAGAATTACAATAATATATAATACTTACAGTAACAATAAATTAGAATATTCACAGTTACATTTA
>CM045750.1:17086918-17184418 GCA_024760905.1 Plotosus lineatus
TTGGAAACATGTTTCATCTCTTTGATACACTCTCTTTAATTTTTATACCCCAATCGTGCTCCAAATGTGCTCATAAATCAGATTAGATCTTAACAGGACTTGATGAACATGGAGATCTAAACAAAACCTTACAGAAAGTGACAGAATGTGAGAGCATATCATAATGATGGTGAGAGAACTTGAGGGAACATGATGAAAATTTTGGCAGATCTTGACCAGACTATTGAGAGAGTAGGAAAAAACAAACAAGAAGTTTTGAAGTTCTACACTTCTTCTGAAAGCACATAGAAACAGTCTGTCATAGAAAGCAACGTGGATACTACAGGGTTAACCCTTCCTTCTCTGTAACTGTGGGGATTTTTCCATTCATCCAGAAGAGCACCAGTGAGGTCAGACACTGACATTAGTGTGAGAAGGTCGAGGTGCAAGTGCAGTCAGCATTCCAGTTACAGTAATCCCAAACATACGTATTCAGTAGGATTGAGGTCGAAGATCTGTACATGCCACTCATGTCCTTCCATCTCAACTTTGTGCGCAGGGGCTCTGTTATGCTTGAACATTTTGGATTCAGATCATTAAACGATTAACTCCTCTGTGTGGGTGGAACAGTGTAGTTGTTGCGATGCGAGCACATAATGAGATGAAACGTCTATAGCCAACTGCTGTGATTAATCCAAAAATTGCTTTGTATTAAATACTTACTGATCTATCAAGAATTTATAGTGGATCACCCTTGCATTGGCGGTCAGGGGTATACAGTGCACTGTAATGAGAAAGTGGAGCCATTTTGGACTCAGTTTTCACTACTTCTATTTGTATGCCTTGAATCATGAGCCCAATCTGAGGGAACCTCCTTGTGTCCAAAAAACAACACAATAGAGGGAGCAGTCTAGCTCAAGTGCATTGGTGTAGTTATACAGAATACACCGTGAAAAATACAACGAGAGGTACACTGCTAAAATGCATGGCTCGGCTATATATATATATATATATATATATATATATATATATATATATATATATATATATATATATATATATATTGGCTGTATACACAAGCTTGGTTTATAGAGCAACACGATAGCATAGTGATAGCACCTCTGCCTCACATCCAGAAGGTTTTGAGTCCCTGGCTGAGCAAGGTACTTTCTGTGTAATAATTTTCTTTTTTGTTGCTTGTTTGGATTTCCTCTGGGTTCTCCAGTTTCCTCCAATAATATTAAGATATGCACATCAGACAAACTGTTTGTTCAAAGCTGTACAAACTTTGTTGTTTGTGTGTGGGCTCTGCAATGGCCTGTTAAGTTGTTTAGGTTATATATTGCCTTTCACCCAGTGCCGACTGGTATAGGATCCAGCCTTCTTCTTCTTCTGTACACCGTCCAACTTCAACTTGCTGAAGACTCCGACAGTTCTGGGGTTGTGCGCAAGGTTCAGGTCTATTTACAGTACGCAACCCTTTAGCAAGGGACAGAAACACACTTTCTCTCCACGCAACCCTACTCGGATTGTGCGATTTGGAAAATTAGCCATCAGCTCAATTTTGTTGTCCCGTTTGTGCTCACTTGGCCACACTGTCAACTCAGTATACAGTATTGTCGTTGCTGCTAAGTCCACTTGTGCGTCGCAGCTTATTCTCTTACTTTACGTAAGTATGTGTCTGTAAACTTACGCGTGCAAACATTTTCAGCGCTCCACCTACAGTGGAGAAATATTTGTATTATATTTCCCACAAAGAGGTCGATGTAATTCCATATGTTACCACCTGATTTGGTGGATTTCTTATACAGACTGGTGTGCCAATGTTTATTACTTGACCAAATGAAGATATAAAATATTAGAATTAGAAATTCGTATTACAGATTTTGTAACTGCTTTCCAGTTGCTTTATTTCCTTTAAAGCAGCCTATCTGTGATGTACTATTAGTAGTGGTAATTCAGAAGTACTTTGACTGTACCAGCTGGCAAAAATGGTGCACCAGCTTGACCACCATATGGATTGGGCAGCGAGTATCTGATATGAACAAGCTGGGTTTTTCTTGCAGTATGTCGGATCACATCATGATTTATCATATTTTTCAAGAAATGGAAAAACCTATCTTATCGTCTAATCTAAACACACACCTGGATGCAGACTTCATAAACTGACGATCATCTTATTGTTATTTTATTTTTGATTGGACAGATGAATTTGGATTTATTTGTATGTTTGTTTGTTTTTCACAAACTTGCTAAGAGATTTATTACATTTTAGGCCCGTTGTGATTTAATATCCAAAAAAAAAAAAAAAAACGCCTACTAATCCATCTATTTGCTAAACTGCTTCCTCATAGGGTCACAGGGAGGCCGGAGCCTATCTCAGCCATCTCTGGGTGATGGCCAGGTACAACCTAAACAGCTTGCCAGAACAGAGCTTACCAACAAATGTATTAACCGTCTAAGAAAATACTATTGACCGTCTTGCATATAGCATGGCTTTGAAGGTGATCACACACACAGAAACAATCAACAACAACAACTTCCAACTCTATATATTTAATAGTACTTATAACAGAGGAAATACAGTAATTAGCTTACATTTAAAAAAATTAGCCTACAAATGACCAGTCGCTGATTGTAAATGGTTCCCAGCTATTAATCCACAGGTCATAAGTGCTTTAAGTTATTTGATATAATGCACAGCACGGTGGACAAGTGGTTAGCACACCCACCTCACAACAAGAAGTTCCTGGGTTTGAGTCACAAGCCCAGGTGGCAGCATGTTGTTGCAGTGGTTAGCACATCTGCCTCATAATAAAAAGGTCATGGGCCTGAGTTTTGTCCTTTGCAAGGGTATTTCTTTGGTTTGCACGTTCTCACCGCACTTGTGTGGGTTTCCTCCTACAGTCCAAAGACGTACACAGTAGGCTAATTGGCTGTTGCAAATTTCCTAATTTAGTAGTGCGTGTAAATATGATTAGTTGTGCATGTGTGTTTGCTCTGTGAGACTCTGGCAAGCTGTTTGCCCAGAGTTGGCTGAGATTGGCTCCGGCATCCCCGTGACCCTTTCAGGATGAAATGACTCGGCTTAATGAACGAATGAATTTACTATTAAGAAATATTATAAAGCTGATAATTTCGTCTTTTGCTGTTTAGTGCAAAAGAAACAGAGACTGGTAAACCTTCTCAGCCCTAACAACCCCAGCAGAGTCGATTCAAACAGCTAATTAGTTACAGTTGTGCCAGGTAATTACACAGCATAAAGCTTTCCTAAGATTTCATGTGCATGTGGACAGACCGACCATACGCAGTCCAAACAAAGTACCAATTACAATTAAGAATACTCATCTTTCACTCATTCGTCGGACTGCTTAATCCTACAATTAGGATCATGGTGAGGCTAGAGCTGGATTATCTTTTCTTTTTCTTTCTTTTCAAAATTGACAGTGGATGCTCTGACTCCCATGCCTCCCCCACATGCATGTCATTGATACACACGTACACACACACACATACATATACATACATACATATACATATATAGTGGAGCCTCGGTACTCCAACTTAATCTGTTCCAGACGGCTGTTTGGATTCTGATTTGTTCGGATGCCATATCTGCGCTTCCCATTACAAATAAT
Organism: Plotosus lineatus; assembly: GCA_024760905.1. Lineage (NCBI taxonomy): Eukaryota > Metazoa > Chordata > Actinopteri > Siluriformes > Plotosidae > Plotosus > Plotosus lineatus. The sequence continues at coordinate 17,090,536 of CM045750.1, forward strand.
GTAAATGATCTGTTCAAAAGACCACGTAACGGATTAAGAAGTTAACAGTACAGTAACTCATATCATAGGTTCCACAAATTAAGTGATAAAATTATTGAATACAGTACACTGTTATGGTCTGTTTTGTGAGAGACTCTTTAACTGCACTGTGGTTTTTATTTTAGTGTGTTATGGGCTCTTACAAAAGAATTGCACGTTGAAATGTGTGTTGGAGAGGGGCGTGGCTGTCACATGCGGGTGAAGTGCTAAACACACACACCTAATTCCACTTAATCACGGGCTAAAAAGACTGGCAGCGCTCTTCCCGGTGCGAGAAGATTGTCCCTCTTCACTGTGATTTCTCTGGCTCCATGCTCCACCAGTTCCTGTTTTAGTTTGATTACTGTGTTTCTCCGCATCTCTATTACAGTGACTATGATTTCCCCATTTCCACATGAAAACAGGTGCACTTTATTGTTTACAGGGAAGGTGCTAGAGCACGGGCACTAGACTACTAGAAACACGGAAATCAAACTAAAGCGGGAACTGGTGGAGCACAGAGGCTCCACTGTGAGTGTGTGTGTGTGTGTATATAATATGCTTTTCCTTTCAACTTTTTCCCTTTCATCTGATTCGCACATTTGATTTGGCATAGGTTTTTAGGTTGGGTGCCCTTCCTGTCACAACTCTTTTGCAAGGGACAGAAACACACTGACGGCTTTTGCGGCCTACTCTTTACGAAAGTCAGCAATGGTTCTTTTACATGCCTCAGACTATAGACAGTGAGAGACATGGCCCGCCTTTGATAACCCAGTTAGCTGCACTGGGGGGGACAATGACAACCTTGTGGGGACTCGAACCCCCAACCTTAGGATCAGTGATCCTGTGCCCTATCCACTAGACACCACTGCCCCATACATACAAACAGATTAATTTCGTAAGTAGGGGGCCGACTGTGTGTGTGTGTGTGTGTGTGTGTGTGTGTATATATATATATATATATATATATATATATATATATATATATATATATATATATACATACACACACACACACATACTGGTCCTTCTCAAAAAATTTAGCATATTGTGATAAAGTTCATTATTTTCTGTAATGTACTGATAAACATTAGGCTTTCATATATTTTAGATTCATTACACACAACTGAAGTAGTTCAAGCCTTTTATTGTTTTAATATTTATAATTTTGGCAAAAAATAAAGAAAAACCAAAAATCCCTATCTCAAAAAATTAGCATATTTCATCCGACCAATAAAAAAAGTGTTTTTAATACAAAAAAAGTCAACCTTCAAATAATTATGTTCAGTTATGCACTCAATACTTGGTCGGGAATCCTTTTTTAGAAATGACTGCTTCTATGCGGCGTGGCATGGAGGCAATCAGCCTGTGGCACTGCTGAGGTGTTATGGAGGCCCAGGATGCTTCGATAGCGGCCTTAAGCTCATCCACAGTGTTGGGTCTGGTGTCTCTCAACTTTCTCTTCACAATCTCCCACAGATTCTCTATGGGGTTCAGGTCAGGAGAGTTGGCAGGCCAATTGAGCACAGTAATACCATGGTCAGTAAACCATTTAGCAGTGGTTTTGGCACTGTGACCAGGTGCCAGGTCGTGCTGAAAAATGAAATCTTCATCTCCATAAAGCTTTTCAGCAGATGGAAGCATGAAGTGCTCCAAAATCTCCTGATAGTGAGCTGAATTGACCCCGCCCTTGACAAAACACAGTGGACCAACACCAGCAGCTGACATGGCACCCCAGACCATCACTGACTGTGGGTACTTGATACTGGACTTCAGGCATTTTGGCATCTCCTTCTCCCCAGTCTTCCTCCAGACTCTGGCACCTTGATTTCCAAATGACATGCAAAATTTGCTTTCATCCAAAAAAAGTACTTTGGACCACTGAGCAACAGTCCAGTGCTGCTTCTCTGTAGCCCAGGTCAGGCGCTTCTGCCACTGTTTCTGGTTCAAAAGGGTTTTTCTGGTTCAAAAGGGTGGTTCTGGTTTCCACTCCAGACTCAGTCCACTGCTTCCACAGGTCGACCAAGGTCTGGAATCGGCCCTTCTCCACAATCTTCCTCAGGGTCCGGTCACCTCTTCTGGTTGTGCAGCGTTTTCTGCCACACTTTTTCCTTCCCACAGACGTCCCACTGAGGTGGCTTGATGCAGCACTCTGGGAACAGCCTATTCGCTCAGAGATTTCTTTCTGTGTCTTACCCTCTTGCTTGAGGCTGTCAATGCCTTCTGGTCAGCAGTCAGGTCGGCAGTCTTACCCATGATTGCGGTTTTGAGTAATGAACCAGGCTGAGAGTTTTTAAAAGCGTCAGGAATCTTTTGCAGGTGTTTAGAGTTAATTGGTTGATTCAGATGATTAGGTTAATAGCTCGTTTAGACTACCTGAACATGATATGCTAATTTTTTGAGATAGGAATTTTGGGTTTTCATGAGCTGTATGCCAAAATCATCAGTATTAAAACAATAAAAGACCTGAAATATTTCAGTTGGTGTGCAATGAATCTAAAATATATGAAAATTTAATTTTTATCAGTACATTAAAGAAAATAATGAACTTTATCACAATATGCTAATTTTTTTAGAAGTACCTATATATATATATATTATATACACAGTCGGCCCCCTACTTACGAAATTAATCTGTTTCAGAGCCTTTATCATAACGCGGAGGTTTTGTAAGTAGAGGCGCATTTTACATGTAAAACGCCTGATTCGTTCCAAGGGTCCCAAGACTACCCCATAAACCCTTTAAAAATGAAAAAAGTACACCAATTTTGTATGAAATATGCATTAAATATGTGTTAAAAGTAAAATATATATATATATATATATATATATATATATATATATTTATGAAACCATTTACAGTAAACATTTTATTTTATTAATATATTAAACCATTTTATTCACATATTGATTAAATAAACCATTATTAAACATTTTTTATTAACGCGCACACACACAAAACTCTCTCTCTCTCTCTCTCTCTCTCTCTCTCTCTCTCTGTGTCTGTCACTGTATTTCCGCTTTTCAGTATTTTCCTGGTCCATGATGGATAAAGAAATATAACACTGCAATGAGCTCTCAAAAAGAACTCACGAGCCAACATTCCTGTTGAACTCTCCTCTCTCACAGTGTGACAAACAGGAAGTATGGGTACAGATCAGCTGCCTCCTGGCCAATGGGAGGCCAGTGGGGCAGGATGTTGGGAGACAGCCAATGAGAGAGCAACTCACGCATGGTTTGAATTTTTTGATTGGCGCGTTTGAATTTTGAATGGCGCGTTTGGCGCTTTTCGTAAGAGGGGGTTGTTTTCGGAAACAGAGTTCGAAAACTTAGGAAAATGTTTTTCGTAACCCAGAGTTTTCGTACCCAGGGGGTTTCATAAGTATGGGGCCGACTGTATGTATATTTGTTGTCTTCATTTCTCTGCTTAATCTAGGGTCAGGTTGCGGCGGCAGCAGCCTAAGCAATGATGTTCAGTCTTTCCTTTCCCCCGCCACTTCCTCCAGCTCTTCCGGAGGGACACCGAGGCATTCCCAGACCAGAAAAAAAACATAATCCCTCCAGCAGTGTGTTCTGGATCTACCCTGGGTTTCTTCCTGGTTGGACATGCCCAAAACCCCACACCAGGATGGCAATTAGGAGGTATTCTAATCAAATGCTCGAGCCACTTCAACTGGCTTCTCTCAACGCTGAGCAGCAGTTTTACTCCAAGCTTCTCCCAGATGGCTGAGCTTCTCACCCTATTTATAACAGAAAATTCTGCTACTATACGAAGGAAGCTCATTTCAGCTACTTGTATCCATGATCTAGTTCTTTCGGTCACCACCCAAATAAATAAATAAAGAGCAACAAATCTAACATTTATGGTGTATTAAGACCTTACAGCATTTATATATGTACATTTGGACTCAAGTAAATATTCTAGGGGTAATATGACATTGGGATTTTACTGTGTACTAAATGTAGATAATAAATAAAGTAACAATTCTAGTTATTTTTAGGGTTGCAGGATAAGATGGCCCATGATCATTTCTTTTACAACATCATTAAACTCTTCAGCAGCTCTCAGTGTACAACCCTACAGCTGTTTACAAGCCTCTATACTTACTCCCTGCAAAAAAAAACCCCAAACCTTTGCTCATTCCACAGCCTGAATTCAAGTGTTTTGTGGTGGCCTTTGAGCCCCACCCCAGGCCTGGCTCTTGGGGGGTACCCAGGTGACCCACGTCTGGGCAAGAGAAACTGTGTCTTTGTTTTTCTTCATGGGGTATTTTTCAACCATGCTTCATCTGGACCTTCACCTAGGACCTGTTTTCCTTGGGTGACCCTACCAGGGGTATAATGCTCCCGACAACATAGCTCCTAGGATCATTAGGACACACAAACCTCTCCACCACGATAAAATGATTATCCGAGGGGTATATACTAGTGTTTATATATATATATATATATATATATATATATATATATACATACATACATACATACATATACACACACACATATACACAGAGGAAGAGAGAAAGTAAGAAGTGAGTATATTTCTCTTATATTGAGGTTTTATTAGTCTTATCTAATTCTTTGTTTGGTATAAAGCAACTGTGTGCACACAATTTCCTCCCAGATAAATAATGTATTCTGATACAGCATATACAAGCCCGGGCAAAAATTATGGAATCACCAGTCTCGGAGGATGTTCATTCAGTTGTTTAATTTTGCAGAAAAAAAGCAGATCACAGGCATGACACAAAACTAAAGTAATTTTAAATGACAACTTTCTGGCTTTAAGAAACACTAAAAGAAATAGTAAAAAAAAAAAAAAAAAATGTGGTAGTCAGTAACAGTTACTTTTTTAAACTAAGCGGGGGAATAAATTATGGAATCAGTCAGTTGTGAGGAAATAAATATGGAATCACCCTGTAAATTTCCATTCACAAAATTATCACCTACATCAGATTAGATCTGCTTGTTAGTCTGCAGTTAAACAGGAGTGATCACACCTTGGAGAGCTGTTGCACCAAGTGAATTGACAAGAATCATGACTCCAACACCAGAGACGTCAATTGAAACAAAGGAGAGGATTATCAAACTTCTTAAAGAAGGCAAATCATCACGCAATGTTGCAAAGGATGTTGGTTGTTCACAGTCAGCGGTGTCTAAAATCTGGACCAAGTACAAACAACATGAGAAGGTTGTTAAAGGCAAACATACAGGTAGACCAAGGAAGACATCAAAGAGTCAAGACAGAAAACTTAAAGCAATATGTGTTGAAAACAGAAAATGTACAGCAAAACAAACGGGAGGAAACTGGAGTCAATGTCTGGGAGAACTGTAAGACACGTCTAAAGGAAATGGGATCGTACATATAGAAAAGCTAAACGAAAACCATCATCAAAAACAAGGTTACAATGGGCCAAGGAAAAGCAATCGGGGACTGTGGATAAAAGTCATATTCCGTGATCACCTTGCCCAGTGCAGTTTCGCGATTCATCACTGAGTATGATTTTCATCCAGTCATCCACAGTCCACGATTGCCTTTATTACAGTTCTTACAGTAAGGCGGTTTCTTATAGTTCGATCATAGACGTGTAAATGTAGGCTTCTGATAGTGTTTATGCTGGCAGAGAAGGCCTTGCTGGCTCGGAGTCTTGCCAATTATATATAAAACACCTAATTGGACCAATTATATATAAACACCTAATCATTACACACACACACGTGATGTTTACCATCCCACTCCATGTTTAATCCCTGTTGAAGCTATAACAACCCTCAATCTTCTTGGACTGCTTTCTACTAGATTTTGGATGGTGTCTGTGGGGAGGTGCCCCGTTCAGCCACAAAAGCATTAATGAGTTCAGGCACGGATATCGGGTGAGAAAGTTTGGATTCAGTCAGCTGTTCAGTGCGGTTGAGGTTACGGCTCTGTGTAGGACACGCAAATTGACTAAAACCAACTGTGATTTGTGCACAGAGACGTACTGTCATGCTAGAATGGGTCTGGGCCTCTTAGCTGGAGTGAAGAGAAACTGCAATGCAACAACAAACAAAGACCTTCTATACAATTTGGATGCATCTTACTTTTTGGCAACAGTGTGCGCCTGGATATGCGAGCCAGGAAGCCTTAGGGATACGCCCATACCCCACAGTGCATAGTTGCAAGTCACCTCTAGAGCCGCGGTGTAGTAACTGCTGGGCCCCTCTTGCCAGGGTAACGGCAAAGTCATTGGCAGCAGGATGATGGAAGCTTTTCCAGGCAGAAGAGTGTACGGAGAATAATGACTTCAAGGTTTATCTGTCAGACATATGATAAATTTATGTATATGGAACACGGCCGAATGCAACTCACCATTCTAAAATGGCACTGCGAATATTCTGAGTGACACCCTTTAGGGCAAACCAACAATAATAACGTGCTATTGGACAGTCACCATAGAAAAGGAGCAGAGTTTCATTATCTAACAAATTCATGCAAGTCCATAGACTCAACAATAGAAGGTCCAAGGTTGCTGACACCCTGGAGGATTCATTGATTCATTTTCTGAACCACTTAATCCTAATTTGGATCGCAGGGGAGGCTGGCACCCATCTCGGCCTACTCCGGTTGAGGGCAGGGTACACCCTGGATAGCTCAGCAGGCCATCACAGAGCCAACACACACACACAACCATTCACCGAGGGGTGATTTGGAACAGCCATTTAACCTGCTGTGTATGTTTTTGGACTGTGGGAGGAAACCCACACAAGCACAGGGAGAACATGCAAACTCCACACAGAAATGCCCAGGCTGGGAATCAAACCCAGGACCATCTTGCTGTGAGGCGGACGTACTAACCACTACACCACCCTGGAGAATGTGGTGCATCGTTGAGTTAAGTTGAGTTGAAGACCTACGTATAGGTGTGATGGTCACATGTCTACAAACATTTGACCAGTGTATTAGATAGTGGCACTATCATTTCATATTTACACCAGCCATCACTGCTTTTCTGTTCTGTTCCCAACAACTCACAGGGAGGCTGAAGCCAATCTCAGAGAGGTCGTGTCAATCCTGAATGTGTTACCAGTCTATCCCAGGGCTAACATCCTATACAAACACCCATTTGCACTCATATTCACAATATCCTCTGGGAACAATAAGTATTCTGATGCTATTCAGACCTGTGGCCAAGTTAGAGAGTCCAAATCTGCATATCTTTTGAGGGCGTCTTGGTGGTATCATGGTTAGCACTTCTGCCTCACAGTAGGTTCTGGGTTTGATTCGCCTTGCTCGGCGATGGTGTTTCTGTGTGGAGTTTGCATTTTCTCCGTGTGTTTGCATGGGTTTCCTACATGTATTCCGGTTTCCTCCAACAGTCCAAATACAGTACATGCATATTATGATAAGGCTGATTGGCACTTCCAAATTGCCCCAAGGTGTGAGTGTGGGTTCTATATGTTGGCAAGCTTTCCAGGGCAGTGGTGGCTTAGTGGTTTAGGCAATGGGCTACTGAGCTGAAGGTCAACCGATCAATCACCACTGTTGGGTCCTTGAGCACGGCCCTCAACCCTCGATTGCACTGTTATATAAAAATAGAAATTGTAAGTCGCTCTGTATAAGAGCATCTGCCAAATGCTGTACTTTATACTTTTTTATAGAATGTACAGCATCTTCACCCAGAGTTTTTAATAAGATTAAGCGATTTGAATTCATAAGCAGGTAATGAATGAATAAATGTATTTGGACATGTTGGAGGAAACCTGAGCACCCACAATAAACTCATGCAGGTGTGGGATGAATATGCAAACTACACATAAAAATGCCCTCAGTTCACCTCAAACCCAGAACCTTCTTCATGGCCCACATCTCGAGGTCTTCATGTGTCTTACATGATTTTATACTTCTTCCGTCATGCGGGGATCACAACAAATACATTCATCCCAATTTTGACATTGACATTTTGTTATGGCTGAGAAACTTCCAGCAACTTTCTGAATAATTCTCTTGATGGATGAATGTGGCTTGAAGGGTAAGGTAATCACATAAACAACGATAAGGTCCAACACCATGAGGAAAACATCGAGCACATCAGAATTGTTTGTATTTTCTTGCTTAGTTTATCACTTCCTACATACTGTATTCCTTGATGTTTGTTCCCTTTGGAGCGTGACAATTTCTTGATCGTCATCCCTAATAACAAGCAATGACCTGAATGATGACCAAGATTTTCTAGCACTATGATTGCCAGGGATCCCAGCAAGGTTTAGAAAAAAATAGAGGAAACTGGTTCGGAAATAGAGGAAATGAAATATTTCATCTGGGGATCAAAGGGGCTGCAGGGCCCCTGAAGCTGCAAAAAAATTGTGGAATTCTGCTAAATAGTGGAGATCTGGGATCCCTGGACTGCATAATCTGACATGGTAGCCACTTTGAAAGACAAAAATATCATGTACTGTGAAAAATATTATTATTAGAGTCATTACCAGTGCTTGTTTTACTTTATCTGTGCTTGATAGAAACCCTAGTAATGTGTTATGGAATTTTGTCATTTATTTGTGGCTCTAGAGTGTACACACTCTATCTCTCTCTCTCTCTCTCTCTCTCTCTCACACACACACACACACACACACACACACTTATAATCTGGTTAAATAAACAGGCCACTCACAGATCAGTGAGCTGAAATCTAGTTCCTTTATTATTCATTGAAAATATTTTCATAGCAGACAGACAGGTTACTATGCTGCGACTGTCAATCATGGAACAATCATACAATGTCTGATGGCAAAGATGCAATCATAAAGTGTAGAAGAACATCAAGAATAATTGAAATGAGAAAATATTTTACATGAATGACAAGAACAACAACGATAGTACTGACAATAATAATAATAAGAAGAAGAAGAAGAAGAAGAAGAAGAAGAATATTCATGGCAGCACGGTGGTGAAGAGGTAAGCACATCCGCTTCACAGCAATAAGCTACTGAGTCCTGCCTGGGCTCGGATGCTTCTGTGTACAGTTTGCATGCTTGCATGGGTTTCCTCTGGGTATTCTGGTCTCCTCCCAGAGTCCAATCACATTATATTCGGCTAATTGGCTGTTCCAGACTGCCCAGAGGTGTGAGTGTACAGTAAATGGCTGTGTGTGTATGTTGACCCTGAGATGGTCTGGTGAGCTGCAGGGAGTACCACACCATTGACTTATTAGGCTGAGATAGGTTCCATGCAACCTGTGTACGTAGTAGGATTAAGCTGTTAAGCAAATAATAATGATGATGATGATGATAATAACAACAATAGTACATATTTGATCATAAACAACCAAAAAATTATTTACTGTCTAGGAGATGTCTGATTAAATACCATACAAGTATATTAATTCATATTCTGATAAAAACCCGAGTCGATCAATATGCAAAATAGGCTTCGATACCACGCGCATGCGCTCTTCCACCCCAAACACAGGTGGGAGCTTCTGTGCTTATTAAGCTTGTGATAAAGAAGTCCGGTGTGAGGTGTTGACCAAAACAATGGTTCCGACGCTTCACTTTAGCCATTAAAATACACATTCTGGCTACTAGTATATTTAATGTAGTGGTCTGGGAAAGTTTGCGAAATGGAAATAGTTTTGATTTAGTCCTTATATTTATTTTATTAAGTGAGAATAGTGCCGCATTGTAAAAAAAAACAACAAAAAAACATTATTTCTCATAAGTGAGGAGAAGTTGCTAATTCTATGCAAATTCATGGTCGGAGTGAATTTCTGTGAGCACACAGAGCCCTGACCTCCTCCTCATTCATTCTGCTTGGTCTTCAAACCTTCTGTTGTGGTGGACTTCATTGAAAAGCGAATCCCAGCCGCCGTCATCCCGGCGTCCTCCCTCTGTGCTTTGTCTGAGAGCCACACAGTACAGGCAGGGCTTTAATAAACTCTGAGCTCAGGCCCTGTTCGTCTTATTATCATCCAGCACAGAGGCAGCTTCAGCTCACACAACGTTCTCAAGACATGGGTAAGTTATTGTTGTTATGACCCCCCATTTTATTATTATTTTTTTCATCGTTTCAGCTCTTATGTAATAGAATAGGTTGATATTTTTTGTAGTAGCAGCCACTACCTTGTTGTGATTGAGTTCAAGTTGAATGAAGCCCATGAATTGAGAAACTATATTACCGTAATAACTGTAAGAGAACGTTTCAACTGTAAATGCTGCCACAAATTCCCTTCAGAAGGAGGGCTTTTCTGTACAGCCTCTTGGCAAGCTTCAGTTTTCCAAAAAACTATTTTATTTATTTATTTATTTATTTATTTATTTTTATCTCAGTCGTTTTCGCCTTAAGTGTAATTGTAAAGTTAACATCTTTACCAAAGGCTCCCTGGATGCTGCCTGCACAAATATTGATTCCCTTGTTTCTACCACTGTTAAATTTACATTCATTGTCTAGAGAAATAGCGGACAAGTTCCTGGGGTTGTACGGTTGAATAAATAGAAGAGCAAACACAGGATCTATACAGCTTGGAAGAATACCAACAGTATTTTTTATATTTTTTTATATTTGATTTGAAATCAGAAAAGTGAACTTTTTTCACTGTGTTGATGATGCCTTGTAACTTGGACTAAACCCTGCCATGCACGTCATGGCCTACCCAGGGAATCATCTCTAGCTGATTTCCATGGTTTTCTCCCAGGTGTTTTTCGCCTAGATGGTTTTCACCCCTAACCCTAAAAATTTATATATATAATATATATATATAATATATATATATATATATATATATATATTATATATATATAAGTTGGGAGAAAAACATGTTCCTACAATCTGAGCGAAAACCAGCAGCACCTCTCTAGCCACAAAGACCTCCTCCCATTACCTTTGCAAAGGAAGGAGACAATAAGATTTGTTATGTATATGACCACATGGACCCATTTCCACAAAATTTTAACTCAGTGTTGGTCTTCAACTGATTAAATTTTGGCTGTGATCTGAACCTGGATCCAGGATGGTTTTGAAGGACATTTTGGCAAAGGCAAGGAGATGGAAATCACTTGTAATACAGAGCTTAAAAATGATTGCCAAACAGACCAGAAGGGTACTGTACTGTAATTCTACATCTGCCACTGTAACCCATGTAAAGACAAAACTATATTAGCCTGGTGGAGGTCTGCACTTTGAGTGTATTTCTAGTTGTTGCAGCCTCGAAAGGATCAGCCAGCACTTCCCCCAGCACTATTTTTGCACCCACAGTCACAAGCCATCACTTCCCCTCCCCTCGATGCTAGCTTTCAAAAGTAGATCTGTTTGTGGCCGAGGTGGCTGTGGCCTTTTGTTTGCGTCAACATTGCTTGCCCTTGTGCCCCTGAGCTGCTTTGAGACAATAAGCATTGTCAATGAAACCACAAAAGAAGCCACTCTTCCTTGGTGCCTTGGTCCTCCCTTTTTTTCTCACACTCGGCGCTGTGGTGTGCCCCGATATTCACAATCCAGCACACATTACACTGAGAAAAATCCCTGCTTACTTATGGGGTATAAGATAAGAAATTTTATTCACCCAGTTGGCACTAGTGAATGCCTCAGTGTTTGGATCACAGGACGCATATGCGTGCATTGAATATATTATGAATAGCATCTCTGTATTCGTTTTGTTATTTTCAAACTATTGTTATTGGTGTCACCACTGAAGAGTCACTGGTGGACAAGACTTTTATTGAGCAAGTGTCTGTATAAGAATGCTGAGCTATTTACTCTTTGTATTTTTGTATATTATATGTATTGTAGGAGGAGATCTGAATTTGAATTTTGATTATACTACTTATTGTTTGTATTTGAGCTCGGCATTGTATAAAATAATATCGGAAAGTAATCAGTGATGCAGAGTTATCATAAAAATGGACGGACCTCAAGCAGTTTGCCAACAAGTTGCATGATTGTTATACTTCTTTTGCAATGTATTTTAATATTGTAGACCGTCCAATCACATCTTTGCTCATAATAATTATGCAATGTAAGGACTATGAAAAGTCCTTCCAGAAATGCTAAATGTACCGCTCCTGAACAAGAACACTCCATCATGCCCAACAATTCCCCCCATGAGCTAAAATGTCAATCATCCTATCTGACAATGTTAAAGAATCCTTTAAACTAGCTCAGTAACTACTAAAGCTAGCGAAGGCATTGGCAGCTTACTCAAACAAGTACAGTACAGTGGTACCTCACCTTACGATAGTCCCAGCAAACGAAAAATCCAGGTTACGAAAAACATTTTCCAAAATTTTTTGTCTCTGTATACGAAATAAGTTCTCCTTCAAAACAAGCCAAACATGCCATTAAAACAATGCACGAGCTGCTTTCCAATTGACCATCTTCCAACATCCTGCCCTGCTGGCCTCCCATTGACTAGGAGGGATGATGCCGCGCCCTCCCATTGGCTATTATGGAGCTGCATCTTCCATAATACTTTTCGTGTAAAGGACAGTGTTACTGTTTTTCGACTCGGGCTTTTAACCTTCCATAAACATTTGTAAGACTACAACTCTGCAAAGAGGACATGATCAACACATGCGTGCGCACACACGCACATGCGCGCTCATGTGATTTCCGGTGCAAGTGAAAAGAGGAAGCGGGCTCGTGATATCACAAAGAAATATGGCCAAACCCGTCTGCCATCGGTACGATATTGAAGCAGAAGGAGGTCTTAAAAGGTATGCTTTCTATATATTTTTAAAGGGTTTAGGGGGTAGTATTGGGGGCCTTGGAACGAATCACACGTTTTACATGTAAAATGCGGCTCAATTTACGAAAAGTCCAGGCTACGAAAAAGGCTCTGGAACGGATTAATTTCGTAAGGTGAGGTACCGCTGGATATCAATATTCTAGTGGTCATGAGTTTTTCTAACACTATTTGGTATCTTACAAAAAAAAAAAAAAAAAAAAATCTTAAAATTGGAACAATTTCAAGGTCTGGGTGAAACTTAATTTTCTTATACAGCAGGCCCCCATTTTTTTGCGCTGATTCAGTTTTGGCCCTTCCCGCGGATCAAGAAAATCCAAGTTATTGATGCGGTTTTAAAACCATATGTATATTACATGTGCTAAAATATGCTTATTCAACACATTCTATAGACAGTCGAACTTAATACAGTAATAATTCAGTAAAATGTAGTAATGATTAAGTAAAAACTTTTTTTAATTTTGCACTGTGATGATATTTATTCATGAATAAATCGCTTAGGTTTTTTACCAGAAGCTAGAAAAGATCCAGGGTGTTTGAGTGACATCATAGGGTTTAATTATAATTAAAAACACTACAAAAACGTGAATTCGCAATTCAAGCAGTCACGTTGATGGCATGTTTTCGAAGGAGGAAAAAAAAAGGTGCACACATCATCTGCAACCAATCAGCAGGAGGGACAAACAAAAGCACTCAGCCATTGGCTAAATTTGAATCATGTGCCAGTTACTTCCGGGTTTGTCGCCAATCTGTGAGTATGTGGGGACGTGAGTGCTGAACCGCGAATGGGCAAGGACCTGCTGTATTACGATACCACACTGCTGTTTATATTTGCATTGCAATTATTGAAGTATGGTGAGTTTATAAATATCTCCAATCAATCTTCTTTTTTTTCACTGCTTATCTAAAACCTTGACCTGTTTAGAAGAAAGTTGTTGATGGTTATTGCCACAGAAAGTTTGCAAATAGTTTACTCCGACCACACTGGGGCTGGTGGTGTAGGATTATAGGTTCTGGGGAAATGATCAAGAGGCCAAGAGTGTGAATTCCTGTCAGAGCCTCACTGCACTAAGACCCCTGGGTAATTTCATAGCAATAAATGTGCCTCTGTCCACCCAGCAGTGCTGATTCTAGTAAATCCAATAAAAAAAAAAATACTGTACTGGCAAGGACCAGCAACGGACCATCATCAAATTCAGAGATGGGCTCCTAGTCACTTCATGCTGTGAAAACTGGGATAAGAGCCGGCCTGGTGTAAAAAGCAGTCCAGCCCAGAAGAGGTACCTGACAGGATGCTGTGCTGTCTAACCAGGTCTGAGTGTGACCCAGGTGTGAGCAGTTTAGTGTGCGACACCTGTAGGACAACAGAGGAACAGCAACATTTTCTAACCATAAACTCAAGAGTCAATTAAAAATGAATAAAATTAAATGTGTGGCTACACATGAATCACCAGAAAGGAACCACACAATGTTTTTTTTGTTTTGTTTTGTTTTTCATTTTCTTTTCTTTTTCCTGGTGCCATATACAATAAATCTAGTGAACACATTTTAAAGAGAATGTTTTTTGGCTACAAAGCAGCTGATAAAACAGGCAGATGAAGGTGTGGGGAAACTGACAGAGCTTTAGGAAAGTGGAATTATTATTTTTTTCTTTAGAAATATAATACGAAGAAAGCTAGTTTGATGGAAAGATAAATAGTGTTTGTGTTCATGTGTTGTAGGTTGTTACGAGTGCTGTATGCGTTGTCTGGGAGGGATACCGTACACATCCGTAGTGGCGACTCTCCTCTGCTTCTCTGGTATCGCACTGTTCTGCGGCTGCGGGCACCAGGCACTCACGGAAACCGAGAGGCTTATCGAGACCTACTTCGCCCGCAACCTACAGGACTACATCACTCTCGCCTACCTGTAAATGCCATGTAATTCTCTGTGGGCTCATGCAATGGAAAGCGCTCATCTAGGATTTTTGTATAGCGAGCATGGGAAATGGCTTCCCCTAACTCAAATGGATCCATTTATAACAAGTACCTGAGAGTAACCTGTAATGGTATTCACTCCGAAGTGGAAACCCAAAATTGGTCTATTGCTAGAACTCTTGATGCCCTTGATGCATATACTTTGTCTTCATCCATGATAATATGGTGCATAGGATGAACATTTCACATAAACCTCTCTCTCTCTCTCTCTCTCTTTCTCACTCTCTCTCTCTCAGTATTGAATATTTCCAGTACATTATCTATGGCCTGGCCAGCTTTTTCTTTCTCTACTGCATTGCACTGCTGGCTGAAGGCTTTTACACAACTAGCGTCTCGAAGCAAACATTCGGGGAGTTCAGGAGCACCGTATGCGGCCGCTGTCTCAGTACGACGGTGAGGAGTGTGTGTGTGTGTGTGTGTTGTCTTTTTTTTTCTTTTCTTTTCTATAAAAATGCTTCCTTTATTCTTTTTTAATACACAATTTATTGGGATCAGGTTCTTCCCGGGGAGCATTTCTGTCTTGAAAGGAAGCACCTGAACCAGTCCCAAAACAAAGTGTGTGTTTATGAAAGAGAGAGTCAGACATTAAAACAATTTATGTGCTGCTTTTTACTCACAGTTTATTGTGATCACGTACTTCCTGGCCGTCATCTGGCTGCTGGTGTTTGCTTTCTCGGCACTTCCTGTCTACTTCTTCTACAACATGGCTGCAACCTGTCGCACCATTGACTTTCTCTCTGAGACTCCCTCCAGCATAAACCAGCTGTGCATGGATGCCAGACAGTTTGGTAATAAATCCACACTCAAAGCTTGTTAATATCTTTTATAACACTTGCTTTGCCTCTTGACAGCTCCAGGATTTGATTTGACCCCTTGTAGTGCCGATTAAAATTCCAGCGCTGTCTTCTGGTTGCTTCTGAATGTGTGAAATTAGATGATTATTGGGATATTAAGTGTGTCTGAGGAAAGCATGAGTATTTAAGATAATTTAGTTTGTATTAAAACAACTGCTTTTGTCTTTCTTGGAGATTGCTAACCAGGCTGATCATCGTTCACCATGCATCCATTGCTTGTATCTTTAGTATCTGGGGCTTTGATACTTGTAGAGGTCATGATATTTTTTTTTTATTGGTATTACACAAGAGCTTTTTATACCTCCAGGTATACTTCCATGGAACACGGTGCCAGGAAAAGCTTGTGGAATGACCCTGTCCAATGTATGCAAAACAAGAGAGGTAAGTGATGCCTCAAGGCGAAATGGGGATTCTCATAGTCTTTCTCATAGCCAATCCTCATAGGATCGACCGCGAAGGCTTGCCAGAGATAGACCTGACATCAGATATTAGCACTTACAGCTCTGACTTGGCGAATCCCATTTTCTGTTTCACAGTTTTTCTTGACCTATGATCTCTACGTGGCTGCCTTCGCCGGAGCCGGGATTACGTTATTGGCTATGGTGAGTAACAAGGCCATAACTGAGGTCTGAAATGTACCAAACAATTAGTCTAGTGTCTTCGTCGTTGTGTAGCTTGGCTGTAGGTGGAGAAGAATTCCAATCCTCCATTAGTTATGAGCCAGGCTACAGTACATCTGACCCATCTTAAAACAGCACAGAGGCTTCGGGACTTTTTTTTTTTCTTAGCAGTGTGAGAATGCCATGACTGTATGATGATGTGTCTGCATGTGACTTTTCTGCATGCAGGTTTCTCATTAGTGTCAGCCTGGGCGTGTAAAGCGAGAAAGTATAAGAGAAAGTTTTAGATTTGGAAATGGCACTGTATAAACAAGAGATGCTTACAGGGATTACAAGATGTGCTGGTACAGGAATAAATTAACTGACCCTGGGGGTGGGGTGGGGGGGGGTGAGGGCTCGAGGTGAAGCAGTTACTTCATCAACCCCCAAGTTATTAATTTACCAGTAACAACACACTCATAAATCAGGGATCCCAGATCTCCGGTATTTAGCAGAATTCCACTATTTTTGATTGATTGAAACATATTTTATTCATTGAAGAAAGGGATTGGGCACAAGTTTTCCAACTTGGTGAAACCCTCTCCACAGATTATTTAGCCAATTAACCTACTGTGCATGTTTTTGGACTGTGGGAGGAAACCGGCATACCCGGAGGAAACCCACGAAAGCACGGGGAGAACATGCAAACTCCACACAGAAACACCCAGGCCTGGATTCGAACCCAGGCCTTCTTGCTGTGAGGCGGACGTGCTAACCACTACGCCACCGTGCTGCCTCCGCTATTTTTTTCTGCTTCAGGGGCCCTGTGGCCCCTTTGACCCCCAGCTGAAATACGATATTTCATTTCCTCTATTTCTGAACCCGTTTCCTCTATTTTTCTAAACCTCACTGGGATCCCTGATAAATGCACTACTTCTTTTCCCCCAGAAAATCATAACTGGTTCAAATTATAACAAGTGATATATTATTGAAGAGTTATTAGTTGAAGTCAAAGGTAAATACCCTTTGCTTCATATACACTGCCCGGCCAAAAAAAAAAAACGGTCGCACACATGAATGTTAATCAACGTAAAATTTATTTCCATCCAGCGTTGGGTTCATTTTCTCTTGACTTGATGAGAGAAAAACTGAACCACTCTATAGAGCAGTGGTTCTTAACCTGGGTTCGATCAAACCCAAGAGGTTTGGTGAGTCAGTCTCAGGGGCTTGGCAGAGGTCAAAACACATACCCGACTCAATATTCGTGATGACACGCCCCGCTTGGCCATCACTGGCTGCAGGTGATCACGCTACATTGCTTGGCCAATCTGTGCTGCAGGGAATTTGGTGCGCTTCGTAGTTGACTTGTGACTGCCGTGATGGTGCGTCGTGTGATTTCTTTCTTAAAGTTTTAATCCTTACTGTCTGTCTGTCTTCCTTTCGGCTTTTCCTCTTTTACTCGGGAGTCGTCACAGCGAATCATCCGATTCGCACATTTGATTTGGCAGAGGTTTTTACGTCGGATGCCCTTCCTGTCACAACCCTTTTAGCAAGGGACAGAAACACGCTGACGACTTTGCAGCTACTCTTTTCGATTGTCAGCAATGGTTCTTTTACATGAACCTCTCACCATAGAGAACTTGTGGTTCAAACCTTATCCAGGAGTCTACACAGTTGGGGTCTAACAATAATTTGAACCCACAACCACTTGATGAGCCCAGCACCAGCAACCTCTACACCAGTGGTTCTTAACCTTGTTGGAGGTACCGAACCCCACCAGTTTCATATGCACATTCACCGAACCCTTCATCAGTGAAAAATAAAAATACAGTAAAACCTCCGCTGACGAACGCTTAAGCTCACGAACTTTTCACCTCAAGAACATTAAATTTGCGAGCATATAGTCTCTGCTGACGAACTAGTTTTCGGCGGACGAATCAAACCACGCGGTCGAACAGCGCCACGGTGGCGGCCACGAGAAGCTGACGCACGCTCATGGCGTCACAGTTCGTCACCCCTTTTCTTTGAGTGCGGAAGTGGTTTGTGTTTGATAGACATTTTGGATCATATTGAGTGTACTTTTGCTATTATGGGACCGAAAAAAACGCCACCACAGGCGGAGATCATTGAAAAACACGAACGAGGTGTGCGTTTGTGTGACTCAGCGTCCCAGTACCAGTACGCTAAGTCTACCATTGCTCCCATCCTTAAGAACAAGGAAGCTATTAAGGGTGCGTGTGTGGCTCAGGGTGTTTCCAAACAGTAGGCGTTTCCAAACACGCCTTCCAAACAGTAAGTCCCTCCCTTCCTCCTCCTCCCACTCCATTCCATCAAGCCATCAACTATCGTCACAAAGGTAAATAAAACGACTTTATTATACAGTACAGTTTATTTCTTTAATTACAATACAAGAGCACATTTATTTTACATAAAATAAGGTATATTTTTGTGTAGTTTTAAGGCTTATTTAGTAGAAAATTATGTTTTATGGAGACCTGGGAACGGATTATTCTCATTTTAATGGTTTCTTATGGGAAATAAATGTTCGGAAGACGAACTTTTTGCCTCACACACACTTTCTGGGAACCAATTATGTTCGTGAGCTGAGGTATCACTGTATTCCGAAAAAAATCTCATGACTTCACACATTGCCTACTGAGCGCGCTAAATTCCCCGCGGCACTGATTGGCCAAGCAATGTAATGTGATCATCTGCAGCCAGTGATGGCCAAGCGGGGCGTGTCATCACTAATTGAAATGATGAGTCGGGTGTGTCTTGACCTCCGTGGTAGAGGCTCCGCCGAACCCCTGAGACCGACTCACCGAACCCCTAGGGTTCGATCGAACCCAGGTTAGGAACCACTGCTCTACACCATCAGCCAACAAAAAAGTAATGCTACCCGGTCTATAAATGATAAACATTTCCTTCTAGAATGCTTCATCATATCCGTCTTGATAGTCTTTTAATCTGCTTATTATTAACCTGAGATTATATGAAGCATTCATCATCCAAGTTCCTGTGAGTTATTTGTTGCTACAAAAACAATAATACATTGTATTAAAACGAGTGCATTAATATAAAGTTGATTGAATTACAGCTGGGACTGTCAGTCTTGTAGAAAATGAATCAACACCTAAACAGTCTGGTTTGTATATTCACTGTAGTATGAAAGGAGGAGATGATGCTTGTTGAATGCAAATTTCAGTAAAAAGAACTTTATACTGAACTCTGTTGATGTGCAAAATCTTAAACGTACAGCTGCTATAGTCACTATTTTAAAACGGAGTCGCAGAATGATGACATCATGTTAACACTGGAGTTTAGCTTTCATGGTAATTTTTTTTTTTTAATTCTGTATTAATCCCACAAGCCAAATTCTGTCAGCATTTTACCCATCCAAACTGAGCACTCCGACACACGCACAGCAACGGGCAGTCACATTGTGGTGCCTGGAAAGCAGTTGTGTGTCAAGTGCCTCATCCGATGCCATCACCACAGGTTTTTTTCTTGCTGGTACAGGAATCAAACCCGAGACCTTTTAGTCTCAAACTCTAGTCTCTAACTATTAGCTTATGGCTGTCCCATATTTCCGGTGTTTATGCTTTTATTTATTTATTTATATAATATAATGGGGATCCCTCACTTTCCATGGTTAATTGAGACCGAGATCCCCCTGCGACTGCCGAATTCCACAAAGTAGGATCAACCTCCCCCCACCACCACCACCACCACCACTCCCCCAATGACTGATGTATACATACGTGTTTGTGTATAGAATATCCATTAATACATATGCAATGCCTGGGCAGTGGTGGCCTTGTGGTGTAGGTGCTGGATCACTGATCCTAAGGTTGGGGGTTCAAGCCCCATTCACCACAGGTTGTCCCGTCCCGTCCCCCCAGTGCAGCTGACTGGGTTATCAAAGACTGGCCATGTCTCTCACTGTCTATGCAGAGAGGCATGCAAAAGAACCATTTCTGACTTTTGACAAGAGTAGCTGCAAAGCCGTCAGCGTGTTTCCGCCCTGCGATGGCCTGGCGAGCTGTCCAGGATGCACTCTGCCTTTGCCCGGAGTCGGCTGGGATGCCTCCCCGCGACCCTAATTAGGATTAAGCGGTTACAGAAAATGAACTGATGAACATATTCAATGCTGTAAATGCTTATCATAACAAACATTCAATAATAATGGATAAGATGTAAATAAAATATAAATACACACACAATACTGACGTGCACGTGCACGCACACAGATGCACACTTCACATAAAAATGTAAGTACAGGGATCCCTCGCTACTTCGCGCTTCAATTCATGCAGCTTCAGTGCCTCGTGGTTTTTTTTCCTAAAAATATTCATCGAATTAAAAGAAAATAAGGAAATTGGAAGAATAGGTGAGAAAGTTAAGGAAAATGCCAATTATGCAAAAAAAAAACCTAAACCATCAAAAAATAACCCAAAAATCTCCCATCAAAACTCCAGCAGTTACATTGTTGTGAGGTGCGTATCTGAGTGCGTGCACGCGGATCTGTGCGCATCTGTATGTGTGTATATGTATATTTTATTTATATCTTGCGCATTCTTTTTGAATGTTTGTTATTATAAGCATTTGTAGCATTGAATATGTATTTATTGATATTATATATCTCAGTTGGGGGGGAGATTCTACTTTGTGGATTTCGATGGTCACATGGGGATTTCGGTCCCAATTAACCGCGGAAAGTGAAGGATCCCTGTAGTTTTCATAAAGAGTTTTGGGTTGTTGTTTTTTTTTTGTTGTTTTTTTTTTTTTTTGCATAATTGGCCTTGTTTTTGCAGCATTTTCCTTAACTTTTTCACCTATTCTTCCAATTTCCTTATTTTTTAAAAAATTCGATGAATATTTAAAAAAAAAAAAAACGTGATGAATTGAAGCGTGATGTAGCGAGGGATCCCTGTACTTACTATGGTGTGTGTGTGTGTGTGTACACATACACACATTGTGTGTAAATTTCTGATGCGTATCACCTCCCCGCCAAATTAGCTTTGCTATTTTGCTGATTACGTTTGTTGGAATACGTCGCCCTTTACCGCAATCTCAGAATTTTTCAATACTTTCTATTTGAAAGCCTGTGGCCCAGCTTCTGGCATGCCTCAAGCTCTGAAAAGCCAATGAATTCTAGTAGCGTGCCGGGTTTTTATAAACACACTTCACCCCATGCACTTGAGCTCAGTACACAGGCAGTTTTGTATATTCACTGTAATTATATAATATCTACCGTAATATTTATTCTTTGTTTGCTATCCTCCTGAATTCAGTGACGGCACAGAGGACGCGGTTCATGATAATAAACCTACTTGGTGGTTATAAGTCTGTAGAATCTGTTGTCCAAAGTGTTCATTGCTGTATATTTAACTGTACAGGGATCCCTCACTTTTTGCGGTTAATGGGGACCGAGGACACCCCCCTCCCCTGTGACCGCCAAATTCCGCGAAGTAGGATCGAACCCCCTCGACTGACCTATGTCTATAGAATATTAATAAATACATATTCAATGCTATAAATGCTTCGAATAACAAACATTCAAAAATAATGCACAAGATGTAAATAAAATATGAATACACACATACAGACACACACCTCATATAAAAATGCTAGTGTTGTTGGGGGGGGTTTGCATAATTGGCCTTGTTTTGCGGCATTTTCTTTAACTTTTTCCTTATTTTTTTTATGTTTCTATGAATATTTTTGAAAAGCCCGCGGGATCACTGAAGCACGAAGTAGCGAGGGATCACTGTATGAACTATATGGACATGTGTGGACATGGATACTTGACCATAACACTCCAATGTGTTTCTTGATGACTGGACTCATTCGGGTTTCGTTCCTCTTTGCCATTTATAATAAATTTGTCTCTTCTGGGAAGTCTGTCCAGTAGATTATGGGGTGTGTCTCTGGGGATTTGTGATCATTCATTCACAAGAGCATTATTAAGGTCAGGCAGGGACGCCTGGGGCAGTTGGCATTCTAGTTCATCCCAAATGTGTTCAGTGAGGTTGAGGTCGGTGCTCTGTGCAAGCAGCTCGCGTTCTCCCACTCCAAAATTTACGAGGCACGCTTTCATGGGACGCTCATGCTAGCACAGGTTTGACGCCCTAAGTTATAGTGAAGGGAAATTGTGACCCAACACCAGACCAAGACATTGCGTACAAATGTGTCCAATGCTGGGAAGAAGCGACATGTGGGTCTGATGACCAAGTCTCCGTAAATTTTTAGTATCCCAGTGCACAGGAAATGTTTTTACTTGATGCTTTTTCGAAATAACAACCGATATTTCACATAAACGTCAATAAATGGTATGGATGCCTCAAAATCCTATACATGTACATGCTGAAATGGGCCCTGGTGTCATTATTCATTCTGCGACTCCGGTTTCAAAGTAGTTGAAACAGAAGCTATTGGCTTAAAATGTTGTTGCTGATATTAATACAGAGTATTAATCCTGCAAGGTGGGGCCGGTGGTGTAGTGGTTAGGGTGCTGCGCTCATGATCGGGAGGTTGTGTGTTCAAATCCCAGTGAAACCCTCACTGTGCTAAGATCTCTGGGCAAGGTTTCAACCATAAGTGTGCCTCTGTTCATCCAGCAGTATGAATGGGGACCAGTAACAATATACTGGGAAGGTAACCTGTGATGGAATAGCGCCCCATCCAGGAGGAGTTGAACTCTGGGTCGCTTCACGCTACAGAATCCGGGGATAAGCACTGATGAGCCACAAGGGCTCGGGTGTAAAAAGCCCAACTGACTTTACCTTTACCTTATTAACCCTACAAGGGAAGAGTTTGTCTGCCTTTTTTTTTTTTTTTTTTTTTTAAATAAACCCATCCAAGGTGAATGAAGGGAAGGTGAAGACCACCATCAATTATTCATAGGAATAAAACCAGCAGCCTTTAGGTAACGAAGTCGCTTCTCTGACTGTCAGGTAACAACTTTGAATGAGTAAGTTTAAGTTTAAATATGTTCTGTGTTCTGTTCCGGTTCTGTTGTACTGGATTTTTATTTCCAGTGTTCAGTGTTTGCTGTCG
The DNA here is from genome assembly GCA_024760905.1 of Plotosus lineatus. NCBI lineage: Eukaryota > Metazoa > Chordata > Actinopteri > Siluriformes > Plotosidae > Plotosus > Plotosus lineatus. Next base: position 17,113,752 of record CM045750.1, read on the forward strand.
TGCTGTTTTAAACAAAGGCATCGGATACTGTTCGATATTCAATTTGGTTCTGTTTTGCTTTTCTTGCTATGGTATACCTGTCACTCCTTTTTGTTTACGTGTCCTCTCTGTCTCTCCCCCCTCCTCCCCTTCCTCCCCTTTTCTCTCCTTTTCTCTTTGTAGCTCACATACACGGTCTCCACTACCTATAATTTTGCTGTTCTACGTTATCTGGGGAGGAAAGGTTTGGGTGCACGGTGTTAAAGCTCTCTGTCTTTTACTGCAATTCATGCTGTGTGGGTTTTTTTTTTTTTTTTTTTTTTTGTATGCTGTGCGGCGTATAGAAGGGCAGAAGACATTTCTTGATTCACCTATCTGTTCAACACCACCTTTTGTGTTGTGTGATTTTTTTTTTTTTTTTTTGAAGGGGGGGGGGTCCCTCCTTATAACTTTCTTCCTGTCTTATTGATGCACTTGATGGAAAACCAGCCGAGTTTTTGTCCAGTAGGTAACAATAGAGGGAAGTAAATATTTAAGATCTGGAGGGAAGAGAACAGACTATTTGATGACCATTGATCGTAACACTGCTCCATTGTGTGATAAAAGCCATGCTGGCCTTAATAGTGCCTTCTCCTCCCTGATGGACAAACAACTCCGTTGGACGGAAAGCACATGATTTGTGTTTAAAAAACAAACAAAAAAAAAACTTTGGATTCAAGTGCCTACATCTGTTACAAAGCTATAGTGATGGGATGCTAGTTTTCTTCCAGTCCTATGTTACGTGGAGGTTATCTAATTCTACTCTGTAGTTTATTTAGGTTTATTTTTACTTTTTTTTTTGTATGAGTTAACAGAAATAACTAATTTAGTAAGCGTTCAATGATAACCCGACTACTCCTTACGTAGCCTTTTCTTTTAATTTGGGATGGACTATTGGGTTACTATAGTAATAACCTTTTTACATCTGGTCACCATGGTGCCCAGACACTTCAACAAGAAGTGACCTTGCTTTTTCTTCCAGCCCAGAGAATAACCGTCACACGCTGGCTTTGAGATGAACATTGATTAGAAACTGGGGGTGGATGAGCATCCATCAGTGCCATCAACCCAGATGAATACAAAGCAAAAGCCCTGCTTAACTCGTGTTTTCCTTCTTTCGGCTGCTCCTGGTAGGGGTTGCAAGAGTGGGTCATCCTTCTCCATCTCGCTGTCCTATACATCCCTTTCAGTCTCGCCAACCACCTGCATGTCCTCTTTCCCCACATCCATCAAAGTCCCCACTCCGACCGCCGCATGCTTCGCTTCACCCCCAGAGAGATGTGTCTTCCTTCTCTTCTCCTTCACCCAATAGTAGCCTAATTTTACCAGTATCCTGCTGGCAAACAGTGGCGGTCATTGTTAACCTGGGACTTGTGCAATCCGGTATAAACCATTTGATTCTCCACAGGTTTTATGCCGGATGACCTTCATGTCACATTTACCAAGGCCTGAGACTGGTACTAAGAACACAATTGGTTTATGTGACCCCTACCGATTGGGTCATTTTAGTGAAGGACATTTATTATTCTATTTTATTATTATAATCTGAAATGAGCAGTGCTGTGCTGTATTTTCCGCAGTTAAACCCTGATTGCTCAGGATGACATGACTGGTGCTCAGTCTCCCCCTACTGTCAGCTGTGTTCATCTCAAGTCAGTGCAAGCAAGCACCGCCTGCCTGCCTAAAATACACCCCTGTGGGTCATCCCTGGAACCATCAGGAACATGAGTTATGTGAACAGGATTTTAGCTAGTTTATTTCATTATTTTTTTAAAACTAATGCTTTTTTTTTTTTTTACACTTTATGGATCAAAAATTTCTGATTTCAGACTGCTAGTAATATTTGTTAGGAGTGTTTTGTAAGTCATAGGGAGAGTGTTCCATTTTTTTTTTTTTGGGATGAGTGACAAGATTTTGGTAATAAATAAACAAAATCTGACGAGGCGTATCATTCTCTGTGTGGAAAGAGGCTCCATCAGGGTTTGTGGAGAGTTTCTTTTTCTCTTTGGCAGATTCACTGTCTTCTACACCTGAAGAAGTGTCAGACTGTGCGAAGAGACGAGCGCTACAGAGTGAAAAGGGAGAAGAGCGACATACTATTCAGTGGGATTTCGAACCACCACAGTGGCAGAACCAGACCTCCTTACGCTCCCACACCTAGTGACACATGAGTTCCCAGAAACACTATTGTGGCCAAGATAGATGTTGAGCTAATGTTTAAGTTGAAAGGGGTTGAAATCACAAGTCATTACAATATTGTCCCAGACATCGACCAGGAAAATGGTCCTTTACTTTGAAAGCTTCTAGGAAAAGAATTTGGGTTCTGGGTTTTTTGTTTGTTTGTTTTTTTTTGGGGGGTCCCCACAGCAATCACTGAGATCCCTGTAAAAAAAAAAATACACACTCGGATGGTGCTTGAAATGGGTTTGAAAATGTATTTTATTATTAAGACATTTTGTTATCAGTGAAGCCCATAACACAATGCCAGTCAGCTGAGAGGTTTATTAACACTCGTATTTAATAATTTACAGCTGAATTAGTTCTGTTGTAAACAAAAAAGCAGCTTTGACCACCTCTAGTGCTGAGAATGATACGCTGGGCTGGATGGGTGAGGCGAAAAGCGTCCATTCTCAGGCATCACGACAAGTTGGGCTGAGTTCGATGCATGTTAAGCACATGCATATTGATGCTGGAATACCGCTGCTTTATGTTGGTGCAGCGTTTGGGAGTGTCAAGTGCAACCTGAACAGCATTTGACAGTAATTGCAAAGCCAGTGCTTCCAGTCAGTGCTGTAATAAATAGGTGGATTTGTGGCAGATTTACAAAGCAATACATTTTCATAGAGGGAGAGTAATACGCAAATGGTTTTCCAAGGGACTCAACCAGAATACATTATCACAGCACACAAAAGGTAAACATGGATTATTGCAGCGTACCACAAACCTTAATAGAAATCAACTGTTCGAATTGCTTTACAGCTTTTAAAGACTGATTAAAGTGATATACAAACAAACCTTTAGACCAAAGAAAACCTCAAAGATTTAAAATAAGACAAAAAAAAAAAATCGTAGTAAAAACAACTTCAAATACTATCAGCCAGCAGCAGTTACATATTTATTTTCCCAGCCCAGAATAAATACTGGTGGAACCCTATGTGTAGCCGATGTGAGACGAAACCGATGCTGTTTCACAATGAAACATTCATTTAATCTGTGCGGAGTGGAGGCAGAGTCGCAACTTGAACAGGCAGCTACTTAAACCGCAAGCAGGGCTGCAATATAAAGCCATGTGGAGTTCACATGCAAGGACCATTGTTCAGGTTAATGCAGTAGTTCAGGTAGGAGAGTAAACTGAGTTGGAGGATTGGAGATGAGTTACAGTTGTCATTGATAGAGGCAGCAATAGTAGACATGAAACAATTAAATGTTAAAAAAAAAAAAGAAAGTGATATCTATAATGGCTTGGGAGGCAGCGGTGGCCTAGTGGTATAGGGCGCCGGATCACTGATCCCAGGGCTGGGGGTTTGAGTCCCACTCTCCACAAGGTTGCCAGCTGTCACTGGGCCCCCCAGTGCAGCTAACTGGGTTATCAAAGGCCGGCCAGGTCTCCCACTGTCTATGGTGAGAGGTTCAATGTAAAAGAACCATTGCTGACTATCATAAAAAGTAGCTGCAAAGCCGTCAGCGTGTTTCTGCCCCTTGCTAAAGTGTGGTCTCAGGAAAGGCATCCGATATAAAAACCTATGCCAAATCAAATGTGCGAATAAGATGATTCGCTGTGGGGACCCCTGACAAAGGGAAAGATGATATCTATACGGGCTTGGGAAGGGAAAGACCGCATCAAAATTTTATACCAAATTCTGTATCGCTGAAGATACAGGAGTACCTTTTGCAACACCTTGAAAGTTCAATTCAAGGTGTCAGGGCTAATGTGCTTTGTTTTTTATACACACACACACACACACTCCCGCTCTCTCTCTCTCTCTCTCTCTAATAAGCCAGGCGCGATTACTACCGGTAATTATTTTGCCATTTTAAAGTAAACTGGCAGCAAAACATTGGGCCATAAAACTGCTGACCCAGACCACAAGCGGTCCCGTTGGGTAACTGCTCTGAACGCAAATTAGTGATGACTCAAGGTCGACTCTATATTTTCTTACTGACATGAAGGACTGGGTGGGAATGAACACCTTACATACAGCTATGGATTTTGACTGTGACAGACACAGGAAGCATAAGATACTATATTTGTACCTCGAAATACTTTTAAAAAGCGTACCATGACATTTGTAGCCAGGGGAAAATTATCTAAAAATACCAGTAGATGGCAAAATTAAAAAGAGTCTTCCAAAAGTAAACCATAATGCGGTGTCACAAACATAGAAAAAGGAACTATGTGGTTAAGACACTGCACACAAAACACAACGTAAGCAGAAACGCACCCTGTCCGTATCTAACATGCAAAACTTCAGTACACAGAGATGCTCATCGGGGCATCTGTGCTTTTTGGGGAAATGAGAGTTTGATGAAGCGTATCCGTTCCCCGTGACTGCCAGGAAAAGAAAGCAGACATGTCAGAAACTCGAGAACCTTTTGTCAAGAAAGCGTTTTCAACTACATATTACCGCTGACACCTTTTTTTCTGTTTGTTTGTTTGTTTTTAATCCCGCTAATCAGGGTTATGCTACACCCTTCTGGTACCGTTTCCCCTTTTGTAAGTCTAGGCTGAAAATGGAATCATCTAGAAGGTTTCTGTAACACATCAAAGACTCAAAGACCATCTTGCACACAAAACACTGTACCATGTGGTGTGACCTGGGATTCCAGATCTTCCTAATGTACCTCTGTAGAACGTTGAAGTGAAAGTCACAAACACGTCATCAATCGTACCACTGGCTCTTTTGTAAATGCCGGCAGTGAAGCAGACTAAATAAATACTGTATTCGTGACACTGTATAGGTATTTATCAATAATCTATACCTAAATAAACTTTAGGAAGCCCTCCGATCAAGATCTTGGCCCTCTTTGATATTTTAGCCTTTGTAAGAGCAGACGGAGGTGATCGAAAGAGAGAGAAGGTATCTAGAAGGTTAACACCGTTTGAAGCGTGTAATCTCAGGGAGATCCTCAGCAGCAGGAAGATCGTTGCACCTTGCGGTTGCCATGCAGATCAATAGTGCTTCCGAGCAACGCGTGATCGACGTGATCCTCACAGGCTAGTACTTCACGGACAGCAGCTTCGAAGGCAGCACTTACGTTGGTGTCATCTTTTGCGCTGGTCTCGAAGTATGGGCAATGGCCGTTCTCCTGGCACCAGGCGTATGCCTGCTCCAAAGGCACCTGCCGTTCACCGTCCTCGACCTTGTCCACCTTGTTTCCGAGCACGACGAAAGGGAAACGCTCAGGCTCACGCACATCTGAGTAGCGCACAAACTCCTGCTTCCAGGCCGTAAGGTTGTGGAAGCTCTGTGCGTCGTCCACGGCAAATGTCAATAAGCAACAGTCAGCACCGCGGTAGAAAGGCGTGCGGAGGCTCCGAAAACGCTCTTGGCCCGCAGTGTCCCAAATCTGTAGCGTGACGGGACGACCGTCCACTTCCAAGTCACGGTTCAGGAATTCTACGCCAATGGTGTGGAAGGAGTGCGAGTCGAAGCGGTCACTTACGTAGCGGTTCATCAGCGAGCTCTTGCCCACACCTCCATCACCAAGCAAGATAACCTTAAGGAGGAGACTCTTGCCGCTCATGATTCCAGAGACGGCAGGCTCAACGTGACCTAGACAGACAAAAAAAAAAATAAAAAAAAAATCGAAAATAAATAAGAACAATTATTAATAAATCTGAGTGGGATCACTTATTTTAATAATTAACACTAATTACCACTCTGACTACCCAAGTACTATCACGGATTCAAAAGTTCTGAAATCCCAAAATGAGCAAGATTCCTGCTTTAGGCTGAGACAAATAATCAACAAAATCAATCAACTTTAATAGAAAATAGCTGCCGGAAAATTTCATTATTGATTAGTTGGGCTGTTATGAAGCAATCTGTGGCACACATGATGTCACTTGTCATAAAAAAGAAATGAAATGGTATAGCTGGACAGTGTGCTCTGGAGAACATCACTGATAAATACTACATCCTTGAGAGCTTTTATTATGTGCACGACATGCTGTGCATCAACTCATCCTGTCAGGGATCCCAGATCTCCGCTATTTAGCGGAATTCCACTTTTTGTATAAATTTATGCAGTAAGTACAGTGTAAGATTGTTTACTAATGCAGAGTTAAATGTGATGTTTTGAATTGTAGTGTTGTACTATTAACATACTAACTTGTAGCAGGTATGTTCACTAGTTGAAAACAAGTGTTTGATGTGATGTCATGTTATCATTCTACAAATTATTTCATAATTATGTTACACTTGAATGACGAGCCATAGGGCTATGCTACTTGAATTACAGTCGCACCTCACCTTACGAAAGTCTCACCAAACGAAAAATTCAGGTTACGAAAAGCATTTTCCTAAAATTTTTGTCTCAGGATACAAAACAAGTTCAGGTTACGAAAGCACCATCTTAAACATTCAAACGCGCCCTGTCCAAGATGGCGTCAGGTGGACCTGTCCAAGATGGCGCTTGAGTGAAGGTGACATTAAAACGCGCCATTCAAACAATGCATGAGCTGCTCTCCCATCAATGACGTTCAAACATCCCACCCCGCTGGCCTCCCATTGGCTAACAACTGAGCTGTCGTTCCTGTCGCCTTCACTCAGGCGCCATCTTAAACAGGGACGCCATCTTGGACATAATTGCCTAGGAGGGATGACGCATCTACCTCCCAGTGCCTATTATAGAGCTGAATGTACCATGATGCTTTTCGTGTAAAGGACAGAGTTACGGTTGTTTTATGCTTTATTTCTTGACTCAGGCGTTTCACCTTCCATAAATATTTGTAAGATTATAACTCTGCTAAGAAGACAAGCTCAACATACACACACACACACACACACACACACACACACACAGTGAGGAGAAGAACCGTGCTCGAGTGATATCACATGGCCAAACCCGTCCACCATCAGTGCGATATTGAAGCAGAAGGTCTTAAAAATGTATACTTTTATCATTTTTAACGGGTTTAGGGGGTAGTATTGGGGGCCTTGGAACAAATCATGTGTTTTACATGTAAAATGCGGTTCAACTTACGAAAAATGCAGGTTATGAAAAAAGCTCTGAAACGGATTAATTTCGTAAGGTGAGGTACCACTGTACGTGTGTTTATCTACGCTGAAATAACCTTTTAATATTTTTACATTATTTAATCTATTTTGTTTAGTGTTTATACATGTTACAAAACAACGATTAACTTGTTTGCATGATTTTTTACATGACATGCTCTGCCCCAGTACTGCGCAAGGGGCGCTGCGGCCCCCTTGAGCCCCAGCTGAAATACTTCATTTCCTCTATTTCTAAACCAGTTTCCTCTATTTTTTTCTAAACCTCACTGGGATCCCTGTCCTGTCTTCAGTTCATCGTAAAGGTGCCGGGAGATGGAGTTGCTTCAACCGACGGAATAATATTTTGATATAATGAAGGCCATACAAAGTTTATTTCATGACGATCAGAGGTTTTCGGTTAGACAGACAGCGAGCCTTCAGTTTGAATCTGAATGACCGGAAATGAACAGGGATTGAAATGCAGGTCGAGTACAGATTCCTCAGTGAAACTCTTCAACTGACTCTGAGACCGTCATAACAAATGATCTGCAATTCATTCAGGGAAATAAACAATCAACTAGTTGTTGTTATTCGTTCTGAGCCACTGCGCAGATGTCAGACACCAAATTCCTAAGTTCTCACAGACCTACACACACAAATAAGCAACTACCAATTAATGATAAAGTTAATACTATCAAGTTAAACTGTATCCTAAATTAATCCAAAAACTCAAACCTGCTTGTAAATTGAAACCCAGCATGCCGAATCGATCCCTACAGAAACAAGTTGCGTGAACTAAACAACCCTGGTTCTGGTGTGCTTATCAGGATGGATAACAAGGAGACTTTGGACAGGGCGACTCCCTCATATATGGCACATACAGATTGGTTAATGACTGTGAACGCGAAAGGCTATTCAAAGACAGTGGGCATGAAGAAATATAAACAGACATACCTCGATTTCCACCTGATGCTTCTGGAAAATTAAAAATTAAACGATTCTTTTTCTCTTTTTTTTTACTGAAAATTAGTCAAATTTGTGCTCAATGGAGAAGTTAAATCACTGTGGAGCTTCTGCTCAGCATTCTTAAATTTTTAAATAAAGCTAGGAAGAGAGGAAATCATGAATGATGTCACAAAAGTGCAGGCAGACGCTGTGAAATCACAACCCGAAGCACTAGAGAGAACGAATAGGAATGTGTGACGCCATCCCAGGGTCTTCGCATCACAGCGTGTCGGTAAATTAGTCCCAGAGATGGCCTATAGGGTGTCTCTATGACATCCTATAGAGACAGAGCCAAATAGACACATTGCAGAGGTATGGACAGCCCATAATTACCATGACATCACAATATGAAATCAGTAGCACCCAGCAGGCGAGTGCTCAGCTGGCCCGGGGACTGTTTTTTTTGTCTGTCAGTGTCAACTGAGCCCACACCCCGTCCGTCCTCTACACGTATGAGTTCCATCACAACAGCTTCCTCACAGAACAGCGAGAGAGAGAGAGAGAGAGAGAGAGAGAGCGTTTCCTGCTTCCATTCTCCAGTAAATATACATGAAAATTTCTCGAACAAGGGCAGTGATGCACACCAACTGCATGTTCGTGTACAGTAGGATCATCACGAGCAGGGAGAAATGGGAACATTTGATTGGATATTTCCCAGCAGAACACAAGGCAGTAATTGGTTGCTGTTTTTAAAGGATTATTGCAGCCACAGATGACAGATTTATTCAGACACTTAATTCAGATCTCTTAAGATGATAATTGCTGCCACGGTGTAAAGGCCTTTTCAACCAATACAACAGATTGTAGTACAGCTAAAAATATACCAACTCCAGCTCTAATGGTTGTTAAAATTAGCGCTTTATTTGGGTACTTGGACATTTTTGTCAATCATTGTAAATAAACTTTTTAATCTCTCTGGTGGTAGAATAAGGGAAACGATAAAATTTGATACCTCATTTGTTTAAATCGGTCAAGGAATAACCGAGATATGGATGATAATAGGTCTTGTTAAATGAGCCCTTTATGCTAATGATGTGCCAATTGCTTGTAAAATATTTACAGATAAAAGGCTGTCATGGCAACCTTCAAAGGGAGGATAAAAGTACCTGTTTATTGCCAATAAATATATCATTGAAAATATGGGATTATTGACAATAATATACTTTTATAAGATCTTTCCGAACATACTTTAATATAATTTTGACTGTTTCATGTTTAAATGGTCATTTAAGCCTAAAGTGTTCAATGGTATTTTCATGAATTTTCATCCTGGACCAGATCACTCACCGCCACGCCCGCCGCGGGCCCAGTACGGAACCTGCAGAATCTCAGAAGGTCCGTAACATCATACTTTAATACATAAACTACACATCTTGCACCAGTTGTTTGTATACCTGAGATGTCACACCAACTGAAATTTGATGTGAAAACTCACCTTCAATTTGAAATCTTTGGAAAACTCGGAAAAACTTGACAGATTTTCACTGGGTAAAAACCGGGACATCCTTAATGCATTACAGATTGAAGATTGCTGCTCCGTCAATCAAAATACCTTAGAGCTCGTTCCCGAGCCATGTTTTTGGGAACCGATTCAAACGTACCAGTGAAATATTGACGACGTTATTGCAGGAGGACAGACATACACCGGTGAATTCTGGACTGCCTGTGGTAGATAATGGTTTGATGGCACAGAGGTCAGTGTGTCTGCCTCACAGCAAGTTCGCAGGTTTTATTCCCAAGCGAAGGCATTTGCACGTGGAGTTTGCATGCTCCCTCCGTGCCGCGGGGGTTTCCTCCCACAGTCAAAAGACATTCTGCTATAAATTTCCCCTCGGTGCGAGTGGTTGTGCTCGTTGGCTTTGGGATTGTCTGTCTGGTAAACTAAGATCAAGAATTAGCTTGTGGCTTTTTCAACAATCAGAAAAGAAATATTTTGAGTGGGGCAGTGGTGGCCTGGTGCTAAAGGGCGCTGGATCACTGATCCTAAGGTTGGAGGTTCGAGTCCCACACCCCACAAGGTTGTCACTGTCCCCCCAGTGCAGCTAACTGGGTTATCAAAGGCCAGCCATGTCTCTCACTGTCTATGGTGAGAGATTCATGTAAAAGAACCATTGCTGACTTTCGTCAAGAGTAGCTGCAAAGCCGTCAGCGTGTTTCTGCCCCTTGCTAAAAGGTTGTGTCAGGAAGGGCATCCGACGTTAAAACCATATGCCAAATCAAACATGCAAATCACATGATTCACTGTGGTGACCTCTGAAAAAGGGAAAAGCCAAAAGGAAAAGAAGAAAAGTATTTTGAATGAATAACAATGTCTATTATCCCAACAAGACAAAGAACCAATTAGATCACAGTGTTTCAGTGTAGTATTCACTAAAATATTTACTCCTCAGCTCACTGCAATACTCGATTCTGATTGGTTGATGACAGAATTCAGTGGTACCTTTTTTTTTTAAACAAACAGTTGAGAAGTATAACTGACTGTTGCAATGAAGAGTGTGATTAGCAGAAAGAGTAGTCATTTTAAAATCAATAAAAATCATTTTAAATCAATACATGATTGAATTATTGATTTCTTTAGTACCCGTGTAGTACACAGGATGCACATCAATCATCTGAGAAAAATTAATTAACCCTTTCAAGACTCCATTGTGCGTGTGGAGGGTTCATCACATTAGGTATATTTCATCACAGCTGTGTAAACGCTGTTAGGCTTTTAAACCCAACTTAGTTCATCACATCCAGTTTCTTTGGCTGGAAACGACAAGTTCAAATCCTCCTGGATGGGACATTGCTCCATTACAGGAGTAATGCTCTTTCCCAGTATTTTTTACTGGAACTCATTTATACTGGGTTGACAGAGGGACACTTGTGGTTAAAGACCTTGCCTTAAGGGTCTCAGCAGCTCTAACTAATTTCACTCGTCTGTCGTCCTTTCGGCTTTTTCCCTTTGACCACGGAGTCGCCACAGCGAATCATCTGATTCGCACGTTTGATTTAGCAGAGGTTTTTACGTCGGATGCCCTTCCTGTCACAACCCTTTTTTAGCAAGGGACAGAAACACGCTGACGACTTTGCAGCTACTCTTGTCGAAAGTCAGCAATGGTTCTTTTACAGCCTCACACCACAGACAGTGAGAGACATGGCCCACCTTTGATAACCCAGTTAGCCGCACTGGGGGGGACAGTGACAACCTTGTGGAGAGTGGGACTCGAACCTCCAACCTTTGGATCAGCGATCCAGCGCCCTATACCACTAGACCACCACTGCCCCATTTTCACTGACTGCCCAAAAGCATCTGTTCGGAGTTGAAATAAGAAAGGTTGGTTTCAAACCAAGGGCAGTGGTGGCCTAGTGGTGTAGGTGCTGGATCACTGATCCTAAGGTTGGGAGTTCAAGCCCCACTCACCACAGATTGTCAGTGTTGTCATTGTGGTGTGTCTGGTGTGTCTCGTGTGTGTCCCCCCCCAAAGCGAACTGGATTATCAAAGACCGACCATGTCTCTCACTGTCTGTGGTGTACACTGCCCTTGCCCGAGGTCGGCTGGGATGGGCGCCAGCCTCCCCAGGACTCTAATTAGTATTAAGCGGTTACAGAAAATGAACCGAACTGGTTTGAAACCAATTATTATCAGGAAATCATAACCTAGACACAAAATGTGGGTGACTTCTATATAAGACGACTAAAAATACATTAATCTGACGAGACTGATTCTCTTATTAACTCTGTACAGCAAACCGAAGCTGGCCGAGCTAAATATCTGCTCAATAGTTTAAAGTAACGCAATGAGTCAGTAAATAAAGACCAAACAGGAAACAGCTGAGCTTCGCGCATGCGCAGGAAGCACTAGCGCCCAAATGCTAACTGTTTTTAGCTGGTAGTCGCTAAAAAATATTCAAAGCATTTCAGTGTTTTATCAAAACGACCGTATAGAAATAACCTTACTGTGATTTTAAACACGGTATGGTTACTATTGTTGAAATCTTTACATTCACTTAAAACCGTAAAGCAAACAAGCTGTCATCAATGCTAACGACCTACTGTATCCACCGCAGTGCTTATTACCGGTGAGGACTAAATGACGCTTTGTAACATAAAACATTCATAATTATACATTAATTCAGCCAAGGAGTTAAAATGTAGTTGTATCCTGTATAATCCAACAAAAACAAAACACATGTTTAAGAGTTTATGCACTTTTTTCCCTCAGGCGTTCTCAAAATTACCTCATTCTGTATGTCGCGTCCCTGCTGCTGAGATTTGACGTGCTCGCGCTCTTGCCTGCGTGTCCCTCGCGCGACCAGTTCTGTCCGCTCCTGGTCCTAGAGTCTACCGGCGGTAAGTTAATTGTGTTAAATTTTAGCTTTATTTAACGGAAATGCACAGCAAACACTGTCTAGAAGACTTTTGTGTTCATATAAAATAAATTCCACATGTTGTCTTTTTACATATTTGTTTTTTTATTGGCTTTCAGGGTTTTTGTTGTAATGTTCCTCCATACAGCTAGGTGGCGATAAAGCCTGCACACTCGGTATTCCAGAGATAGATGCTGAAGAAACATAAACATCGTTTTTTTCTTATTTTGATGGTGGCCTGAGTGAGTGTATTTTTTTGTCTGTCAGTCTTTGATGATTTGAAACCTGATGTTACTGTGTTGAAGAAAGGTAAGGAGATTCATGATGACAGTGTTTCTTGCACAGAAATGAAATGTTTGTAGGTTGAAAAGCTGCTTCTTCAGGCTTAGAGGATTCAGTTGGTTCTTCATTCATGGATTTCTTTCAACTGATTACATTTCTATGCTCTTTTTGTTTCCTGGTGTGGGTTTTTTTTTATGCAATCAAATGACCAGGTCTTGAATATTCTTGTAAGGGTGGACAATATCACACAACTCACAGGATACCTGCTTTTACAATATACAAAACATCACAATATTAAAGTTTGTCCACAAGGTATTTTAACCACTGCCTGTAAATATCAGTTATTATTTTCAACAAAATATTGTGTTGCAGTTAAACAAACAAACAAAAAACCATGTGAGCTATATACAGAGTTTATTTATTTAAGGGACAATGTACAGGAACATTAAGCTCATAGAGACAGAGATGTACTGTACCAGATTATAGCTTAATAGCTAGTTTCCATCTGTAGTCCCTAATTTAGAACGGCCAATTAACCTACAGTGCATGTCTTTGGATTGTGGGAGGAAACCGGAGCACCCGGAGGAAACCCACACAAGCACGGGGAGAACATGCAAACTCCACACAGAAACGCCCAGGCCGGGAATCGGGCCTTCTTGCTGTGAGGCGGACGTGCTAACCACTACGCCACCGAGTGACCCAATAAAATCTCCCATGTTTCAAAGGTAAATCTTAAAAAAGGGGGGTTAAAGATAATTAAATTAATATTTACACACATGTACTGTCAATCAATACATTTTTGTATTCATCTTGTTTAAAAGCTGAATATCTTCCCACTGATGGCCGTCATTGGCTATACACTTGAGGAGATTTTGGCATACTGTATTAATACCTTAAGAGAAATGATTTCCTGTGCATTTAACCCATCCATAGTACACATACACACACACGCACACACACACACACACACAGAGCAGTTGGCTGCCACACACATTGGGGGCATCCGGAGAGCATTTCAGGGTAGGTGCCTTACTCGAGGGCATTTCACCCATTTATGTGGAGGTGCCGCTCACTCTATTTTGGGTCCCAAAGCCACTTCTCTAACCATTAGGCTACGACTGCTGTGACCTGACGGGTGGAGTGGCGACAATCTACTAATGAGTAGCACCATTAAGGGCTTTAAGAGTTTGGAGTTGATCATTATGCACTTGTGAGTTAAGATCACACCACAGAAAAAATTCTGGGCAACAGGCCGACAACACACCCACCCCATAAACATCACCCCACAACAAAATCACTCGATATGGTGAGAGTGGGGATTGAACCACCGACTGTTAGATCAGTAAGCCATTGCTTTATCCACTGAGTAACCGCTAACCACAATGATCTTTGAGCTGTGTGTACCGTAGCTCTTTCTTGCTGAAATCACACATCATGTTCTTTAATATCAAAGTGTATAAATGGGGTCAAGTTGGGCCACCATCGGACCTTAGTACTACCTCCCCTGCCTCAATAAGTTTCATGTGTGCAAATAATAAATGTATTATCCCTCACTTTTTTAAAATAAGTCTTTTTAAATGTGGAAGGGTTTTTGGACACCCTATGCAATTATTCATGAATTTATTCATTTTCTGTAACCACTTAATCCTAATTAGGATCGCGGGGAAGCTGGCATCCATCCCGGCTGATTCCGGGCAAGGGCAGAGTACACCCTAGACAGTTCGCCAGGCCATTGCAGGGCAGAAACACGCTGACTGCTGTGCAGCTACTCTTGACAAAAGTCAGCAATGATTGTTTTACGTGAACTTCTTCACCATAGACAGTGAGAGACATGGCCAGCCAGTTAGCTGCATTGGGGAGACAGTGACAACCTTGTGGAGAGTGGGACTCGAACCCCCAACCTTAAGATCAGCGATCCAGCGCCCTTTACCACCAGGCCACCACTGCCTACAGTTATCTTGTTGTCATATCATTATATGTTATATTTTGATTCCTTTCTGAAAAAGACTAATTAAAAAATGTTATTTTTTCCCTGATAATACAATTTTGCTGTATTATTGTGCATCGCGTCAGCATCCCACTCTCCACAAGGTTGTCACTGTCCCCCCCAGTGCAGCTAACTGGGTTATCAAAGGCAGGCCATGTCTTTCACTGTCTATGGTGTGAAGCATGTAAAAGAACCATTGCTGACTTTCGTAAAGAGTAGCTGCAAAGTCGTCAGCGTGTTTCTGTCCCTTGCTAAAAAGGGTTGTGACAGGAAGGGCATCCGACGTAAGAACCTCTGCTAAATCAAACGTGCGAATCAGATGATTCGCTGTGGCGACTCCCGAGTAAAAGGGAAAAAGCCGAAAGGAAGACAGACATACATTGTGCATCGCGTCAGCATGCTGGCATAGTGGTTATCATGTCGGCTTTAAAGCAAGAAGGTCCTGGGTTTGCATCTTAGGTGTTTTTGTACAGAGTGTGTGTTTTCCTGTAGCTTACATGGGTTTTCTCCGGGTGCTCTGGTTTCTTCCCGCAGTCAAAGACATGAACATTCGGCTAATCGTTGTCATAAATCACGCCGAGTGATGAGTGTAAGTGTGAATGGTCGGGGTTTTTGTGTGTGTGTGTGTGTGTGTGTGTGTGTGTGTGTGTGTGTTGACTCTAAGATGGACTGGGTGAGCTGTTCAGAATGTACACTATCTTTGCCCAGAGTCAGCTGAGATAGGCTACAAGCTTCCCGCGACCCGAGTAGGATTAGACGTTTGGCAAACGAACGTGTTTTCTCACATTATCCAAGAATGATGTTTTATTTTTATAGTGAAATGACAGTAATAAAGACACACGGCAACAACTCGAGGGACTTGTCATATTGTTATAACAGACAACCATCAGCAAAAATCTCATTATGGACGAATACCCTGTAATATTCATTAATACGTATGTGTACACCTGTATTTAGCCCATGAAATCACATCATACATAAACATGTTCAGAAGTGACTGGAGTGACCTTCCAAATTCCTCCATATGGCAGCAGGGAGTTGATGTACTGGCTCACTTTTGTTGTCAAATAAGCAGGTGTAAGCCACTATAGTGACCTGCATCGGAATGAAAGTGTCATTTATCAAAAGTATATACCAGGTGGTTATGAACTAATGGAGCACATTTTTCAAAATTTAAAAGAGAAATCCTGCTTTTATAAAGATTGATGGCTCAGCACTAATCTTCTTTTTTACTCTGAAGATGGCTGTGGAGGCTGGGCTTGTGCTCTGCATGTGGCTTTTGAAGCTGTGTGTGCTGCCATGTGTGGGACACGAGCCGATAGACCTGAACGCTTTCCAGCCCCAGAGTGCACTCACTGACATGGAGTTTGTTAGCGTGAGCTCATACACCGGTCCGGGCAACACAGACACCCGCAGCAACAAAGAGTTGCCCATCCTGCTGTGGTGGAGTGCCAATCTGTTCCCACACTTTCCAGGTGATACAGAGCGCGTGGACTGTGCTCACTCTTCCTGCTTGGTGACACAAAACCGCAAGGTCCAGCTGCACCGACGTACAGCCTCCATCATCTTCTATGGCACAGATTTCCGTGCATATGAGGCACCGCTGCCTCGCCTGCCTCACCAGACGTGGGCACTCTTTCACGAGGAGTCACCAATGAACAACTATATACTGTCACACGGGACTGGAATTCGCCTCTTCAATTATACAGCTACTTTCCGAAGGGAGTCAGACTATCCACTCACGCTGCAGTGGCTGCCGTCACTCGACTACCTGCTTCAGCCTCCTTCTGTCTCACTCGCGGAGAAGAACCGCTGGAGAAAAGCTGGACTGGCCCCAGTGCTGTACATGCAGTCTCACTGCGATGTCCCCTCAGACAGGGACCGCTATGTCCAGGAACTTATGAAGTACATACAGGTAATTTTTTTTTTTCTCTGTCTCGTTGTCTCTTTGTTGGGGGACACTCTCAACAACTCACCCGACCAGTGCAGGGTCAGCCCGCATACAATCATTCACACTCACACCTATGGATAATTTGGAACAGCTAGTTAGCCTAATGTGCTCATCTTTGAATTGTAGGAGGCAACTGGACTGCCCAGAAGAAACTCCAGGCAATGACAGCATGCAACCTTCTCAATGGAGAACATGCAAACTCCACACAGAAAAACCCTGAGCCCGGGAATCGAAACCATGGCCTTCTTTTGCTCTGAGACAGATGTGCTGTCAACTCCATCACCTTGCCACCCAGGCATTAGGTTCTGTCTGTTATTCCCCAGATAGCGGACCAATCAGATTGTGCCGTTCCAGTATAGTATATACAGGGATCCCTCACTTTCCACAGTTAATTGGGACGAGACACCCCCCACCCCACCCCCACCCCCCACGAAAGCCGCATTCCGCGAAGTAGGATCAACCCCCCTCAACTGACGTATACGTACATATATGTGTATATAATATCAATAAATACATATTCAATGCTATAAATGCTTATAATAACAATTAAACCTTCAAAAATAATGCATAAGATGTAAATAAAATATAAATACACACACATACAGACATGCGTGCACAAACTCGGATGCGCACCTTGCATAAAAATGTAATTAGTTTTGTTGGGGGTTGTGTTTTGTTTGTTTGTTTTTTGGTTTTTTTTTGTTTTTTTTTTGTTTTTTTGCATAATTGCCCTTGTTTTGTGACATTTTCCTTAATTTTTCCCCTATTTTTCATCAATTTCCTTATTTTTTGATGAATACTGTATTTTTGAAAAACCCGCGATGCACTGAAGCTGCAGAAACTGAAGCACGAGTAGCGAGGGATCACTGTATATACCTTCATTATTACTTCCATATGAATCATATTAAAATTCTCCCGGTGTTAATTCAGCCATCATTTTGATTATTTGGAAGTTTTATATGTTAAATTGAACCAGGTTTGTGTGAATGAAATCAGATGACTCGGAACTGTATCTGTATTTAGCGAATCCAGTAATGTTGCCTTACGCTACGGCGGTGTAGTGATTCTCATGTCCTCCTCACAAGAAGAAGATCCTTGGGCTTGGGTTCCAGGCTCGGTGAAGGTGTTTCTGTGTGGAGTTTATATGTTTGCTTGCTTGGGGTTTCCTCCTGGTACTCTGGCTTCCTCCTATAGTCCAGAGGCCACACTAGGCTGTTCTAAATTTCCCCTGTGAATGGTTGTGTATGTGTTGGCCTTGTAATTGTTTGCAGAACTGTTCAGGGTGTACCCTGTGTTCATCCGTTGTCGGCTGAGATAGGCTCCAACTTCCCTGCGACCCGAGTAGAATTAAAAAGTTAGTGCGTGAGAAATATTGTAACTGAATCTTTTTTTTAAATAATAATTAGAGCAAAGGTCAAAACTTAAACACATTGCTTTTATACTAAATGTGTGTTTACTATTAATTAACAAGTAAATATAAAAATCTTATCTAAATATAATAAAAATATTTTTTACATTCATTATGAATCACCTCTGAATTTGACTTACAGGTGGATTCGTATGGAAAGTGTCTGAATAACAAGCCCCTGCCCGAATATCTCGAGGACACCAGCACGGCCACAGGTGAGGACCAACGCTTCATGAGCTTTGTGGCCCGCTATAAGTTTCAGCTCGCCTTGGAGAACGGACTGTGCCCTGATTACTTGACCGAGAAACTGTGGCGGCCTATGCACCAGGGATGTGTTCCCATATACAGAGGCTCATCCACCGTCGCTGACTGGCTCCCAGACAAACGTTCCGCCATTTTAATAGATGATTTCGCGTCTCCTCAAGAGCTAGCCAACTTCATCATGGATTTGGATAACGATGACGCGGCCTATTCTGGCTATTTAGAGTACAAGATGCACGGTAAGATAACCAACCTCCGACTGCTGGAGGGTCTCCAGAACCGAGAGTGGGGCATCAATGACATGAGCAAGCCCAACTACCTGAACGGCTTCGAGTGCTTCGTGTGCGACCGTGAGAATGAACGATTGACAGCGGCAAAGAGACACAGACGTGAGCCTGAAAAGTATCCAGCACCCCAACCAAAGATGGCCAATAACACACACATGGGGTGTCCGCTTCCTGGTCCCGGCTACGGAGCCATAGAGGACATGGACCCCAATGACGGGTAACTAATTTTTATTATTATTGCGTCCTGTATTCCTAAGTTCTCGTACTTGTCAGGATGGTAGATTCAGAACACACGGTCAGCCGTTACAGACCATTTTTACAACCTTCTCATGTACACCCCAGACGTCCCTCAGTCGGTTCAGTAAGCTGTGGATAATTTTAATACATTTTTAAATCATTCAGATGATTCTTTTTTAATCACTTCATACATCGTTACAGTTTTGTCCTTTGTCCAGTATCACTGGCAGCACAGATAATTTAACAGCTGGTATTTACTGTAGCTCATGTGCAAACTGGCTCTGTTGGGCTCATCTGGTTTCTTTTGCTTTGTTGTATAACCTTGATCAGTTCATCACCTTTTGTCCAAAAGAAAAGCACATTTTAATCACCTCTCTGCAGAAGGAGGGGTTTCTTTTTTTTTGCCTCGAAAGTGACAAGTCAGAGCCGTTGAGCTATAAAACGAGGTAATATTAATGTTTGCTGTTTATTAGCAACAAGCTAGTCAGTCAGCTTCATCAGCATCATTTCTGCAAATTACTATCAGTTTAGTTCATTTTCTGTAACTGCTTAATCCTAACTAGGGTCGCGAGGAGGCTGGCGCCCAACCCAGCCGATTTCGGGCGAGGACAGAGTACACCCTGGACAGCTCGCCAGGCCATCACAGGGCGGAAACACGCTGATGGCTTTGCAGCTACTCTTGTCGAAAGTCAGCAATGGTTCTTTTACATGAACCTCACACCATAGACAGTGAGAGACATGGCCGGCCATTGATAGCCCAGTCAGCTGCAACTCACCACAGGTTGTTAGTAAGCTATTACACCCCCCACCATGGTAAGGCCCCTGTGCATGGTCTCAACTTCAAGTGTACCTTTAACCACCCAGCAGTATAATTGGTATGAGTTCAAAAATACTTGGACGGTAACTTGTGATGGGACTAATGTCCCATCCAGAACCTGGTTGCACGCTGCCCCCCCCCCCCCCCCCCCCGGCCGTATATAATATGAATAAATATATAATCAACACTATAAATGCTTATAATAACGATTAAACATTCAAAAATAATGCAAAAGATGTAAATAAAATATAAATACACACATACAGACATTTCTGCGCACACCGATGCGCACCTCACATAAAAATGCTGTAGTTTTGTTGGGGGTTTTGGGTTGGATTTGTTTTTGTTTGTTTGTGGGGGGTTTTTTTGTTTGTTTTTTTTTTGCATAATTGGCCTTGTGTTGTGGTATTTTCCTTAACTTTTCCCACTATTCTTCCTTAATTTCCTTATTATTTAATTCGATGAATTTTTTTTTTTTTTTTTTTTTTTTTTTTTTAAACCACGATGCACTGAGATGAGTTTTCCTTTCAGCTTTTCCCTTTTTCAGGAGTCGCCACAGTCGAATGATTCGCACGTTTGATTTGGCGTAGGTTTTTACATCGGATGCCCTTCCTGACACAACCCTTTTAGCAAGGGACAGGAACACGCTGAAGGCTTTTACGTAAAGCTCCTCTTTACAAAAGTCAGCAATGGTTCTTTTACATGAACCTCTCACCATAGACCGTGAGAGACATGGTCGGCCTTTGATAACCCAGTTAGCCGCACTGAAGCCGCATGAATTGAAGCGCGAAGTAGCGAGGGATCACTGTATATTACACGGAAACGTCAGTAAACCGCAATCTGTAACAAACTGTTTTTAAACTTTTTTTTTAATAGTATATACTACATGGAAACACACGGATTGCAAACTAAAATAAAACTTTTCAATTTTGAAGTTTGATCAGTACTGCGACCAAACGAGAGTAACCGCCGATGTACTCCAAGCATTATTCTCTATCTTTTAATTGCCAGATACCGTACCAATAAGATTGTGCCTTTCCCGTGTAGTATATTATAATAATAATTATACAGGGATCCCTTGCTATTTCGCACTCCAATACATGTGGCTTCAGTGTATTGTGTTTTTTTTTTTTCATTTAAATATTCATCAAATTAAAAAATAAGGAAGAATAGGGTAAAAAGTTAACCAAGGCCAATTATGCAACAAAAAAAACAACCTAAACAAACAAAAGAAAATACCCAAAATCTCCCATCAAAACTACTTGCATTGTTGCATCTGTGTGCGTGCGCATGCGCAACTGCGCGCTCGCACTTATGTATGTGTGTCATCGTCTTTTCATGCAATACCATGTGTGTGTGTATTTATATTTTATTTACATCTTATGCATTATTTTTGAATGTTTAATTGTTATTCTAAGCATTTATAGCATTGAATATGTATTTATTGATATTAAAAGGGAAAAAGCCGAAAGGAAGACAGATATACACATATACATGTACGTATACGTCAGTGTGGGGGGGGGGGGGGTGATCCTACTCCACGGATTTCGATGGTCGTGTGGGGATCTTGGTCATAATTAACCATGTAAAGTGAGGGATCTCTGTATCTACAACAGAAACTCTGAGTAATGGTTGAATCTAAACTGTAGACGGGAACTGGAACTGGATTGCAGCCATAAAGTAGCAAAAAGATCTGAAATCTTATAAACTGGGAAATATTAACCGTTGTATTTTTGTGCTCAGCTGGCTTCAGATGTGGCCCCAGGACTACTGGCAGAGTCTGGACCAGGCAGAAGGACTCGTGTCACTGATAAAGCACAATGAGTCTGACCCCGGACTGCTATGGCACCACATCCATAGAATGAAGCTGGGGAAGAGCGGCCAATAGCAAGCCAGAACGCTACCTTGTGAGTTCGTGGAAAAGAAATGAACGTTACCAAACACATGGATACCAAAGAGAAGACACACTAAAGGACAATCACAGTGAGTCAGTCAGCAGTGCAATCATTTTATCGTATTAATTATTGGGTCATTTAACCAAGAACCAAAACCAAAAGAAGCTTTAAGAAGGTTTTGTAAACAGTAAACATATTACAAGTGTATATTTCATATGGAAGCGATTGGTTTGTATTTTGTTATTTGCTGTATGATGAGAGAGCTGTTTAAATCACTCGGAAACATTAGAACACGATCTGCATATCAATCGGATCGTTGTGTTTTTAGTGCAGCTGTTCTGAACAAGCCCTTACATGCTTGATGAATAATTTATTCTTCAGGATGCGGAACTCGACATTTAAATTCAGCTGCTGTTCCCATTAAATCAAAAACTCTTTTCCAGATTTTTTTTTTTTTTAAATAAATAAATGTGCACATATTTAAACATTTTGATATCCATTTTATATATAATATTTATTTATATTTTGTACACTTCATAAAGAACAACAATTAAAGTGATGTATTCTGTATATGTGATCTCGGTAGTGGTTAATGATTTGTGATGTAAATCCTTAAAAGGTGAACAAAAGCAACAGGTATTTTACAACCCTAGATTTATTCACAGTTTTAAGAATAGTCATCCTCGAAACAATACAGATCAAAGGAAAAGCGTAATCACAATTTGGAATATTATAAGTTGATAGATAAAATTATGCAGGTTAATAATGGGGGGGCGACAACCCACTCAACATAACACACTCAACGCTGAAAGCACTTTTCATGATGACATAAAAGCAAACATCAATAATAACACTAACTGAATTTGAGCAAGTGCACGCGCACACACACACACACACACACACACACACACACACACTCTTCCATCCCAATAAAGTAATAAAGGACAAGGAAATAGCCTCGGGAATTGACATGTTTCAGGATTTATATCGGTTACCAACATTCAGTAACGAAGCAGAAAGCTCATCAATACATCCTCGCCTTAAATAACATTAGCGTAGCAGTTCTCGCAGTGGACCCGTCCACCGTGCAAAAACATGCTGTGGATGAAATCCCCCATGGGCTTACTGCAGATAGCACACTGAAAGAAAAAAGAAGACACGTTTATTATCCTTGTAGTTTTGCATTACAAAATCTTTCATTTAAATAATTTCTCGCCTATAAATAATCGCTCACTCATTGGCTGCGCCGCATAATCCTATTAGGGTCGTGGGAATGCATGAGCCAATCAGCCAACACTGGGCACAGGCTGGGTACACCCTGAACAGCTTACCAAGACATCACAGGGCAACACACAACCACTAACCACTCACATCTAAGGGCAATCTGGAACAGCCAATTACAGCCGAGTGTGCATGTCTTTGGACTGTGGGAGGAAACCGGTGTCCCCAGAGGCAACCTGCACCATTGCAGGTAGAGCAGTCAACCCCACACAGAAACACCCAGGCCGAGCCAGAACTCAAAATCAGGACGTTCCTGCTGTGAGGCAGTGTGGTGTGCACACACACCCATGCATGCACGCACGTACACACATAACAGGACGTTCCCGCTGTGAAGTGGATGTGCTAACAACGATGCCACCATGCATGTTCAGTAGAAGTATACAAAAGCCTTTTTATTCGATCAGAATCTGGTCTGATTGATCAGGTGTACCGCAATTCATAGTTTCTATAGTAACCTCCATTATCTTTTATTGTGCACATTATGCACTTAATGTTTTTATGTCACTTATCTTAACCCTTATCATTATCCAGCAGCAGGGTCTTGGGTTCAAATTCTGAGCTCGAGCATTTCTGTGTGAAGTTTGCATGTTCTCCGTGTCCTTGCGTAAGGTTTTCCTCAAGATACGTATTCTGGGTTCCTCCCACAGTCCAAAGACATGCACATTCGGCTAACTCAGTGCTTCTCAATTGTTTTCTGTGGCGCCCCCTCTGGGAAGTGACCATTAAAAAAAAAAATATATATATATATATATATATATATATAGTATATTATTATATAAATATAGTATTATTTATCCATAATTATTAGTGCACCTCCGCTTAACATGGCACCTTTATTAACATTAAAACAAAAATAAATAAATATACAGTAGTTCAACTTATAATAAAGAAAAACTTAATTAACTTTTTTTTAATTTAAGAGAAAAGATTTAAAGTGCACCAATGTGCCTGAAATTAAAAAATATATATATATATATATATATATATATATATATACACATCCTTTATGTCCTAATATCTCCGTCGTTCTTCAACCTTTCTCTTCGTTCCTGTTGGAAATTTTTCCGTGTTGTTTCTTGAGGGGTTGTTTACTGCACTTTACATCATTTGCTCATGCGAAAAACCGCTACACCATAGCGGGACAATAAGAGCATCTCTGCCAACTAGTTGTGCGGAGGTGCAATTACACTTAATTCTCATACACTATTCCAGAAAAGCATGTTCCCCAGGGTCCTATGTGCTCCCCCGGCATCATACCGCGCACCCCACTATTTGAGAAGCACTGGGCTAATTGGTTGTTCCAAATTGTCCTTAGGTGTGAATGATTGTGTGATGGACTGATGAGGCATCAAGGGTATACTCTACCTTTGCCCAGAGTTGGCTAAAATAGGCTTCTGCCTTCCCATAACCCTTGTGTGTGTGTATATACTGTATTAGAATGTACCTTGAAGCATTCCGGATGACATGAGATGTTGAGATGCTCAATAGTAATCTTGGAGTCGTTTCCTACGAGACCACCACAGTATGTACAGATTGTCGACCCCTCAGAGCTGATTGTTTAAAAAAAAAACAAGAAAATAAACAACTTTTTCATTTCTACATACAGTATTTAAAAAAAAAAATCATCACCACTATTCATATGGAATTTGCTGTAACATTAACTTTATTTCTGTTGTGAACAAAAAGGTGTGTTTGACGCGCTCTGAAGGATCTTATTTCATCATGAGAAGTTTTATCAATGACTCTGAATCACTCCTGAATCATTTCTGAAAGAGTTTGTCAAGTGCATTCGTTCTAACATGATTTTAAACTGATGGAGATTAATGTATGAGTACCTGGAAGGGGTGCTGTACGAGTAACTGCTGGAGCTCGAGCGTATATAATCATATTCACTGTGGGTAAAAACACAGATATTGGCTTTTTCCACACATGATAGCTTTATCCTCAGACCATTATACAACTCGGTCCATTGCACCAAATAATGTAATGAACATAACAGTCACTGCAATTGCTTTGTGTTCCCCTGATTAGTGCAGTAATACATTGGCCTGCTTTATTTCCACAGCCTCTTGGGAGACATTGTACAACCTTATTATGTTTCTGTCATGTTGCTACTTCCAAAATAGCAATATGTGAGGATATGATCTGTGAAATTCTCATTAAAATGAAAATAGCAATTAAATAATTTTTTTTCTCCTACAGAAATTTTCATCCAGACTCTCATCATTTGTATTATCATGTTAGATTTGACTGATGTTTTTAAATATAAATATTTTATTAAAGTTATCCCAGCGTGCTGGGATTTAATCTCTCTTTGTGTGCCCCCCGACAAACCAGCTATCAGGAACATCTCCAACATGTAATATTATTATAAGTTATAATAAATATTATTACAGTGGTACCTCACCTTATGAGATTAATCCGTTCCAGAGCCTTTTTCTTAACCTGGATTTTTCATAAATTGAACCGCATTTTATACTACCCCCTAAACCCTTTAAAAATTATAAAAGTGTACTTTTTAAGACCTCCTTCTGCTTCAATATCATACCGATGGTAGACTGGTTTGGCCATATTCCTTTGCGATATCACTCAACCGCATGCAACGAGCCCGCTTCTTCTTTTCACTCGCACCGGAAATCACACGTGCACGTGTGTGTTGACAATGTCTTCTTAGCAGAGTTATAATCTTACAAATGTTTATGGAAGGTTAAAAGCCTGAGTCAAAAAATAAAGTTGCAATGACTCAAAAAACTCATGAAACAACAGTAACTGCCCTTTACACGAAAAGCACTATGGGAGATGCAGCTCCATAATAGCCAATGGGAGGGGGCTGCATCATCCCTCCTAGCCAGTGGGTGGCCAGCGAGGCCGGATGTTGGGAGATTGCCAATGGGAGGCAGCTGCGTCATCTCTCCTAGCCAATGGGAGGCCAGCGGGATGTTGGGAGATGGTCAATGGAGAGCAACTCATGCATTGTTTTAATGTTTGACTGGCGTGTTTGAATGTTTGAATGGCGCGTTTGGCACGTTTTGTAAGGAGAAGTTGTTTCGTATACAGAGACAAAAAAATTTGGAAAATATTTTTCGTAACGTGGATTTTTTCGTTTGCTGGGACTATCGTAAGGTGAGGTACCACTGTATATAGAAACCTTCACTCAGTTGATTGCTGTAACCTTGGCTCAAGGTCACGATGACCCATACACAATCCCACCCCATTCACCCCTGAGTAGATCCTGTCTCCCAAATTTGTCACTTCCTTCCGAGGTTTTTACACTAACAAACCTTACAAGCTGAATATAACAAAAATTGACCTTGAAACAAGTGAAGGTGACAATCCCAACCCAGTGACCTCTGAGAGGAACTGATCCTTGATCTTTGGTGAACTTGTGTCATATCTATACAGTGTCAACACACTAACAGTTTGAAAGGACGGATCCCATTTTTAAATCTTCCACTACACTCACCTTCTGTAGCAAAAATTGTGTCTATGTTAAGAAATATTGTTTACAACAGCTAATAATCGTAATGAAGATATACTACATACTGTATAAAGAATAAACTCACGTGTCGTATCTGCTGGTGCTGTATCTCGGCTGGTCAGATGAGTTCACATATGATTTGACATAAACTAAATTCCTATAAAAAACAATAGAAAATTACAAATACATAAAAATAAATATTGACTATATGAATTTAGAAGACATATTTATCAAATTGTCATGTGACTACATACTTCCTAGTTTCAGGGTCTGGCTCATGGAAACTGCTGTCTTCTGTTCTGGTGTAGACTGAGTAACTGCTGTCCGAACTACGATACAGGATAATAATATATCATAATATTAGGGTATCAATGGATTGTTTCTCTTGAGTGAGGAGCAAAAAGGACTCGGCAGGAATATTCATGTGTAAATGAGAGCACTCTCTTAGTGATCTCTTTAAGGGATCCATTCACTAGTGAATAGCTGAAGTGTTTTATCTTCGATTATCAGTTAATTTTTAGAAAATACAAAGGTTTTCTTTTGAAACCACCCCAACTCTTGAGCTCAGTATCTCTTATTCACCTGTTCTACATCTTGTTTTGGTTCTGGGTCTGTGTATAATAACAATAACTACAACAAATTCATGTGGCCAGAGGAACAATTTTGAGCATACGCAATGACCTGGGCGCGTAACACCCATTTATGGAAACTCCGAGATCAAGTCTTCCACGATGACTTCACAATGTTTACTAATATCAGTGCACCAGGTGCAGGAATCATCGGCACTCATTCGGGAGTAAGCAAATGGTTTCAGAAAGACACTGTGGCCAATATCATTTTATTGCCAAGAGACATCACTTTATTTTGCATTTATTTAATATATCTGGTAAGTGAATGGGTACCTTTTTAATGTTTGGCTGTAAAAAAAACAAACAAAAAAAAACCCCCAGCAAATTTCATGTGACTACGTACGTTTTAGTTTCGGTGTCCGGATCCTGGTAACTTCTTCTTTCTGTTCTTCTGTAGACGGAGTAACTTCTGTCTGAGCTAAAATACAAGATAATGTATTACATATGATCTAGGTAAGTGTGGTTTGCTCTGGACTTGACACTGATTTTAGAATATGATATTAACCCTGTGGTTTCATAACTTCGTCATCTCAGATTCGGCTGAGATAGACGCCAAGCTCCTCTTGACTCTAATTAGGACTAAGCGGTTCAGAAAATGAGTGATCGCGGCAAAGGTGAGTTGGATGTCACTAAATCGATCATGTTGAGCGACATCCACTATATCTGAGGTAAATGGTTGTTTTATGATGCAATACATGGGAATATAAGCAAAAAGCACACGAGAACAAAATTTTTAGGATTTATTTCATGCATTTTAAAAACTATGATGGATGCAAATGACGTCTGTGTGCACGTGTGAGCAGCTGTACAAAAGTGCCTTTTTAACTTTTCAACAGTATACAGGGATCCCAGATCTCCGCTATTTACCGGAATTCCGCTATTTTTACTCACTTATTTAGTGGAATTCCGCTATATTTTCAGCTTCAGGTTGCCTGCGGCCCCATTGACCCCTGGCTGAAATATTTCATTTCCTCTATTTCTGAACCCGTTTCCTCTTTTTTTTTTTTTTTTTTTTATACCTCGCTGGGATCCCCAAGTATATACTATGTGGAAACATTAAGCAAAGCAAACCAAAACAAGATTTTTATATTTTAAACTTACTCATTTTAAAAATGACAGCTGCATGAGGCAGGTGACTGGTTGTGTAATGGTAATGGAGGACTCATTCCGAGTGTAATACTGTATAAACTATGCCACACTCCATGGAGTTTTCTGTTTGTTTCTTTGTTTACTTAGAGGATGGAGAAACATTACAAAAAAATCAAACTAAAATGAGATTTTAACTGTTTATATTTAAATATTTTAACCACAAGAAAGGGCCCTGGATGGCATGGGAAAGTGTTCAGGGTGTACTCCACCCTCATCCAGAATTGGCTGAGATAGGCACCAGCCTCCCTAATCAGAAAATGAAAAGCACCTGGAGGTCGAGCTTCTGCCTATGGAGCTCGGCCAGCCCAGCCCAGCCTGAAGAGAAGACATGTGTCCACCCTCCATTGGACCCACCACCTGTGGGAGGGGCAAAAGGGGTCAGGTGCGGTGTGAGTTGGGTGGCAACCGAAGGCATGGGTTCCGTTGGACTGATCCTCGGCTTCTGACTCTTGGGACATGGAATGTCACCTCTGTGGCGGGGAAGGAGTCTGAGCTGATGCGTGAGGTGGAGAGATAATGACGAGATATAGTCGGACTCACCTCAATGCATAGCTTGAGCTCTGGAACCACCCATCTCGAGGGGGGCTGGACCTTATTCTCGCCCTTTATCCTTGTTGCCCCTAATCTCAGTGCCCACACATTGGGGTTCTCCCCGGTTGATGAAAGGGTAGCTTCCTCTGCCTTCGGGTGGGGGGGGGGGGTGGGTCCTGACTGTTGCTTGTGCTTATTCACCAAATGACAGTTCAGAGGACCCATCCTTCTTGGAGTTTTTAGGGAGCGTGTTGGAGAACGCTCCACCGGGGGACTCACTCGTTGTCCTAGGAGACTTCAACGCCCATGTTTGCAACAATAGTGTGACCTGGAACCTGCAGATCGCTGCAGCCTCTGTTGTAAAGTGGAGTTTGTATTGGTCCATCGTGGTGAAGAGGGAACTGAGCCGCAAGGCAAAGCTCTCAATTATCAGTCACTCTACGTTCCAACCCTCACATACGGTCACGAGCTTTGAGCTGTGACTGAAAGAACAAGATTGCGGATACAAGCGGCTGAAATCAGCTTCCTTTGCCAGGTGGCGGGGCTTTCCCTTAGAGATACAGTGAAAACGTCAGCCATCCGGGGAGAGCCCAGAATAGAATCGCTGCCCCTCCACACACACAAGAGCCAGTTGAGGTGGTTCGGGCATCTGGTTCGAATGCTTCCCGAACGCCTCCCTGGTGTGTGTTTTTTTCAGGGCATGTCCAACCAGGAAGAAACCCTGGGGTTGACCTAGAACACGCTGGAGGCATAATGTTTCTCGGCTGGTCTGGGAACGCCTCGGAATTCACCCGGAACAGCTGGAGGAAGTGGCTGGGAAGTGAGACGTCTGGACCTCAGTGTTAAGCTGCTGCCTCCGTGACCCGACCCCGGATTAAGCGGAAGATGATGAATGGATGAATGAACAAAGCCGTTCCAATCAAGAGGTGGAAGTCCAAAGCAAAAAGTAAAAAGAGGTCATTCTGGTTTCAGCGGACAGAAAATCTGCGATGATTCAAATTATCACTCAGTAATAATAATAATAATAATAATAATAATAGTAGTGTAAAGCTCCTGAGTGGTATTTATTTATTTATGATGCTTCTGCTACATGATGACTGTGAGAAAAAAAGACTAGGTGTTCCTTATAAAGTGCTCACTGATTATACAGTGTACAGAATTTAATAATATATTTACGTTCGCATCAATTATTTATTCACATAAACAACAGAACTGTTAAACCCAAGTACAGCTGAATAAACCTGTTCTCTGCTTCATATCGAATGCAAGTAAGCATATGTTCAAATGAAAAAAATATTTTTTATTTATTTACATATTTTTTGGGACAGAGCCCAAATTAAGTTCAACCTTGTTGTGTTTATATTGCACTTACTTGTCTGTTGGCTCTGGATCAAACACGGGCTCACTGTGAGGAAGACAAGAAAACAAATCAGTTATTACTCATTCGGGAGTAAGCAAATGGTTTCAGAAAGACACTGTGGCCAATATCATTTTATTGCCAAGAGACATCACTTTTTGTATTTATTTAATATATCTGGTAAGTGAATGGGTACCTTTTAATGTTTGGCTGTAAAAAAAAAAAAACCCCAGCAAATTTCATGTGACTACATACGTTTTAGTTTCGGTGTCCGGATCCTGGTAACTTCTTCTTTCTGTTCTTCTGTAGACGGAGTAACTTCTGTCTGAGCTAAAAATACAAGATAATGTATTACATATGATCTAGGTAAGTGTGGTTTGCTCTGGACTTGACACTGATTTTAGAATATGATATTAACCCTGTGGTTCCATAAGTTCGTCATCTCAGATTCGGCTGAGATAGACGCCAGCCTCCTCTTGACTCTAATTAGGACTAAGCGGTTCAGAAAATGAGTGATCGCGGCAAAGGTGAGTTGGATGTCACTAAATCGATCATGTTGAGCGACATCCACTATATCTGAGGCAAATAGTTGTTTTATGATGCAATACATGGGAATATAAGCAAAAAGCACACGAGAACAAAATTTTTAGGGTTTATTTCATGCATTTTAAAAACTATGATGGATGCAAATGACGTCTGTGTGCACGTGTGAGCAGCTGTACAAAAGTGCCTTTTTAACTTTTCAACAGTATACAGGGATCCCAGATCTCCACTATTTACTGGAATTCCGCTATTTTTACTATTACTATTTTTGTCCTAGGAGACTTCAACGCCCATGTGGGCAACAATATTGTGACCTGGAACCTGCAGATCGCTGCAGCCTCTGTTGTAAAGTGGAGCTTGTATTGGTCCATCGTGGTGAATAGGGAACTGAGCCGCAAGGCAAAGCTCTCAATTATCAGTCACTCTACGTTCCAACCCTCACGTTATATATATATATATATATATATATATATATATATATATGTTATGTGTATGTATATTTTATAGATATATATATATAATGTGTGTGTATATAATATGTATATATAAAATTGAAATTGAATCTTCAAGTGATAAATGAAGTTTCAATAGAAAGTCTTTGTCCTGTCCTTTTATTTTATATGTATATATATATATATATATATATATATATATATATATTTGTGTGTGTATGTATGTGTGTCTATATGTATGTGTGTGTGTATATATATATATATATATATATATATATAAACACACACACATGTATATATGTTTATATATGTATATGCATGCATACACACAGTAATGTGAAAAAATTAATACACCCCATTCGTAAATTCTTGTTTGATGAGTAAAATTTATGTTGCTTAATCATAATTAAATCACTATTTCCTTATAATTCTATATTGTTTTCAGCAGCATGTTCCGTGGTTCTGTCTGTTCACGTACCTGTCGGGCGCAACAGGATCAAAGACGTCTACAGAGCTGCTCGAGAAAGAGAGAGAAGAAAGTGATGCATTTGTAATAGGTGTGATGTGTACACAGATGATTGCCTGCGTTGTCACCTTTAAGCTCAAATCATTACCTCTTTGTAGACTCTCGTGCTATCGGAATCGGATCGAATGGATCAGCAGAGCTGAAAAAAACAATTTCACACTGATTTCACTCTGAAAGGCCAGAAACACTTTGGCACATGCAAATGAAATTCTGATGTGATTGTTCATAGTGACTCTACTCGGTCTGCAAGCTGCTGCCTCTGGTGCACACACGTGTCTATTACTATGCCACTGAGTCTTTTATGTCCTGTGTAAACGGGTCTTGGTTCAGTATGTTGCATTGGTAAAATTGGAGAAAGAAATACAATATGATTGTCAGATGAACACTAACTAAAGAATTTGATCATTAACTGTATAAAGAAATGCACAGCAGGCTCAGATGCTCGCTCATGCTATTGAACTGAAGCCACTGTACTGTATCTCCAGCCACAGAGTGCACAGTAGAGCAGTTCCCCAGCTCGAGCTTGTGCGGTTAAGCTGAGGTTGCTCACACCTCAAGACAGACTGTCACATTCATTACATCTTTGTTTTATTATTATCAATAATAATAATAATAATAATACAGGGACAATAATCTAATGAAAAAGGAAGTCCTGGGTTCGAGTCCTGGGCTCAACGAGGGTGTGTCTGTGTGGCGCTTGTATGTTCTATCATTGCTTGCATGGGTTTCCTCCATGTACTCCAGTTTCCACCCACAGTCCATAAACACACACATTATGCTAATTGGCTATTCCAAATGGCCCCTAGGGTGTAAGTGTAAGTGTGTGTTAGCCCTGCAATGGTCTGGCAAGCTGTTTAGTGTACCACACTTTCGCCAAGAGTTAGGCTCCAGCCTCCCTGCAACCCTAATAGAAATAAATGGCTTGGCAAAGAAGTGAGAGACGGATGCATCTAATAAGGATTTTTATCACTTGGACGTTAACTGAAAATTATTTAAAATATCTGAAAAAAATGTGATGGGTTAGAATAGGGGAAACACAAATAATGGTGCATTGGAATAGTCCAAATTTGGGACTGTAGGAGGAAACTGGAGTTCTAAGAAAACCTGATGCATTCACAGAGTGAGCATAAAAACTCGAGACTTGAACCTACGACCTTCTTGCTGTGAAGTGGATGTGCTAACCACTATGCCACTGCACCGTTTTTTGACATGTCCCACGCTTCATTCTTTTATACTGGGGGTGTCAGACTCGTTTCCATTGAGCGTCACATTCCTAAATTTCAAGGGTATCAAGGGTCGAATAATTACTCAACATCTGTTCCAACAGGGCAACCGTGAAATCTGCAAGGCAAAATAATATGTTGATGCATTTGTTCTCTTTTTCTTTGTTGGAATTCCTTTTCTAACGCTTGACAATGATTGCTAGCTTGCAATCTTTCCTCAGTCATGAAGTGCTAGCTGTGTACAGTACTAAAACAGGTTGGCTCCACCCTGTGGATCTATAACGAATTACAGTTCAGGGTAATACAGGGATCCCTCGCTACTTCGCGTTTCAATTAATGCCGCTTCTGTGCATCGTGTTTTTTTTTTTTTTTTTAATATTCATCGAAATAAAAAAATAAGGAAATTAAGGAAGAATAGGGGCAAAGGTTAAGGAAAATGCCACAAAAAGAAGGCCAATTATGCGAGAAAAAGAAAACCCAAAACAAACAAAAACAACCCAAAATCTCCCATCAAAACTACTTACATTTTTATGAGGTGCATGTCTTTGTGTGTATTTATATTTTATTTACATCTCATACGTTATTTTTTGTTCTTATAAGCATTTATAGTATTGAATATGTATTTATTGTTATTATATACACATATTCAGTCGGGGGTGGGAGGGGTTGATCGTACTTCACGGATTTCAGTTATCGCGGCGGGATCTCGGTCCCAATTAACAGCGGAAAGTGAGGGATCCCTGTACTTTATACAAATAATATACAATGATCTTGTACATTAAAACGATTCACATAAATTGAGTTAACAAGCAAGATTTGGCCTGTGTGCCTTGAATTTGACACCTGTCATTTATACAGTCGATGGATTTGATGGACACCAAATTACAGCTCATACTTTTGTATCAAGAGGTCATGTTTGTTTACAGCAAAGCAGTGGAAAAATCTATAATTAAATGACTGTCTTCCTTTCGGCTTTTTCCCTTTTACTCGGGAGTCACCACAGGAAATCATCTGATTCGCACATTTGATTTGGCAGAGGTTTTTTTTGACATTTGATTTTGGCAGATGCCCTTCCGGTCACAACCCTTTTATTAAGGGACAGAAACACGCTGACGGCTTTGCAGCTACTCTTTACGAAAGTCAGCAATGGTTCTTTTACATGCCTCTCACCATAGACAGCGAGAGACATGGCCCGCCTTTGGTAACCCAGTTAGCTGCACTGGGGCGGGGGGGGCAGTGACAACCTTGTGGAGAGTGGGACTCGAACCCCCAACCTTTGGATCAGCGATCCAGTGCCCTATACCACTAGACCACCACTGCCCCCTATAATTAAATGGCTGTGAAGATAAAATATTGCTCTACCCCTTCACGACTCTCGTCGTCTCGGTCACAGTTGTTGTTGTTTCCACTTTGCTCTGTCTGTCTGTGCTGAGTCTAAAAAGAACAAAAGAAAAATTATTACAGGACACGAAAAAACAAAATAACTACAGGGTTTAATAAATGTATCATTCAAATAACAGTAATGCTCACTTGTCCCTGGTGGTGTCAATGGGGATGACATCATCAGCCAAGAAGTCCAAAGATACACTAGTCTTCTCTGATTTGGGCAAAGAACTAAGGACATAGAACCATAACATGTTCAGTTCATCATGGCACACAGACAATAGATCTGCATTCAGATTATACACCGCCCTGCCAAAAAAGTCCCGAAATCTATCATTTTATTCCTTTAGTACCGATAACGGTGCGTAATATCCATCGCATTTTTCAACAAATTTAAGAGCCTATTTCATTCTTCCCTGATCAGAAACAAGGTACACTCGAAACAGCTCACCAATCCATTGCGAGGTGAAAACACAGAACTATTTACACCCAAATTCACACCGAGGGATAGTTTGGGGCAGCCAGTTAGTCGAATCTGTAAGTCCCTGTACTGGTCAAGAACCCAGTGCAGACTGTAACGGCCACCCCTTCAATACATTCACATTATCATAATGTTGCTGAGCCTTGATCTGACCAATGGAAGCAACAGTGCCGGGGTGATTCCACACTGTAATTAAACTAATACAGTGATCCCTCACTTTCCGTGGTTAATGGGCACCGTGACCCCCCAGCGACCACTGATTTCCGCGAAGTACGATCAACCCCCCCTGACTGAAATATATATTATATTATATGTACATGTATGAGAGATTTCCTTTCGGCTTTTTCCCTTTTTCAGCGGTCGCCACAGCAAATGATTGGCACGTTTGATTTGGCATCGGTTCTTACGTCGGATGCCCTTCCTGACACAACCCTTTAGCGAGGGACAGAAACACGCTGACGGCTTTGGAGCTACTCTTTACGAAAGTCAGCAATGGTTCTTTTACACGAACCTCTCACCATAGACAGTGAGAGACATGGCCTGCCTTTGATAACCCAGTTAGCTGCACTAACTTGTGAGCAGGTGCCAGGTCGTGCTGAAAAATGAAATCTTCATCTCCATAAAGCTTTTCAGCAGATGGAAGCATGAAGTGCTCCAAAATCTCCTGATAGCGAGCTGCATTGACCCCGCCCTTGATAAAACACAGTGGACCAACACCAGAAGCTGACATGGCACCCCAGACCATCACTGACTGTGGGTACTTGACACTGGACTTCAGGCATTTTGGCATTTCCTTCTCCCCAGTCTTCCTCCAGACTCTGGCACCTTTGATTTCCGAATGACATGCAAAATTTGCTTTCATCCGAAAAAAGTACTTTGGACCACTGAGCAACAGTCCAGTGCTGCCTCTCTGTAGTCCAGGTCAGGTGCTTCTGCCGCTGTTTCTGGATCAAAAGTGGCTTGACCTGGGGAATGCGGCACCTGTAGCCAAGTCCACTGCTTCCACAGGTCCCCCAAGGTCTGGAATCGGCCCTTCTCCACAATCTTCCTCAGGGTCCGGTCACCTCTTCTGGTTGTGCAGCGTTTTCTGCCACACTTTTTCCTTCCCACAGACGTCCCACTGAGGTGCCTTGATACAGCACTTTGGGAACAGCCTATTCGCTCAGAGATTTCTTTCTGTATCTTACCCTCTTGCTTGAGGGTGTCAATGATGGCCGTCTGGTCAGCAGTCAGGTCGGCAGTCTTACCCATGATTGTGGTTTTGAGTAATGAACCAGGCTGGGAGTTTTTAAAAGCCTCAGGAATCTTTTGCAGGTGTTTAGAGTTAATTGGTTGATTCAGATGATTAGGTTAATAGCTCGTTTAGACTACCTGAACATAATATGCTAATTTTTTGAGATAGGAATTTTGGGTTTTCATGAGCTGTATGCCAAAATCATCAGAATTAAAACAATAAAAGACCTGAAATATTTCGGTTGGTGTGCAATGAATCTAAAATATATGAAAGTTTAATTTTTATCAGTACATTACAGAAAATAACGAATTTATCACAATATGCTCATTTTTTGAGAAGGACTAGTATATACACATATATACATATATATATATATATATATACATATACACACACACACACACACACACACACACACACACAGTGGTACCTTGACTTACAAATTTAATCCGTTCCGAGGGCAAGCTCGTAAGTCAAAATGTTTGTTAGATAAAACAAAAATTCCCATAGGAAATAATAGAAAACCAATTAATCTGTTCCAGCCCCATCCCAAACTCGTATAACTTGACACAAAAAGTAAAATATTAAATATCAACATAAAACAAATATTTCATAACAACAATACATGTACATTAACAATAATAATTAATAATAATAATACTGTAGAGGATGCACAATTACCCTAGGTGGCAGTGGTGCTCTCACTATGTTCCATATGATGTAAGGAAAAAGCACCAAACAAACGATATGAAGTGCAATAAACACTATTTATAGTGATGCGTGAGGCGCTTGGGGGGGTATGAAATGTTTTTTTTTTTTCTTCCTATAGGGGGCATCACAATATAATTGAGAAGCATCGCATAAGGCATTCTCGGAACGCAGAGGAATACACGTGAAAGAATACAAGGCTAATTGGCCCAGAAAAAACATTTCCCCGGCAGAGCTCATAAATCAAAATTTTGCTTGTTGGATGGGGCATATTTTTGATGGGATCAAAGCTCGTATCATAGAAAATTTGTTCTTAATAAACACTTGTAAGTCAAGGTACCACTATATATATCCTTTCTGTTCCATTATGTATTTATTTATACAAAGAAATTACAGCATTTGAAAGGTTTTCCTATTAAGTAATTTTACGTTATAATTGTACTGTATAACATCTAGAGATTAGTTATGAAGAGCATAGGGGAAAACAATAATGCTGAGCCTCTCACCTTCCTGTCAGTAGATCAGTGTTTGAGGCGAAAGGGTCCACTGAATTCTCAATCGGGCTTATGCTGTGGAAAAGGGGGGGAAGATATTGATATACACGATGGTATTGAATTAATATCATAATATTATATTATGGTTCTACTTATTCATTCATTAATTCTTTCACTTATTCGCTGAAACACTTAAATACTACTCAGGTCATAGGGAGCATATCTTTGCCAACTCCTGGAAAAGACAGGGTACACCCTGAACAGGTTGCCAACCATCCACAGAGGCAATTTGTAACAACTGAGTATCTTAATGTGTATGTCTCTGAACTCTGGGAGGAAACTGGAGTACCCAGAAAAACCCACACAAGCAGGGGAACCCAGTCTTTGCCAAGCCCTGGGCAGGAATAGGAATAATTCTGGATAGATGAGTTCATAAGAACACGATGAAACATAATAATCAGTTTCTTACTTTCCTGACAGTAGTTCGGCATGTGAGGGGAAGGAGTCCACCGACTTCTTTTTAGGGCTTACACTGCTGGAAGAGAGAAACAAGAATGTTATTATATAAACACTGCAATAATATTGTTATATTATAGCTGTATTATGATTCTGAAAAGATGAATATAGAAAGATGAGATAGAAGGTAGTGAATAATGAAGGGTTACACACTACACACTGAAGATGAGGCGTAATATCACTGAATCGTCACTAGGACACCACATCTTAGAAATATCCACCAAGCAGCCTCAGATGCATAACTATTTAAGTTATATACAGGGATCCCTCGCTACTTCGCGCTTCAATTCATGTGGCTTCAGTGCATCGCGGTTGTTTTTTTTGTTTTTTTTTAAATATTCATCAAATTAAAAAAACAAGGAAATTAAGCAAGAATAAAGGAAAAAGTTAAGGAAAATGACACAAAACAAGGTTCATTATGCAAAAAAACCCATAAACAAACACAAAACAAAAAACAACCTAAAACCTCCCATCAGAACTACTTACATTTTTATGTGAGGTGCGCATCTGCGTGCGTGCGTGCGTGCACGTGTCTGTATGTGTTTGTATTTATATTTTATTTACATCTTATGCATTATTTTTTTAAATGTTTAATTGCTATTATAAGCATTTATAGCATTGAATATGTATTTATTGATATTATATACACATATACATGTACTTGTACGTCAGTCAGGGGGAGGTTGGGAGGGGGGTGATCCTACTTCGCAGATTTCGATGGTCGTGTGGGGATCTCGGTCCTAATTAACCACGTAAAGTGAGGGATCCCTGTACTACATAGGAACATCACAACAAAAAGGTACCTAAAAAGAGTAATGTTTGTTTGTTTGTTTAAGTATAATAACCATGACAGACCAAATTAGATGAGCTCCATGTGTTGTGAAACTGTAACTTAGCCCTTTATTGATTAATTTTTTATTTTTAAGAATTACGAGGGGGTGGGTTTACACAAAGTGGAACTTTATCAGCCTGTTTTGAGCTCCAGCCTGCAATAATTATGGTCTCTTGTTGCCAGTGGTGGGACCAGAAACCATCCTTTAATGCTATGCACTAAATATATGTACAGCAACCAACTGAGACACGTTTCTGTCCCAACTGTTTAAGATTAGCAACGGGAAAGCATGCTAAGAGAACAGCAGGCTGTCAGGGGTTAATTCTTATTATCTCAATCTATTGCACAAAAATCTATAGATGGTGACAATATACATTTTTAATTTTCAAATATTTGGCATTTTTTTCCACCAAACATGACTATCAGCACACACTGACGAACAGGCCTCAGGGAAGAAACCGTCATAATCAACTGTGAGGAACCGCCCTTCTAGCCTAACTGGTTACTCCGATGAAACACAAGCTAAACAAACTATAATATGATTTTTTTTTAGACAGACATGATGATAATGATGCGAAGTAGGATCAACCCCCCTCAACTGACGTATACGTACATATACGTGTATATAATATCAATAAATACATATTCAACGCTATAAATGCTTATTATAACAATTAAACATTAGAAATAATGCACAAGATGTAAATAAAATATAAATACACACACTCAGATGCGCAAACTCACAAAAATGTAAGGAGTTCTGATGGGTGGTTTTGGGTCATTTTTTGTTTGTTTTTTTTTTGTTTGTTTTTTTGCATAAATAGCCTTGTTTTTGCACCATTTTCCTTAACTTTCCCCCCTATTCTTCCTTAATTTCCTTATTTTTTTAATTCGATGAATATTTAAAAAAAAAAAACATGAATCACTGAAGCCGCATGATTGAAGCGCGACGTAGCGAGGGATCCCTGTACTGTGTGCTAATAATACTTAGTCTCTCACCCTCCTGAAAGTGTGTCATTGTGTGAGGAGAAGGAATCCACCAAACTCTTTGAAGTGCTTTCGCTGTGAGGATAAAAAGGAAGAATGTTAATATAAACAATAATACTGATTATTATTATTATTATTATTATTATTATTATGGCACATGTAGAAGTGGTTATAAAAAGCAATAAAGCAGCCCGTCTCTCATCTTCATGTCATTTGCTGATCCGATTAATCCTACTATTATGGTCCCTGGGAGGTTGGAGTCTATGTGAAGACAGTGTACACCCTAAACAGCTTGAATTGCACGGCCAATGCACAACCATTCACACATTGGTAATTTGAAACAACCTAGCTTAATGTGCATATCTTTGGAAGGCTGTGGAAGGAAGCCAGAGTACCTGGAGGAAACCCACATGAGCACATACAAGAGAGAACATACAAACACCCTCGGTGAGCCAACCCTGGACCTTCTTGCATTGAGGCTGGCCACTACACCACCATGCAATGTCAAATTTGAAAATGCATTTTCAAAGTGATTCATAATACATTCACGATAATAATAATAATAATAATACATTTTATTTATATGGCGCCTTTCTCAGCACTCAAGGTCGCCTCACATCATATATCATACATTTTACATCATTACATCATACATCTTATAACTAGCTTCCATCTGTAGTCCCTAATTTAGAATGGCCAATTAACCTACAGTGCATGTCTTTGAATTGTGGGAGGAAACCGGAGCACCCGGAGGAAACCCACACAAGCACGGGGAGAACATGCAAACTCCACACAGAAACGCCCAGGTCGGGAATCGAACCCGGGCCTTCTTGCTGTGAGGCGGACGTGCTAACCACTACGCCACCGTGCCTCCAAATGATGTGTTATTCATCACATCTTCACCCTTTCAAACCAGGATGCCAAACGAGGACATACATTCATTCTTTCATTTTCTAAGCTGCTTAATCCTAATTAGGGTCACGTGGAAGCTGGCGGCCATCTCAGTCAACTATAAGTGAGGGCTGGGTACACCGTGAACGGCTCACCAGGTCATCGTAGAAACCAAAGCATGTCTTCCTTTAAAGTAAGTCAGAGTAAGGCATGTCTCAGGACTTGATTTAAGCTCTCCTTGCTATCTGAAGAGCTGAGACATTGTCTTCAACTGATTCCTCGTATATACACCTTTTCACAAATCGCTTAAAGGAGCACTAATGGGGAAAGAAAATGGTAGTTTTCTCACTGCATGGAGTCATTGTCTCACCACCTTTCAGAGAAGGTTTCAGCTTGAGAGTATTCTTAGACACTGACCTATTTGTACAAGTATGAGGATGTGTTTTTGATAGAGACTATCAAGCCCTTCTGTAAGTCACCCTGGATGGGTGCCAGATGTCGCGCAAGCAACTGATTGTATTTCTTTAAAAATATATATATATATATTAAAAAAGAAGGGAAGAAAAAGAATGAAAGAGGTTGCTATACCGCAATACAGTCTTCTCTGTCTGTACCACAGTTTCGGTGATCTCAGTTCTAGTATTTCTTTTATCAGTGGTTAGTCTGTGGAGGAGATCAGAAAGATGATAAGATTTAAAAAAAACACTTTATTAATATTTTTTTGTAGCCTCCTGTTAAATTTCCAGAGTTTTACAAACAGTAAATACATCAAGTGTAACAAGAAAAAAACAACAACAACAACAACAACAAAATTATTCCTGCTTACTTCTCTCTAGTGGTGTCAATGGGGATGACATCAACTGCCAGCAGGTCCAGAGATCCTTTAGCCTCCTTTGTCTTCGGTAGAGAGCTGGAACAAACAATCAAATATTCACCTGAGTATTGAATTCAATGGTATTTTAAACCACTCAGGAAGGACCTGCGTTGTTTTACTTCATGCGGTTCACTACAACAATGTGGAACAACTAATTAGCCAACTGGTAGTTTACATGTTTTTGGACTGTGGGAGAAAATCTGAGTACCCAGAGAAACCCCACATAAGCACAGGGAGAACATGTGAACTCCACACAGCTGCGATCCAGCAAAAGAATTAAACCCTCGACCTTTTTTCTGTGAGGTGGACATGCTAATCACCGAGTCGCCGTGTTGCCAAGATGTGTTTTTAATTTGAAGAGTTAAACGTTTTTTCCTATATTTGGGGAGGAGGGGATAGAAGGAATGGAGACATAAACCAACATCAACATGATACACCCTACTGACAGTGCTCAGGTATGACTACACACAGAATAAATACTGAGACAATCAAACAGGATTTCACAGCTCAAGGTCGCTGTACTTCATTGTAAATTGCACTAGCTAATTAACCAGGATGGTAGGCAGGCAAAGCCCTCTGTGAAAGGGTGGAGCCTATCTATCTTGTATGATACCTATAAAGAGGAACATTATCATGTACTCATCGTGCAACCAACATTCGACTCATCCAAGGTCAGTAATGGAGAGGTTGGCTCATAGAAGAATGCCAAGAATTGGCTTTCCAAAAATCAGAGATGAGAAAATATTCTGAATGAACAATACATATAATTGTATAGAATATCTCTGTGTGCTGCAATCCAAGAGATGCAAACATGTTCAAGCATGACAATGACCTTGTGACAAAGCAGGCTCTAGAAAAAGATGGTATGCTAAGGTTGAGTGGCCCTGAGATTAACCCCTGTGGACACTCTGTGAGATTAACTGGAACACCAATAATCTCCTCGAGGCAGTTAGAGTTTACATGCTCAGATACCGAAAATCAAAGTCGTGATGGAGAACAAGTATTCCAGTGTCACACAATGAGTAAGACTGAGGTGCATTGTGAACAAAGGCTTTCCTAGAATACTAAAATCTGTATAGCTCTCGAAAGTATGCCAGTGACAGTTTTGTTTAAATAAATAATTAATGTAATTAACCTAATTTTTTCCCTTCACACAAGTCATCAACGTGATTGCTTGAATTGTGAACTCAAGTTTTTTGTGTGTGTTTTTAATGATTATTTAAGCCCCATGCTGCCGCTCAAACGCCCTGAATCTTCTCTTGCTTCTGGTAAGGAGCCTCAGCGCTTTATTTATTAATACAGTAAATATTATCACAGTACAAAATTAAAAAGTTTTTACTTAATTATTACTACATTATCACTGTATTAATCAGTAAGACTGTCTATAGAATGTGTTTAAGAAGCATATTTTAGCGCATGTAATATCATACATAGGGTTTTAAAACTACGTCAACAACTCGTGGATTTTCGTGATCCGCGGGAAGGGCTGGAACCGAACCCTTGCGGAAAACGGGGGCCTACTGTACAAGAAATAATCATATTCATATTTTGTAATAGCTGTTTAGCAACAAGAAAAAAAATTCTTACTCTCCTGTCAGCAGGTCAGTGGTGTTGGGGGTGGGGTCCACCAAAATCTCTGCATTGCTATAAGAAAAAGAAAAGGGAAAATTAATGTACAACACACACACACACACACACACACACAGTATATATATATATATATATATATATATATATATATATATATATATATATATACACAGTAAAAATAAAAAGACAGAACAAAGGAACGACGTTTTAACGGTAGGTTGCGGGGACGTCATTCCGCGACGTCCAGGCGACGTTTTCCCAAAAGGCCGCGTGGACGTTATTCCTTGACGTCAGGTCGACGTTCCTCTGGAGGGTCGCGAGGATGTTACCCTGTGACATCAGCGCAATGTTTTGACCGTAGGTCACTGGGACGTTATCCCATGACGTCCAAGCGACGTTTTCCCAAAAGTTCGTGGGGCGTCATTCTGCGACGTCATGCGACGTTTAAACAGTAGGTCGCTGGGACGTCATTCCGCAACGACCAGACGACATTTTCCCAAAAGGTCGCTGGGACGTCATTCCGCGACGTTCCGTTGACGTTTTAACGGTAGGTTGCTGGGATGTCTTTCCGTGACATCCAGGCGCCATTTTCCCAAAAGGTCGCGGGGACGTTATTCCGCGACATAAAGGCGATGTTTCGACGTTTGCTATAAGGCAATTAAAAGAAGATCAGTCCTGGGTGTCCTCTGGGTACAGTTTCCTCCCACAGTCCAAAGACATCCACATTAGGCTTGTTTCAAATTGCCCCTAGGTCTGAATATGAGTGTGAATGGTCGGGTGTATGTTGGCACTGCAATAGTCCAAAGAATTGTTTAGGATGTAACCCGCTGACTCATCGCGTCACAGAATCCTCCAAAATAGGCTACAGCCTCTCCGCGACTCAAGTAGAAAAAAAGTGGGTTAGAAAATAAGAGCGGTTGAGAGAAAACAATTCTTCATTTTAATTTTAAAAATGAAGAATTCATGGAAAATGTTTGGGGAGTCAGGTAGAACATAGACAGTGAGAGACATGGCCAGCTTTCGATAACCCAGTTAGCTGACCTTACAAAATTCAACGGGAATATTGAAACATAAAGGACATTAAGAATATTTTTGTGTTTATCCATAGTAATGGATTACATAATAAAGGTTCCTTCAGCAACCTTCCAAGCAATATTAGCAAAGCTCCATACTTCTGCAAATATCATAAAGCCATGGGCAAAATTCTGTTGTCACATCAGCGCTCATGTGCCCACACAGACAACCCAATAAATGAGGAAAGATCAGCAAAAAATAATGTTGTTGGTGTTGAGTGCACTTGTAGCCTTCAGCTAGCATAGGTAAAGACCAAGAGTCCATGGTTCTTTGTTTTAACATATGACTTCATTCTAAACCCTCATAGCGAAAATATTACTAACAGTTTTCAGAGTTCTGTTTTTATGCAGTGCTTAAATATTTATATTATTTTATTCATCAGTTACTGCATTTAAAAAGACACAGAGAACACATGAGAATGTTGTTACTCATACAATCCACCCAGAGACAAAACAAGCAACCAGGTGTCCAAACCAAACCCAACCTGGTGCAAACAGCTGAACAGCTAACTGGAGTGCAATTCTCACCCAAGTATGATTTTTACCATAAAAGGCAATCTCAAACTATGGAGTTGTTTAATTTTGCATTCAAACATTATTGCTATTTTTACCTCAAATTAATAATTATTTTAAAAGACTTATTAGATTCCTCTTGGTGTGGCCTTAAAACGGTTACACTAATATACTTGAAATGGGACCGACGATGACAGTAATGAGCACATGCGGCACGGTGGCGTAATGGTTAGCATGTCCGCCTCACTGCAAGAATGCCTGGGTTCGATTCCAGGCCTGGGTGTTTCTGTGTGGAGTTTCATTGTTCTCTCCGTGCTTGCATGGGTTTCGTCCGTGTACACTGGTCTCCTCCTACAGGCCGAAATCATGCTCAGTAGGTTAATTGGCTGTTGCAAATTGCCTGTAGGTGTGAGTGAGCCCGTATGTGGCCTGGCGAACCATACGGTAGATCATTGTTATCACGGCCATGACAATCCCTGTAT
This sequence comes from Plotosus lineatus, assembly GCA_024760905.1. NCBI lineage: Eukaryota > Metazoa > Chordata > Actinopteri > Siluriformes > Plotosidae > Plotosus > Plotosus lineatus. The sequence continues at coordinate 17,158,697 of CM045750.1, forward strand.
GAGCATCATTCAAGCTTCAGGGATCGACGTCCATTCCTTGTGATTTGATGTAGACATAGAAAGAATGGTGAGCACATCCACCTCGCAACAAATAAGGTCCTGGGTTGAAGTCCTGGCATTAGATGTTTCTTTGTAGAGTTTGTATGTTGTCTCTATGCATACATGGGTTTCGTTTGGATACTCTGGTTTCCTTCCAAACTCCAAAGACTTACACGCGTTAGGCTAATTGGTTGTTCTGAATTGTCCCTGGGTGTGAATGGTTATATGGGTGTCAGCCCTGCAATGGTCTGGCAAGCTGTTCAGGGAGTACTCTGCCTTCGCCCAATGTTGGCTGAGATAGACGCCAGCTGTAATATGTAGGATTAAGAAGTTCAGCAAATGAGTTGAGTGATGAGTTGAAACTGCAACCCTTGGTTAGTTAGAACGTTAATAGAGCTCTAGCGCCGTCTTGTGGCTGTTTCTTCAGTCTGCTTATTAGATGTTGAAATTGCATGAAGATATGTCACTCAGTAAAAATTCAGCAGCAGCTTTAATGTTTGGATGATGAACTCCGAGTACTGGTTTACTTTTATGGTGAAAGACACACTGACCTCTCAGTAAGATCCAGAAAATCATTATCATTCAAGTCGCTGGTCTTCTGAACCGGCTTTGTGCTGATGCTGAGGAAAGAGACACAGGGGGACAGAAGATGATGAGAGTAAGAAAAAAAAAGCCAGGAACAGAAAGTCAAGCCAGCAACATCTTTTGATTAATTCATTACTGTGAATCTCAATGTTAATCTGTGAAATAAAATCCTCCAACACATCCCGCTACTGCCAACTCCAACACAACTGAGGTTCAATTGGTTTTGAATGTCGCAGACATTCAGAGAGACAGACAGACACAGAAAGACAGACAGACACAGACAGACAGACACAGAAAGACAGACAGACAGACAGACACAGAAAGACAGACAGACAGACAGACAGACAGACAACCAGACAGACAAACAGACTGACACAGACACACAGACAGACAGACAGACAGACAAACAGACAGACAAACAGACAGATACTGCTCAACACCACACCCCATCCTTTACTTTATATTCAGTGCTGTGAACTCGATAATGATAATATTTTATATGTATTAAACAACACACATTTCATTTGTTATCTTTACTGTCATGGTTGTGGTCATTTCCTGTTGTTATTTTCTTTATATAATTATTATAATAATTATTTATACTAATAAGCTCTATTAAAGTGCTGTTGTGGTTATTAAGTCTTCCTCACAGCAAGAAGGTCCTGGGTTCAAGACCCAGGTGTTTCTGTATGGAGTTTGTATATGCTCTCCGAGTTTGTGTGAGGTTCCTCCGGGTTCTCCGGTTTCCTCCCACAGTCCAAAATCATGTACATTAAGCTAACTGATTTTTTCAAATTACTCCTAGGTGTGTGCGTCTGAACAGTTGTGTGTACATATTGGCAATGTGATGAACAGTCAAGCTGTTCAGGGTGTACTCTGCATTCACTCAGAGTCAAATAAGATCGGCTCAAACCTTACCACGAGCCTAGTCGGGTTAAATGGTTCAGCAAATAAATGAATAAAAGAATGAAGGTTCGTGACTGGATGGTGTACAGTGGAAGGTCTCGTGTAAGAGCTGCACAAGGGATGTGGACACCCTGTATTCAAAATAGAAAGGGGCGTGGACACCTCAAATTCAAAACACAAAGCCTGGCAGTAATACGCGGTAAAGCCTCGTATAAGGAGTGAGTGTGCGCGGTCTTTCTGGGATTTTTTATCCTTTCAAATTTATGTTTGCCTCTTCCTACCCTTTCATAACAGGTCGAGTCAGCCATGTTAATATAGCTAGAGCTTCTGATCACAGACACTCGAACCTCCACTACATAAACTTAATATGTAATTAAATCTGCCTGATTAGCTTTATTAATATAAACTGATTGGTTTAGGAGAAGCCTTTGATTTGGATTTGGGTTGATCGCTTGTAGATGAGTCTTCCTTGAAAACTGGAATGACTGGAACGACTGGTTCAGTCGCATTAAAGAAGAACGGTCAACATTCCAGAATATACGACATGTCCACATCTTGACTTAGATATGTAGACATGGATGGCATTCATAACAGAGATTTTACAACTAATGTCGCCAATAGTATGATGAATGTTCTGGCATGAGGGTTGGTATTTACTCCTTCCTTATAATATATATGAAATCTCAATGGAATTGTTGAAATTGTTATGCTATTCAGTTTGTGAAGAAGCTCTGTGATTATGGAACCCGGTCACTTTCCAGGTATCTTAAATAAAGATGACTTCTTTTCCTTTCGGCTGTTCCCTTTTTTCTCAGGGGTCGCCATAGCGAATCATCACAAGTTTGAGTCGGCATAGGTTTTAACATCGGATGCCCTTCTTGACACAACCCTTTAGCAAGGGACAGAAACACGCTGACGGCTTTGCAGCTCCTCTTTACGAAAGTCAGCAATGGTTCTTTTACATGAACCTCTCACCATAGACAGTGAGAGACATGGCCGGCCTTTGATAACCCTGTTAGCTGCACTGGGGGGGGGGGGGGGGCGCGCAACCTTATGGATTTGTGGATAGTGGGACTCGAACCCCCAACCTTTGGATCAGCAATCCAGCACCTTTTACCACCAGGCCACCACTGCCGTATCTTAAATAAAGATGACATACAGCATCATCTCTTGGCATTTAGGTAATGACTTTCTGAAACCATTTGCTTATTCCTGTACACGGGTGTCAATGATCCTCAAGATCATTCCTCCAGGCACAACATCTTGTTACTACGTTCTCAGTTCTCCAAAAAGTGCAGCTTGTGTTTTCGCCAGCATTTGTCTGTTTGTAAACAACTTTATGCAATAAGTAATGAACCGAATTTTCTGACATTTTCAGGGAAGCCCCCAATACTACCCCCTAAACCCTTAATAAAATTATAAAAGCATACATTTTAAGACCTCCTTCTGCTTCAATATCGCACCGATGGTAGACGACTTTGGCGATATTCCTTTGCAATATCACTCAACCGCATGCCACGAGGCGGGATGTTTGAACAAAGGCAATGGGAGAGCAGCTCGGGCGTTGTTTGAATGGCGCATTTGAATGGCACATTTGGCGCGTTTCATAAGGAGAACTTGTTTCGTATACAGAGACAATAAATTTTGAAAAATGCTTTTCATAACCTGGATTTTTCATTTGCTGGGACCATCGTAAGGTGAGGAGGTACCACTGTATTAATATATTAAAAACACACTGTATACATACCTGCACTTACAAATCCACCTAATAAAATTAATACCTTGTAGGTATTTAATATAAAAATAGGTATGAACTCTTAGATGCCTATGATTGGCTAGTTTCGTGTGGGAGGGCCAGGGATGCCACCCCTCCCTGAGAGTTCGGTCAGTGAGCTTTCATGGACTTCCAGCCACATCTGGCAGCTGCGCCACTCGTGAGCCCAACACCTTCTTTACTCTTAACGGAGTTGGTGTCTTTCAGAACAACCCCGTACCCATTAACACGAGTTCTCACTGACGCCGGAGCCTTCACAAATCTAATCTAAAATAACTATAACGTACCTCAGTTCAGCAGTCGAGTCTAGCTTGGGTTCCGCCGTTTCAGAATTCTTTAAAGCAGCGACTGGAGCGACTGTAGACTGAGTGATGGTCTCAGTGATTCTGTTTAAAATGACAGTAGGAAATAAAGTACTCGGTTACATTTCTGAAAAAGAATATACAGGAATTCAACCATTTATCTAACCATACGTCAAAGGTGGAGAGTAGCATTTAACTAAATAGCAACCCTAATTAGGATTACACGGTGCAGAAAATTAATGAATGTAAATAAGTTAAGGCAGATCATTTCATCAATCCTATTAGAATTAAAGTGGTTTGGTATCTTTAATATGTTTTCATTCGATTTGAGGGTTGGATTGTTATAAAAATGTTATACAAACGTAATGAGTAAATAAACAAACTAAGATGAAATGGGAATGAGGAAAACAATATCAGTTAATAATGTAATTATTATTATTATTATTGATAATAATAATAATAATAATAATAATAATAATAATATAAGGCATTGGTGGCCTGGTGGTAAAAGTGCTGGATCACTGATCCCAAGGTTGGGGGTTCAAGTCCCACTATCAACGGGTTGTCACTGACCCCCCCCCCAGTGCAGCTAACTGGGTTATCAAAGGCTGGCCATGTCTCTCACTGTCTATGGTGGGAGGGTCATGTAAAAGAACCATTGCTGACTGTCTGCATAGCCATCAGCATGTTTCTGCCCTGCAATGGCCTGATGAGCCGTTCAGGGTGTACTCTGCCCTTGCCCTGTGCCAGCTGAGATGGGCGCCAACCTCCCCGCAACTTTAATTAAGCAGTTCAGAAAATGAATGAATGTGAAAAAAGGATAATAATAACAACAACAAGAATAATAAAAACAACAACTGGAGGGATTATGTCTCTTGTCTGGTCTGAGTGTGTCTTAGAGTGGCAACAAGAACTTTCTGTAGTGGATGTGGCGGACAGCCTGCGACAACATAGTGTTCTCTATGCTTTGTGGGGGTACAGTATTAATAATGACACCAACAACAACAACAACAACAATAATAATAATAATAATGATAATAACAATAACAACAACAACAATAATAATAATAATAAATACCTTGTTTTAATACTGGACTCAGGTTGAAAGACCTTAGTCTCTGTGGAAGTGATTTGAGTGACTGACTTCGTACTGAGAAAAGAGAACAAGAAGTTTAGACAAAAAATAATTAATTTACAAAAAACAAGTCCACATATAGATTTAACGTAAAAAATTTCATTTCCAAAAGTATATTCTGTAAAAGTATTTCTTCTCCCAGTCTGTGTTCTGATAAGGTTTTTAATTCACACTTATCCACTGGGGTGACCTTCAGTGGCCCGAGAGATCAATTTAACATGATTGTAAAGTTGAGAATTGCGACTCTATACATTATTAATCGTGCTGGGATTAATCGGGACTGGAGAAACATTCCAGATGTGTGTGTGAGTGAAATGGTCCAACATGCACTTCAGTGTCATGAACAGAAATCAGTGCATTACATCGATCATATACGTAATACACTATTATTATGTCATTTGTATACCTGGCGGGTTCCTGCGTGGAGATCAGTGTGCCCGAGAGAACATTGAGCGTGTCACTAAAAAAATTCGAAGAATTATAAGTTTGGTCACTATAAAAACAGATCACAACGTAAAACTATTATGTCATTATTGTATGTGATTCTAGAGTGATTTAAAATATATTATAAATATCGGAGACCTTTGCTTTGGACTGGATTCCACTTCCGATTTTACAGGTGAGGTTTTTGCAGATTTCGGCTCATCGACACTCATCTCCACACTGTTGATCAATGCAGTCAAGGATTCAGTGGGGTTTAACAGAAAGAATGTGCTGGTACATTTCAGGAGTGTTGACTAAAGTGATTAAAGGGGCGGGTCATGGATGTTTAAAGAAAAAAAAGTCGAAATACAGTGGAACCTCAACTTACGAAAGCCCCAACAAATCCAGGTTATGAAAAACATTTTCCTCTGGATATGAAACAAGTTCACGTTACGAAAGCACCATCTCAAAAATTCACGGGTTGCTCTCCATTGACTATCTCCCAACATCCCGCCCCACTGGCCTCCCATTGACTAGGAGGGATGACGCAGCTCCCTTGAGCAGCAGCTTGTTTCATGAGTTTTTCGAGTGTGCTCATTGCAACTTTATTTTTTGGCTCAGGCTTATATTAACCTTGCATAAACATTTGTAAGATTATTACTCTGCTAAGAAGACATGGTCCACACAAAGTAAGTACCTTAAAAGGTATGCTTTTATCATTTTTAAAGGATAGTATTGGGGGGGCCATGAAACGAATCATGCGTTTTACATGTAAAATGCGGTTCAACTTATAAAAAGTCCAGGTTACGCAACCACTTCCGGAACGGATTAATTTTGTAAATTGAGGTACCACTGTATATAGAAATGTGGATCTATTTGATAGAAGTGAAGTTGGCATTTTTACATTAGGGTGATCAGCTGTTCCAAATTGCCCCTATAAGTTTGGTGGGTGGGTGTGTTTGTGTGTGTGTGTGTGTGTGTGTGTGTGTTGGCCCTGAAATGATCTGGCAAGCTGTTCAGATCTGCCCTACCTTCACCTACAATTGGCTGAGTTAAGCGCCAGCCTCCCTGCGATCTTTGTTGGATTAGATGTTTTGGTAAACGAATGAGTGACTTGAAAGGTGAAAAGCTATTTAATAAACACAGACTAGTATTTCGGACATTCATGGCATAATTAGCAAGGAGGTCATGGGTTTGAGTCCCGAGTTCAGGACTGAGTGAAATGAATTGAGTGACTGAGTGAATTTTCTTTTAAAAATCATGACACGGCTCCATTAAGTCTACCTGTGTTCAGCAGAAAAGCTGGTATCGTCGTCATCGTCTTCACCAAAAACTACCCTACACACACACACACACACACACACACACACACACACACACACACACACACACACACACAGAGAGAGAGGGAGCGAGAATAAGAAAGCAAGAGAGACAGAAAGAATGAGGGACAGAAGATAGAGATATAAGGGGAACAGAGAGAGAGAGAGCGAGAGAGAGAGAGAGAGAGAGAGAGAGAGAGAGAGAGAGAGAGAATGAATCAGAGGGAGAATAAAACCATCAATGAAAAATCCTTGATTTTTGGACATGTGACCTCAGCAGAGAATAGATATACCCTGTACCTTTTAGCAACAAACGCAGTGGCTGATGAAGCAGAGCTGTCTGTGTTTCCTGAAGGTGAGCTTAAAAATGACAATAATAAATTAATCAGCAGCACAATAAGAGCAGTAAGATATTTTATACAAATCTTCTGAATAATTCTAAATCTATGATCTATTCTCACACGAGATAATACAGTGGTACCTCACCTTACGATCGTCCCAGCAAACAAAAAATCCAGGTTACAAAAAACATTTTCCAAAATTTTTTGTCTCTGTATTTTTTTGTCTCTCGAAACAAGTTCTCCTTACGAAATGCGTCAAACGCGTCATTCAAACATTCAAGCTGCTCTCCCATTGACTATCTTCCAACATCCCGCCCCGCTGGCCTCCCATTGACTAGGAGGGATGACGCAGCTTTCTCCCATTGGCTATCTCCCAACATCCCGCCCCGCTGGCCTCCCATTGGCTAGGAGGGATAACGCAGCTCCCTTGAGCAGCAGCTTGTTTCATGAGTTTTTTGAGTGTGCTCATTGCAACTTTATTTTTCGGCTCAGGCTTATATTAACCTTGCATAAACATTTGTAAGATTATTACTCTAATAAGAAGACACGGTCAACACGAAGTAACTACTTATAAGGTATGCTTTTATAATTTTTAAATGGTTTAGGGGGTAGTGTTGGGGGCCTTGGAACGAATCATGCGTTTTACATGTAAAATGCGGTTCTGCTTACGAAAAATCCAGGTCACGAAAAAGGCTCTGGAACGGATTAATTTCGTAAGGTGAGGTACCACTGTATTATTATAAGGAATGGCAGTGAAGTGCAGGTCTGATGATTATGTGCTGTGCAAAGAAATTATTTTACATCATTTTATTTACTGTATTTCTTTAAGTGGCGTAAAACATACTCGTATTTCTTTGCAGCTGACATAACATATGATCTCTGTTTTCTTGCTGTGCTGCTCAATGTTTTGCTGGCTGTCTCTGTCCTGTACGCACACAGAGACACACACACACACACACACACACACACACACACACGCGCGCGCGGTAAGACATGACTCACGTGTAAACCACTGCAGTGTGATCCATGATATTTATTCTAACTGGTTATTCAGTTTGAAGTTCTTCTCACCTCTTCTCCTGTTCTTCTGGGCTGAGCGATGGTTCAGATAGATCTGTTTTCACCACGTTTGAGCGAACAGTGTGAGGAGCACTGAGAACAAGACGAGGAACGAGATGAGTTTAAGTGAAAACGAATCATCCGCCATGTTTGTAGCATGAACAGAACAGCTTGGATTTTTTTTTTCGAATGCCAGTTTTTCAATCCTTGGTTTGCTTTAATTAAAGAACCTCCACATCGAGTACTTACATTTTCTTGTATCCTTCAGACGGCTTTTTGGTGAAACCAGATGTTCCACTGCAAGGTAAAAGTAATAAAGGGGCGTGTCATGATAAGTTCATATACTGGAGCAAATTTCTACACAGTAAAAGGTACGACCTTATAATTTAATACATATAAAATACTATAAAGGAGCAGAAATACATCGACACTATTAAAAATAATTACACATTTCTCCTTCAAAAAATTATTTAAAGGGGAGTAAACACAAATAAAGTAACCAGCCCAAATATTTGGTCAGTAAGCCTCGACTACTTAAATATTTCAGATACAAGTTATACTTTTTTTTTAATTGTTTAATTTCCTGAGCCACTTTATCCATTATTAGGATCAGGGTGAGGCTGGAGCCTATCTCGGCCAATTCCAAGCAAAGGTTGGATACATCATCAACAACTGTCCACACCATAGTAGGGCCAACATACAATGATTCACACTCACACCTTGGGGTAATTTGGAACAACCAATCTGATTAATACACGAGTCTTTGGACTGTGGGATGAAACAGAAGAACACAGAGGAAACCCATGAAAGCAAAAGAACATACACATTCAACACCAAAATGGGTTCACCAGGGGCAGGACACAAACCCAGGACCCTTTTGCTGTCAGATGGATGTATAATAACCACTGTGACACCATCTACCTGCCATTTTATGCATATTAGAAGAACATTTGAAAAAAAAATGCAAAGGTTTGGACAATTTGGCTCATTTTAGTGTCTCTGGAATGCTGACTTTGTTTTGGGTTTCTTTCTTTACACAAACATGCATAAATGTATACGTATAGAAATATACAATGCATATAAATTTATATGTTCATATACTATATATATATATATATATATATATATATATATATATATATATATATATATATATATATACATACATACATATATATACATATATATACACACACACACACACACACACACAGGGATCCCTGATGGGAGACTTTGGGTTGTTTTTTGTTGGTTTATGGGGTTTTTTTTTGCATAATTGGCCTTGTTTTTGTGGCATTTTCCTTAAGTCTTTCCCCTATTCTTCCTTAATTTCCTTATTTTTTTAATTTGATGAATAATTATTATTATTTTTTTTTTAAACCGCGATGCACAGAAGCTGCATGAATTGAAGCGTGAAGTAGCGAGGGATCCCTGTATGTATATATGTATATATATATATTATATACACATATATATTATATATATATATATATATATTATATACACATACTAGTATATATATACACACACACACACACACACACACACAGTCACTATTCGAGTTACGACCTAGATTGGTTCCGATCAACCAGTTGTAAGTTGGATTGGTCGTAAGTCGGATATTTATCACAATGAAACCGAAACCACCCAGTACTCACTATGAATTCATGTGAAGCGTATTCTTCACCTGTGCGTTCTTTCAACATGCGAAATAAACGTGTAGCTTTACTCTGCACTGCTCGCAACATCACGTTCACATTTCTTTTCCTATTATCTTCCAACCTCGTGTATAGCAACTTTTCCGTCTCTGCAATCGGTTCTCCACGCTGCTTTGTGATGATAGTTGACTTAATTGGGGCTGCGGCTTCCACTACTTCCTTAATGCGGTCCTTGTCCTTTAAAATCGTCGACACCGTGGAGTGGGAGAGATGGAGATCTCACTTTCACTTTCATCTTTGTCTCTGACAACAGTGCCTTTCTTGCTTTCTTGGTAGAATCGTCGTCTGATGAATCGGACTTCCACTTGGGGGCCATGGTAACGGTGTACAGTAAATGAATGTAAAATTGTACTGTAAAAGAGAAGTTACTGCGACGGTATCTACTCACTGAGTGTAGTGGTACAATGCTGTGAGTGTGAGATGCGGGGAAGCTGCGCTGCAACAACTATCTTACACGCTGCCGCTGCCGCACATATACAGTAAACTTATAATAGGCATCTGCTAGACGTGGTCGTTAGTACGGGTGGTCGTAACTCGGATATGTCGTAACTCGGATGGTGACTGTATATATATATATATATATATATATATATATATATATATATATATATATATATATCGACACACACATACATGTCAAAGACATTTGCATGGCATTGTACAATATTGGAAATCATAAAGAAGAAATGTGCATACATGTAACCATTAGTAGACGATGCAGCTGGTTTTTGGTCAGTCTTTGTGAATACACCCCTGCAAAGCAAAACAAATATTCATAACTGAAAGCACTTTCTCAAATACATTATAAAGAAGCAAGACAGAGCCAACTACTACTCTGAGTAGTCTCGACTTACCTGATCAGGTATCCAGAGGATTTCGAACTGTTTAAAAGATAAAAACATGACAAAATATAGTTTAATTTTATAAAGTTTCAGCTTAAAGCATAAGAACTACAAGCAGTGCATAAAACTCTGAAGGGAGGGGAGGGGTCACCAGTATGGTTGTCACCAGTATGGCTCATCAGAATGCATAGGTCATGTGACACACTGGCAGGACATCTTTACAAAGACATGGAAGGACAAAGGGCCCAGAATAATCCAATAAATATAACACGTGAAGTACAGTAGTATTATTTTCTCACCTGTCTGAGGGCGCTGGAGGTACGGGTTCTTGTGCAGGAGGTGTGTTATCAGATGCAAGGTCGTTGGCGTCGCTGTTCAGACGACTTGCACGCACTTCTGCAATCCTTCATTTAATAGGTTAGAGAAATGATGTTAAGGATTATGATGATGATGATGATGATGATGCATAATGCATTTATGAATTACATTTTTTGGGATGAAATTAGATCATAGAAAAGTGTACAAGACGGTGTTGAAGCCAGCGATGTTGTATGGTTTAGAAACAGCGGTGCTGAGGAAAAGACAGGAGGCAGAGCTGGAGGTAACAGAGATGAAAATGTTGAGGTTCTCTTTGGGAGTAACGAGGATGGATAGGATCAGGAATGAGTACATCAGAGGGACAGCACATGGAAGATGTTTTGGAGACAAAGTCAGAGAGGCTAGATTGAGATGGTTTGGACATGTACAGAGGATGGATAGTGAATATATTGGTAGTAGGATGCTGAGGCTGGAACTACCAGGCAAAAGGCCTAGAGGAAGACCAAAGAGGAGATTTATGGATGTGGTGAAGGAAGACATGAAGGTAGTTGGCGTAAGAGAAGAAGATGCAGAGGACAGGGTGAGATGGAGGCAGATGATTTACTGTGGCGACCCCTGAAGGGAACAGCCGAAAGGAAAAGAAGAAGAAGATCCCAAGACCACCAAGACCATGACACTACTTCCCTCTGTGTCTCTCTTGCTCTCTCTCTCTCTCTCACACACACACACACACACCATGGTTTTTCCTGTCCCTCCTCCACTTCTTCAGTCTGATTGCGGCGTTGGATCCAGCTGTTGTCTCCTTTCAGTGCAGTACGAACCTTTGCCGTACGCAATACAGATTGTCGATCCCCCTCTACACACACACACACACACACACACACACACACACACACACACACACACATTGTAGAAGCCAGTTATGACTGCCCAATAGTATCTAAGCATTCTAACCATGTGGTAATAAGTGCGGTATTATGTATATTATGGATGTTCTAGAGGTATTTCTATTGTATAATGTGTCACAAAACAGGTTTTGAAAGTCAGTGCACTCGGGTTTCACACAGCTCCCTATTGAATAAAGCAGGAGGATATTCATCCAAACAACATTAATTACTTTGCCATTAGTCATCATTATTCTGGTTTTCGCAAAAGATGCTCATCTGTAAACAAGTGTGGGAGTGATTAAATATCTCTGGAGCTCACCAGTAGTCATGGTTTACGCTTGTTGTTTTAAATTTCGTCTTCTCTCAACCTAGAGAAGAAAAGAAAAAGAAAAAGAAGACATGGTTTAATGCTTGTTGTTATGGACAAAATGTGATCTATTGTCCATCGGGTGATACAGTTCAATAAAAATGATCACTATGATGATTTGATAAACTTTTTTTTTTTAAATCCTATTTCTTGGTTTGAACGTTGTGGATGTTCTTGGCATGCATGCTTGAACACCTGAGTGGAATTCCTGAGTCATCGTTTAGCCACGCCAGAGAGCCTGTCCCTCCACTTTCTCACTGTGCGAGTGCTCTCTCATGCGTATTTTAATTCCCAGTCGACAGCGAGGTCCTGTTCATGAGCGGGTAATTACTTTTTCTTCTAATCGTACTTTAATTATAATACATTCCCACATTTATTAAATGAACTTCTGGTTTAACGTGATGAATCGTCTGGTTAGGCTTTTTATTTAGTTATTTATCTTTGAACTTTCTGCTTGTACATTAACAGAATATAGATCTTCATATCCTCTGATGCAGCAGAACTGCGCGGCTGAGCGGTTTTCCTTCCTTCTCTACACGCTCATTAAAGCCTCATTAATTAGCTGTGTATTTGTCTGCACTATTTAAATTCCCCCTGGTGAACCAAACCTTAAACAACGTCCGCTTATCACGGAGGTTATAAACCAAGACCATGAACACACCAAAAGTATAACGTTCACTATGGACCTCTGCAAAAAAAAAAAAAAAAAAAAAAAATTTTTTTTGAAATTATGGTGACAATTTGGTGTCATGGTGACAGTCATCAAATCAGACTGGGGTGACAAGAAACTGTAAATTAAAGAATTTATGGGTAATAACGTTACACAGATAAGATTCTATTAAAATGTTATATACTGTATAAACTCCTTATAAGGTTTACAAACACTTTCAACATCCCAGTCAGGAAGGTGAAAGTGTTAACCTGCTTGATCTGATAAATCAATAATACAAATATTTACTGAGGAGTGATGAGCGATCTCCTTCTCACTCACTCACTCACACACACACACAAAAACAAACACACTCATGAACATACCTTATTTTAGAAAACACACATCCACAAGTGGTGTAAAATGCCTCACTCTGAACCCAGTCACAAGTTAATCGGCGCTCTTGATCAATGAGGGAAAGTGATTAACAGCAGGTCTGTCTGTGCTGTGTCAGTCCACGAATAGGCACACACTGAGTTCTGACAGCTGGTTCTCAGAGAGGGTAGATTCGGGCGTTGACAGGACTGACAAGCCCATCCAGTTTGAGTAGTGTAGCTACCAAGACTGGGTGTGTGCATGTGCATGCGTATGTTTGTGTTTGTGTGTGTGTGTGTGTTCATTCCTTGGGACACAATAGGAGGAGCAATGTTTATTTATATTCTTCAGGATTTGAGGGGGTTTTTTCTCTATGGAAAACATGGCATTGTTTAGACAAAGCCGCAAAGGTGATTGCATGAGATATACACACTGGCAGTCAGATTTCAGTCTCACCAAAATAACAGATTGGGATAGATTCTTTAAGAACGACATGCAGGTGCAGGAAGTGTGTTTTTGGCTCCCATGGAAACCCAGTTAGTTCTGATAAGCACCTTCAAGCTCATCCTAAATAGGAAACATCAGCACGGGAGTAGCGCAAGAAACTAATTATTGTTCATGATGAGAAGACAACAATTAATCTTTGGCAAAATCAGCAACTCTTGGTTAAATAAGATTTATTTGTACACCACTTTTTATTTTAATTAACATAGTCACAAGGCAGTTATACACAGTTAAAACAAATTTGGTAAAGAATTTAAATTGATGCTTTTAAGTACATCTCCACAATCCCTATACTGTACATTACATTCCTAATGAACAAGTCTGGGGGAGGGCATCTGCAAGAAGAAGAGAAGGGAAGGAGAAATAACATGAGGAAGAAACCTTGAGAGGAAACCGACCCGATTGGGAAACCAGTCCTCATTTGGGTGAAACCAGGTGGCGTAGTGGTTAGCACGTCCGCCTCACAGCAAGAAGGCCTGGGTTCGATTCCCGGCCTGGGCGTTTCTGTGTGGAGTTTACATGTTCTCCCCATGCTTGCGTGGGTTTCCTCCGGGTGCTCCGGTTTCCTCCCACAATCCAAAGACATGCACAGTAGGTTAATTGGCCGTTCTAAATTGCCCGTAGGTTCACATTGTAGCTAACGACTTGGAGAGGGATGGGCGCCACCAGGCCAAAAATCAGCCCAAGTTTTGTCATGAAGGCGCCCCAACGACATCCCCGGATGTTAAATGATAAGTGAAGTGAAGAAAAAAATACAAAGCCACTGAAACTTTACTATGGTTTAACATGAAGTCTAGTTCAAATGAGGAGCAGAAGCGAAGGGCTTCTACAGTGAAAACTCCAGCAAGTAGCAATTCAGGATGGAGCACAGGATTCAGAGAGGAGAAGGATCACTGGTATCAGAGAAGTAGCATGTGTATCTCAGCAAAACACATATGAGGGGGATGCTTATAACAGTATAATAGTCAGTGCTGCGTGCAAGCAGGGGGTCTGGCATGACTGACCATGACAGCATAATTAAAAAGAGAGAACCAGAAGGAAGACAGACAGTCAGCAACTCAACAAGCAGTTAGAATTCAGGTGGTGATATTTAGGAGTAAAATATCTGCTGAGTGGCTCACAGTCAGATTTACGCATGGGACATGGTACAATGTTGTCCATAGCAACACAACACTGAGGAAAGAGGTGTGACTACAAGAATGAAGAAGACACACCTATAAAACACAGAGTTGTCACCTTGTTCAAGGTGAAAGGCATCTATCTGGAATTCAGTAAGAATTCGCAGGTCAGGTGACCAGCAGGGGGGGTTTCACCCTGGCTACCATCTTAAGAATGACAGCAAAACCAGTCTGACAGCATGCACTGCTGATACACTATCAGCATTTATAAGAATGACAGGTATCTCATCCATGTCCCCACCACCACCACTGCAACCACAACCACACCAAGAAAGGGAATGGCAAAAATGTGTATCAGGAAAATCTGTGTAAGTGCTGAAAGAGGCATTGTGACGAATACATGCAGCTATTGAGGTGAAAAAAATGAAACAAAAAAAAAACAAACATCGATGATGGCTTTGTGATCAAGGGCGTGGTCCAGGAACAGGTATGGTATTGTGCAACATTCATGACACATACACAGGCATGACAACTTCGAATGTTTGCCCAGCCCTAGAGTCTTGAACATTCCAAAACCCTCCGACACTAGAAATCCATTACCGAATATAAAGAAATTAGTAACAGTTATAAGTTGAGCATTCGTTAAGCACTTTATTACACAGAACATAGTGTGAATGCCTATATTTTGTCAAATTCTCATATACCTGTGTGTGTATGTGTGTGTATGTATATATATATATATATATATATATATATATATATATATATATATTCTTCTATAATCACCTGAAGAGAGAGGATGGTTTCACCACCCCTCGAAACAGATCTGTAGTGATAAATGGAGTTTCAATAGAAAGTCTTTGTCCTGTCCTTTTATTTTTATTACATACATACATATACATATACACATATATATATATATATACATATACACACATATATATATATACACACACACACACACACATATATATATATATATATATATATATATATATATATATATATATATATATGGCCAGTGGTGTAGTGGTTAGGGTGCTGGGTCTTAACCACAAGTGAGCCTCTTTTCACCCAGCAGTATAAATAGGTACCAGTAAAAATATACTGGGAAGGTAAACTGCGATGGACTAGCGTCCCACCCAGGAGGAGTTGAACTCCTAATTGCTTCACGCCACAGAAACCAGGGATGAGAACCGGCCTGATGAGCCACTAGGCTCGGGTGTAAAAAGCACAACAGACTTTACCTTTTTTTACCATTACCACGAGGATGGATAGGATCAAGAATGAGTACATCAGAGGGACAGCACACATTACATGTTTTGGAGACAAAGTCAGAGAGGCTAGATTGAGATGGTTTGGACATGTACAGAGGAGGGATAGTGAGTATATTGGTAGTAGGATGCTGAGGTTGGAACTATCAGGCAGAAGGCCCAGAGGAAAACCAAAGAGAAGATTTATGGATGTGGTGAAGGCGGACATGAAGGTAGTTGGAGTAAGAGTAGAAGATGCAGAGGATAGGGTGAGATGGAGGCAGATCATTTGCTGTGGCGACCCCTGAAGGGAACAGCCGAAAGGAAAAGAAGATATATATATATATATATATATATATATATATATATATATATATATATATATATATATATATATATATATGTGTGTGTACTTGTTTAGTACTCAACCACCACTTGCTCGTTTGAAAGATCGAAAGTCTGGATAAGCCGTGCGTCGTCTCACAAGCTCCGTGTGTCACTTGCGACAAGCGCCTGTGATGTGATGTGATGTGATGTGATGTGATTCTCCCCCCCCAAACAGTGCCATGGTGATTAAATGCTATCAACACTAAAGGCGGAACAACAAAATATTACAGTGTGCATTTTTTAATGTAATTTAATCATAAATGAGGATGGATTCTTTGTTATTTTTAATAATTCAATAGTGAGTTTTTTTATAGTCATTACAAAGAAAATTATTCAAAATAAATTATATGAACCTCAGACTAACACATTCCACAGTATTAAGAATAACAATAAACATAAATTTCAACATATCAGATATGGCTCGCATTGTGGAGGACTGCTGTATAAAAATAATCCATTTCCTGTATGGTTGTTCTTTAGAATGTCAGTTAAAGTATTCTAAACTTTGTAAAGCATTTCCTGGGAGAAATTGAAGAGATTTTTTCATCAATTATCCTGGAGCAAAATGGAGTCAATCTTGAGTTCCTTATCGACCCCAGAGATCAAAGTCAAACCAAATCTGATCCACCAGCCCATATGAAACCGTTTCCTTAGAAATACTATCCTCCTCTTTTCAGATGTGGGTAGCTGGCTATAGTTCGAGTTATCGCCTCTTGCAGCCTCACTACTGGCTGGTAGCCCATGTCCTCTTTGGCACGGGAACAACTGTAGTAGTGATGGGTGCCAGCCAGTGCCACACGCATGGGAGTGAAGGTGGGCTTAATGTTTACTAGGGGACGCAGTAAACAGGTAATCATCCACAGTAGCATGGCGATTCCATAAACAAAACTATACGGCAGGTGGTAGCGAGGAGCATTGTATCCTAAACCAACCAGCACCTGGGATATGAAATCCCAAAAACGGATTGGTTCATCGTTGGTGATGTGGTACGCCTGTGGAACAATGAAATATAATGTTAACTTCATTCTATCATATGCTACTTAGTTTTTGTAATGTGAAAAAGAAACCAGTGTCTCTCAAAAGGTTCACATTTTTTTCACAAATTTTTCAAAGATGTTCTTCATTTAATCATAGCTGATTTCCACCCATCAAGGAGTGCAATAGAGAAGAAAAGTATGTGCTTCCTTCAAGACATATGATGCAAACTGACCACATTTTTTTCAAACTATTGCACATAAATCTTCAGAAGTAGTGTTAAAAAAAAAATAAAAAACACTCATAGTTATGCATAGTTACCTGTTATGCATTCTGTAAAGACTAATGCAGTTATTTGGAAAAAATTAATCAGAGCATCTATATTTTTTTCAATCTTTAGAAGTTGCAAACTCAGTAGATTAATAAATGCTCTATATTTATTATAAAACAGAATAAATATATCATTTAATTTAAAAAATACTGTTAAATTAGGACTGATGTCACAGACAGACCATACAGTACAGTACCTTTGAATTCAAGGTGGTGTAACACTCTTGTTCCTCTATAGTCCCACAGGGGGCGCACCCTAAATAAACTACTTACACCAGGGGTCACCAACATTTTTGATACTGAGAGCTACTTCTTGGGTATCAATTAATGTGAAGAGCTACCAGACTGATACACACTTTTGAAATAACAAATTTGCTCAATTTACCTTCAATTATGTTATGATTAAAAATTAATGATATTCATCTATGTGACGATATTGATTTGATTAAAAAAAAAAAACAACAACAAAAAAAGCAAAAAAAATTAGATGCAGATCAATGGAGAGTGGCGCAATAGAGCCGCGGGCCTGTTCTAAAAATAGCAGTGAACAGACCCTCAGGTGACTCATGTTGTCCTTGCGGGCGATCTGGTGCCCACGGGCACCATGTTGGTGACCCCTGACTTACACATAGACAAAACTCAGCAGGCCAACTTTAAACTTAGAAATAGCAATTAACAAACTTTATAGTTATAGAATCACGATGCTTATAGAATCGTGATACTGATTAAATTGGCACCCAGGTATTGTGACAATATAATATTTGGTGGTTCCCAGTGATTCCCATCCAAAGCTAATATCAGGGTAGCGAATATCAGAGCAGCCAATGAATCATTTCTTGTTTACATCAGATTATTGAAAAGATTAAATTATTTTAAAAAAAAAAAGAAAAAGTCACCTTCTGAGACCTGAACTAAGAACGCTTACATAACAGAATGGTTTCGAACAGTCTTTACATCCTGACTGTATATATATGAAATCAATCAAACTCGTCCTGAAGTAAGACTTATTGTGTCGGTTTTTCATGTATAACTGTGAGCATTTCAATGCCCTGTAATACAAATTAAACACAGTACTGCACTCTTCTGGATGCCACGCCTTCCATTCCCCCTGCAATGAGGCACATATTTACATAACCATACGCACCTTTCCACAAAGCGGTGAGTCTGGTTTCAGATGCTCAGCAGCGAGGATGTGACCATGGACTACATTCTCCACATATGTGAAGTCCACTAGGTTGTTACCATCTCTGCAAATTCACAAATCAAGTGTGATACAGTATAAAAGCAGGTCTTCTAATTTACACATTACAATTCTGATAAAAATCAAAATCCGGGAAGGATTGTTGAGTTATCTTGCACACAAAAAGTCAGACAAATTAACTCTTCTTCCCTTTCTGGGGTCGCCAGAGCGAATCATCTTCCTCCGTCTTCATGGAAGTCATAGTAATGATTCGCACATTTGATTTCGTATAGGTTTTTACGTCGGACGCCCTTCCTGACACAACCCTTCAGCAAGGGGCGGAACCACGCAGACAGCTTTGCAGCTACTCTTGACCAAAGTCAGCAATGGTTCTTTTACATGAACCTCTCACCATAGACAGTGAGAGACATGGCCCGCCTTTGATAACCCATTTAGCTGCACTGGGGGGACAGTGACAACCTTGTGGAGAGTGGGACTCGAACCCCCAACCTTAGAATCAGCAATCCAACACCCTATACCACTAGGCCACCACTGCCCTTCTCCACTAGGGGGGACTGTGACAACCTTATGGAGAGTGGGACTCGAACCCCCAACCCTAGGATCAGTGATCCAGCACCCTTTACCACCAGGCCACCAATGCCCAGTCCTACAAATTAACTAATAAATTAAAAACAAACCTACACATTTGAACCAGCAACACAATATACAATGTCTTCGCCTGGGTTGGACTGTTTTTAGCTTATAGTTTATTGTTTACTGTCAGATTTCATTACATCAAGTTATCATACTGCATTTGTGCCTGGCATAGTAATAATAATAATAAAGTACCTTTCTAGTTTAGTTGAGATTCGACTTGCTTCCGTTCACCAATCAGGTTATTTTTTTTACCTTTGGATCGTGTGCTTGTCTGTTACAAGGATTACACAGTTATATGTGGATTTTAATGGAATTTCCACTGGAAGTGGGGTTTTGGACAGGTAACAAATTCATTGTTACAGTGTGGAGATGATCTGGAACAAATTCTAGATTCAGGAATTATTTAAATATTCTTTAATATTGTTAGATATCATTTATTTGGATAATTTGGGTCATATGAAAGATTTCTGGGCTTGTCTGAAATTTGTGCGCTCACTTGTCAATAATTCTATTTTTCTACAGTACAAACACTATTTTATCCGTCTGATTAACCACAGACCTCCTGTGGCTAAACTGGGCTTCCGGGTGGCGCATGGACAAGATGCGTGACTGTCAACCTGGAGACGATCAGTTGAAGCTCGGATGATGCCGCAGCCATCCATGACAGGGAGTCCATGGGAGCTAATTGGCCGAGTTCCCACAAGAGGGAGGGATGGCATGACACACATGTTAATTCATTCTTAGTGATCAACAGCCAATCAGGGCCTCCTGTGAGCTCATTCATATGAGGTGGTAAATAACATTTTTCCTCTGAATGGGTTAGGTCGCCTCCAAATACGCACGCGCAACAGTTCATAAAGAAGCGGGTGGCAGATTCACATGTCACTGAGGGGGCACGTGCATGCTTATGCCCCTCCCTGGTTGGTGGTGGATGTGTGATAGAGAAGGCCTTGACGGGTAGGAATCGGATACGACTAAATTAGGGGACAAAATGTGGGGAATGTATTTTTTATGATAACCATAAAAATGTGTTTATAATTAAATATGAATAAATAACTTCTAGCCATTTGTGGTCTGCTTTTGATATGACATTATTAAATTTTTTTTGAGCTCAGGATAGACTTCAGCTTGACAGTAGAGGAAGCATCATGAAAATAAATCAGTAGCAATATTTGCATCAAACGTGTATGTTAATACTGACTTGTGAGACTTTCTTTTTTTTTTGTCCAATTCATTAAACTACTGAGATTAACTAATATTGTTTACTTCAAGGGAATTTACATAAAGATTGAATTGAATTTCATTTACATTTCATTCAAGTATTGATTTACACATCTTAATTGGTAGACTACAGTCATAGCCTAGAGGCATGTACAAACTAATGAGATCTTGAGAGAGCATTTAATATTTGATTTAAAAATGGTGGCGATATTCCCAACTCATGATGAATACATTATAGAAAATCAAATCAAATCATCGGTACTGCCAAACTGCATCTCCCCTTTAGCCGAGCTGTAAAGAAATTTCAACATTTAATTATGTGCGGGGCAGTGGTGCCCTGGTGGTAAAGGGCGCTGGATCGCTGAGCCTAAGGTTGGGGGTTCGAAGCCCACTCTCCACAAGGTTGTCACTGTCCCCCGCAGGTGCAGCTAACTGGGCTATCAAAGGCCAGCCATGTCTCTCACTGTCTATGGTGAGAGGTTCATGTAAAAGAACCATTGCTGACTTTCGTAGAGAGGAGCTGCATAGCCGTCAGCGTGTTTCTGTCCCTTGTTAAAGGGTTGTGTCAGGAAGGGCATTCGACGTAAAACCTATACCAAATCAATCATGCGAATCAGATGATTCACTGTGGCGATCCCTGAAAAATGGAAAAAGCCGAAAGAAAAATAATTAAGATCTATGATGTAAAAGCTCAATTGGCTTGATTGTGACACATTCTGCCAGCCTCATCCATTCAGTTTAATCCTGACCCTAATCCTCACTGATCGCCAGTAATAAAAAACAGACCACAGGGGACCATTGTTCCTGACAGAAGGACCATTTGATAACATTTGTCAATCCCTATACAGAAAAATTCACAAGGTGTGATATCCGTGATGTTCCTGAGGAAACCAATGCAACAAATTTGATGATCCTCAGTCATACTTTAATAATGTTATCATACTAATGAGCCCTGGCAACCCAAATATATAAATTTAATTAATCTGACTGTTGTGACCTTATTTCAAGGTCAAGGTAACTCATATGCAATCTCACCCAAGACCATCTTTATTGCAACCTATCCACCAAATTTAGTGTCATTTTCATTCCAAGTCAGTCATTGCACTAACAAACATTGAGAAGTCCAATGTAGAAAATTTCATAAACTCTACCGTTGTGACCTTCAAACACGGTCAAGAGCACTGTTATGCAATCCTAACCGAGGTTTTCTAATAGGGGAGCCATGTGTTCAATTTTATGGTTCTCAGTCATTTCCTTTTAAAGTTATCACATTAAAAGCAATTGACAAGTACAATGCAAAACAATACAAGGTCAGAGTGATCCATATACAATCTCAATACATATGCCCTGAGGGGGACGCAGATGCTAAATTTGGTGATGCTATGTCATTTCCTTCCAAAGTCGATGCAATAACAAGTCATACAGACATAATACATGGAACCTATTCCTACAGCTCACACTCCTCTCATCTTCAGTGAGGCTGAACACTGAAAACATAACTAGAACTACTGCCTGATGGTTAAGTGCCTCAGCACAGATGTAAATCAGACCGTAAAAGAACACAGTTCGATGAAGAAGTGGTGCTGGAATGGTGTCAGTGGGAATATGATTGGAAGATGTCATGCTTTGCATTAAACCGTGAATTACAAAGCCAGTTAAATGTATGGGGGACCAATCAGTGCATAACACAATTATACACATAATATATTTCTCGTTCTCTCTGTTTTTGCTGAGGTACACATTCTTCTTCTGGGATTTCGGTGACGCTGATCCCCCTGTCTTTCAAGTCCTGTTGTCCGTCCTGGTGTGCTGATGTTATACTTTGTAAACTATTACTGTATAAAGCTGCTTTGAAACAATGTCAATTATTAAAAAAAAAAAAAAAAAAATTCTACACAAATAAAACTGAATTGAGTTGTTTTCTCACACTTCATCTTAAACTTTTCCACTTTCTATGAATTGTCGTATCCGCGACGTGGCAATGAAACGTCGCCTTGACGTCGCAGGAGGACGTAGCCGCGACGTGGCAATGAAACGTCGCCTTGACGTCGCAGGAGGACGTAGCCGCGACGTGGCAATGAAACGTCGCCTTGACGTCGCAGAAGGACGTAGCCGCGACGTGGCAATGAAACGTCGCCTTGACGTCGCAGGAGGACGTAGCCGCGACGTGGCAATGAAACGTCGCTGTGACATCGCGGTCAACTGTTACCGCGACCTGTCAGTGGAACGCTGCCTTGACGTCACAGGAGGACATAGCCACGACGTGGCAATGAAACATCACCTTAACGTTGCGAGAAAACGTTGCCGCGACTTGTCAGTGAAACGTCGCGGCAACGTTTTTCCGCGTATGAATTGGCAACATATGAATTGGTTCCTTCGGTCACACGGCCATGCTACTGTTATTGTAAACAGACCCAGAATCACAACAAGATGTAGAACGGGTAAATAAGAGAAACTAAGCCCGTGAGCTGCGATGATTTCATCAGGAAATCTTTATACTCAACCAAAATAAAATTATAATGCAAAATAACACATCGAGGGTATTCAATAGTGAATATTCCCCTTTAAGCCGAGGTGGATTGTTTCCATTTTTGATTCCATATAGACATACTTTCTCTTACCCAATGATGAACTTCATCTTGCCTCTCCGTGCTGTGTCTACAAGGATGGGCACAAGCTGGGGGTCTTGTGGGCCAAAGATCCCATGAGGACGAATTGCCACAGTGAGAAACTTTTTCTCTCTGTTGCATGCTTCCAAGACTACCTGCCAACAAAGCAAAAGGCAAAAAGTGAAGATTTAGATTATACAAATTATGCTTTGATCATACATCTATGTATTTATTCTTTTATTTTTCCTTTTTTGATTCCAATATGATAAATTGTACAAAAATAAAATAAACATAGATCTCTTTCTATTCACACCTTTTCCTGGTGAATTTTGGTCTCGGTGTAATAATCAATAGGTTTTCTTGCATAAGGCAAATCTTCGTTTCCATTTTTGATGTCAGTTCCTTCGAACACCACACTGGCACTGCTGGTCAGGACAAGTTTCTACAAACCAGAGCATTGAGAGTATTAAATATCAATAATATACTGTACATGCTCAAACGAGAAATTTCTGCCTCAATATCACAAAATATAAATGTAAAACTCATCCAAAACAAGGACACAACATCTGGCAAGTTAAATAAATAACAGAAAAGTACACAGCACCACCTGCTGGGCCTGCTGTGATACTAGAACTTCCAAAACATCCGTCGAACTCACAATGTTAACTAATCTTTAAAAAGAAATTCATGGATCCAAAATTTGGTCAGGATGGTCTCCAAAATCTTATAGTCTTCTTTGTACAACGCCCGTCCTCTGATGGAAATTTTTTTTTTTTTTGAAAATTCCAACACTTTTTTTTTATTCATTTGTAAAAAAAATAATAATAATTAGTAAAATAAATAAAAGAAGGTTCACAGCAGCCCTCAGCTGGGCCTGCTAGAGCACATTAAAAAATTGTTCTATCTCGCAAAGACTCATTTTAAAAATCATGATATTTGATTTGGACACGCTGCGAAAATCAAATGAAGTCTTCCTTGTCCAGAGTTCCACATCTGACAACAAATTTATGGAAATTCAAACAAACATATCTATTTGCATAATCTTGCAAAAAAAAAAAAAGAAGAAGGTAAAACATAAGCTCCATGACGGAAGTAAAAATCCACACAGCAGTGATATTGTGATATTTAGGGATGTTCACCAGTGCCCACATGGTAGTGGACAAAACATATATAAACAAGATGTATATTTAAAAAAAAAAAGATAACTCTTAGTATTGATAATGGTTTCTGTCAAATACCATAAATTGAAAATGTAAATATAGGACACCTCTGAAGAATTTATTTCATACCTGTACTCCAGCTTCTTCACATGCCTGAATAACAGTGTGTGTGCCTTCGACATTAACTTTCCAGAAAAGATTTCGGTCATCACAAGCTGGTGAAGGAGAAGCACAGTGAAACACCAGGGATACATCCTTCAGGACTTTGAGCAAAGCCTAAACAAGAAAAGAAAAACACTAAAGAATAAAATCTCTGAGAGAGAGAGAGAGAGAGAGAGAGAGAGAGTGTGTCTGTGTGTGTGTGTGTGTGTGTGTGTGTGTATGGAAACAGTTGAGATAATGAATCAAAGTCACAGTAAAAGCGATTTTAAAACGGTTATTCATTTTTTTAATTAATTTAAATACTTTCACATTAAATAATAGAATTCAATGTGTACATGCGTAAGTGGTAAAATCCGATCACCTGCTTGTCACACAAGTCTCCTTGGTGAAATGTGACCCCGGGAACCTCATATCTCTGTGCAATATCAAACACAGCCACCGAGTAGCCTTTATCCACCAAACGCTCCACTAGGTGCCTCCCCAAAAAACCAGAGCCGCCAATGACGGTGCATCGTTTGCCGCTCTGTTCACAGGAAACACCAAGAATTTAAACTGTGATATATTCAATATTTCGTCTTTCTGATTCTTTCTTATAGGATAATTCAACTTTTAGGCTTTCACAATGTGCATTCAACCGAGTGTAATAAAAAGGAAAGCCTCTCCTGTTGCACTGAAAATATGTACGTTTTCATCATCAGGTGATTTTTACTTACATCTATAAAACATATTTGATAGTATGCATTAGCCGGTTTGAAGTGGCCGCAATTTATAGTTTGTTTCACCCTTGTAAAAAATTGTGCGAACGTAGAAGCCTCAGTCCCAAGAAGACAAGATAACAATAATAACACTACACAGATATTAAACTAACAACTCAGAAATTAGTACATTTCTGAATAAAATAAAAAAAAACTAGGCACTTCGACACATATCCTGCGATGGACTAGTGTCCCGTCCAACAGGAGTTGAATTCCTGGTCGCTACACGCTACGGAAACCGGGAATAAGCACCAGCCTGAGGAGCCAATAAGCTCAGGTATAAAAAGCCCTGGTTTTTTTTTTTCACCTTTTACTTCTCCAAATATATAATACTATATTATATTTATATACATTAGACATGCATCTGCT
>CM045750.1:17189418-17354418 GCA_024760905.1 Plotosus lineatus
TCAGCGTCCGTCCCGCCCACTCAGCCTGTTTCTTACCTTGGGGGGGGAGAGACGCCTGCATAGAAGATGATGTCGTGAGCAGAAGCCATGAACATCCTTTTTGACTGTGAGATCGCCTGATATCCTGGACAGAAACTCATCGAGGGTGTTGTTGTCCATCACAGGCAGACAAGCTGTGAAAACAGAAAGACTGTCCTGATCGCTGTGTTTCTGTGACTGTAATGGTGAGTAATGATCCCATCAGGGATGCTGTAGAGCCGAGAACACACTGATGGGCCCATCAGGATGCAGATCGTCTGCTTTGGATATATATCTTTTACAATAATAAGCATTAAACATGTTTTTTTTTATTTATTTAATTGTGCTATTTGTATATAAACAAATTACCTATGTTGATCTATAAGACAATACTGTAAGCATCAGTAAAATGACGATATTACAATAAAATGATGTGATTTCAATGATTAATTAAAAACAACAACAACAATAATAATAATAATAATAATAATAATAATAATAATAATAATTTGGGGTGGCTGGGTGAAGTGTTTCTTGAGTTTCCATGTTCTCTCCATACATGGTTTTCTTACACATTACAAATATGCACATTAGGCTGTTCCAAATTGCCCCAGGTTGTGTGTGTGTGTGTGTGTATGTGTGTGTGTGTGTGTGTGTGTGTATGTGTGTGTATGTGTGTGTGTGTGTGTGTATGTGTGTATGTGTGTGTGTGTGTGTGTGTGTGCTGGCCCTGTGATGGCCTGGCAAGCTGGTCAGGGTGTACCCCACCTTCACCCAGTGACTAAGGTAGTCTCCAGGCTTTCCGTAACCCTAATACAATTATTCGATTTATAAAATGAGTAAGAGAATGAGGGTGGTGTTAGCCCGGTGGTAAGATGCTGGATTATTGATACCAAGGTTGGGGGTTCAAGCCCCACTATCATTAGACCGTTTCTGCTGCCCCCTACTGTCTGCGGTGAGAGGCATGTAAAAGAATCATTGCTGAATTTCGTTCAAAACTAGCTACATAGCCTTCAGCGTGTTTCTGCCCTGACATGGCCTGGTGAGCTGTCCTGGGTGTACTGTGCTCTTGCCCAGAGTAAGCTGAGATGGGCACCATTCTCCCTGTGACCCTAATTAGGATTAAGCAGTTCAGAAAGAGAATGAATGAAGGGAGGAGTAAGCGAGTGCACAAGAGAATAATAATATTATAGTTATAATATACTGTAGCTGTTACAATGAAAACATACACAGTAGGCTACTTGGATTGTCCCTGGATGTGAGTGTGAATGGTTGTGTGACTGTTTGTTGGCTTTACAATGCCTGGCAAGCTGTCCAGGGTTTACCGCACCCTCACCCAGAGTCGGTTGAGATGGGTGCCAGCCATCCTGTGACATTAGAATAAAGCAGCCTAGAAAATGAATTCATGAATAAATAAACGATATCATGTTGGATGATTCGCCAAAATGGTGGCCGTCATTGTTTACACACTCTCGGAGGTGATTTCTGAAGGCTGCGATGGCTTGAAGGGTGATGTCAGGTGAAACAGCGGCGAGCTCATACCGAATAGCAACCTTAAGGGCTTCAAGAGTTTGGAGTGGATGAGCACCACTGAAAGAAATCATAGGGCAGCCGCCCAACATCACCATGTAATGAGATAACCGGATCCGGAAACATTTCCATCAGAACTTCCAATGATCTTTCACCTGTGTTTGTGTGTGTGTGTGTGTGTGTGTGTGTGTGTGTTTGTGTAGTAATTCATGTAACTGTAACCACACAAGTTCTTTGTCATCAAGGTGTACAAGTTGGGGTTGGGCCACCAGCAGACCTTAGTACGGCCTCTTCTGCATCACTAAGATCCATGTGTGATAATAATGATGAGTAGAAACTGTACTAGATGATGTTTCATGTGTGTAAACAATGTTTAATATTTTTATTCACTCATTTATGTCAGGCCACCAGTGCTAAAAGGCCGTCGCTTGGAGCTGTAGCTCCTCGTAAGAAGAACAGCCCCAAACCCGAACTGACAGAAGAAATAAGGCAGGAGATACGAGAAGCGTTTGAGCTGTTCGATACAGACGGTTCAGGCTACATTGAAGTGAAGGAGCTTAAGGTGAGCTTTAGCAGAACTAACCCATACATCAGTGCAAGCGTTTCTTTATGGTAATGGAATCTGTTCTGCCTCAGGTTGCTATGAGGGCTCTTGGGTTTGAGCCCAAAAAAGAAGAGATCAAGAAAATGATTACAGATGTAGACAAGGACGGAACTGGCAAGATCTCGTTTGATGACTTTCTGGCTGTTATGAGCCAAAAGATGGTGAGACTTCATTAGTATCTTCATTACTCTCGTTCACTCACTCACTCACTCACTCTCTCACTCACCCATGTGCCAAATTTCTTAATCCTACATGTGTCGTGGGGCGACTGAAGCTCCTCATGACAGATACCGGGTGAAGGCAGGGTATACTTTGAATAGACGCTCACCAGACCATTATCGGGTACAAATAAGCATTTACACTTATAACACTTATAACAGCCAATTAGGCCGCGGTCTCTCACAGGAGGGTGGGGCTGGTGATGTAGTGGTTAGGCTGCTGTGCTCATAATCAGGAGGTTGTGAGTTCGAATCTCACTGTGCTAAGACCCCTGGGCAAGGTCTCAACCACAAGTGTGCCTCTGTTCACCCAGCAGTATAAATGGGTACCAGTAAAAAATATACTGGGAAGGTAACCTGTGATGGACTAGCGTCCCATCCAGGACAAATTGAACTCCTGGTTGCTTCACGCTACGGAAACTGGGGATAAGCACCGGCCTGATGAGCCACGAGGCTAAGCCACTGGGCTCGGGTATAAAAAACCCAACAGACTTATCTTTACCTCTCACTGGAGGAAGGGATGCCATATGCACACTTCCCTGTTATTCACAGTGAGCATCTGTGAGATTATTTGTACGAGGGAGTGGATAGTGCTTTCCCTCTATGTGTGTGTGTGTGTGTGTGTGTTCGGCTGCCTCCAAATGCGCATGAGTAGCAGTTCATAAAGAGGCGGGTGGCAGCATTTTGTGTCATGGAAGGGGAATGTGCAGGCTTACACCCCTCCCAGGATGGCAGTGGTCATGTGATACGGAAGACAATACTGGACGTGTGGGAATTGGATTCAGAGGATAGTTTAAAAAGATAGCCAATTAGATTAATGTGTATGTCTTTGGTGTGTGGGAGGAGCCCAGAGTACCCTGAGGGAACCCATTGAAACACAGACGGTACATACGATGCCATACAGAAATGCCCTCACCGAGTCCAGGACTTGTACCCAGTACCTTCATGTTGTGAAACAGCCAGGCTAACCACTGCACCACCGTATTTTATGATATAAACCACTTATATAATGAGAGCAAACTAATACTCAACTCTTGGGCTTGATTTGAACTTTTGAGGTGTTCCAGCAACACGCATTACCAAAGGCACAATTTTATCTTTTTTTTGTTTTTTGGTTTTTTTAAGGCTGAAAAGGACTCAAAAGAAGAAATCCTGAAAGCCTTTCGACTGTTTGACGATGATGAAACTGGGAGGATATCCTTCCGCAACCTAAAGCGAGTGGCCAAAGAGCTTGGAGAGAACCTTACTGATGAGGAACTTCAGGTGAGAAGATCCATCATAACATGCAGTCATGGTGGGAAGAACGTACAGTACACCCTCTTTCACTTCTATCATGTTTTTGTTGTTGTTTATCAGCGCCTAAATGACGATTATGTGGTCTTCAGCAATATCTACTACAAACAAATAACTCTGACCACTGTTTCATCAGGAGATGATTGAAGAAGCGGACCGAGACGGTGACGGAGAAGTGAACCAGCAGGAGTTTCTTCGTATTATGAAAAAAACATGTTTGTACTGAATACGCAGATTAGAAGACGACACATATAGTAATTTGGTCTCAGCATAAATCTAGCACATCGTTTACAATTTACAAAAACTGAAATTGAATATAAAGATGATCAGAGATGATTCTGTGAATATATACGAGCCACATAAACAAACTGTGCACATGAAAACTCAAAATATAAATTTTACAAACTTGTGTAGACACATCAGGATTAAAACTCGAAGATTAGTGACGTGTGTCCAACATGCATACACGTGCCACGTTCAGTGACGTCATTGGGTTCGTCCAATAGGTTTTTGCACGTGCATCCCGTGTAGGTGATACCGTGCAAATGAAAAGCAGATGTCAATGTCACTTTGGAAAGCGCTACCCCTGCCGTTGCGATCGTTCAAAAAATTAAACGGCAATTCAAAGGCATATCATGTCAAGGCTCACGTTTGCACAACGCCACCAGGCCATTCGGATGATCCGTGGAGGGATGTCTCAACAGCAAGTCGCTGCACATTTCCATTGCCACAGGAACACCATTTCTGCTCATGTGAGACGCTACCAAACTACAAATGACGTCATCGATCGGCCACGTTCAGGACGTCCACCCATAACAACGCCAAGACAGGACAGATGGATAAGAGTGACCCATCTTCGTCGATTTCAAACTGCGGTGATGACAGCCCAGTCTATTCCTGGACTTCATCGTATCCACCCCAACACTGTCCGACAACGTTTACATCGTCACGGGATTAGGCCACGACATCCCACCATACGACCTATCCTGACGCAACGTTACTGACAATCTCGTGACGTCATTGTTATTGACTTTTCAAATGAAATTATCCCGACTTGTTATGATCCGATGATCACCCTGTTAAAGTATACAATTATCATAAACATTGTTGTCGTACTTTTCAACGGAGATATTTTGACAATGCACAGTTTCTTTATGTGGCTAGTATATTTACACCACATGATACATGAGAGGGTGATCCAAGAAGTATTAAATCATTCAAGACATTTTACAGAAAATATGTCATGTGACCTCTGACCTTAGTCTGAACCCAATTCAAGGTTTTACGTATTTGAATTTGACTAGTTAGCCTGAGTGTGCTGCTTTCCACTCCTGTGGTCAGTATTTCAGAGCGCTGTTGTGCATCACGTGCTAAACCTGCTCTGTCTCGGAATAACCTGAAGCCTTATGTCCGTTTTCCTCTCTGCACAGATCTGTATGGTGAAGTTATGACTATTTTTTCACTTTAGAGGAGCTTTTACTGTTTATACCCTCGATTATTAGCTGTTTGGTGTTTTGTATAAATGATTACCATACATGTTTAAGGCATAAATAAATAAAAAATAAATTACATCGGGTCCTGGGTACTATTTCACATGTTTGTGCAGAAAAATGAAGGATAGCAAATTATTTATTCATTGATTAAACACATACCATACAGCATGACCTTGTTTTGCATTCAGCACTGGATCTACAAAAAAACATTACAGTATATGTATTAATTATTGATGTCACACGTCATCGATAAATATTTCACAATTGTATTTCATCATTTCACGAGCAGCACAGTGGTGCGGTGGTCAGCATGTCAGTAAACCCGAGGTCCTGGGTTTGAGTTCCAGGTTCAGCGAAGCTGTTGCTGTGTGGAGTTTGAATGTTTCTTCCCACAGGCCAAAGACATGCGTTTTAGACTAACTGACCGTCCCAAATTGCCCCTAACTATGGATGCGAGCGTAAATGGTTGTGTAGGTGTTGCCCTGGCGAGCTGTTATGGGTGTGCCCAGCCGCCCCCCAGAGTTGTTGGCTCCAGTCTCCCCACGACTCTTAGTAGGATTAAGCCTCGGGTTTCAAACTCAAGGCCAGCGTGCCAAATTTGGCCCACCAGCTTATTTCATGTAGCCTGCTGGAGGTTTCAAAGGGTATCATTATCATACTTTCTTTGAATCAACCATTACCATGAAACCTAATTCATTGGCCAGCCACTAGATGGCATATAGCTTATAATTATGTCACGCAGATTTCATTTCAAACCCTTTTTGAATAACTTCGGTGATTATTTGAATGACCTGGAAAGTTAGTGAAAATAAGTTTGACACCCCTGGATTAAGCGGTTCGGCAAATGAATGAGAGAGATAGAGGCAGCATGGTGGCATAGTGATTAGCATGTCTGCTTTACAGCAAGAAGGTTCTGGGTTTGTGTTCTATTAAAGTGGTTGGTGAAATTCAGTATTCAAAATGGAATTTATTTCAGCAGATATGAAAAAAAGCTTTATTTAAACATCTAAAGAAGACACAAATGATTCAAGGACGGAACAAAGAACTACGGACAGAACAAACATCTGAACAATATATTAAAAAAAAAAACATCATGAAAATGTATAAACCAGAGCCATCCCTCACAGATTTCAGAAGTGTTTCCTCACATCCTTGTACAGTGCTTCATCATCATTTAGAAAACCTGAAATGCTTCAGACATGATGCCCAAACTATTTCATCTGAGGTACACAAGAACAGCAAAGATGCTACTTCGTGTTAGTTCTATCGCCCAGCTTCCGGAACATCGAATAGTTGAGGTAAAAGCAGATCATGGAGAGGCTCACTCAGATCAGCTGTGGTTGAGGCGGGTCTTAGTGGCAAAGTCAGCACTAAGCTTTCTCATCACCTCAGCGTGACTCTGACCAGCCAGCTCCTGCCGAACTGTTCCATAGTTCTCCTTCACGAAGGATGCAAAAGGTGTAGGGCCTCGCGAATTCGATGAAGTGAGCAAAATGAGCTGGCCTTTGCACAATGCACACACAAACTTCTGTGTGTCCAGGGACTTTGAGTGACGGCCGATCCTGGAGAAGAAAGAAAAAAAAAAAATCTCTTAACATCATAGCACCATCATTATGACCAGTTTGACAGACCAGTGGGTGGATAGCTGGAGTAATGCAAATAAGGCAAACTGTCAATCTAGCAATTTATTCAGATAGAAACAAGGAGGTTAGCAATGGCTCGTAATGTTTCAGTTGTAAAGTGTTCAATGTGGTTCGTTGCATTAGGGCTGAGGGAGCGCAGAGCCCTTCTAATATACACTCTTCCACATTACAGTGAGAATGTACTTCATAGCAGACAGCTCGTCACTGTGACAATATCCGTTTCTTTCATATTAACATTTATAGAATTTTGGCAGACACCCTCACCCAGAGCAACTTACATCATTTTTATACAAATGAGCAGCAATACTGGCGCTTGAAACAAAGAGCACCGGATCAGAAATCCAGAGCCTTCTCCACTGACCCACTGCTGTTCATATGTAGATATAATCTTTTGTTTTGTTGTATCATGCATAGGTATCTTCAAACAACAGCTGAAAACCTACCCTTTTCAGCAGTACTTCGTTAGATTACCACTATGCTTTATACAAACACACATGAGAAAAATGTAAAAACACACAACAACAACCGAGTTTGACTGATGGTATACTTGATCTGTGTTCTAACAAACCAGTTATAATATATTCACTCATAATGACTTTAAAACACTTCTGTAAGTCGCTCTGGAGAAGGGTGTCTACTAAATGCTGTTCATGCTTGTTGCGTGTGAACGGAATTGCGCATGATTTGTAGACGTGCCTAATTTTGTTTTATCCAGAAGTTTACTATTTTGTTAGTTTAATATCTGTATCCTGTTATTTTTGCCATTAATATGCCTTATATGAACTGAGGGATTCACGTTCAACTCTCATGACTTTGCACTCCTGCAAGAGTGAAACAGCAGCCTTTTCAAACTGGCAAATGCAAACTATGAAATGAATTCTAAATGATTGAATTTCCCAATGAAATCACTGACACAGAGCCATTTGATGGAGGGAGGCACGCACTCACGTGTTTTTGCAGCGACTGCACTGGTACTGGTATTTATAATTGATGTCATAGCTGTGGCAGCGGGTCACTATAGGCAGCTCAGGGTGAGCCAGGGTGGCTTTGCGTGCGTAGATTTTCCAGAAAGGTCCGTGACCATCCCGTATGCTGTTTATGAGCCATGTGGCTGCATGGCACATTTCATGCACTAGTGTGTCCCTTAACCGATCTGCAAAGAAACAACGATTCAGTAAAAAGTAGATAGTCATGTCTTGCTGAAATATCAATGCAAGTGTTAATATTAAGATTTGGGCACTGCTTCCAGGCAGAGATTTTAGAAAATTTCAATTATTAAAATATTTCTTAAGTCTGAGATAATGAACATTAATTTGTTTTTTTTTTTTAATAAAAACAAAATTTACCTGCAGAATCACAGACTTTGACTGACAATTCAATACGGGCGTATCGTACACCTGTAACCCTTTCCTGTCCGGTGATGCAATATCCTGCTGTCTTTCTCATCTTTGTATTCCATTTGATTGACATGTCAGTGGGCAGCTAAAAAAAACAAAAAACAAAAATATATTATTCTGAAACATTACGAAGGAATCTGATTTTTAAGAAAACAACATATTCATCTGAAAAACAAAGAAAAAAGAAGTATGAATTCCACTAAAGTTCAGTTTGTGTTCCAGTTATTGCAGACCAGATTACACCACCTACATCAGCATGCAGCGCAAAAATATCAGTCAATACGGTGCAAAGGCAGGGGAACACCCAGAACACATCTCCAGACGAACACAAAATACTGTGGGAGGAAACCGAAGTACCAAGCAAACAAACTCGCCAAGCCCGGCCGGGACCTTCTTACGATGAGGCAGACATGCTAACCACGACGACAAAATGCCACACACTGAGAAATTAATCCACATGTGAAATTTGAGTTCATGGTTACTATAGCAACCATTGCGAGGAAATTATTTGTAAGAAAATAAAACAAGTAGTTCATTTAACAACTCATTCTTGCCGTTTATTTCTAACAAAATATTATTCTGTGTGCAGTAGCATTAGTCCAGAGCATCAGTAAGAAGAGCATCTAAAATTATGAACGGTTAAAAGGACATACCTAGTCATTTTTTAGGATTCTTCATTTAGTTGTAATTTGATATAAGAGTAAAACTCCTTGCAACAGTTACACAAATATATTTTATTTCCCTACATTCACTGTCTGTCTGTCTTCCTTTCAGCTTTTTCCCTTTAACTCGGGAGTCGCCACAGCGAATCATCTGATTCGCACGTTTGATTTGGCAGAGGTTTTTACGTCGGATGCCCTTCCTGTCACAACCCTTTTTAGCAAGGGACAGAAACACTCTGACGACTTTGCAGCTACTCTTTACGAAAGTCAGCAATGGTTCTTTTACATGCCTCTCACCATAGACAATGAGAGACATGGCCCACCTTTGATAACCCAGTTAGCTGCACAGTGACAACCTTGTGGAGAGTGGGCCTCGAACCCCCAACCTTTGGATCAGCGATCCAGCGCTCTATACCACTAGACCACCACTCACTGTAAAAACCAAAAAATGTAAAACTTTGTTTTCCTTTGAATCACTGAACTAATATTTAGTCGTATTTTGTCACGGTTTCTGAAAGCTGCTGTACATCTGTGTTGCGTGGAGTCAACCAACTTCTGGCAGCTGTAAGCAGGTACTCCAGTCCAGGATGATTGGACTGCAGTCCACAGGTCTTCAGTATTTATTGGTTTTTCCCCAGAAGCTGGATTCTTGAGGTCACCCCACAGGTTTCCTATTGGATTAAGGTCTGGGATAGGACCGGCCGCTCCATGATGCCAGTCTTATTGGTCTGGAACCAAGATGTTGCCCGTGTTTGGTTTCATTGTCTTGTTGGAACTCATTTCAAGGTTATTTCCTCTTCAGCATAATGCAGCAGCACCTCTTCAAGTACTCGGAAGTATTCAAACTGAGCCATAATCCCTGGAATGCGATACCATAGCATGAGAAACATCCTGATATCACGATGCTTGCACAACCATGCTTCACTGTCTTCAGTGTACTGTGGTTTGAATTCAGCGTTCAGGGGTCGTCACACAAACTGTCCTCGGCCACTAGACCTAAAAGGAACAATCTCACTTTCATCAATCCACAAAATGTTGTGCATTTTTTTAGGCCAGTCAATGTGCTCTTTGGCAAATTATAACCTCTTCCGCACATGTTTTTTTTTCCCCCAGCAGTGCCACTTTGCAGGGCTTCTTGCTGATAGTTTGACTTCACATAGGCGTCTTCTACAGTAATTGTAACAGGACTCACAGGCAACTTTAGACCTCCTTTAATCTTCCTGGAGCTGATTGGTGGTTGAGTCCTTGTTTCTTTGGCTCTTCTTCAATTCATCTGAATGTTTGTTTATCACATTCTTCCACATCTTTCATGTTTTGATTGCCATTTTAAAGCATTTTGATCATTTTCGCTGAGCAGCCCAGCATTTTCTGAACTTCTTTATACGTTTCCCCTCTCCAGCCAACTTCTTAAATCAAGGCACGCTGCTCTGAATAATGTCTAGAACAACCCACTTTCCTCAGAATTTCAGAAATGCTCTAGAACCAGCATGTAGAACATTTGTTGCCTTCCTTCCTTAAATAAGGGTAACAATTGGCACCCTTTTTTTTTTCTTTCAAATAATGGATAACGTCACTAATCGAACCTCACACTGCTATTATTTTGAACACGCCCCTTTCAATTGGTGATTCAATTACACAGAATCAGCAGCATGCAGATCATGACTGTTGGGTCTGTTGGATTCTTAGTCCAGCTCATTTATTTTACCATGTTCTGACCTTGTTTTCAAAAATGGTGGTGTTATAGAGGAGATAGAGTTTGCTGGTGAGCTCCTCCTTGTTCTGCTTGAAGTTGCGGAAATACACCGACTCGGGGAACGACAGAGACTGCAGGAAGCATCCGGGTGTTTTACACACAGGCACTCTATCAAAAGACAACAAACAGTTCAGAACTAAAATCAGCAACTACATAACATCAAAACATGTGGTATAAAAACGTATGATATAAAAACACACATTTTCATCTGGAATCAATCAAGCAAGCAAGCGCGCACACACACACACACACACACTGATCCTTCTCAAAAAATTAGCATATTGTGATAAGTTCATTATTTTCTGTAATGTACTGATGAACATTAGACTTTATTTTATATATTCATTACACACAACTGAAGTAGTTCGAGCCTTTTATTCTTTTAATATTGATAATTTTGGCAAAAAGGTAAAGAAAAATCCCTATCTCAAAAAAATTAGCATATTTCATCCAACCAATAAAAAAAAAAAAAGTGTGTTTTTAATATAAAAAAAAAAAGTCAACCTTCAAATAATTATGTTCAGTTCTGCACTCAATCCTTGGTCGGGAATCCTTTTGCAGAAATGACTGCTTCAATGCGGTGTGGCATGGAGGCAATCAGCCTGTGGCACTGCTGAGGTGTTACGGAGGCCCAGGATGCTTCGATAGCGGCCTTAAGCTCATCCACAGTGTTGGGTCTGGTGTCTCTCAACTTTCTCTTCACAATATCCCACAGATTCTCTATGGGCTTCAGGTCAGGAGAGTTGGCAGGCCAATTGAGCCCAGTAATACCATGGTCAGTAAACCATTTAGCAGTGGTTTTGGCACTGTGAGCAGGTGCCAGGTCGTCCTGAAAAATGAAATCTTCATCTCCATAAAGCTTTTCAGCAGATGGAAGCATGAAGTGCTCCAAAATCTCCTGATAGCGAGCTGCATTGACCCCGCCCTTGATAAAACACAGTGGACCAACACCAGAAGCTGACATGGCACCCCAGACCATCACTGACTGTGGGTACTTGATACTGGACTTCGGGCATTTCCTTCTCCCCAGTCTTCCTCCAGACTCTGGCACCGTGATTTCCGAATGACATGAAAAATTTGCTTTCATCCGAAAAAAGTACTTTCTTCTGCCACCGTTTCTGGTTCAAAAGTGGCTTGACCCGGAGAATGAGGCACCTGTAGCCCATTTCCTGCACACGCCTGTGCACGGTGGCTCTGAATGTTTCTACTCCAGACTCAGTCCACTGCTTCCACAGGTCCCCCAAGGTCTGGAATCGGCCCTTCTTTCACGTTTTCCTTCCCACAGACGTCCCACTGAGGTGGTTTGATACAGCACTCTGGGAACAGCCTATTCACTCAGAGATTTCTTTCTGTGTCTTACCCTCTTGCTTGAGGGTGTCAATGATGGCCTTCTGGACAGCAGTCAGGTCGGCAGTCTTACCCATGATTGCGGTTTTGAGTAATGAACCAGACTGGGAGTTTTTAAAAGCCTCAGGAATCTTTTGCAGGTGTTTGGAGTTAATTGGTTGATTCAGATGATTAGGTTAATAGCTCGTTTTCAGTACCTTTTCATAATATGCTAATTTTTTGACATAGGAATTTTGGGTTTTCATGAGCTGTATGCCAAAATCATCAGTATTAAAACAATAAAAGACCTGAAATATTTCAGTTGGTGTGCAATGAATCTAAAATATATGAAAGTTGAATTTTTATCAGTACATTACAGAAAATAATGAACTTTATCACAATATGCTCATTTTTTGAGAAGGACTAGTATATATATATATATATATATATATATATATATATATATATATATATATATATATATATATATATATATATATATATATATATATATATAGCAACACAGAGAGAGACCATATTTTCCAGACTGCAAGTCACACTTTTTTCAGAGTTTGCCTGAGGTGCAACTTATACTCCAGAGCGACTTATGTGAAATTGTGATATATAATTTTGTTTGTCATAATAATAACAAGCATAATTTTACATGGTCATAATTTTCAAATTCACAACCACAATAGGGCACTCTAGGCTTGTGTACCAGTGCCTGCTAATCCTGTACTACTGAAAATTCATAATTTCAACATAAACGGTAACTTAAAAAGACAACTGGACAGAACAAAAATGTCCCCAAAAACAAAATCCTATTCTGCAGATTACAAGCTGCAAGTAGTGAAATATGCAGCAGAAAATGGTAATCGAGCAGCAGAAACAAAGTTTGGAGTGAATGAGAAACTTGTGAGGGACTGGAGAAAAGTGGAGATCATCATTACCGCAATGAAGAAAACAAAAAAAGCTCATCGCAGCCTAAAAGCTAGATGGCCACAGCGAGAGAAACCAGTTCGGCACATGGTTGCTTGAGCAATGTGCCGCAGGGAGAGGCTTGTCAACGGTGCAGTTGCGTCTCCACGCCAAGGTCGTTGCCAAGAAGATGAATATAAATGACTTTGTGGGAAAACCTTCTTGGTGTTATGGCGTCATGCAAAGCAACCCCCTCTCTATCAAAGCGAGGACCACAATGTCACAACAACTGCCAGCAGATTTCCAAGTCAAGGCAGACAGTTTCCATAAGTTTGCGACTTCTAGTCCAGTGTGACATAGATGGTTTTTCTTCTTCTTTATTATGTTTTTTTAGCCAATTCGACTCGTACTCCGGAGCAACGAATAATACGGTAGACTGGATATAATAAGACCGGAAAATACGATATATATATATATATATATATATATATATACATACATACATACACACTTCTGATCTACTGTATTAATACCATATTAACCAGACAAGGGAATTTTCACCTCGACATTTAAGACATACTTGACAATCATGATTATAAATTACTAAATTATAATCAAGGGATGCTCATCCCTTTTTAGCAAATGCTAAGTCATAATAATGAGTTAATAATTTATATCTATGATATTCTAAATCATAAATATGAAATATTAAGTCATAGTTATTTCATACTATGTCTTAGGAGCCTCTCATAATTATGACTTACTAACTCAAATACAACTGAATATTTAGTGATCCCATGATTATGACTCTTTATGGCTTCCATAATTTTTTTTTACATTTTGTCTGGATTTTGTGTTTTTAAATAAATAAATAAAAAAAATCTGTCTGCCAATTGAACAGACCTGCTCTACACCCTTTTCTGTTCAGCATAAG
Organism: Plotosus lineatus; assembly: GCA_024760905.1. NCBI lineage: Eukaryota > Metazoa > Chordata > Actinopteri > Siluriformes > Plotosidae > Plotosus > Plotosus lineatus. The sequence continues at coordinate 17,203,208 of CM045750.1, forward strand.
GCTTTTGCACATTACTGTAATGTTACTTCTACAAACAATAACCTCGTGGAAAAAGGTGCGAGACATAAATAATATCTTTTACATACAATGCAGTTGCTGACTTTTTCTGACAGCACAAACATTAACACTTTAATAGAAGACGATCCATGCACTTCTCCTCTCCTCTCAATATAAACTCTACCTGCTCTTGTGACCTGCTTTGGGTTCTGTCTGACTCACAGGTCTGCTGATCGGGTGCTGCACTGGAGTTCTGGTTACCTGGGATCCGTTTACTGGCACCATGTTTCTCTTCTTTTGAGGTTTCACAGATGGAGTCACACAAGGTGCTGCAGGTTTTGTGTCTAAATATACACAACACATAAATGACAGTCATGAGAGAGAATCCAATTATCAACAAAAAATGTATTCAAACTTTAATTAGGTATAAACATGTTCCTTTTTAGCAAAAATCAAAACCTTGGACACAGCCTCTATCCGAGTCCTAATGAGTCCAGACTTTTATTCCAGTTCTGTATGTGTGTATATATGTGTGTATATATATATATATATATATATATATGAGGCTGTGATTTTACCTAGAGGTTTAGGAGACGCGTTCGTGCTTTTCAGCTTTTGATTTTTCTTGATGCGGTCCATTAAAGACTGGAACTCTTCTTCAGAACTATCCTGGTCCTCGTACCAGCCGTTGTGTGTGGGTGGGGCCGAGGAGGACTTGGGCGTGTCGACAGAAGCAAGAGGAGAGTGAAAGCATGGGGTGTTCGTGGGTTTTTCTTTAGCCGGAGCATCCTTTTCCTGCGAGGACAGGCAAGTGTGCCGATTCCTCCACGTACTTTTGAACGCAACGTCACTGTCGTCGTCCGAATCACCGAAGAACACCGGAGAGTAGAACTGATGGAGCGGCGGCTTCTCTGACTTCAGCCTACACTTGGGAGTCTTCAGTTTGGCTGCATGTAAAGACATTCATTTCAACATGTTCTTTATGTTTCATTATTTGTTTTCTTGTCCTTTTATACACATAAAACAAACATGGACAAGTGTGGGAAAAGTTCAGAAATAATTACCTTTTGAAATGGAAGGCTTCTCCACAGCAAAATCATCATCAGAAGATACGTGATCCACTATGAAATGCTTCAAGCTGTGGAAATTAATATCACATACATTACATGTAATATTTTATACATACTTGTATATGGTACAGCAGGCATGGTGGTTGGAGTAGGTCTAAATACTCCTGGACTCTTGATTCTTGTGAAAACACTTTATAATTGTTTAGGCGAAACCTGTAAAAAAGGCAGCTGCTGTAGGTTGGAACACTTCAGCATTAACTTGTTAGAAGAATAAAGGAACGTGTGTAAATCTCTGCAGGTGGAATGTCCCCTGGTAGTCAGCATTTTTCTCAGTGCAAGATCAGTGATTGACGAGTTAACAGTATGTAAGTCGTGGGGAAAACATAACATTCCTATATGCTATGGCATAATCTGTTTTTATTTATTAATTAAAATTATAATGCAATAATATAGCACCACTACGCACAGGTGCATATATCACCATGAGTTTCTCAAAAGATCCAGGCTGGACCGAACAGAAGGTTAGAAACGCAGTGTAAATAAAGATTAATTTAAAGTCAACAAAATATTATTGGGTTCAGTTACAGTCTATGATGCCTTCAAGAGCTGGTGAAATTCTAATAAATAAATACTGTACTTCATAACAACATGAATCTCACTGACCTGTCATCACTACTATTCACAGACCGAGTCCTCGGTTGTGCCTTTGGAGTTTTCACACGTTCCAAAACTATAAAAGAAAAATAAACAAAAAAAAAAATTTACACACTTTTTGAAACACAATAGAACTTTATTTCAAAATTTAAAAATAGAACTGAAAAAGAACTTACAATTCTCAAAGTCATCATCGCTATCTGAGGACAAGATCGGAATCGGTTCCCTAGAAACAGAAAAAAAAAAAAAAAAAAAATCAGTTTTGACCCATTTTATATAAACTCACAATTTTCAACAATTCAGACTAATTCTGTTCGGTAAATGAATGTGTGACTGGGGGGGTTGAGCCGTAGCCCAATGATTAGAGAAGTGGTTTTGGCACTGAAAGGTTGCTGGTTTGATTCTTGAACCAGCAACAAAAATGTGTGGCGGGGGTGGAGTCGACTGCCTCTTCCCTTCCTCCAGCTTCATGGCTGATGTGTCATGGCTGAGCAAGGCATCTAATGGGTGACACAATGAGTGCGGCAGCACACTACCCTGAGTTTGTGTTTGTCGACGTTTATGTGTCTGTGCTCATTTCGGATTGGTGAAATGCAGAGGTAGTAATTTCCCTTGAGGGATTAATATAGTATAGCACAGGGGTCGGGAACCTATGGCTCGCGAGCTAAATGTGGCTCTTTTGATGACTGTATCTGGATCTCAGATAATTCAGGTGGCCTTTCTTAACAGAATAAGGAATACATAATTTCTCCATCATTTAAATAAAAATACAAAAAAAAAGCCATCAAATAAAACAAAAACAGATGAATAAATCTCACGCATTTAAATCTATACATCTATTTTCAATGCCACGTCACTGTGGTGCACAGCGGAGTCAATCCTTTCTGTACGCCAGTCAGCGGGCGGGTCCAATACCTTGAAACTCTAATTTTATTGGATTATAACAACAGCCACAGCCTGCGCGTGTTGTTTGAGTCAAGAGGTAAAGTTCCCTCGTTTTTGATCAGCTCATTTGCACAAAGCCAAGCACAGCTGGCAAGCAAACACAAATGGACAGACATGGAAAAACTTCAACCCGCAGACCAGCTGATTGCCAAAACTTGGGACGCGCTTCCTGTCACATACCAAACACTGCAGCGTGTGAGTCCTGTCGTACTGACCATGTTTGGCTCCACATGCACACGCGAGCAGTCCTCCTCACCTGAAAATCATCAAGACCAACCTGCAGTCACCTTTAACAGATGAAAGCCTAAACGCCTCAATGAAGCTGAACTTCAGTATGTATCAACCAGACTACAAAGCCATCAGCAAAACCATGCAGCACCAGAAGTCGCATTGATAGCAAGAAGTACTTTTCTTATTAATAAATAATGTCGTTATGACAATGTCATTTAAAATAAATTCAGTCTTATTATACGCTAAAATTGTTGATCTTTTTCAATTTAGCTGTATTCAGTATTAATACTTTATATATATGGCTCTCAAAGGATTAGATTTTAAAATATGTCTTTTTTTTGGCTCTCTTAGTCAACAAGGTTACCAACCCCTGGTATAGCAAAATAATAAGAAGAAGAAGAGGAAGAAGAAGAAAACTAAATATCATGACATGATGAGAGCTGTCCAGGGTGTACTCTGTCCTAGCCCAGAGTCAGTTGAGATGGGTGCCAGCCTCCTCGGAACCCTAATTAGGATGAAGCAGTTCAGAAAATGAATGACATGATGATTTTATCAGACAAGAAAAACTCTGAGCCTTCACGAATTAACACATTCTAACTAGTCTACCTGTGAACTTCGTCATTTTTCAATTGACCAATCATATGTTGCTTTACCTCAACGAGCGTCTATGTATATAATCCCAAAATTTGGTGAAATAAACTGAAAATGTGCATAATCTCTGTGCAGGAAAGGAGAGTCAAAACTGAAGCTAGGACTGCGACTAATCTGCTTTTCCTTTCGGCTGTTCCCTTTCAGGGGTCACCACAGCGAATCCTCTGCCTCCATCCTCATGGAAGTCATATTAATGATTCGCATGACTGACTTGGCATTGGTTTTTATGTCGGACGCACTTCCTGACAACCCTTTAGCAAGGGGAGGAAACACTGACAGCTCTGCAGCTACTCTTGTCGAAAGTCAGCAATGGTTCTTTTACATGAACCTCTCACCATAGACAGTGAGAGACATGGCCGGCCTTTGATAACCCAGTTAGCTCCACTGGGGAGACAGTACACAAACATTTTTTAATTCCCATCCTATATTCAAAAAAATTAATTTCCATCACAGTCGACAGGCATGTTTTGTAATCTTTATAAAGATGAAAAAAAAAAAAAAAAAGTCCCTCGATCTATGTTTACAGTTCACCCCATTTTATAATTACAGTGATGCACACGTATGACGCCTCCGTTCAACTCCGTACTGAGTGACACTCGTCTGCAGTGGCCGACTTATGCGATAATTGCGCGACTATTCAACAACGAAATTTGTTGCCAACGCTTTTAATAATCGACTTTTATCAATTTTATCGATTCGGTGTCGCAGCACTAAACTGAGCACATGGGAGCATCACAGTCATCTTTTTCTCCTCATATTCAGTGTAAACAAAAAAATAAAAAAATAAAAAAACACAATGATCCTTCTTCCAAAGTCAAAATCTTGCAAGTCTGCTCAGCTGCTCGTAACAAAAATTAAGAAATTAAAGTGTCTTACCTTGCTTTCTTGGCAGAGGACGTTGGTCTGAGAGCAGGTTTGGTTGTACACTTTGTTAGAAAAACTGCACAAAAAGTTTATGTGTTTATTATCAGGTCTATTCCCATTGCTGTGTAAGATTATCATTTAACATTTAATGACTTACCTTGATCGAAGTCCTCGTCACTGGAGTCGTGCAGAGCGGTTTTTAAAGGAAGGGTTTTCCCTCCTTGCTGATTTTCCTTGTCAGAGCCATCACTGTCAGACAGAATCAAAGAGCCTTTCCTCTCAGTGAGGTCACGATCACAACTGGCAACAGCATCGTGTCTGCTTTTCAAACTTTTTCTCAACTGTGCAAAAAAAAGAAAGGTCCGAAAAATATTAATTCAAAAACCCTTGATTTGGACAAGACTGACCTCCTTCGTGCTGCGACTTTTTCGTTGAGTAATCTTTCAGTGATGTGTATTGTTGTGGTAGAAGTAATCCCAGCTTCATCAGATATTTTGAAAAAAAATTAATTACTTAAATTTGCTTCACTTAAATTTTTTAAAAAGCTGATTTAAAAACGGGGGCGTGGTCATAAATGATAAAGCCATTATTTTTTAACTATTCATTGATTAAATCTCTGAAAATCCTTTCGCCATAGGCGTACTAACACACACACACACACACACACACACACACACACTCTTGCTTTGAGGCACCATATCTTCACACCGCAGCACATCTAATCTTTATTATGTAAATACAAACTATTGTTGCTGTATAATTTCTTATTAGCTCAGTGTGTGTCAGAAATTCAAATCAATACATTTATTTAAAATTAATAGTCTAAAAAAAAAAAATGGGCAAAAACTTCATATCTATACAGTATTTCAAGCATACAGTATATTGTCCATGTATGACAAACTCTATTATAAAAACTGGATTTTTGTTGGGGCAGTGGTGGCCTGGTGGGTTAACAAAGGCCGGCCAGGTCTCTTGCTGTCTAGGGTGAGAGGTTCATGTAAAAGAACCATTGCTGGCGTTCGTATAGAGGAGCTGCATAGCCGTTAGCATGTTTCTACTCCTTGCTAAGGGCTGTGTCAAGAAGGGCATCCGACGTAAAAACCCATGTCAAATCAAACGTGAATTTATCAAAAGCTGTGGCAACCCCTGAGAAAAATGGAACAGCCGAAAGGAAAAGAAGAAGAATTTATATTTTTCACTTTGTGACCAGCAACTGCGAGGTCCCCACTTGGCCAAGACCAGAATATTTTACATGAGCCCTCTTTTTCCGGAGGGTTGTGTGTGTGTGTGTGTGTGTGTGTGTGTGTGTGTGTGTGTGTGTGTGTGTGTGTGTGTGTGGGGGGGGGGGGGGGGCTTTTAATGTAGCCATAACCTAATGATTAGAGAAATGACTTTGGGACCAAAAGGTCACTGGCTCGATTTTCGAACCAGCACAAAAAAAATGTGTGGCGGTGGGGGAGTGAGCTGCACCTTCCTTTCCTCCACATTCATGGCTGAAGTGCCTTCAAGCAAGGCACCTAACTGCCAACTGCTCTCCAGGAGCCCCAGTGTGTCCGGCAGCCCACTGCTCCAAGTGTGTGCATGTGTGTGTGCTTACTTTAGATGGGTTAAATGCAGAGGGAATAATTTCCATTAAGGGATTAATAATCGCAAAATATTGTATAAAAAAAAAAAAAAAAAAAAAAAAAAAACACTTCATTGGCAAAGAACTGCAGTTCCCTTGCAAGTTGATTTGTGTACTTCACTGCAAATTTTAGCTTCTTTTATGCATGTTCGCTTCCTGTGGTTGCATTTCTATTCATATTTATTTGCTCAAATTTGCTAAAACAAAATCCATGATGTAAACTGGGAGACATTTGAGAGCTGGAGGAAGTGGCTGGGGAGAGGGAAGTCTGGACCTCATTGCTTAGGTTGCTGCCCCCATATTCCAACCCCAGAAGAAGAAGAAGATGATCATGGAATCGCTCAGCTTACATCTCACTGCTACAAAACAGACTCTCAATAATCATTTACTGGTCCACTTAATGGGGTCATGGGGAAGCTGGTACCCATCTCACTCGACACTGAGCGAAGGTATGATACACCATCAACAAATCACCATACCTTCACAGGACCCATCCACCTACGGTCACTCTGACAAAGCCAAAAAGCCTAATGTGAATTCCTCTGGACTGTGGGAGGCAACCAGAGTACACAGAGGAAACCCACACAAGCACAACAAGAATCAAACCCACACTGGAGACTCCTTCCAAAAAGACTCCCATCATGTTCATGTTAATTGTTCTAGAAAGAGAGAAACTAACACTACCAGCAGACATGCTGTCACAGAGAATTAATCAACACCCTCTGGCCAATCAGGACAGACATCACTTTAGCATTAATATACGTACAGTATGTAAAATATAAAGCCACAAAGATGTTTACCTCGTCTGCTGCTCGATCCAGACCACCAGGTCTGTCCCAGCCGAGCTTCTGTGCAACTCTTTCAAACAGTCTCTGAGAGTTGGGGTCCATGATGTTCCTCTTATACAAGAAAACATACAAGAGAAAAAAAAAAAACCATGGACATCTCCTTTATTTACAGTATGGAATCACTCTAGATTTTTATTTTATAGGAAAGTAAATATCTCAATCCCCAAAGAACCAATTCCATCATAAGTTTGTTTATCAAGTTACAACAACAAAAAATACAGAAACGTTACCGCTAGCTAACTGCACAAGCCTGTCAAGAAACACGACACACGAGAAACATTTTAATTCACTATCAGTGGTATAAATGATTAATTTCCTTTTAATCAACAAGTTTTATTCTAAAATTAAATATAATGACGGAAACCTTTAAAGCGGCTAAACATTTTTAAATTTACCTGGCCGGAAGTGCTCGAGTTATTAAAGCGTCAACTTCCGGATGTCTAGCACCCCCTGGTGGCGACATTCATCCAACATCTCAACTGATGACGTTCAAGTTAATGTCGAATTTGTTATTCTGTGATGTAAGTGATGGGGAAATGACATTAACCAAGATTTAAAAGATGACATCAAAAGAAAATAAAGAGTAACAAAAACAGATGAAACAAATGTATCATCATCATCATCATCAGCTAAATTGCTTGATACTATTCAGGTTGCTGAACATCTCAGTCAACACAGGGCGAAGGCGGGCAACACCCTGAACAGGCCAATATAAACACTCAACCATTCACATTTACAATGAAGGGTAATTTGGAAGTCAAATAGACTAATGTACATGTCTTTTGACTGTGTAAGGAAACCGAAACACCAGAATAAAACCCACATAAGGACAAGGAAACATGCAAACTCCACTTCGAAACATCCTTGCTGAACCTGGGACTTGATAAGAATGCGAGGGGGTTTTAAACTGCAATGAAAATAATAACAGGAAATGGCTTCAACCTTAACATTAAAAGTAGAGAGAATAAATGTACGTGTTGTTTCTTCTTTTCCTTTCAGCTGTTCCCTTTTTCAGGGGTCACCACAGTGAATCATGTGCCTCCATCTTCATGGAAGTCATTCATTTTTATAAAATATCATCACAGTACTGTATATAAAATAAGGATTTGTGGATGTGGTGTTGGTCAGTATCATTGTTAGATTTTTATTTAGCTTCGTTCATTTTCTGAACCGCTTGATTCTAATGGTTGTGGGGAGGCCTGGTGCCAATCTCAGCTGACTCTGGTTGAGGGCAGAGTACACCCTGGACAGCTCGCCAGGCCATTGTAGTACATCTATCAGACATGAATTCTCACACGCATTAATTCCGTGTCCTTTTCGTCATGTACTTGTCAGAATTTCTGGTTCAAAAGTGGCTTGACCCGGGGAATGCGGCACCTGTAGCCCAGTCCGCTGCTTCCACAGGTCCCCCAAGGTCTGGAATCGGCCCTTCTCCACAATCTTCCTCAGGGTCCGGTCACCTCTTCTGGTTGTGCAGCGTTTTCTGCCACACTTTTTCCTTCCCACAGACGTCCCACTGAGGTGGCTTGATACAGCACTCTGGGAACAGCCTATTCACTCAGAGATTTCTTTCTGTGTCTTACCCTCTTGCTTGAGGGTGTCAATGATGGCCTTCTGGACAGCAGTCAGGTCGGCAGTCTTAGCCATGATTGCGATTTTGAGTAATGAACCAGGCTGGGAGTTTTTAAAAGCCTCAGGAATCTTTTGCAGGTGTTTAGAGTTAATTGGTTGATTCGGATGATTAGGTTAATAGCTCGTTTACACTACCTGAACATGATGTGCTAATTTTTTGAGATAGGAATTTTGGGTTTTCATGAGCTGTATGCCAAAATCATCAGTATTAAAACAATAAAAGACCTGAAATATTTCGGTTGGTGTGCAATGAATCTAAAATATATGAAAGTTGAATTTTTATCAGTCTTCTTTCTTCTTCTTTTCCTTTCGGCTGCTCCCTTCAGGGGTCACCACAGCAAACCATCCGCCTCCATCTTGCCCTGACCTCTGCATGTTCTTCTCTTACTCCAATGACCTTCATGTCGTCCTTCATCCCATCCATAAATCTCTTCTTTGGTCTTCCTCTGGGCCTTCTGCCTGGTAGTTCCAACCTCAGCATCTGACTGCCAATATACTCACTATCCCTCCTCTGTACATGTCCAAACCATCTCAATCTCGCCTCTCTGACAAGTACAATACAGAAAATAATTAACTTTATCACAATACGCTAATTTTTTGAGAAGGACGAGTAGACGTCTTCTAATTGACTCAAAGGTAACTTTGGACCTTCGACCTTCCTGGAGCCGACTGTGCCATGTTGTCTCTTCTTTGATCCATTCAAATGGTAGTATTTCACTTTCTTCCATGTCTTTTTAGTTTCACTTCACATTTTAAAGCATTTGGGATCATTTTATCCAAACAGCCCGTCATTTTCTGAAATTTTAATATATTTCTCCTCGACAATCAACTTTATCAAGGTACACCGTTCTTCTGAATAATGTATGGAACAACCCATTTTCCTCAAAATTTCAGAGAGAAATGCACTCACGTTATTTTATCAGTTTGTTCAGTCTGTTTGCGTCTGCAACCCTCAGCCTGCTGGCTGGGCATGCAACAGTACAGAGAACAGCGCTGGCCACAACAGACTCCGAACACCCTGAGGATTGTCCCAACAGATGACCTTCACCTCCTCAAAGAGATAGCTCGAGCCCGACTTGTAAACTGGGGTAGTGTTCTCGACACAGTCCAGTTTATTGTAAAGTTGTTGTGAGTTAATGATTTACAACAAAGTTTTGAGTGTGCCACATTTCTTTATTTTTTCAGTTTATGTAAGGAGCCTTGCAATTTTACTGACGGAGCATAAATAAAATTACCGATAGAATGACAGTGTACAAAATGATGAACTTAGAAAATACTTACCTCGGACCTTTCTGGTAAAAATAATTCTCAATAGACAATCTGATCTGGGTCATTTGATGAGAAAACACAACTTAAAGAATTTAGCATCACTAACGAAGAAAACAAATCAGTGGAAAGTCCTTACAATCCACACATCAATTCCAGGTCATGACGAACAAAGTAAAATACATAAACATTTGCCAACTAAAAAAAAAAAAATGCAAACTTTCACATTAGCGTGTTAAAGCTAATCAAACGTTTTTGCAACGCCAAAGTGTTCAAGTTCAACCCTGCCCCTGACACTTCAGAAAAAAGACCCTTCATCTAAAAGACACCAAGGTCACAATTCAACACAAGTTTGCTCTGTCTTCAAAAAGATCACACCCAAGCAAAACAGAGAAGCAGCGCAAGTGAAGCCAGTGTGAATGGGATTTCTCATGGAAAAGGAGTCTTCATAATCACGCTGACCTTGCCGGCCAATAGAAATTAAATCTGTGGCAGGAAGGTCGACCATGGTGATGCTCAAATGCAGGCTCTCAGGAGTCTCTGACACCAATGAAAACTGACAAAGCGTGGGTTATTGGGGGAACTCGACAGCAAAAGGGGGCAGATTAGGCGCTTTCACTACTATCAAGCAGCTGCATCTTCACAAGGTGGTCAGGTTTGGTACCGCTCGCATGGTGCTCCCACATCTGCAGGTAGAGGCGCTCCAACTCTATAGTGTACTGCTTAGTGTTGAAGAGTGGACTGCAGATACGCTGCTTCCACACACGGGATCTGACCTTCTTCAAACTGCAGAACAGAACAAGGAATAGGATTTAGAAGTGTACTATAATTTCCTTACAGAAGTAAAAACTGAGCAGTGATAAACGGTTCATCATGTTTCCTTCCATCTGTACAATGCAAGTTATTCTGAAAAGCTGTGACAGAGGAATTGCACACAAGTTTGGAAGAATGGATGCAATGAAGATGTGTGATGTCAGTTGTATATTTATAGTAAATCAGTCATTGCGGATCGAACACTGATCGCATGCACTGGTGGAGACGTCTACAGTAACGAAAGCTAAAGTCCGTGCGAGACAGAATCAAGTTCTGGGTCCAATTCCCAGTCGGGTGTTTGTGTGGAGTCTGCATGTTCTCAATGTGCTCGCGTTGGTTTCCTCCGCTTTCCTCCTACAGTCCAAAAAACATGCACAGTATGCTAATTGGTTGTTTCAAATCACCCCTAGGTGTGAGTATGAATGGTTGTGTGGGTGTTGGCCCTGCAATGGCCTGGCAAGCTGTCCAGGGTGGAACCTGCCCTTGGCCAGGAGGTAGGCGTCAGCCTCCCTGCAACCCTAATTAGGATAAAATGGTTCAGAAAATGAATGAATGAATAACTGAAAACTTGGTTGGGTTCATGATGCTTCAGTGGCGAGCCTTTCCCTTGAGTAAATATTTATATACAGTAATACCTCACCTTACGATAGTCCCAGCAAACGAAAAATCCAGGTAACGAAAAACATTTTCCAAAATTTTTTGTCTCTGTATACGAAACAAGTTCTCCTTACAAAACACAAGCTGCTCTCCCATTGCTATCTTCCGCTGGCCTCCCATTGGCTAGGAGGGATGACACAGCTCCCTCCCATTGGCTATTATGGAGCTGCATCTCCCAAAATGCTATTTGTGTAAAGGACAGAGTTACTGTTGTTTCATGAGTTTTTTTGGGCGCGCTCATTGCTTTATTTTTTGACTCGGGCTTTTAACCTTCCATAAACATTTGTAAGATTATAACTCTGCTAAGAAGACATGGTCAACACACGCGGGCACACGCGCACACACACCATGTTGGTGACCCCTGAACTACAGCCTTCCTGTGGAAGTACTGCCTTTGGCTTTCAGTGCATATTTCACACACTGAAAGCAACTGAACATTTCAACATTAATTCTGATTTAGGACCAATTATATCCCCCCATGGTGTTGAATGAACCTTCCACAGCTGGCCCATGGAAAATTGACAGAACTGCCTTCATCAATTTACTTAATTCTGGGTATCTCCAACTAGTGATCACTGCTGCCATAGTAGATTAAGTCGTTACAGTATGTGCACAAAACTTTCCCAGTCACGTCTACTTTCCTGATGAAGTCCGCGAGTATAAGCTCGGTGCTGGTTGACCCAGCACCGGTTGAGCTAATCTTTACTATTTTCTCCAGCCATGCCCATTTAAATATATTCTTAACCCTCTGGTCTAGTTCCTTGACGAGATATTCATCCTTGCGCTCAAATAACTTTAAACGCTGGCATTTTCATAAACAAAACACAAATTTGACTAAATCTAAGACATACTGCGGTCAGAGACACATTTTTGTGGAAGGTGCTGCTGAAGACGTACACTTCCAAAATCTCGCGCAGAAAAACTTTGTTACAGGAGAACTCCCTTATAAACATGCTCGTGGTTGGACAGTACTTTTGACCTCGTTTCTCAACAACCAATCGCCACTTTTCTTGCTTCTTTGATGTCAAAATTCACCAGATGCTGCTCGATCACTTCTGTTGATGATCTCACATTTGCTCTCTGAGCCTCGGGCCCACGGCAAAATGACCAGACTTGCATATCATATTACGATGCCTGACACGTGGAATAAACCAGAACCAGTTGTGTTTCACTCCACGAGGCGATATAAACAACCACACAAACAAAACAAGGGTGGCACCTCGCGTATTTGGATTTGAATATATGACCAAATGACAGCACTATAGACACCCCCCCCCCGCCAGATTTTTATCCATCTAAAAAAATGACCCATCTGACTTACAAAAAGGTGGAAAATTCCCATCCCTGCATGCAAAATGCACTTCTATTTACCAAAAAATCTAGATTCCGGAAAAGGCTCTGGAACGAATTAATTTCACTGGAAGAGGGCCGACTGGATTATTATTATTATTTATTATATATATATATATATATATATATATATATATATATATATATATATATATATATATGTGTGTGTGTGTGTGCTGTATAATGTTTATATTTTATCGTCAATAAATATGAGTAAAAATTGAAAAGTTTTGCTTAATCATTACTACATTTTACTACAGTAATATTGTGTTAATAAGTAAGACTTGTCTATAGAATGTGTTTAAGAAGCATATTTTAGAGCATGTAATAGATACATGGGGTTTTACTTCTGGGTACAGAACTCGCGGATTATCTTCATTTGCGGGAGTGTCTGGAACCAAACCCCCGTGAATAACGAGGGCCTACTGTACTTTTTTCTTCTTCCAAATATATATTCTACACCTGAAGCTGAAAGCTCAGTAGTCGAATTAGTTGACTTACAACTCCATGTCTGTGCCGAGCTTGACAGCCACATCTTCATACTCCTGGCGACTTTGTGCAATGAGTTCAGGGCAGCCAAGACAAGTCAACTGAGAGGCAGCCACACGGGAAGCAAGTGTCTCACCTAAACGCAGCAAACAGAAATTCAAAAGTAAAAATGAAGAATGGACTCATTCACCTCATTAATAGCTGATAATTGATTATATTTTAAAATTAATTAAGAGCACTTAAAAGCATACCATGACCATCACTGACCTGGCATTGTAACCATCGGGGTACCAGCCCAGAGGACATCCATGCCAGTAGTGTGGCCATTACAGAGAGGAGTGTCAAGGCAGACATCAGCCAGCTGGCCCCGCCTTACATGCTCCTCTTTAGGGGCAACAGGGGAAAAGATAATGCGGTTGGAAGGCAGACCCATGGTCTGGGCATATTGCTGGATGTTGGGCTCACCCACAGCTGGGAAACGCAATAGCCAGAGAACGCTGTTTGGCACACGCTTCAGAATCTGCAATAATTTAGAAAAAAAAAAAAAAAAAAAAAAAACAATTAGGACCAAGTCAAAGTACCTATTTTTGCACCAGTAATACAGCACACAAAATAAATGTTTACCAAAGATAACACTTGGTTGTACTCACATTAGCCCACATCTGGAGAGTTGGGGGGTCAATCTTGTACAGCTGGTTAAAGTTGCAATAGACAATCGAGTCCTCAGGCAGACCATACTGAGAGCGAGTTGTCACCACAATTGTTCTGAGGACCTCCTCTCCGGTGGCAGCCTTGTTATTAATCTTTGAAGGGAGGGGGGGGGAAAAAAAAGCTGTTTTGTCATGTAGATTTTCAGGTGTCATGTTAATGTAGCATTCAACTCAACTTGGACATGTTACAACACAGAACTTAAAAAAAAAAAAAAAAAAAAAAAAAAAAAAAGGGATGACAATGAGAGTCAAGCACATGTTTATCTCTAACAGACGATACTTGACGACCCTGCACGTATCCTTGTTGAGTTTTATTTACCCAATATAAACCCATATAGACATTTGACGTTTAAAATACCTTATGTGTTTGCTTTTCCCCCCACAGATGAGTCTAAAGGAAAAAGAGTTAAAGGTTTTTTTAATAGATTTACTTCATCAGGGTAAGAACCATTACAAAGATTTACATATCTACCAAGGACACCAATAAATCCGGATTTAACCATCTATTGGCTGAAAGGCACAAACATCGGCCATTATGTTTAACGTCAAAATACTTAACTAGATTGGAAAATAAATTAGCCTAAGTTCATGTTTTAACACTACGGAACAAAAAAAACCCTGGAAAACCAAAGCATGCAATATACAGATGCCATGCTTAAACTAAAACAATACACTCATAAGCTTCAGTTATACACAACATGGCCTTGGGAATAAAACCTGGCTTATACTTTTGGCAGAAGTCCCTTTATGCTGCACAATGCAAGTCGAGGAATTATGGGTAAGCATGGCATGCAGATTCAAAAAGTTGAGCACATATGCCTAGTTTTCACTTGAAGCATTAAACAGTAATACATCATGAATAAACACGTCACACCTAAACACATGCTAGAGCTCAGCTCGCTCATGAGCTTAATGGGTGTTGTATATATCAGCACTACTACAGGTTAGCCAGGCCTCTCTAGCCGTACGGATATCTATGGTTAGGTGGAGAGGCATATAACTCAACTAAAGTGTCCCGACGGCTAAAACTCATCAGCTGCTATCTCGTCATTACAAACAATTGGTGGTCATTTTGCTGACTTTAGCCTTTGGTTGCAAGTTGCCACCTTGAAACTCTGACTGATCTTTCAAGAAGTTCATGAAATATAGTTGTGCATAACCACAAAACAAATAAATAAATAGGCACAAACTGACTGAAGTGAAAACATCAGCTACGCCATCACTAGGGGTGTCATTGACAATCGGAATATCGCAAACTCGCAGATGTAATTATGTTGATCTATAATCGATACTTCTAACGTTATATAAAATTCGTCTTAGATTAAATTTCATACAAAGCCGTTTTAATTTAAATAACACTAGAGCAAGCGGTATCTTTTAATAAATAAAATAATGTACGAAAACACGTTACATAGTTTCAGTTGAAAACCAGCTTAGCATAATGCAGCATTTCACAGTCTTCGGCATTATTAAATATGCTAACAAAAACATAGGATTGCCGAGAGCGGCCGAATGTTAATCAAAGCTTCCTGTGCTCATGACAGCGTCTGTAGTAAATGGTACGACCTGCCATTAATGGTATGTCCCGCGTAAAATCTTGTCGGTGGAAAACTATTTCCCGCCTTTTATTTCAGATTTGGCTTTAGGAATTGGTCACTTTATTATAAAATATTTAATGCATTACACAAACTACTGTAATATATCTTGGTCTGTTCTATTTCATGCATTTATGGAACAGTACACAGCAATATTCTAATGTATCGTTACATCGGAAAATGTTTTTATCAATATATCGAGACCAATAATAGGTTTTCAATGACACCCCTAGCCATCACAGCTGGTAATAACACCTGCCAGAAAAACAGATTAAAAATCTCTCTCTAACGCCTTCCTTCAGATTTTATGCACAAAGTTTCTCCAGACTGACCTCTTTAATAATGTCCAACAGGATGATTTTCACACTGAACAACTTTAAATGAAAAAAAAAAAACGTGCACTTTACTCCCGCTCTGCATGCTAACCTCGCACATGGCGATCACTCTTGTTCAATACATTTACTTTTGGAAATCTAAAATGATCTACAGTTCGTGTCATATGCAATTATTTTTAACTGCTTGTGGCTCATAACTGCCAGTATGATCTTGACACAGAGGTGATGCAAACTACAGCAACACGAAAATTATAATTAAAGAAGTCATTCCAAGATGGAGATATGCAAGAACTGACAACACAGACACTGGTCAGACACAGATGAGCAAAACCATTGGGGGAGACAATGATGACATGACCTTTGGGGGAAGTTTTCCCTTTAGCCACTATTGCCACCAACAACACTGAAAAAGACAAAGGCGAACAGACAAAACTGTCTGGGAATCTTGTTTGTGCACACTCAAAACAGGGGAAGTGGTGGGTCATGGGTTAACGCCCCAGTCGCACCACACTCATTATTGAGCCCTAGAGCAAGACCCTTAACCCTCAACTGCTGACTGACATTAAAAATATACGGCTATCTGGATAAGAGCATCTGCTACATGATGTAAATGATCATCCCAGATGGCTAGAGTGTAGGCATGCAATGATATCGTCTGTCTGTCTGTCTTCCTTTCGGCTTTTTCCCTTTTACTCGGGAGTCGCCACAACGAATCATCTGATTTCGCACAGGTTTTTACGTCGGATGCCCTTCCTGTCACAACCCGTTTTTAGCAAGGGACAGAAACACGCTGACGGCTTTGCAGCTACTCTTTACGAAAGTCGGCAATGGTTCTTTTACATGCCTCTCACCATAGACAGTGAGAGACATGGCCCGCATTTGATAACCCAGTTAGCTGCACTGGGGGGGGACAGTGACAACCCTGTGGAGAGTGGGACTCGAACCCCCAACCTTTGGATCAGCGATCCAGCGCCCTATACCACCACTGCCCCCGATGCAATGATATTGATATATTTTAAAAAGATATATTTTTAAAATAAACAACTAAACACTCACTGTCCTGGTGCTGTACAATGTTGGAATTTGGTTAGTGGTACTAGCACAAACTCCACTCTACTTAATGATAGCTGATGTTATAGCTAATCGGATCAATATGAAAACACACACGGGGGGGTGGGAGGGGCTCGTTCAGAGGGAGCAATCCATTTTGTTTTCACTGTGAACACTGAACTTTAAGAGTGGACCTTTCTGCTGAGTTTTCAATGCTATTCCCAGAATTCATTTTGCATACGTTGATGCCTTATAAAATATTCAAATACTTGAAAAAATTTTCCAATATAAAAAATGTCCTCTTGTTGCAGCCCAACTAAAGTTTGTCATACCAGTAAGGCTACTGTCGCAGATCAAACCTCTTCGAGTGAGAAAAAAAAAAAAATCTGAAACACCACCACCTGGTGACATTGCATCCCTGTCCGCTACAATAACTCTTGAAAAGACTTTGCAATGTTTGACTAGGGCACCAGATCAGGACATGTGCAGATCAATTGTGGTTTAGAAGTTATTTTCAGCATCATCTCAAGAGAACATATCCGCAAAATCTGATGATCTCAATTGTTGAAAGAGGAAATTACTGTGGTCATATGATTAATTTCAGTCTTCAAGACAGGACTATCAATCACAGTACAAACTCAAGCAAGTTTACTCTTTTGACAAAATTGACCTTTAATTTCCAAATTGAAAGCTGAGTAAGTCTTCTGGCAAAGTATCAATGAATAAAACACTCCCAGCAGATAAGAAACTCAACTCCAGCATTCACATGCAAGAAGCAAATCAGTTCTCAGGCATGAGGTTTTCAAGCGTGATAAAAGTATAGACAGATACTTATTAGTACCTGAGTGGTAGCCAAGCCGTTGCTGACTGTGAAATTATTGATGGTGACCTGGATCTGGCCTTGGTTGATCATGTTAATAATGGCTTCAGCAGCTGTGTTCATAGGGATGACCGGCATGGACAGGGCTCCATTACTATCTGTCGATTCCTGACTGTCGCACTCCATCTGGAGGAGGGGGGAATCTTACATCAAAAGGCAGGCACCTTAAAAAGTAATAAGAGACACTGCTTTAAAATGTTCTGAAAGTTCATGACTTACCTTGATGACCTTCACATCGGGTAGGCTGTCTAAAAAGGCTTTGACATCAATTCCATTCAAGACGATGCGATTATCAAAGATGTGCCCGTTGGACTTGAAGTCAATTACAGCCTTTTTCTGTGAAGAACAAACAAAAATACTTGGAAAAAAGTTCTTTTACCAGGATAACATTATTTAACAATATCAGAATCAGTAAAAGAAATGTGAACATTTGTCTTGCCTTCAGGTGTGGGAACATGTTGGCATGATCGCCAATAAAAAACGTGTTGGGCATGTAGGCCATCTTTTCGGAATATTGCTCAGCCACTTCCACAGGCGACGTCTCCTTATCAGTAATGATGTAATCCATGAAGGGGGCTCCACTGGTGCCTGGGTAGCCAAGCCACATCGCCTGAAGAGAAATTCAAAAGCTTTAAATTCAGACATTAGTGCACATGTGAACTTGTTTTGATTGTCTATTTCCCCTCCCCGGACCTGGATGGGAGCTGGACGCAATGCAAACAGTTCATTACGGGCACCCTTGGTATAGCCATTCATGTTGACTAGGATGTGAACGCCGTCTTGATGGATCCTATCTGCAGCTTTTCCATTGCAGGGAATCTTATGAAAGGGGAAACAACAACAAAAAACAAAAACAAAAAAAAAAACAAATGTGAGAAATGTGATCAGAATGGCAGTAATCAGAAAGGCCAAAGCTAATTCAATCCACTAATAGCACCACATGTTCAAACCTGGGAAAGATCAGTAAAGTGGTGAGCCTCAGCCATCACTTTGACTCTGAAGTTAGTGCTGTCATCAGGACTGAGAGCATAGCAGAACACCTGGAAATGGAATACAACCAGGGTAATGCAGTGCTCTACGGTACCACACACAACTGTATTAATTACAAACAAATTCAAAAGCACATTGCATAACTCACCTCAAACTTTTCAGAGTTATGCATGCCAGGAATGGATTGCATCAGGTGGGAGGTGGGGTGGTTGCCAAAGTCTGAGCTAACGTAGCCAATACGCAAACGTCCTCCACTTGCTTTGAGGTCCTGAGGATGCTCGTAGGCTGGTTTATGAAGCGCATTTATCTATAAGGCAGGTATACAACAAATCTTTGGTGACAAGCCACGAGCAAACATTCATTGTAAATACCTCAAAGCATTTTTAAGCCCGCTTCTAAAATAACCCAAGATGTTCTGCAATATACAATGGACAGAAAATGTCACCAATGGGGTGGCCAAGAAAAAAACATGGGTACATTGGAACACAAATATGTGCCAAAGAACTTATTTGAGTAATATTTACACACACACACACACGTACAGTTTTATGGGGTGAGACAGAACCACCTTTATACAACACAAAGAATTTTTCAGACTACAAAAGTGCAGTCCATTTACCTTATCTAAGCAGAGGTTGCCATGTCTCTCAGCAATGGCTTTGCGGAAGCCATGCGAAAGAGGATACAGCATGCTATGATGAGGGTGCACTGATGGCAGACGGTTCTTTTCCAACTGGTCTGCAACAATGCTAACCAACTTCTTCATCCGCTCATCATAATCTGTCCAGTCACAAACAATCTGAACAGAACAAGTTATAATTGTGTTATTCAAGACAGTAACTGCATATTAAATCAGTATTAGGTTACTCTAGTAATAGCTTAAAACTACTCAAAAGTTGGCTTGGGATAACTATGCAAATGAAGGAGAAATAGATTTCAACAATTGAATGTGTATACCTGCAGGCAATGTGCAAGATTGCAGTAAGCATCTGGGAAATCAGGCTTGAGCTTTAAAGCAGTGCGGTAAGATGCAATTGCTTCTGGAATGTTCCCAGAGTCCTTTGGGTCAAGAACATCATTTAAAATGCAATCAATTTAATTGTTACATCACCCATCACAAAATACATATTACTGGCATAAAACAGTTCAGCACAAACTATTTATTACATTTACTTGTGAACTTTTTAAGTTATCTGGAGTCTTTATGTTTTAATCCTTGCCACTTGGTTTCTTATGCAAAAGTATTGTGTGGCAGTTGTAGCCTAATGATAAGAAAAGTGGGTTTGTGATCAAAAAGTCGCTGGTCCGATTCCCGAACCAGCAGGAAAAATGTGGTGGCAGAAAGGGAGTGAGCTGCACCTTCCCATTCCTCCTCCTTCAAGGCCAAGAAACCTTGGAACATGGCACCGAACTCCCTACTGCTCTTCGGGCACCCCATTGGGACTGCCCACTGTTTGTGAGTGTTCTCTTTGGATGGATTAAATGCAGAGACAAATTTCACTTGCGGGATTAACAGCGCTTATCAAAAATAATGAAGCAAATAAACAAACAAATAAGTAAAAAAAAATGACCACAGGGACAGACCCTCACCAATGGCACTGTTTTGTGAAACAGTCTATATAATACGTTGTGTTCATGTGAGAGAGACTTCATTTTGGCTTTTTCCCTTTATCAGGGGTCACCACAGCAAATGATGTGCACAGTTGATTTGGTATCGGTTTTTACATTGAATGCCCTTCCTGATACAACCCTTCAGCAAGGGACAGAAACACGCTGACGGCTATGCAGCTACTCTTTATGAAAGTCAGCAATGGTTCTTTTACATGAACTTCTCACCACAGACAGTGAGAGACAGGGCCGGCCTTTGATAACCCAGTTAGCTGCAGGGGGGGGGGGGGGGGGGGGCAAGTGACAACCTTGTGGAGGGTGGGACTCAAACCCCCAACCTTAGGATCTAACAAGCCAAATATATATATTAAAAAAAACAACAACATTCACAGATAAACCCTTAAAAGACAAGCATTGAAACTGAATACACATGAATGTTTTTGTTTCCGGTCATGATTAGGAAATAACCTTGTGTATCGAAGCCAGGTTACTGTGAGCATCTGCAAACGCAGGGTTGATCTGAATGGCACGTGTGTAGCACTGCAGAGCCCCTTGCACATCCTGCATCTCCTTCAGCGTGTTTCCCATATTGGAGTAAGCATCGGCAAACGTGGGGCTGATCCTGTAGGTGTTCACAAAGAAATAAAAGCCATAAATAATTCTGTACCCGGTACAGTCTTAAATAACATTTACTCTCAATGAGCAGAAATGACAGCATGCCTTATTGCTTCTTTGTAATGCATGAGGGCTTCCTGTAGCTTTCCCTGCTGCTGAAGGACACTGGCAAGGTTGGAGTGGGCTGCAGCAAACTCCGGGAACACCTGCTCAAACACAAACAAACCCCATATTCAGAAATATGCTTCAGGAGAAAAGGTAATGCAAGTTTGCACAAATACGACAGAGAGGATGGAGAAAGGTTATGATATTGAGAACCCTTAACCTCAAGAGCTTTCCTGTAGAGCTGGACAGCCTCTTCAATGTTGCCTTGCTCCCGTTTGATATTGGCCAGATTATTAAGTGAATCAGCATGTGTGGGGCAAAGGCGCAGTGCTGTGTTGTAGCACTCCTCAGCCTCAGACACCTAAAATAAACAGTCCAGAATTATGCACAAATTAAAAAAAAAACCAACACAACAGATTGCATCATGATAAATATATAGTTCCTTACATTGCCTTTTTCCTTCAGAGCATTGGCAAGATTGCAGTAAGCATCAGGGAAGTGAGGCTGCAGCTCAATAGCACGTCGATAAGTGTCAATGGCCAGATCGATCAGGCCCTGTTCATAGTACACGCAGGCCAAGTTACCATGCACTACAGCATGATTGGGGCTCAGACTAAGAGCTCGCAGATAACTGGCAACGGCTCTGTAAGGAACAGGATTATTGTAGATAAAAGACAACATGGGAACCTGATTCTGTGTTAACAAAAGGGTGCTTTAATTAAAAAAGTGAAACTTCTGGTACCTGTCAAAGATACGGGCTTCTTTAAGCACGTTCCCCAAATTTATGTAGGCATCCAAAAAATTTGGATCCAAGGTCACTGCCTATAAATCGAACAATACCACCAACAATTTTTACATCGACATCTAAACACAAATTATTTGAAATAGTCAGCATGTATGTTTTCCCCCATTTTTTCCTTTGGAAGTCCACTCACCTTCTCAAAATGATGAATGGCCAGCCAGATCTCTCCCTGAGCATTGAACACACAGCCCAGATTACTCCATGCCACCGCAAAATTTGGTTGAGTCTCAATTGCCTTCAGGTAGCAAGCCTTCAACATGTTAACAATAAAAAAAAAAAACAAAAGGAAGAGGGGTAGAGAGGAGTAATAGAGCAGACAGAGAAAATGTGGGGTTGAAAGGAAAAGAAGAAAAAGAAATTGAAAAAGGAAGAAAACAAAAAGGCAGAGAAAACCAGAGTTAGAATATGGACTCCACAAAGCAAAAAGTGAGTCTACAGCGTGGGTTCGCGGGCGCATCTTACTGCCGCGCTAAGCTGCACGCTTTTCCCTGCGCTGCGCAAATTTGACCAGTACCTCCACTCTGACTGACATTTTTCAGTTATGGTCTCATCACAGGAAGAAATGACATGAGACTCCTTAAAATACATAGAAACTAATACAAAAGAAAAAGTTTGGCCACGAAGAGCCGAATTCATCCTGAAAGCCAAAGCCCTAACAGATTAATCGGACTGCAGTCACAACCTTAAATGCCTGTGTGGAGTGTAGGTGAAGGTCCCTGAAATGCAGGCGCAAAAAGAGCCACACGGGCAGCCATTGTGTTTTGCTACGCCGTGGTCGCACTGTACTTGCTCGCCACTTTTCGCCGCGCTAACGCCGGCTCAGAACACAAACTACAGAACTTAAGCCATAGACACTCCCCTTAACCCACCAGAATGACACACTCTCTGGAGCCAACCAACTCTCAGGAACACAAAATTTAAATGCTGTTTGCTGAAGTTTAATTTTCAGGTCTTATGACGTGATCAAATAAACTGCTTGCCAATGGTGTCCTGGGACGAGCACGTGGTCCACTGGGTGCCACGCTAGCGAGCTAGATGAGAAGATCTGTAGTCTGCAGGCCGGGAGGGGAGGGGAAATGGGAGCGTTTGCTGCGCGCAGGCGCCTTTTCAATTTCAGTAGAGATGGTTTTGTCGCTGCGCAACCCATGCGTCACTGCAGACTCACAGCGCATCATCGGCTCAGCAGAACGCTGCAACTCCAAATCAAGAGGAAAAACAAAATGATAAACAAAAACAACAGGAAACAAGAGTTAGAGGGTTCTTACTGTTTTTATTTGCTTACTGCATCCAATCCACATTTCTTTAAATTACTATGTAGGCCGATGTTAAGTTGTACAGAGGAACTTTAAATAAAACTTTTATTGGTCAATTACTTTTTTCCTCTGTTTTTATTGTTCTTCAAATGTAGTCACAAGACAGAAGAACTCAGGCATGATTTTTTTTTCTTTTTTTTTTTGCTGGCAGTTACAAACCCGTTACCATATTTTTGGACTTTGTCTGGGGGTAGCGGCCGCAGCTGGAAGAAGAGGAGAGGACTGATGATGCCCTAGTGTTCCTTTCCGCCGGACCGCACCTACGCAGGAATTGTGTCACCCACCTGAAACCTTCTAAATAACAATATCAGTGGTGGAAGAAACCAAAAGAGACAAAATAAGAAAACAAGAGCGTTAGTAAAAGTTGACAATCAATACATTTGTTTTATATGGATATAAAAAAATTAAAATAAAATCAACATTCACAAAAAATAAAAGGATAAAGTAACCAAAAAATATTCTACTTAATTCTCAATCATGCAGTAAAAGCAATTTAAATTTTAAAGTGTGAAAATGCTTATGAAGGGATGGGAGAGAAGAAAGGCTTTGTTACAGTTCATTCTAAAATGCTTATTCATCCTGTTTAAAGGGAGGTAAAAGGAGGGAGGCTAACTGGCTTGATCTTCCTCAAATGAGCTGAAAACATGTCCTTAAAAATAATATTAATGGAAACACAAAGGGAGAAAAAAAAACATTCCTTCCATCAATTTTCTTACTTTAATTCTTACATGGTTTAAATACATTTCTTTCTTTATCCTGTCCTGCCTTCTTGAATCCTGCCCAATGGGTAAAGAAAAAAGTCTGTGGTTGAATGATTTGTATCTAGAAGCATCCACAGCTCTGAAATAAAGAGGTCAATGCTTGTGCTGCGCGTGTAATTCTTTCTCTCTATTATCGCATCTGACGCGTGCAGTGGAGTGCAGATAAGGAGCTGCCTGCCTGACACAGCCCAGGGCTAACATCATTGTCAACAATGCATAACCCCACCTAAACCTCCAAAGTGCTACACATCCAATCTAGGTGAGTCAAGTTTGTTAATGTAGAGGGGCGGGGCGGGTGGGGGGGACACAAGAAAGAAAAACATTTAAATAATGGAGAACATACAATAACGTATTATTTACAAAAACAAAGCAGGGTCCTTAAAGGACTTCTCTGTAAAGCTGGGCCGGAGGGTCAGGCAAGCAGCTCGAAGCGCGCACACTCCACGGGTCCCTGAGCGAGCGCGCGGGGGGTCAGAGCGACAGAGCTGACATGGAGGGGTGCTGGAACCCTGGTGCTCCTCCCCACTCCTCCCCCCTGTAGAAACAAATAAGAGGGCTTCTAACCGACACACAGAGAACTTTCTCTGCAGCTTTTAATCTCCCACAAACCCGTAATTAAACATATTGGCCATTTTTAGGTGTGGGTGGAAAAACTTGCAGCATCATCCAAAACAGGCACTTTTTTTTAGAGACGTGGGAATAAATGGCGACTCTTGATAAAGTAGCAAATACTACATCTGGGTTGGAAGCCATCTTATTTTCAGCATAACAAATATCACTATCTTCATATCAAATCCATTGTGTTTTTGTTCAAGACCGAGCCAGCATATTCCCTCCGTAACTCTAAGGAAAAAAAGGGCATGCCAGAACAGCAATGTCTGTTTAAAGACTCTCCTTTGGTGGGAGACAAACGGACCCAGCCTTTCTTCCTGTGTGAAGGGGACACTGACTGAGAAACTAGATCAGAATGAAGCAGTGTTTAGACACAAAGCAGAAGTGAGAGAAGGCAGTAGAGTAGCAATGGAGAAAATGTGGGTACTTTATGCTTGTCTATTAACTAAAAAAAGTAACAAAGGAAAAAGGCAGTGGATAGAGTTCCCTGTGAATGTAATGACAGTGGCTGGTGCTTCAGGTTTAAAATCAGTGTGACCTGATGGTGTAGTCCTGAGAGCATTCTTGGCCTTTTAAAATTAAATGATACTAGCTGTGTTGTACAGTCTGCAGAACAGCAGAGTGAGTTGTTTGGTGTGTGGCTAAAGTAAAGTGACATGTGTAAAGGTAAGAAGGAAAGGGTAAAAGCACCACATGTCTAGAAAGCAGAAAGAGGTCTTTAGTGTTTGATTGGGGTCAGGGAAGCACTCACTCCCAAAGCACAGTGTTAAGAGCTATGAGGGAACTCAAAAATTAACTAATGTCTAAAGGAAAAGGAAAGAAAACTAAACCAAAAGTAAAACTGAGTGGCATGCACACGCTGACATGTCAAAACAGACCTTTGCCTCCTCCAAACGCCCAAGAGCTTTCAGAAGGTTTCCCAAGTCACTCCGAACACAATACAGATCCTGGGGGCAGGGGAATAGTATTTATTTACTATAGAGCTGCTCAATATAATTTACGTGATTAAAGCCGTTTATTTAATTTAAATTTCTTACTGGGTTGTACTGAAGAGCAGATACATAAGCCTGCACAGCACCCTCCATGTCTCCTGCTGCAACCAGGGCTGCTGCCAGGTTGATGTAGCCATCGATGAAGTCCGGCTTGAGGCGTAGCGCGTGACGATAGTGTTCGATTGCCTCCTGCAGTTGACCACGCTCCTTAAACACATTGCCCAGATTGGAGTAGGCCTCGGCAAGCATGGGATTCTGCTTGATGGCCAGAGTACTGAAGTGAGCAGACCTGCATTCCAGAACAAAGTAAAAAAAAATAAAATAAAATAAAAATAATAATTTAATGTACGCACCAGAATGGACACGTTAGTGCAATAATAAACACTCTGCATCCAATTTAAAAAGACAAAGGGGTTCGGCAAAAAGGATCCACCAACACACTGTTAAGTAAGGATTTACCCATTCATCCAAACATGAAAGATGAATGTGCCAGATAAAAAATTGTTTAGTTGTTAATGAGCAAACGATTGACTTTATATTAAATGTCAGTATTTTAAATTCATAAAACAAACGTGTGGTGATTTAAGGATATACACAAGAATATCAAGTGAGGTCACGCTTTTAATAGCACTAAATAACTAAAATAACAGCTCTCTCTTGGGAATGAAGAATTGACTACAAAGTCTTTGACACCATTTGATCACTCCAATAGAAGAGCTTTAATGACTCCTAAAAAATGCCATATCATCAGTCAACATTGCCATCTTTTAAAATTTCTCTTCACAGTTGTGTGCCGCCTTCTGTTTCTGAACACTTGACCTCAGATTTTTCGACTTTGAGTTATCACGCACATACAATATCATTTCTCTGATGACATGGTCAGTGTTATAACAGAGAACCAAAACAAGACGGACGCCATGTAAATAAGAGCTGCTAAGCCCAAGAGCTTGGGTGGCTTAACCAGGTGAATGGGTTTCAATAACTGAGGCTGCAGTCAATAAACAAAAGCAGTTCTCCAGATTTTGTCTCCAAAATCACCGAGAAGGCAAACAACTTCCTGAGTGCCAAAATTCAGGATTTACTGCTCATAAATACAATCTTAAGCATAAAGTGGGCTTGTTATTTTGCCAATAGCTAATACTGACTGGGCCTGGGAAATGTGTTGTTCTGGTATCCATGTAGCTATTTTATTACCACCTCAAAAGGTCACCAGCTAGCACTTGGGTTAGGTTAACTCTTCTCTAAGACGCATGAAAAGGTTGCATTCAAATAGCAAACTTATCCAATAGTTCAGAGTAAGGGATGTGTTGTTTTGATCATTAGTCTTCTACATGTACAAAATGTGAGGGTACAGGTGCAGTTTCATCTTAGCTGTGCAAAGTCTGCATCTGGTTGTCTGAATATACAGTGCAAGCCAGAAATGCTACAAAAGGAGTAAAAGATTTACAAAAGATCATACTGTATTTCAAACAAAAAATTAACATGGTGCGGCTGTGCCTCAGGAGCCCACGAACAAAACAGCAGACCCACTAAAGACTTACCTGTCAAGCCTGCGGCACTGGAAGTGGATTGAAGAAAGGAGCAGCAGAACACCAGTATTGTCTGGCTCCTGTCGCCACAGCTGCATACAGTGGCGCTCTGCCGCCTCAAAATCGCCCGACTGATACTCGCGGTGCGCCAACTCAGCCAACCCTTGGAAGGAAAGCATACGTTTTGTTGGTTCTGTGGCACCAACACAACCCGAAAGGAGGAGGGGGGAAACAAGACGTTAGCAAAAAAATGGAAATGGAGAGCAAAATAAACAAATAAATAAATTAAAAAAAATAAATTAAAACAAAAATAAGAACAAAGATGACAAAATTACTCACATGCTTAATATAAGAGCATCACATAAAACAAACATGCTAATAAATGACTGAGTCTCTCATGTATTATATTTGATCATTTTAAAGATTGCTTGAAAGATTTAGCCTGAGAAACTCACTCACAAAAGATGAAAAAATGTATTGGAAAACTATTTAAAGGATAAATTCAGAGCAACTGCTGGATTAAAACTCTGATCATAAATCAGTGATATCACAGCAAGACTATAATTGGAGAGTATACAAATTTACTGTTGAGAAGGAATGGGGTATTATGAACCAGTCATTATGAGAAACATTATGATTCTGCTAAGTCTTATTACATCCCATACTTTGATCACAATTGGTGATCCTGTTTCAGTGCAATGTGCATTCCTTACACATGCAAGAGGAATTTCTATGAACAAAAAACCCACATCAATATTATCATTACACCAAGTGCTTCAAGCCTTCTTAGATATGATTTTCCAAAAACCACAATTTCACTGGTTATTGGATGATAATTTTTAAATATATTGCATATTAATTGCAGGAAAAAAGATTGTATGAGCAGTTCTCTTATGGAACCCAGTATGGGACATTATGGTGTATTATGTTCTGGAGCAATAAACAAATTTCTGAACGGCAATAAATTTAAGAGTAAACTTGAAAGATAAAGTGTGGGGAGGGTGGTGTAGTGGTTAGGGTGCTGCACTGATGATCAAGAGGTTGAGAGTTTGAATCCCACCGAGACCCTCACTGTGCTAAAACCCTTGGGTAAGGTCTTAACCACAAGTGTGCCTCTGTTCACCCAGCAGCATAAATGGGTACCAGTAAAAATATACTCGGAAGGTAACCCGCGATGGACTAGCGTCCCATCTAGCAGGAGTTGAACTCATGGTCACTTCATACTACAGAAACCAGGGATAAGTACCGGCCTGATGAGCTACTAGGCTCGGGTGTAAAAACCCAACAGACTTTATCTTTTAAAAGATAAAATAGTGTTGTCGAACCAGGTCTCCAAATTTATTATATTTGTTAAAAAAAAAACTCAAATCAAACTTTAAGCTTTGTAATCTTTTTGATTCCACTGTTTAACTAAAATTTGTGGAGTTGTCAAGCTATAGTTCTATGCCATGTCTTCTTTTCTATGCAAACATAAAGCTATATGTTCTTTAAATAATCTGATTATTCATTTGTCAAAATAAATTACAAAAAAATTAATTGTCATGGTTATTCATTGGTCATTAGAAGGTACGCTATAAGAAAATTTAAACAAAACAGGAGTAGCTTCTTAAAGGAGGACATGAGCAAGGGAATGAAAGGATGGCCTTTGCGGCGAGTTGCAAAAAGTTTGATGAATTCCAAATTTATCCTAAATCACAATACCCCACGATGGTACATAATAGACCTATGTCCTATGTGTGTCAATTTAACTATAAAGATGTTCAACATCCCTGCCTTAGAAACTTCTATCATTTGACTACAGCATTGATGTACGTGACGTGCTCCACCGAATGTAGGCGCTTGTCGCAAGTGACGTATAGTGCTTGTGAGACAAAGCACAGCTTATCCGGACTTCCGATCTTTCAAGTGAGCAAGCGAAGATTGAGTACTAAACAAGTATTCAACACGCACTTGCTTACTTGAAAGATCGGCAGTCCAAATAAGCCACGCTTTGTCTCACAAGCACCATAAGTCACTTGCGACAGGTGCCTACATTCGGTGAAGCACCTCACATATACATATACGAAGGAGGTTTATCAGTTTAAATAAGATGTAGATCACCTGGGAAAAGGTTCATAATACTCCTTCTCCCCAACTGAACTCAAATACTGAACTCATCCTTTAAATAAATAAAAATGCAGTTGGAGGGGTTATGAGAATGAATTTGACAAGAAATCGTTATGATGCCAAAAAAAGCCGACAGCCAATAAACTCATGACATTTATTAGCAGAAAACATTGAAAAACACATTTAACAAGGTTGTGTGTGCTCATGCACATGCTTACACCTAACAAACACACCTAAAGTATATTAAACCTTACTGCAGCTGAAAGAATAACATGCCTTAATGGTACATGTGGAAAAATACTTTTCAACTTTCCCATCTGCACCATAAATTTTAGACAATATGATGAACTGCCCCAGTGTGTATCACTTCCTGTATTTCCATTTGTATAACTCAATGTAATACACCACTATTTATGCATTTGCAAAGTGCACAAGTTTTGACAAGATAGCTTACTGGGAGCTTTACCTACTTCGCTAATGACAATCTCGCCATTTAGCCGAATCATCAACTAAAATTTAACAGTTTGTTGATCACCTCTTAAAGTGATTACTTGCTAAAGGTTAAGTGGATATCGTTAAATAGTCCCTAAAAAGGAACATCACAGGGACTGCACATTGATATCCAACAAGCCTGAATTTTACTTTACATTAAACATGAACATAAAAAGCATGCTGCAATGAGATTTTAGGGACCCCCCCCCAAAAAACGTACTGTGTCTTATTTACATGTTTTCCACCAAATAGTATTACAGTATCACTGGTTTCAGATTTAGATCTACTGGCATTTATGTTCCATCAACAAAATCTAGGGGCCTGGATATCATATTCCCAACAGTAGTACATCATATCTCTTATTTGCACATGTGCATACGAGCCACTAGTAAAAACAGATTAGCAAACCTTCGATTTGCTTGGAATGAACGTTGGATAATGAATTGTCAGTAATTCTGAAAGTAAGACTTGTGCAAAGACCCACACCAATATTTTACTTATTTACACTTTTATGCTCATAATCCTGGTAGAAATATTACACAATTGCATTCACACACTCCACAATGTGAGTGTACCTCTAAACCTGAGACGGGCTTTCTTACATCTGATCCATATATGGTCATGGAAATTGGTTCCTTTTATCGGTAGAGCAACTGTACATAGTTGCTCTCTCAGCAGCCTTAATTACCTCTTAAAGTTTTTCAGACAGAAAATAAGCATGTTACAGAGAAATCATACTCAGGACTGAAAAAACCTACGAATTACCTATGAATGCTATAACACATTTCTTCACAATTATCTCATTTCATTATGAATAAATAGGTTTTAAATACATTTTTTTCATTTAAACTGATCCATGCAACTCAGTATGAACCCGTTCTTTAATGAAAAAATAAATAAATAAATAATAAAAAACGAGCTTTAGAAATAGCACATTATACAACCCTGGGTTTAAGATAACCATGAGTGTGGGTTTGAGCATGGTGTTATTTCGGGAATTTATTGGAATCACAACAAAATTTTTGACAGTGAAAATTTTTGTCACAATTTGATGAGGATCCTGGTAGAATGTGGGAATTACATGAACCTTATGCGCCTTGGTTGTGGCTCTTGGAGAACTTCATAGCCCAACTCCTAGTTTCTTCTCTGGGATGCACGTACCCTACCTTCTTGTATATACTGTACTGTACCTCAGTTGTGCACCAAGATTGGTCATAAAGACAGAGTTGTATTAGTGCAAAACCAAGCAAATCTATCACATTTGGTGTGAAATTGTAATAAAGAATAATTTTGGCAATATTTTTGGCAGTGGGATCACAACGATTTCATCAAGTTCTATTAAGATCATAACGATTTGATCCCAGGCTCATCATGATTGTCGTGGCCTCGGTGTCAATCCAGGTTTAGACATACAACCGGAAGTACATTTGAGCTGGAAATGTGATAGAAATAACAATTATCTACCAATTAGAATACATAGATATAACAAGTCTTTAGTAAACAACAAATACACAACTAATTCTAAATAACTGACCTCATAATCTCCTCCTCAGATGCTTGCTGTAATCTCGCTTGTAAATATTTGTAACAATCTATTAACATTATTTCACCATTGGTTTTTTGTTAACAATAACCGACAGCATGCAGATTCGCTCTGTGTGTAAACGAGCACGAGCAATAATGAGCACAATCACATCCGTGCCAACCGGAATTTCAAGTGTTTTACACTAACTAGCATGGGCAAAATATATATATAACAACGTCGCCTAATGGTGTTAAATTTCTATGTACTTGAAGTGTTAAGCACTATATAATTTAATAATTAAATTTATCATATATTTATTTAAAAAAAAACAGCTCCTTGTCAGGTTTACCTGTGCTGTCGGCCACGTTTCCCACCGAGCTCGCCATCTCTCCGCCTGTCTTCGAGTCTTGCAGACTGGTCGTCAGTGTGACAATAAACAAGCAGCTAATTCAAATAAATAAAGGTCACTACTTCTTCAAATGGACCCTGTACCCTAAACGAAATATTAAAAGGCCCAACCAACTACAGTAAATGAAGAGATGCTGTAACCTAAAACAAAAATATCCGAGTAGCTTCTTCTCTCACCAGCTCACGATGCTAATCAGCTAATGGAAAAACAGTTGATTTGTTTAATTCGCGAGCACAAATTAAACACCAAGTCAAACAATAATTGATTGGGGGTTTTTTTGGTTTAGAAATAATTCAAAACAGTGTCTATCCAGGTTTTAAAAATAACGACGGAATTTTAGCTTCTCCCACTTCTAGCTTATTTTCGGCATCGCAGTTCCTCTGCTAACAATAGCTTACAACAAAATGGCGGACGAGGTGGGACTACTTTTGTTATAAAGAAAAAAAAAGTAGGTCCCAATGGAACCAATGCATTAAAAGATGCATAACAACACATAAATATTTCTTCATGATTGTAATGCGCCAACATTATTTACGATTGATTTCCTCAGAGTGTACGTATATACAACTCAAGTTTTAAATGAGATAAAAGAAATATATTTAGTTATAGGGCAGCGGAGGCATCCAATGAATGTCTACGTGGTATGGGGGAATTTGTTGTATCATTACGCGCCACACTGCGGCAAATCAGAGACGTGGGGGCGGGGGAAGAAATTTCCAGGGTCTCCTGCTGTAGAATGAAGGAAAAACATGTGATGACTTATCACGTGTCGTTCACCGACACACTGTGACCGAGAGACGGGTAATTAATTGTGATCTCATCGTTATGATTTTATTTTTAGTTACATGTATAGTTTCATTATTGTTATATGCTGATGAGGTGTAAACCATATAAAAAGCAAAATTAAAAAGACAAATGACGACTATAGGGGAGTTTAGTTTAAGAGGAATGCTGAGTAAACAACGGTATGATGACGTCATCACACATCTTGGAATGTTTTTAAAAGAGACAGGACCGGGAATAAAGACTCTGTATGAATAAGTTTGTCAACAAAAGCCAAGCACTCCAAACCAAAGCGTGGTGATGATGCACTACTATAGTCCACAATCACATTAAGAATCAAGAGACACCACTTTCAACATTGTGATGTCATAGGTAACTACTTGTCTGATAATACTGTATCATCAGTTACATACTGAGAAACCATGAATTGGTTTGAAAGCCAAAGCAGAGAACACTCGACCAAAGAGTGGCAATAATGCTCTAGTGCAGCCTGCAATCACTGTAAAAACAACAACAGTCTTCTCCAGAGCGTTTCACCACAACCAGGCCCCGGGTTCGAGTCGCAGCCTTCTTTGTGAAGTTTCCATGTTCTCTCTGTGTTTTGTTTGTTTTTCCTCCAGCTACTCGTCTCCTTCCACAGTCCAAAGTCTAAAAGTATTAGTTGGTTGTTTCAGATTGCCCCGAGGTGTGGAT
Organism: Plotosus lineatus; assembly: GCA_024760905.1. Taxonomy (NCBI): domain Eukaryota; kingdom Metazoa; phylum Chordata; class Actinopteri; order Siluriformes; family Plotosidae; genus Plotosus; species Plotosus lineatus. Next base: position 17,236,204 of record CM045750.1, read on the forward strand.
GTCAATGATTTTATGATTCATGAACAGCCAGTTGACCTCAAGTTCATATCTGTGGACTTTGGGAAGAAACCAAAGTACTCAGTGGAAACTCGCATAAGCACAACGAGGGCATGCAAACTTCACAGAGAAACAGTAAAATTATTTAAGTACATAGATTTCTTGCTTTAAAATTTCTTTGTAGCAAGATAGAGATTAAAATAATTTCCCGACAGGGTGATCAGTATTTTATTTTACCAAACTCACTCAAATTTGCCACACTCTAATGTTTTATCCAACTGCCTTTTAACTTGATTACAGCGCATAATTGCTGTTGCAGCGATGCTTCAGTTGGGCAGATCAAGGCTCAATAACATGATGTAGCAATAAAATGAAGTCAAGAGCAGCATTGTGGTGTAAGATTTAGTATGTCTGCCTCATAGTAAGAAAGTTCTGAGTTTGAGGCTTGGCAATGTACGTATATATCTTCTTCTTTTCCTTTCGGCTTTTCCCTTCAGGGGTTGCCACAGCAAACCATCCGCCTCCATCTCACCCGATCCTCTGTATCTTCTACTCCTACTCCAACTACCTTCATGTCCTCCTTCACCACATCCATAAATCTTCTCTTTGGTCTTCCTCTTGGCCTTCTGCCTGGCAGTTCCAACCTCAGCATCCTACTACCAATATACGCACTATCCCTCCTCTGTACATGTCCAAACCATCTCATTCGAGCCTCTCTGACTTTGTCTCCAAAACCTCTAACAGGTGCTGTCCCTCTGATGTACTCATTCCTGATTCTATCCATCCTCGTTACTCCCAAAGAGAACTTCAACATTTTCATCTCTGCTACCTCCAGCTCTGCCTCCTGTCTTTTCCCCAGCGCCGCTGTTTCTAAACCATACAACATCGCTGGCCTCAACACCGTCTTGTACACTTTTCCTTTCATTCTTGCTGATACCTTCCTATCACACATCACACCGGACACTTTGCTCCAACCATTCCAATCTGCCTGCACACGCTTCTTCACCTCTTTTCCACACTCTCCACTGCTCTGGATTGTTGAGAACTTAAAGTACTGAGTACTTAAAATCCTCCACCTTCTTTATCTCTGCTCCCTGTAACCTCACTGTTCCTCTTGAGTCCTTGTCGTTCACACACATGTATTCTGTTTTACTGAGGCTAACCTTCATTCCTCTCCTTTCCAGGGCATACCTCCACCCCTCTAGATTTTCCTGCACTTGTTCTCTACTCTCAGTACAGATCACAATTTCATCTGTAAACATCATCGTCCATGGAGATTCTTGTCTAACCTCGTCTGTCAGCCTGTCTATCACCATAGCAAACAAGAAGGGGCTCAGAGCTGACCCTTGATGCAGTCCCACCTCCACCTTGAACTCTTCTGTCACACCACTGTCTTACATCTCTCATACATGTCCTACACCACTCTAACATACTTCTTTGCCACGACTTCCTCATGCAGTACCACAGTTCCTCTCTCGGCACCCTGTCATATGCTTTCTCCAGTTCCACAAAGGCACAATGCAGCTCCCTCTGACCTTCTCTGTACTTCACTATTAACATCCTCAAAGCAAACACTGCATCTGTGGTGCTCTTTCTTGGCATGAAACCAAACTGTTGTTCACAAATGCTGACCTCTGCCCTTAGTCTAGCTTCCACTATTCTTTCCCATAACTTAATCTTATGGCTTATCAACTTTATCCCTCTGTAGTTGCCACAACTCTGCACATCTTCCTTGTTCTTAAAATTGGGCACAAGCACACTTCTCCTCCATTCCTCTGGCATCGTCTCACTCTCTAAGACCTCGTTGAATGTTCTTGTCAGGAAATCTACTGCTACCTCTCCTAGACGCTTCCATACCTCCACCGGCATGTCATCAGAACCAACTGCCCTTCCACTCTTCATCCTTTTCAATGCCCTCCTCACTTCACCCTTACTAATCTTTGCTACTTCCGGGTCCTCAACAGTCACCTCTTCTACTCTTTTTTCTCTCTCATTTTCCTCATTCATCAGCTCTTCAAAGTACTCTTTCCATCTTCCCAGCACACTTCTATCATCAGTCAACACGTTTCCCACTCTGTCCTTAATCACTCTAACTTGCTGCATGTCCTTCCCATCTCTATTTCTCTGCTGTGCCAACCTGTATAAATCATTTTCTCCCTCTTTACTTTCCAACCTAGCATACAAGTCATCATATGTCCTCTGTTTGGCCTTTGACACCGCTACCTTCACCTTACGCTGTGTCTCCCTCTATTCCTGTTATATATGGAGCAATTGAGGGTTAATGGCCTAGCACAAGGGCCCAACAGTGGTGACAGTGGGGATTGAACCCCTGACGTATGTTCTCCTCATGCTTGTGTGGGTTTCCTCCAGGTACTTTTGGTTTCCTGCCACACTCCCAAGACATGCACTTTAGGCAAACTGATGATTCCAAATTACCGCTAGATGTGAGTGCGCATGGTTGTCTGTGTATTGTCCTGCCATGGATCAAGCACAATCAATGATATAAAAGAGAGCAAAAATGTTGCCTGTTAAAAAATAAGACATTTTATAAATACAAAATAGAAAATACTGATAACAGTAAATGATCAAAATTGTAAAAAAAAAAAAAAAAAAAAAAAAAAAAAAAAATATATATATATATATATATATATATATATATATATATATATATATATATATATATATATATATATATATATTGATGCATTATAATTTATTCTTTGAAACAGAATGAGTTTTTGGTCTTCTGTTTAGTGAATATTTTAGATTCTGGTTGTGCAATACAAAAAGTTTGTATCACGGTAGGTATGTGTTTTGTTGGGTGTAACTGATGGCATGTATTTCATGTGCATTCAGGTACACATTTGTGCATATTATGAATGTCCATTGTGAATGTGCATTCAGGTATACACTTATTTATATATATATATATATATATATATATATATATATATATATATATATATATATATATATATATATATATATAATATTAATATTATATCTGAGTTTGTTTGTTCATTGTTATAAAGATTTTAACATAAGATTCTATTAATTAATCAGAATTGATAATTGATTACAAGGGTTCAGCAGCCATAAGCTTAAAACCCCTTCACTGTGGCGACCCCTGAAGGGAACGGCCGAAAGGGAAAATAAAGTTATTTTCTTTAATTCTTTAAGCAAGTTCAACATGTTGTGCTCTGATCAAAATAGACATATTCATTTATTATGTGCAGTATTCATGGGTAAATGTTGTGACTGCTCTTGGCCAGGCATTGTATAACTATGTAGAGATGTTTAGACCACATAATGCACTTTAACATGAGCTTAACTGCCAGCAGGGGGCGAAAGACGAACGAGGTTCAGACTAAACACCTTATCAATACAGTACAGTACTGAGTTCTTTCTCTAAGCCATGGGCGGGGCATGCCCTTCAAAAAAGGGCCTTTATATGTTTGATATTTCCATGCACTGGAGGTAAAACAATGAGAATAATTCGATATGTTGCCAAAATTAATTGTACAATTCAAGGGAAAGCTCCATTCACTTCTGATCAAAATTGGTCTTCAAAATGATAAATAATACAACTTGACTAGCAATGGGCAGTGACTAGGCTACACAGAACTGAAACCAACTGTGTTGGACCACTCGATGCTCACTCAATTACTCACTCACTCATTTTGCCAGACCTTATCTCAACTGACACTGTGCGAAGGCAGGGTACACCCTTAGCAACTCGCCAGACCATTGCAGGGCAACATACAACCATTCGCATTCACATTTACACCAAGCAGCAGTGTGGAAGACCATATCAACCAAATGTACATGTCCTTGGACTGTAGGAGGAAGCTGGAGTACCCAGAGGAAACAAAGTCAAGCACAAGCAGAGTATGAAAACTCTCGGCTGGGCTCCGCGACTACGCTGACATGCTGCTGTGCTACATTCAATATCAAGTATAAAAATATATACCGTGTATATTAATTTCAGTCCATCGTCCTACGGCCCAGAGGTGAGAATTTCGGTATGGAGTCCTACGGGTCATCTGGTTTCCTCCCACAATCCAAAGACATGCACATTCGGCTAACTGGCTGAAAATTACCCCTAGGTGTGGATGTGAGTGAATGGTTGTGTGTGTTACCCCTGCAATGGTCTCCTGAGATATGTGTGAGGAAATGTTGTACCTCCTAATATTCAGACATGAGTTTAGTGTATAGCAAGCTGATTAGCTTTCAACATTCCCACAGACCTGAGTTTTATTATCTATCCTGCTTATCCTGTTTAGGGTCGGTTGTGGGAACCCTGGAGCCAATCCCAGCTGACACTGGGCCAAAAGGCGGGGTACACCCTGAACAGGTTTTCGTGAGTTTACATTTCCTTATCCATAACACTTTACTCCTTTTACTTGTTTATTTGTTTGCTTGTTGTTTAGTTAATTTGTTGCTGACAATGTTCTTAATACTAATAATCTATTATTATTATTATTATTATTATTATTATTATTATTATTATTATAATAACAATATGTTATTAATGTGTACGACAGCCTCCTGCTTTGGGTGTGTGTGCTCACATTGGATGGGTTAAATGCAGAGGCAATAATTTCCCTTGTGAGATTTATACAGTAAAGCAAAATCGAATAATAATAATAATAATAATAATAATAATAATACTGGTCTGAATATAATCTCAGCTCATCAGTGTTGTCCCTGTCCCTCCATCACCATTCCATTTCTATTCTGAATGCTACGGTTTTATTCATTCAGGAAGAATAAGCAAAGCAAACACACCCCAAGCAATTTACCCCGGCTTCTTGCCCCAACCTCTTGGCCTGATTGACATGTCTAAAGAGCCCCTAAAGCTCAGACCTCTGATGTGAGAGTCTCATTAACTTTCCGTTTTTCTCTTCTCTCCCAGAGTCCAAGTGTAACTTTGTTTGCCTCTCGTCGCCTCTGTATGGGAAGTGGTTGACATCATCGGCCCCGATGAGGCGGCAGTGTGTGCTCAGTGCAGCCCAGTGCTGTGTGGGAGTTTACACCCATTCCCTCTTTGATTACTGCACTGTTGGGCTGTTGCCTTGGGAAAAAAGGTCTTTGTGGAGAGTGATGTCATGGTCATGTCTGTTGCAATTGCATCTGACATGCTTTATCTTTGTGCACGCCTGCTCCTGACCAACCTAGGATGGCTATCTCGCTTTTGATGTGTAGGTGTCATTTTTTCCAACATGGCAAGCCTTTCACATTGAGATATTTTAGGAAATACAGTGCAGGGATCCCTCTCTACTTCGCAGACAGTGGACCAATTATAAAAAAAATAAACAACCCTAAATCAACACAAAATAAAAAACAACCCAAAATCTTCTTCTTCTTCTTTTACTTTCGGCTGTTCCCTTCAGGGGTCGCCACAGCAAATCATCCGCCTCCACCTCACCCTGTCCTCCGCATCTTCTTTTCTGACTCCAACGACCTTCATGTCCTCCTTCACCACATCCATAAATCTCTTCTTTGGTCTTCCTCGAGGCCTTCTGCCTGGTAGTTCCAACCTCAGCATCCTACTGCCAATATACTCACTATCCCTCCTCTGTACATGTCCAAACCATCTCAATCTAGCCTCTCTGACTTTGTCTCCAAAACATCTTACATGGGCTGTCCCTCAGAAATGAGTATATCAGAGGGACTCTGCCTCCTGCCTTTTCCTCAGCGCCACTGTTTCTAAGCCATACAACATCGCTGGCCTCACCATCGTCTTGTACACTTTTCCCTTCATTCTTGCTGACACTCTCCTATCGCACATCACACCGGACACTTTTCTCCAACCATTCCAGCCTGCCTGCACACGTTTCTTCACCTCTTTTCCACACTCTCCATTGCTCTGGATTGTTGAGCCCAAAATCTCGTTGTGAGGTGCACATCTGAGTGTGTGTACTCGCGTCTGTATGCGAGTGTATTTAGATTTTATTTACATCTCATGCATTATTTTTAAATGTTTAATTGTCATTATAAGCATTTATAGCATTGAATATGTATTTATTGATATTATATACACATATAGGCGGGCAGTGGTGGTCTAGTGGTTAGGGCACAGGATCGCTGATCCTAAGATTGGGGATTCGAGTCCCCACAAGGTTGTCACTGTCCCCCCCAGTGCAGCTAACTGGGTTATCAAAGGCAGGCTATGTCTCTCACTGTCTATGGTGAGAAGCATGTAAAAGAACCATTGCTGACTTTCGTAAAGAGTAGGCTGCAAAGCCGTCAGCGTGTTTCTACGACCTGGAGAGGGATGGGCTCCGCCAGGCCAAATCAGCTCAAGTCTCGCCATGAAGGCGCCCCAATGACATCCTCGGATGTTAAGGGATAAGTGAAGTGTGAAGATATACGCATATACATGTACATATACGTCAGTCGGGGGGGACCAGGTGATCCTACTTCGCGGATTTTGATGGTCGCGTTTATATCTCGGTCCCAATTAACCGCAGAAAGTGAGGGATCCCTGTACATCAAACCTGCTCTGCCTGATTCCTGTTTGCCTGATATTTAAATGTTCATCAACAAATCAGAAAAAGTTGGAAGGGTATTAAAAAACTTTTAAGAGAAAATAAAGAAAATCGTGATTTTTTTTTACATTTAATTTGACTTGTAGGTTTTGGAGACAAAGTCAGAGAGGCTCGATTGAGATGGTTTGGACATGTACAGAGGATGGATAGTGAATATATTGGTAGTAGGATGCTGAGGTTGGAAGTACCGGGCAGAAGGCCTAGAGGAAGACCAAAGAGAAGATTTATGGATGTGGTGAAGGAGGACATGAAGGTAGTTGGTGTAAGAGAAGAAGATGCAGAGGACAGGGTGAGATGGAGGCAGATGATTCGCTGTGGCGACCCCTGAAGGGAACAGCGGGAAGGAAAAGAAGAATTTGACTTGTATTTTATTGTAGACAGTATGAACCCACAATGTTTCACGTTTTGTCTGATCACTTTGATTTTATTTTGTATCCATCTTTTACTGTGTTTCAGGTCTGCACACCAACCAGCCATAACATTAAATCCATTATGAGCACTTACAGGTGAAGTGAGTAATATTGATTATTACTGTATATGACACATGTTATTTGATTATTTTGATATTTAAGGGATAATTGAGAAATAAGGATAATAATGATTCGTATTTGTTGATATGCTGTCTCAATTTTGGTGGGTGGAGTCAAAATTATTGGTATTCTTATATCAGCTCGACAGGCCATCGCATGGCAGAAACATGGTTGGCCTTTGATAACCCAGTTAGCTGCACTGGAGGGGGGACAGTGACAACCTTGTGGAGAGTGGGACCCGAACCCCCAACCTTAGGATCAGCGATCCAGTGTCCTATACCATTAGGCCACCACTGCCCTGAGAATTATTTGATCTTGTTATAATAACCCTTTGAGTGAATAATTCTCGATATCTATATCATACTTCACCTCATGTTATAATTGTTTACCATCTTGAGTGGATAATGTGTGAATATAAAATGTTGAGGAACACTCACAAGTATCATTGTTGTCATGCTTCCGAAATGAAGCACATCCGCCTCACTTGGGCATTTCTGTGTGGAGTTTTAGTGTTTGAGTGGGTTTGCTCCACGTACTCTTGTTTCCTCCCATACTCCTCTTCTTCTTTTCCTTTCGGCTGTTCCCTTCAGGGGTCACCACAGCGAATCATCTGCCTCCATCTCACCCTATTCTCTGCATCTTCTACTCTCACTCCAACGTCCTTCATGTCCTCCTTCATCACATCCATAAATCTTCTCTTTGGTCTTCCTCTAGGCCTTCTGCCTGGTAGTGCCAACCTCAGCATCGTACTACCAATATATTCACGATCCCCCTCCTCTGCACATGTCCAAACCATACTCCATTTCCTCCCATATTCCAAAGGAACCCATTTATTTACTGAAGCGGTAAATCCTACAAGGGTCTCAGCCAACACTGAAGGCGAAGGTGAAGGCGGGGCACACTCTGAAAAGCTTGTCAGGTCATTACAGGTCAACACACACAACCATTCAGATTCACCCATAGGATACCCAGTCAAGTACAAGGGAGAACGTGCAAATGGAAAACAGAATCACCTGAGCCAAGGAACCAAACCATGACATTGCTGCTGTCCGGCACTCTGCATAAGGGTGTCTGCCAAAAGCTATAAACGTGGACATAACTACTACACCACGACACACCCATAAGGACATGCACATCAGGCTAATTGGCTGCTTCAAATTGCCCCAAGGTGTGAGTGTGGATAGTTGATTTTTTGTTTGTTTGTCAGTCCTGCAGTGGACGTGTGAGCTGTACTCCACCTTCGCCCAGTGTCGGCTGAGATAAGCTCCAGTCTCACAATGACCCTAGAAGGAGTAAGTCCAATGAGTGAATTAATTTAAAAAGATTTTCACTCCTTTCATGCAGTGCTTATTTTCTGGTTCTGGACCAAACATCAGATGTGGTTTCTACTAAGATGGAATGACAGACTGCAACCACAACAGTCATTTGAGGGTAAACATGAAGACAGAAGTCATGCAATAACAGCCATACGATCTTATTGATGTAGGTATGAGCATGTTGTTTTGTTACAAGACATAATTAATGTAAATATTTACCAAGCACTCAAACCTGACAGTGATTTCTCCACCTTGCGCCAGAGGGATGAACGTGTACAAGCATGATGTTCCTATCAATAGCCTCAAACATTTGTGTTGTTATGAATAAAGCTGCCTCTAGAGGGCCAACATAACATTGCATTCCTACAGTACAGTACATGATCTAAAACCCCTGCTTATAGTTAACAGACACACCCACAAGAGACACATTTACAAACAATGGAGAGAAAAATAACACTTTATTACTCTCTCTACTTCCCCTCCACCCTCTCTCTCTCTCTCTCTCTCTCTCTCTCTCTCTCTCTCTCTCTCTCTTTCTCTCTCTGTCTCTCTCTCACTCACAACACATTCTAGCACCTTTTTGTGAAAATATTTGCATATTATGGCACATTTATTTTTTCAGAAGAACTCACAGGCATTTGAAGACTCTTGGACCTGCCTGATGGTGGCATAATATTATCAGCTTCAGGTCAATCCATTACCTGGATTCTATTTGGCAGCAGGTGGTACCGTCGCACAGTGGTTAGCAGCGTTGTGCATGGCAAGGCCGTGTGGAGTTTGTATATTCTCCCTGTGTGGGTTTCCTCCAGGTATTCCTGTTTTCTTCTACTGTCCAAAGACATGCACAGTCGAAACACATGTACTTTAAGCTAATTGGTTGTTTCAAATTGCCCCAAGGTGTCAGTCTGAGTGTGTTGTGGTAGTGTTGGCCCTATGATGAACCAACAAGCTGTTCAGGGTGTACCCCACCTTCGTTCAGAGTCTACCAAGATAAGCGCCAACCTTCAGGCAATCCAAAGAAAAGATAAAGTGAAAGGATATCGGTGGGACATCAGATCAATCCTCTCTCAGGACATAGTACCTGTTACTGTCGATGCCTTTACATATTCCAATACCATTTGAATGAAATGGCAGATCGACCTTGTTAATTCTTGGTTGATGATATGCCAGTCTGATCTATCCTTAAATCCTCCATGTTCCCGGTGATGGGCAAAACAGTGCGTGCCAGATTCTAAGTATGAGATGATGGCTGTTTAATTCACACCTGTTGTCTGTAGTTAATGCAGTTCTTACGTGGAGGAAATGACGATGATGTGCAAGTTTTATAACCGTATATTTTGTGGTTTGATTTGTTTTTGCCCAGACAACACAAGTATGTCGGGAAAATGCCCCCTTTAGAGACCTGAAGAGTTTTGTTTGAAGTCGAAAGCTGTTTTATTGCTTTGGAATGGGAACTTGTTGCATGTTTCCTGTGGATCTATGGCTCATAGACTTTTAATGAAGTCTCGCCGCAAGCTATTGTTCAGGTCTGGAACTGGAAGGGCTCTAAATTCCCATGTGGCCAGATTTAACTCACAAATGTGGTTCTTAAGCAACTGCATATGTTTTTTTCTGTTTTAAACTGAAGTAAAGTGAAATAGACACATTTTCTTTTCGACCCCCCCCGGCGCTCAAAAAAAAAAAATTATAATCCCCAGCATACTCATCCATTCGATTTTCTGAACTATTTAATCCTAATTGGGGTTGTTAGGAGGCTGGCGCATATCTCAGCCGACTCTGGGTGAGGCCAGGGTATACCCTGGACAGCTTGCCAGGCAATTGCAGGGTTAACACTCACACAACAATTCATACTTACATCTAAGGGGGATTTGGAACAGTCAACTAACCTACTGTGCATGTTTTGGACTGTAAGCAAACCAGAGTGCCCAGAGGAAATCCACACAAACACAAGAAGAACATGCAAACTCCACATAGGAACACCTGAGCCAGGAATTGAACCCATGATCTTCTTGTTGTGAGATGAACATGCTAACCACTGGACCACCGTGCCGCCACCTCCAGCGTACTCAAATAGGTGAGTCATTGTCCCCATTAATTCCACTGTATATAACAACTTACACATTTTGTCATCTAAGATCATACACAGTATAATTTCTCTGCACAGTTAACAGCTACGGACCAAAAAACATTAGATTTGATATCTCATCTTTCTGCCTGGGAAATTAATATATCACTCACACTTAACCCGCTCAGATAATCTTTCCTACAGCAAACACTATGACTGATACATCAGATCCGCTGACTGGAAGACCATCAAAGAACATTGAACTCATTGTCATGTTTATGAAACTAGTATAACAGGTATTGATGGCTCAGTGGATAAGGGTTACTGATATGAAGGTCGGTGTTTCAAGCCTCAGTACCACCAAGTTGCGTCTCCTAGGCGCATAGCAAGGCCTTTAACCCTCAACCGATCAGTTATATAAACATGCAGAGATGAAAATGTATAAGGGCGTCTGCCCTTAGGAAAGGAAATAACACAACTTTAGCTAGACGGGCAGTGATGACATGATGGTAGGGTGTTGGCTTGCTACCTGAAGGTCGGGGCTCCAAGCACCACTATCACCAAATTGTCACTGCTGTCCATTGACTACAACTAACCAGGTTTTCAAAGGCCAGCCATATCTCTCACTGTCTGTGGTGAGAGGCATGAAAAATCAATATCACCGTTGTTCTTCAGGGGTAGGCCAGTAGCGTGTTTCTGCCCGACGATGGTCTGGTGAGCTGTCCGGGGTGTTCTCAGCCCTCGTACAAAGTCAGCCTTCCCATGACCCTAGCTAGGATTAAAAGTCTGCTGGGTTTTTAACCCTGAGCCGAGTGGTTCATCAGGCCGGTGCTGATCCCCGGTTTCTGTAGCGTGAAGCAACCAGGAGTTCAACTCCTCCTGGATGGGACGCTAGTCCATCGCAGGTTACCTTCCCAGTATATTTTTTACTGGTACCCGTTTATACAGCTGGGTGAACAGAGGCACACTTGTGGTTGAGACCTTGCCCAGGGGTCTTAGCACAGTGAGGGTCTCAGTGGGATTCGAACTCACAACCTCCCGATCATGAGCGCAGCACCCTAACCACTACACCACCCGCCTCACTAGCTAGGATTAAAAGGTTCAGAAAATGAATGAATGAATGAATGAATGATCGATCGATCTAAGCAACTTAATCTTAATTAAGGTCACAGGGTGACTGGTGCCGATGTCAGCCTAATCCCTGGACATGGACCTTTGGCTAATGGGCTGTTCCAAATTGCCCCTAGGTGTGAATATGAGCATAAATGATGGCGTGTGGCATGTTTGTCCTGTGATGGTCTGGCAAGCTATTAAGAATGTAGCCACTATTAGCCCAGTGTCAGCTGGGAGGTGCTTCAGTCTCCTTACAACTTTAAGAAAGGGTAAATTGGGTATACATTCTATATACAGTACACATTAAATCAAAAAGAGATCTTGTTTATGATGTCATTATAGACTCGGCCTCAAGTTTGTTGAGATGGTCTATGGTCTAGGGTGGCATATTGGACAGCACTGTTGCCTCACAGAAAGTCCTGCCCCCCCACACACAGGGGGTCCTGGGCTCAGGAAGGGTGTTCCTGTATGGAATCTGTGTGGCCTCCTTGTGCTTGTTTAGGACAAAGACATACAGTACATATCAGGCTAAATGGTGTGGAGGAAAAAAAAACCAGGGGTATCAGGTGCCATCGAGGGAACTGTATGTTTTGGAGCCATGCCTGTGGTCGGCTGGTCTCAACTATCATATATCCTGTCCATTGATTCATTCATTTTCTGAACTGCTTAATCCTAATTAAGATCTTTCTCTTACAAAAGCCCCACAGTTATGGAATAACCTTCCAGTTAATGTTCGGGACTCAGACACAGGTTCTGTTTTTAAGACAAGGCTGAAAACTTATTTGTTTAGTGAAGCATTTTATTAATAGCCTTTTATTAGGTAATGGAGGGGCCGGTGGTGTAGTGGTTAGGGTTCTGTACTCATGATCGGGAGGTTGTGAGTTCGAATCCCACTGAAACCTTCACTGTGCTAAGACCCCTGGGCAAGGTCTCAACCACAAGTGTGCCTCTGTTCACCCAGCTGTATAAATGGGTACCAGTAAAAATGTACTGGGAAGGTAACCTGCAATGGACTAGCGTCCCATCCAGGGGGAGTTGAACTCCTGGTTGCTTCACGCTATGGAAACCGGGGATAAGCAGCAGCCCTGATGAGCCACGAGGCTCGGGTGTAAAAACCCAACAGACTTTACCATAAGGCAATGGACCAGATCTGGGGTCTCAGGCAAAGAGAGTTGTGGTAAACTTGTGGGATGCAGTCGCTCACCCAGGTCTGTTGACAGTGGAGTGGCTGATTGTCCAATGTGACAGGATGCCCTCATGACTGCCTTTCTTCTGGTTCTCTCTCATCAAAAGAAAAGAAACCTAGATTGGACATTACTGTTTCAATTCTGAAATGGAGCCATCTTGGTGAGATCACATTACTGTTTAAGACTTAAAGCAAGATGACCAAACAGTAATGTCCAATCTAGTTTTTTTTTTCTTTTCTTTTGATGATCAGTGATTGGTGGAAACAGGTGGAAGGTGTGGCTATTGTTTGGTTGAAGTGAAAACCTGCACCCACACCGGCCCTTTGTGGATAAGATTGCCCACCCCTGGTTTAAACTCTTTTTATAATTTGTCAACTCCTAGTTGTACTGTGTAAAGCTGCTTTGTGACAATGTCAATTGTACAAATAAAAGTGAACTGAACTTGTATGTTTTGCTGCAATGTTTAATTTTTTGATGGTTTCTGTTTCTATTGTATAAGTCGTTTATTCACTGAAGTGAGTGATAGTGTTTCTGGCCATTCCACTCTGTGCAAGGATTGTTCGTCTGATCTTGGATAAGGAACATCTGTTCCAGCAATAAACCAGGAGGTCAACCAGGTGGTGTTGAGATGGGACCTTCAAGGTCGAGTTGGCATATGATGTCATTTTTTTGGTAGGTCAGCCACAGTTAAAATGAAGTGTCTTAATGCGCCCCTCATGGTCTAGAAATTATGTCATGTGAGTGAGGTGGAATTTTGGGGTTCTAATCAGAACTAGGGGGTCGTAGACCGATTAGAGTGGAATGGGCACTTTTTAAGCCACTGTAAAGCTGGTTGAAGGGGTCTGTGGTTCTTTCTTGGAATTATTTCCTTTTGTGTGAGTGAGCGACTCTATGCTAAATAAACACCTGTTGAAAAAAAAACAAACCTGAATCTCTTTCATTATGAACTGGACATTTTTCATGGAAACAATGGCTATACTGGTTTGCCCTAGTTGTGAGTGTGAGTGAGTGCAAACGGTTGTTTGTCTGTGTTGGATAGACAACGCGCTGGCAGGCAGTTCAGGGTGAACCCCACCGAAATTCAGCTGGGATTGCCTCCAGCTTCCCCACGACCTGAAACTGAACTCGGCTATAAATCATTAAGAAACATTTCACCGTAAACTACAAACTTCTGCTTCTTCACATCAAAATACATTGAATATGAAATAATTCCCTGTTGATTAATATGTTCAGTGTTGAAGGTTTGTAACTGATCCTAAAATATTCAGAATGTTATTATAGCTTTGAATAAATGAATGTGTAGCACTCTGACAGACTCTCAGATGGAAACTCCCACGAGCCCCGGTTTTGCCATTTCTTTTTTGGATCAGTTTCAGAGCCATGACATCCAGAGAGAAATACAGATCAGAAAACCTACAGAGGAGTGTGTGTGTGTGTGTGTGTGTGTGTGTGTGTGTGTGTGTGTGTGTGTGAGAGAGAGTGAGAGAGCGAGAGCATGCGTGTTTTTCACACTGTGTGTGTGTGTGTGTGTGTGTGTGTGAGAGAGAGAGAGAGAGAGAGAGAGAGAGCGCGCGTGCCTGTCTTTCACACTGTCTGTGTGTGTGTGTGTGTGAGAAAGAGAGAAAGAGAGAGAGAGAGAGCGCGCTTGCGTGTTTTTCACACTGTGTGTGTGTGTGTGTGTGTGTGAGAGAGAGAGAGCGAGAGTGAGAGCGTGAGTGTTTTTCACACTGTGTGTGTGTGTGTGTGTGTGTGTGTGTGTGTGAGTGAGAGAGAGAGAGAAAGAGAGAGAGAGAGAGAGAGAGAGCGTATGCCTGTCTTTCACACTGTGTGTGTGTGTGTGTGTGTGTGTGTGTGTGTGTGTGTGTGTGTGTGTGTGTGTGTGTGTGTGAGTGAGAGCGAGAGCGTGCGTGTCTTTCACACTCTGTGTGTGTGTGTGTGTGTGTGTGAGAGAGAGAGAGGGAGAGAGAGTGCGTGTCTTTCACACTCTCTGTGTGAATATCTCTTACTCACTTTGTGTGGATTTCTCTTTCTCTTTCATTGTCTCCCACTCACTCAATATGTGTGTGTGTGAGAGAGAGAGAGAGAGAGAGAGAGAGAGTGTGTGTCTTACACACTCTTTGTGTGAATGTTTCTCACTCACTTTGTGTGGATTCCACTTTCTCTTTCATTCTCTCTCACTCAATCAATGTCTGTGTGTGTGTGTGCGCGCGCGTGTGTGTGTGTGTGTGTGTGTGTGTGTGTGTGTGTGTGTTTATGTGTCAGGTAATTATGACATTGTTGGGACTTGAGATCTTTCTTCAGACAAAATGGAAGTCCCCAGAATGTGAAGTCTACAAATTGTCCCCTGAAGTTATGGAAACCTGACTGTCTATGTTTGTCTAAAATGCTGAGAGTTTAATTTTTTTATTGTCAGACATTCAAACTAATTTTTCAAGAAGTGTTTCAGCAAATAAAAGAGTGAGCGAGTCTCCTATACAGTATTTGGTGGCATATTGGTGGCACATTCAGCTCACAGAAAGAAGATTCTGGGATCGAGTCCAAGGCTCATCAAAGGTGTTTCTATGTGGAGTTTGCATGTTCTCTCATGCTTGTGCAGTTTTTCTCTGGGTATTGCGGTTTCCTCCCATAGTCCAAAGATAACCACAACCATAACCGCGTGTTGGCCCTGTGATGGTCTGGAGAGTTGTTCAGGGTGTACCCTGCATTCACTGAGTGTCAAGATAGTCTCCAACCTCCGTATGAGCCTCTGAGGATAAAACGGCTTGGCTGTGTTTGAGTGAGAATGAATGACTATCCTGTAATATTTTTCCGCTAAGACGCTGGATGCCCCATAACCACAACAAAAAGCCGAACCATTCTTTAATGGCCTATTAAACCCAGCTGTGAGTTTTTCGTGACTGTGTCTGGACACTAAATAGGTACAGTATAATTTCCTTTTTGTTTTCCCATAAAGGTGTGTTTCAACTAGCAATAATCGCGCCTCGGATAAACCTCATATGCTACGATACTGCCACTGCGCAAGGCGAAGCTCTCAATTTACCAGTCGATCTACGTTCCAACCCTCACTTATGGTCACGAGCTTTGGGTAATGACCGAAAGAACAAGATCACGGATACAAGCGGCTGAAATGAGCTTCCTTCGCCGGGTGGCGGGGTTCTCCCTTAGAGATAAGGTGAGAAGCTCCACCATCTGGGGAGAGCTCGGAGTAAAGCCACTGCTCCTCCGCATTGAGAGCGGCCAGTTGAGGTGGCTCGGGCATCTGGTCAGAATGCCCCCCGGACGCCTCCCTGGTGTGGTGTTTCGGGCATGTCCAAACGGGAAGAGACCCCGGGGTCGACCTAGAGGGACTATGTCTCTCGGCTTGTCTGGGACCGCCTCGGTGTCCCCCCGGGAGAGTTGGAGGAAGTGGCTCGGGAGAGGGACGTCTGGACCTCTTTGCTTAGGTTGCTGCCCCCGCGACCCGACCCTGGACTAAGCGGAAGAAGATGATAATGATGATGATAAAGGTGTGTGCAAATGCGCTTCCGTGTCTTATAGTTATGTAATGAATGCATCCATAATTGATCAGTATTTCTCAGGCTGATGAAAAAAGTAACCTGGTGGAAAAACTCAGGTGTCCTGCCAGCAGCATTGGTAAAATATTTGACGATTCCAGCCATGCATGAACGAACCGGAAAGTCATTCTTCTTTCATGTTCTCTTGCAGAAAAAAAGAACTGACCACAGTGGCCTGGTCCTTCTACAAACCAGTCATGCAGTGTCATCTAGTTCATGAGACAGTACATTCAGTGATTATGCTGGTCCTGCCCTGGACGGACACTACTCCTCTATGTTCCTTAAGGGGTTATCCTGTTGACATTATTTTTACTAATGTAATTACAGGAAACAAGTCAGCCGTACAACCACCAATTCACACAATACCCATGTGCAATGGTGTAATAACCTCTTTTGACCTCCATCCCAACTTCATTTCAAAAGGAATACATTTATGCTCCAGAGTAGCATTTTTAGAGTATTGCTCTTTTTACAGCCGACTGATATTCAGCAAAGAGTTTTGATGTGTGTGTGTGTGTGTGTGTGTGTGTGTGTGTGTGTGTGTGTGTGTGTGTCTGGGTCAGTGTGGGTGTGGGTGTGTATGTATGTGTGTGTGTGTGTGTCTCTGCGTCTGTGTCTGCTCCTATGTACCCATGGGAAGCGGAAACAGGGTTGACCGATGGCGGCCCTGGAACAGACTCAAGAGGAAGTTGCAGGAAAAAGGCGTCAACATTACCTCAAGCTGCAACCCAAATAAAGAGCAATTAAACAACAGGCATGTTCATACTTATCTCACATTCAAGAGAGAGCCATTAAATTTATCAGATATTAAATCTCTGTAACCATGGTGTACAATGTTCTAAACATTCTGCAGCCTGGCCAGATAAAATTAATTCAACACATCCCATCAGCACAGATTAATTGGAGAATACATGACCTTTTTCAGCAAGTCAATCAAATGAGAATACTGTACGTACTCACTCACTCAGTCATTTGCAGGACCATTAATCCTACTAGGACTGTGGGAGGCTGGAGCCTATCTTAGCCGACACAGGATAAAGGCTGGGTACATCCTGAATAGCTTGCCAGATCCTCGCAGGAACAAAACTGGAATTAGCTAACATCTTATAAACAGAAAAAGAGGACGAGAACAACCCAGAAAACCTGTCACTGTCTTCTTCTTCTTCTTCTTCTTTTCCTTTCGGCTGCACCCTTCACGGGTCGCCACAGCGAATCATCTGTCTCCATTTCACCCTATTCTCTGCATCTTCTACTCTTACACCACATCCATAAATCTTCTCTTTGGGCTTCCTCTAGACCTTCTGCCTGGTAGTTCCAACCTCAGCATCCTACTACCAATATACTCACTATCCCTCCTCTGTACATGTCCAAACCATCTCAATCTAGCCTCTCTGACTTTGTCCCCAAAACCTCTTACATGTGCTGTCCCTCTGATGAACTCATTCCTGATCCTATCCATCCTCGTTACTCCCAAAGAGAAGCTCAATGTTTTCATCTCTGAGTCACAAGAGTACTGGAACAGAGAGAAATCCTTCCATCCTTAGTCAGGCGTCATCATGGAAGATGAGAGTAGACATTAGAAAGTAAGCTGGAGTTCCCAGACATTGTGCAGACGACATTAAGACCAGATGTTGTGATATGGGCAGAAGCAGTGCATACCATCATCATCATCATCATCATCATCATGGAACTAACTGTACCATGGGAAGAGAACTGTGAGGAAGATTAAAAGAGAAAGATGCGCAAGTATACAGAGGTAGTTGAGACTTGTAGACAAAGAGGATGGACCATGCTATATGCTTTAGAAGTGGGATGCAGAGGATACCCAGCAAGATCAGTGGGTGGAGTCCTAAAAGCTTGAGATCGGCAATTCAGCGCCTTACCACCGGTCATTTCTATGTGGTGTTTGTTTGCTTGTTCCTTCTGTGTTTGTGTTTTTTTTTTCATCTGGGAACAGTGGTGTTCAGGTGTACCCCGCCTCAGCCCAGAGTCAGCTGAAATAGGCTCCAGCAATACTGTGAGCCTGGTAGGATTAAACAACTCTGCAAATATTTACATGAACCTCACACCGTAGACAGTGAGAGACCTGGTCGGCCTTTGATAACCCAGTTAGCTGCACTGAGGGGACAGTGACAACCCAATGAGAATGGGGTTCGAACCCCCCCCCCCCCAACCTTAGGATCAGTGATCCAGCACCTTTATCACCAGGCCACCATGCCCTGCCCGTATAACGTACCCATTAATCATGTATGTTTGGAGATATCTTCATGTTATTCAGATTTAGCGTGTCAGTTAGTACGATCCCGCCCTACGTTTTAACCTTCTTTCCGACTTTTCCTCACTCAGATGGAACACGCTTAGGTCACTATGATGTTTCTTCTTTAAGATATCAGATACTTTGACAACTTTGCTAAGAATGAGTCCTCAGTTCTGATTGGTCAGTGATGACGTTATATATCTCAGATTGGGAGCTCCTTGATTCCTAAGGAGAAATGTTCAAGGTTGGTCATTCGAGCCTCTTTGGCTCATAAACCCTCTCACAGGAAACACAACCTGATCAAGCATTGAATTCTAATGTTATGCAACCCGTCCTGTACCTCCCCATTACGTCAAATCGTATTCAGCAGTCAGTGTGGACAGCTGCCTGGACTACTTTCCGTTCATTTCCTCCCAAGTACAAAGTAAACGAAAACTTAAGTGCGTGGCCAACATACATTAATAATGATCTATTAAATCCCAGACTAAAAGACAAGAATTAAGGCCAAAGAACCCAGAGAAGAAATGTAATTATTTTGGTGGGTCATCTTTAGCTCAGAGAAGAATGTCCAAACTAGTAGTTGCCTTCAGGGTAAATTTCCACTTGCATGAGGTTTTTTTTTTTTTTTTTTAACCGAACTGCTTAATCCTATTCGAGTCCAAGGGAGTGTCTATTTCAGCCAGCTCTTGATGACATGAAGGTGGGGTACAAAATGAACAGCTCACCCGTCCACAACCATTCACACTCACCCCTAGCGGCAATTTAAAACAGCAACAATGCACCTAATGCACATGTCTTTGAATAATGGGAGGAAATCAGAGTAACCTGAGGAAACACATGCAAGCACTTGCTAACGCCACGCAGAAATGCCCTTACCGAGCCTGGGTTGGACTGTCTTGGCCCTCATTGACCCTCTGGACTTTCTTGCTGTGAGACAGGCGTGCTAAACACGACGCCACCATACTACCCTCAGGGAAAGCATAACCAGTCAATCCATTCTATTCAGTTGGATTCTCGTGGATTTCTGACCAGCTGATGGCTGATGGCTTAGTATTGTACTGAGGGCATTAATCAAGATTACGGTGCTGACTACAGCCAGGAATAGCAAAAACAACGAGGACAAGCATTAGCAGTGTTTTCCCAGCAGCCCACCAGCAAACACTGTTCATTCATTTATTCATTTTCTGAATCGCTTAATCCTAATTAGGGTCGCGGGGAGACTGGCGCCCATCTCAGTCAACTATTGGTGAGGGCAGAGCACACCATGGACCGCTCTCTAGGCCATCGCAGGGAAAAAACACACTGATGGCTATGCAGCCTGGTCTTGAAAGTTAAAAATGGCTCCTTTAGATCAGTGGTTCTTAACCTGGGTTCGATCGAACCCTTGGGGTTCGGTGAGTCAGTCTCAAGGGTTCGGCAGAGGTCAAGACAGACACCCAACTCATATTCATGACGACACGTCCCGCTCGGCCATCACTGGCTGCAGGTGATCACGCTACATTGCTTGGCCAATCTGTGCTGCAGAAAATTTGGTGTCCTCAGTAGTCGAATTGTGACTGTTGTGATGGTACGTCGTGTGATTTCTTTCTTAATGTTTTAATCTATACAATGTTGAGCAAAAAAGAAAGTGGTCGTACGAACATGTACAACATGGATTCACATATATTATGGAACGTGATGCTAGTCAGCGTCCTATCTGCATGATTTTCAAAGTAGGATCAACCCTCCTCTGATTGACGTATATGTACATGTATATGTGTATATAATATCAATAAATATATACTCAACGCTATAAATGCTTATAATATCAATTCAAACATTCAAAACTAATCCATAAGATGTAAATAAAAAATAAATACACACACATACAGACACAGGTGTGCACACACAGATGCGCACCTCACATAAAAACATAAGTAATTTTGATGGGGGGAGTTCATGCATTTTATTGGTTTTGTTCTTTGAACACAGTGATGTTAATGCACGGTTCATTTTGGTGCCCAGTAAAAACATATACCTATGTCTTGATTTGAAAAAAAAAAAATCATATGTTCTTTTTCAATAAAGAAGGGTTCGGTGAATAAGCATATGAAACTGGTGGGGTTCAGTACCGCCAACAAGGTTAAGAACCACACCGCTTCAGATGCCTTTCACCATAGACAGTGAGAGACATGGCCAGTCTTTAATGACCCAGTTATCTGCATTGGGAGTACACCCTGGACAGCTCACCAGGTGATCACAGGGCAGAAACACACTGACAGAAATAATTTTCTTCACATATCCCAACGTCTTCCAGTGGTGGGGTCAGAGTACAGAGGCAGCCATAATGTGGCACAGCAGGTTAAGTATTTAGTTCAAGGGTTCGACAGTGTCAGCCTGACAGTACTGGGTCTCAAAGCCTCCTGTCTTTATGATCAATAACCCAAAGCACTACAGTATACTGAATGTTTATTTTTATACAGTATTTATGTTTTTGTTCACAACAAGCTTGTTGGCTTTTTGGTTAGCAAGTCCGCCTCACAGTAAGAGGACCCTGGGCTCAATTCCCATACTCGGGTGTTCCTGGGTGAAATCTCCTGCGTGGGTTTCCACCAGGTATTACGTCCAAGGGCACGCCCAATTGGTTAATTGGCTGTACTATGTTCCCTATAGGTGTGCGTGTGTTTGAATGGTGGTATGTGTTGCTAAGCAGCAGCCATGCTATGAGCATAGAGAAACCAAACTCCTGTACGTTTAGGCCAAAAATAGAAAGATGTACAACTTAATAATGAACCTAACTCTCTTTATCATCAACTATCACATGAAGAAACGAGTTCAATGCCACCATCATGGCAGAAAGCAGGCGAGTGTAGTTTTATTAGCACTTACGTTATCTTTGTGTTTTCTGAGTTTTTATGTCCGTACTATGTCATTAAGGGCTTCTTGGCTCAGAGGCTCCTCTTTTTTATGTTCTTATCACGAGCACCTGGTGGTAAACTCTGAAGGAATTAAAGCAAAATCTGAACCATGTCATTACAGTACCAGAAAGGTAGCACTCATCCTAAAGTACCTGGAGTCCTTTTAATGCTGGACACGACTGTCTGCCCTATGATTTATCATGTCATAATTTCACTGGGGAAAATATGATTCAGGGTCTTTGTGTGTGTGTGTGTGTGTGTGTGTGTGTGTGTGTGTGTGTGTGTGTGTGTGTGGCCTTCACATGGTCAGACTGTCAGATTTTCTGCTTTGTACTGTATATTTCTAAAAAATAAAGATTTCACTAAAAGAAACATGAGGTTTTGGTTTTGGCACACCAACCCACTTAATCCTCTTAGGATCATGATGAGGTTGGGTTATATCTGGACCCTATCTCAGCCAACACTGGACATAGGCAGGGTACACCCTGATCAGCCTCGCAGACCATTGCAAGGCTAACACACAACCATTCCACAGTCATATCCATGCAGATAAACAATTTGGAACATGTTTTTGGACTGTGTGAGGAAACTGGAGTACCTGGAGGAAACCCACACAAGCACAGGCAGAACAAACTCTGCACAGAAACACCTGAGCTCGGGAATCAAACCCAGGATCTTCTGGCTGTGAGGTAGAAAGCACTTTATAACTCTGTATAAAAGGTCTACTTTTGTATATACTACACAGAATTATTACTACAAAGAAAGCACGACCGTCTCACAGCAAGAAGGTCCTGGGTAAGAGACTTGGTGAATGCGTTTCTGTGTGGAGTGTGCATGCTTCTAACCGTATTTGCAGTTTTCCTCCGGGTACTCCAGTTTCCTCACACAATCCAAAGCGATACACATTAGGCCAACTGGAAGTTCCAATTAGCCTGTGAGAAAAATGTGAGTACAACTGGTTGTACATTGATCCCTTGCTACTTTGTGCTTTAGTTTCTGCTGGGTTTTTAACCCAGAGCCGAGTGGTTCATCAGGCTGGTGCTTATCCTCGGTTTCTGTATTGTGAAGCGACCAAGAGTTCAACTCGTCCTGGATGGGACGCTAGTCCATCGCAGGTTACCTTCCCAGTATATTTTTTCTGGTGCCCATATATACTACTGCTGGGTGAACAGAGGCACACTTGTGGTTGAGACCTTGCCCAGGGGTCTTAGCACAGTGAGGGTCTCAGTGGGATTCAAACTCACAACCTCCCGATCATGAGCGCAGCACCCGAACCACTACACCCTCGGCCCCACATATTTATAGTGTTGAATATGTATTAATTGATATTATATACACACGTGTACATATATGTATATAACGCTAGATTGAGATGGTTTGGACATGTGCAGAGGAGAGATAGTGAGTACATTGGTAGTAGGATGCTGAGATTGGAACTACCAGGCATAAGGCCTAGAGGAAGACCAAAGAGAAGATTTATGGATGTGGTGAAGGAAGACAAGAAGGTAGTTGGAGTACGAGAAGAAGATGCAGAGGATAGGGTGAGATGGAGGCAGATCAATCAAACCTAGCGGCTCATCAGGCTGGTGCTTATCCCTGGTTTCCATAGCGCGAAGCAGTCAGGAGTTGAACTCCTCCTGAATGGGATGCTAGTCCATCGCAGGTTACCTTCCCAGTATATTTTTACTGGTACCCATTTATACTGCTGAGTGAACAGAGGCACACTTGTGGTTGAGACCTTGCCCAGGGGTCTTAGCACAGTGAGGGTCTCAGTGGGATTTGAACTCACAACCTGCAGATCATGAGCCCAACACTCTAACCACTACACCACCGGCTCCACAATTCCGCATAGGATATGAACTGATATTCTACGAGTATTATTATTGAGCACCTATTGTAATGTTTGTAATCAGTCACTTGAATTCAGTGGGCGTAATCCAAATTATGTCCCAGTTTCAACTCTTGTGTACAATATAAAAGTCAGTTGTCTAAACTTTAGCCTCACTGTCATCTCTACCCCCATGTGATCAGTATTTTCTCATAATGGTGTGGAAATAACTGCTGTATATGAGCAGAAAAGCTTTGATGAAAAACTTTTTTTTTTTTTTGTTTAGTTTTGTTTTTAATATAATTTTTTATTGTTTTCCAAAATTCAGCCCCAGCTATATTTAACAATGTTTTCTTAAAGTGCTTTAATGTGGTGTTACAATATATTTCAACACAAAGTTGGCACGATTCATCGAATAAAGCTGAACAATAAATTCCCTAAGAAATGTCTTCTGAATGGCAGGTTTGATCTAAATACAAACATGTGACTGTGCTTAGACTGTGATGGGGTGGAGGGGGTTACGTTACCGAGATGAAAGGGCTTCCCAGGGTTTGAGTGGGTGGACTCCTTAGTGTTATTCATTAAACTCTGCCCTATGGTAATGGGCTGCATTGTAATAGAGATATATGCAATTACTCAAGCATGACTCACGCATGGCCTGTATCAACACAAGCCATATCTTAAGTGTTGTATATACTGTACTCGCTTATTTATATTTAATCTGTGCTGGCTGTAACTGACCCCAGCTGGAACATTTATTTTTTTCTTTTCCCCAATATACTGGACTTAAGAATTGGTATCAAGCTGTTCAGACCACAGTCGATTCAAACAGTCTGTGTATCCTGTCTGAAAATTGTCTGAGCTGTAATTTGGAAATAATAGACCTGTTATCAGGTTTAGATTCTATATTTATAGTGTTCATGACTCATTAGAGCACTCTCTTAGATCACTCTCATTTTCCAATCCTACTAGAGCAGCACGGAGACTGGAGACCGGAGCCTATCTCAGCCTACTCTGGTCGAAGGCAGGATACACCCTGAACATCTCACTAGACCATCGCAGGGTCAACACACACACACCCAACTGTTCACACTCACATTCATACCTAGAGTTCATTTGCTTAAAGTGCATGTCTTTGAAGTGTGGGAGGAAACTGGAGTGCAGGGATCCCTCGCCACTTCGCCCTTCAATTTATGCGGCTTCAGTGCTCAGTGCATTGCGTTTTTTTTTTTTTAATATTCATCAAAATAAAAAAATAATTAAATTAAGGAAGAATCGGGGAAAAGGTTAAGGAAAATGCCACAAAAACAAGGCCAATTATGCAACAACAACAAAAAAAAACCCTAAACAAACACAAAACAAGAAACAACCCAAAACCTCCCATCAAAACTACATTTATCTGAGGTGGTCATCTTTATGTGTGTGTATTTATGTATTATTTACATCTTATGCATTATTTTTTAATATTTAATTGCTATTATAAGCATTTATAGCATTGAATATGTATTTATTGATACGGTGTTGAGGCCAGCGATGTTGTATGGTTTAGAAACAGTGACGCTGGGCAAAAGACAGGAGGCAGAGCTGGAGGTAGCAGAGATGAAAATGTTGAAGTTCTCTATGGGAGTAACGAGGATGGATAGGATCAGGAATGAGTACATCAGAGGGACAGCACATGGAAGATGTTTTGGAGACAAAGTCAGAGAGGCTAGATTGAGATGGTTTGGACATGTACAGAGGAGGGATAGTGAGTATATTGGTAGTAGGATGCTGAGGTTGGAACTACCAGGCAGAAGGCCTAGAGGAAGACCAAAGAGATAATTCAGGGATGTGGTGAAGGAGGACATGAAGGTAGTTGGTATAAGAGAAGAAGATGCAAAGGATAGGGTGAGATGGAGGCAGATGATTCGCTGTGGCGACCCCTGAAGGAGAAGAAGAAGAAGATATACATGTAGGTATACGTCAGTCGGGGTGGGGTGGGGGGTGTTGATCCTACTTCGTGGATTTCAGTTATCGCGGGGGGCGGGGGGGGGGGGGGATCTCGGTCCCAGTTAACAGCGGACAGTGAGGGATCCCTGTGCACAGAGGAAACCCAGGCAAACACTGGGAAAACTTGCACAATCCACACAGAAACACTCTCACCAAGTCTGGGACTCGAACCCAGCATCTTCTTGCTGTCTAGTACATTTTCAGTTATATTTATAATTTTGCATTCTTGTGTATTGCATATGGTTTGAATAACTATATCATCAGCTTTGATGAACCTTGCAGACAATTCCTCCTGTCTGCCACCACATCAGAAAGAATACCTTGGTTTTATAGGTCAGGTTTATCAGTGTGCCAAGTTCTTTAGCTATTTTGTTAATGAATGTTTTAACAATATAACTGAAGCAATGTCTAGACATTATTTTGCCAGGAGTCATAATAAAAGGCAGAAGTTACAGAATACAGTACTGTATGAAGATCTTCGGGACCCTTTTTAAAGTATAAACTTTGCTATAGATGTTTTATTTTATGGTTATGGTACATTAGACAGTTGGTTAAAAAAAAACATTTTAGATTTCAGAATTAGTTTTCAGGAGAGTGGTGGCCTAGTGGTCTAGGGCACTGGATCGCTGATCCAAAGGTTGGGGGTTCGAGTCCCACTCTCCACAAGGTTGTCACTGTCCCCCCCAGTGCAGCTAACTGGGTTATCAAAGGCCGGCCATGTCTCTCACCGTCTATGGTGTGAGGTTCATGTAAAAGAACCATTGCTGACTTTCGACAAGAGTAGCTGCAAAGCCGTCAGCGTGTTTCCGCCCTGCAATGGCCTGTCGAGCTGTCCAGAGTGTACCCAGCCCTCGCCCGGAGTCGGCTGGGATGGGCGCCAACTTCCCCGCCACCCTAGTTAGGATTAAGCGGTTACAGAAAATGAACTGAACTGAATTAGTTTTCCAGCACAAGATTAAATGTGAGGTCAGTGGTGATGTAGTGGTTAAGGAGATGGGTTACTGATCCAAAAGTCAGTGGTTCACTCACCACTGATGGGCCCTTGAGCAAGGCCCTTAACTCTCGATTGCTGAGTTGTATAAAAACAAAGATAATTGTAAGTTACTCTTGAGAAGGGCATCTGCCAAATGCTGTAAATGGAATGTCAGAGAAAATAATTTTGTATATCAATAATGAAAGAAGCGTAATATATAAAAGACAACTTTTTAGACAAAATTATAATTTTACATGCAAATAAAGAAGCAAGTATGACCATCAAAATCTCCAGGAGAACTGCATCTGGTTCTATAAGATGCCCAGTAAAACTTATGGGAACCTTATAAAACTCAACAGACTTTACATCACTCACTTATTTGCCAAGATATGTAATCCTATTAAGCTCTCATAGTGAACCCCTAGCCTACGGGCATATGAACTCGCTGGACAGGACCGTGTGGCGGTCGAGGTATCTGAGCGGGCGGATGAAAGCCCGAGTCTTTCGCTCCCTTGTGCTCCCTGTCCTGCTCTACTCGAGTGAGACATGGACGCTCACGGTTGAGCTTGGATGACGACTGGACTCCTTCGTTACGACTTCCCTTCGCCGTATCTTCGGATACCGCTGGTGGGACTTTATTACTAACCGGAAGGTGCTCGGGGATGCGGGGATGGTAAGATTAACCTGCTTGATCCGCAACCGTCAGCTGCGCTTCTACAGGCACTTGGTGCGTTTCCCGCCTTCGGACCCAGCACACCGGATCCTGTCCATTCGGGATCCTAGGGCCTGGAGCTGATCGCAGGGACAGTTGCGTGTGACATGGTTGTCGCAGCTGAGGGCTGCCCTGCTGTGGGGTATAGACCCTGCACAGGCCTGGTCAATCGCCAGGAGACGGCCGGATGAGTGGAGGCAGCTGGTGGACACAGCAAAGTGCCGTCCCGGCACATGCCCTCATACCTGACCTGACTTGACCTGACTCAACTTATTTGCTAAGCTACCTGTTAAGTTCACATAGAACCGGGAGCCCATCTCAGCCAACACTAGGCGAGGACAGAGTACACCCTGAACAGCTTGCCAGTCCTTCGCAGGGTAACACACAACTGTTCACACTCACACCTGGGCCAATCTAGCACAGCCAAGGCTAATGTGTATGCCTTTATACTGTGGGTAGAAACCACAGTATCGGAAGGAAATCCACGCAGGCACATAAATTCCACACAGTAACACCCTCACTGAGACCGGGACACACACCCAGGACCTTCTTGCTGTGAGGTAGATGTGCTAATCACTGCTTCACTGTGAGACATCACAAACTGCACTTGAGATGACGACATTTTTTAAGCAGGAAATCGTCAATACAAATTTTGGCCATTTTTCATTTCTGACTGTCTAAGGTCCTTGGTCCGAGTCCCAGGCTTGGTGAGGGAGTTTCTGTGTGGAGTTTGCATGTTCTCCCCATGCTTGCGTGGGTTTTCTCCAGCCATTCCGGTTTTCCTCTACAATCCAAAAGCAAGCACGTTAGGCTAACCAGCTTTTCCAAATTGCCCCTATGTAAGTGGTAGTGTGTGTGGTGCACTATGGTCTGTCGAGCTTGTTCATGAATGTACCCCACTTGAGAAAGGCTCCAGCCTCCCCACGACCCTAGTAAGATGAAGCAATTTGACAAACGATTGAGTGAGTGAGAGCTCTTAGCGTGGCGAGATAAACAACATCTGATAAGTAGTACGTATTGATATCCCACATTGTATCCTTGCCATGTCCTAAACAGCGTGTCTCTTTTTCCAATCTAAAGACAGGTGTGGACTGTCAACAACAGGATGAACGTAATCAGCACCTCCCATGTCTCCTGCTGACTTCCTCTCGCCAACCTATCCAAAGAACACCCATGATGGAATTGGGCAGACCCTGCTGGGTCTTTTTCTGGTTAAAACATATAATAAACAATATTTACATGGCACCATAAGTTTGGCTTCATAAATATCCACCAAAATAGTAGAGTATCAATAATAATCTGAAATGTCTGAGATTTAAAGGGATGGCGCAATGAAAGTCGTCACAGTAACACTTACGATATAATTATGGTGTTACCAAACAGAACATAGGCATTTATTTACATGCATACTTAATTTATAATGGGTAATAGAAGTGAATTTAGTCAATTTACTGGGAACTACTTTATTGAAAAATTGTTTATCCCAGCAAGATTTCAAAAAATTCCCAGACATGACATCGTGGTTAGCATGTCCACCTCACAGCAAGAATTCTAAGTTTGAGTCCGAGGTGGTTTTGTGTGGCATTTTCAGGTTCTTCTCATGCCTGTGTGAGATTCCTCTGGGTACACCAGTGTCCTCCTACAGTCCAAGGACATGCACAGTAGGCTAATTGGCTGTCCTAAATTGCTATTGGGTAAGACTGTAGATGATTTTGTGTGTGTGTGTGTGTGTGTGTGTGTGTGTGTGTGTGTGTGTGTGTGTGTGTGTGTGTGTGTGCGCGTGTGTGTGTGTGTGTGTGTGTGTGTGTGTGTGATAAACTGGGGACAGAGTTCCAGTGTTGCCAAATGTGGCACAGCAAGTGAAATGTTTCCTCATTCTAGAAGCTCAGTTGAGTGTGTAAACATTTTTTTTGACCATCTCCACATTTTTGAACCTAAAGAGAAGCAGCAGCGAGAGGTGGGGGCCACAGCCTGTAGCAGGGTCACTGCTCTGATTTCCTTTTCCCTCCTCATTTATTCCACCATCAGGGGCCACACAAACAGTAAACTGAAAACAGATTTTATACTGTCATACAGTTTTGTATGGGGTTGGAATGAAAGTAAACTGACAGATTAAATGGAGATTTGCTTCGGGTGTGTGTGTGTGTGTGTGTGTGTGTGTGTGTGTGTGTGTGTGTGTGTGTGTGTGTGTGTGTGTGTGTGTGTGTGTGTGTGTGTTCCACCATGACCAGAAAGAGACTATCTCAGGAATTCATGTTGAACACCAAATTGCAAACCTCGGTGAGGTCATGTCTTTGTTTATATTGCATGTTTACTCAGTGTTTGCATGAGTTTCCTCTGGGTACTTGGGTTTCCTCCTACAGTCCAAAGACACGCACATTATGCTAATAGGCTGTTCCAAATTGCGTCTAGGTATCATTGTGAGTGTGAACAGTTTTGTGTGTGTATGTGTGTGTGTGTGTGTGTGTGTGTGTGTGTGTGTGTGTGTGTGTGTGTGTGTGTGTGTGTTCTGACCCTGCATTGATATGCTGAGGTTTCAGGGTTGACCTTTCCTTTCCCCAGTGTCAGCAGAGATAGGCTCCAGCCTCCCTGTGAACAAAATAGGTTTAAACTGCATGGCAAATAAGTAAGTGAGTGAGAGTGAGGATGTAAGAAAGTATTAATAACATTAAAGTGTGTGTGTGTGTGTGTGTGTGTGTGTGTGTGTGTGTGATGGAGGTTGGAGCTTTTGGGGGAGTGTTACTTGATAATAGGTGTAATTTGGATGGGTTGGTGGCTTTATTAAGAGCACTTTTTGTTAAACAGAGCAAGGGCTCTTATTTACTCAAGCCCAGACAAAGCAACCTGGCAACAACATGTCCAGTTTTCACTTCACGCTGACCATCGCTACCCTGCCAACTCTGGTCTCCCCTCCTTTCGTGCAGCTTCCCTTTATGGCTGTGCCAAACACACTGGAGCTCTTTTTTGGTCCAGAGAGTGTGTCTACACGCTCACAAAAGCAGAATAACTTGACCCAAACCCCACACCCAGCACTGTCACTGATTTTATTGACTCAAACAACACAATACTGTTGTGAACCCATTTCCTTTCCTAATATCTCACTCTAGGCATGTGAATACTAAACTGTGCCTGCAGCCAAATGAGGTTTTTTTTTTCTAAGGAAGGCTCCTGATTAATAGTCATGATAAGAATTGATTAAATTCTTTCAATGCATAAGAAAGAAGCTTTATTGTTTTTTTTTTCCTCCTTTAACATAGGGGGAACATGGACAATTCTTTACAGAAGGAAAGTGGATAAAGATACTACACCATTCTTTGCAGCAGAAATATGTACAGTATAGAGACTCAATTTTCACAAGTACAGCGGTACCTCACCTTACGAAATTAATCCGTTCCAGAGCCTTTTTCTTAACCTGGATTTTTCGAAAATTGAAACGCATTTTACATGTAAAACGCGCGATTCATTCCAAGGCCCCCAATACCACCCCCTAAACCTTTTAAAAATTATAAAAGTATACCTTTTAAGACCTCCTTCTGCTTCAATATCGTACCGATGGTAGACGGGTTGGCCCATATTCCTTTGAGATATCACGAGCCCACTTCCTCTTTTCACTTGCACCGGAAATCACACACACACATGTGTGTGTGTGTGTGTGTGTGTGTGTGTGTGTGTGTGTGTGTGTGTGTGTGTGTGTGTGTGTGCGCGTTTGTTGATCATGTCTTCTTAGCACAGTTATAATCTTACAAATGTTTATGAAAGGTTAAAAGCCTGAGTCAAAAAACAGTAACTCTGTCCTTTACACGAAAAGCATTATGGGAGATGCAGCTCCATAATTGCCAATGGGAGGGAGCTGTGTCATCCCTCCTAGCCAATGGGAGGCCAGCGGGGCGGGATGTTTGGGAGATAGCCAATGGGAGGGGGCTGTGTCATCCCTCCTAGCCAATGGAAGGCCAGCGGCGCGGGATGTTGTAAGATAGTCAATGGGAAAGCAGCTCATCCATTGTTTGAATGTTTGAATGGCGCGTTTGGCGCGTGTCATAAGGAGAACTTGTTTCGTGTACAGAGACAAAAAATTTTGGAAAATGTTTTTCGTAACCTGGATTTTTTGTTTGCTGGGACTATCATAAGGTGAGGTACCACTGTATAAAAATTTATCTACAGTCAAAACACATCTACAGTTCAAAATTGCCCCTAGATGCGACTGTGAGTGTGTGCCTGCGATGGACCGACGAGCTGTTCAGGATGTTGGTTTCCCGGGACCTAGTAGAAAAAAGAGGTTTGGCTTTCTCTTAAATCCTATTCTTATAACATAATTGGGATTCATATCGATAAACAGGGAAGGATGGGGTTGCTACGAGTGGACAGTAAAGTGAGTGTGCCAACCATTTTATTGCGGTTATCTGATTGGTATCCAATATTTAGATTTTTTGTTTTTGATGCTGGAAGAGTGCACAGGGCAATGATAGGCTTTTTGTATTTCATCCTCAAAGCAGTGTAGTCTCAGTAGCCTCACATTAGTAACATCCACAATCACATAATAACATAGTACAAGCTGTTGGATGTGCAGATGGATTCTCTCAACATGCTCTTAATATATTTTCTTATCAAACTCACCTTGTCATCTTTTCTTGACTTCATGATGTGCATGAGAACAAGGATCAGGAAATAGAGATAGACATGAGGATAGACTATCTTTTTGATATGCCCCTTTCCGTGACACGCAGTGCTGCAAAACCCACCTCTTTTAAAAACTACTGCACATGTGCTTTTGCAGGCGACCTAACACAATCAAGGGTATCGAATGAGCTCACGGATGCCCGTGGATTGATTGGTGATTGCTGTGAGTGACTGGTAAGTACAGTATACGCATTCCTCCCTCCCGTGAAAGCTCAGCCCATTATCTTCCATGGATTCCCGGTCACGGATTGCTGCAGCATCCAGATCTGCCATGGCCTCATGGTTAGAGAAGCAGTTTTGGGACCTAAATGCCAATGTTTTGATTCCCAATTCCTGAACCGGCAAAAAAGAAGTAGTACAAAACAAAAAAAGAACATGTGTGTGCAAGCTACCCCCCCACACCTACCCCCACCCCCACCCCAAGGCAGAACTTTGTAGAGCTATCTTTGGCAATAATTGCTGTTGCACATTTCTTAGGTATGTTGTTTAAATGTGGGACATCTCGCCACTAGAAGTTTTGCCCATTCTTCAAAGCAAAATGACTACAGCTCCTTCAAGAATTTCTCTTCCTGATAAATTTTGTCATATATACGTATTCCCAACCCTCATTCTCTCAATTCTGACCAGTTTTCTAAATTCCTGCCAATAATCAACACCCCCACAGTATGATACTGTCATCACCGTCCTTTATTGTGGATATGGTTTTCTTGGAAAGATAAGAGGTGTTGAGTGTGTTCCCATCATAGCCTCTTTCTCAACCAACAAAAAGTTAATTTTAGTCGCGTCTCACCAGAGGACTTTCTTCCATATGTTTTGGGAGTCTCCCCACATGCATTTTGAGAAACTCTGGATGTGTTTTCTTATTTTTTTGGCCGCGTAAAGCTCAGCTGTGTGGACTTTGAATACATACACCAGTCTCTACTGAGGAACTTTCCAGCTTCTTTATGATTAGCTTTGATCTTTTTGATGCCACACCTTGCCCAATCTATGAGTTTTGATGGAGCGCTCTCGCTAGGCAACTTTGGTGTGGTGCCATATTCTCTCCATTTTGTGATGATCGATTAAATGATCATCTGTGCAATTTCCAAGGTTTTAGATATTTTTAATAATCTTGCTTCTCTAACCTGGTCGGGCAACAAATTTGGGAGAAGCTGTTAGATGACACTTGAATTTTATGTCACTTCTGACATATTGGTCACTTGGACAATTGGTAGCATCAGATCTTATTTATGGACGTCCTATCAAAGTGTTAACTGATAACTTGAGTGGATCTACTACATAAAACAAATCAATACCTATTGTGGGCCGATTACATAAAAAAAAATCTATTTATATTACAGGTTATAAGGCAAAGAATGGCAAGGGGGGTAAATACTTTTGCAAGCTGTTGGCTCAGCTCGTTTATTGAATTTAAAGTAATGTATAATTAAGCAAGACTAAGGTTTTGAACATGTTGTGCTTGATGTGCCAGCACAAACTAATGTAGACCAAAGCATTGCAGACACATAAGGGTTTGTTTAGCCAACATTTTGGTGGCTCAAGTCAAAGGAAAACTATATTGTTATGCAACACTTAA
The DNA here is from genome assembly GCA_024760905.1 of Plotosus lineatus. Classification (NCBI taxonomy): domain Eukaryota; kingdom Metazoa; phylum Chordata; class Actinopteri; order Siluriformes; family Plotosidae; genus Plotosus; species Plotosus lineatus. Next base: position 17,269,426 of record CM045750.1, read on the forward strand.
GTCTTTATGAATGGGGAATGGAAAAGGCTAGCTGAAAAGAAATCCCTGTAGCTGGAGAATGCAAAAAAGGCTGAAGGGCCTTCATGTGAGTAATGGTCCATTCAAAGCCTTTCCTCATGTCTTCCTTTCAGTCTTAAACTTGGTAAAACTACAAAAAATGAGATGAGAAAGAGTTGGTTTGCAATTTTTCTTTTCCCGAGCGTTGTTAGACCATCAGCACTGGTGGCAATCATGGGTCCCCCACAATCCCCTGCTGTGGTCCTCCTCCTGGATGCTTTCCCCCAAATATGCCCTCAATACAAAGCATCTTGCCAATGGCACCGTGAAGGATGACATCACCACTTGGCATGCAGTGGCTGTTGATGAGGAAAAAAGAAGAGTAATGAGGTCAAAATGGCCAAGGCAACAAAATGAATGTGTGAGTGAGTGCGTTAGACGTGGTGACAGATCAAACATGAATGAAAGGCTCGGCTTTATGTTTAAAAGGGCACGTAATGCAGATTCCCCCTCCTTCAAAATTAGGGACTTGTAACTATTTGAAGGCTAAAGTGAGACTATTGGACAATGCATTCTAGGTCTTTAAATAGCAGTTCAGCCACTTGGAAATATCCGCACGTGAATCAGATATTTAAAGACATTTTTATAGGTTTCGTATTTTTAAGCATGTCGAGTCTGACAGTAGATCACAATGTCACTGTTCCATGGTGTAGTCATGTTAAAGTAATCAGCTATGAACTTCATTTCCCAGCATTGGACACGAGATGATCACACGGGATACCTTTACAAATCCAATCTTACACACTTGTACAAGTTTCAGATTAATATTACTGTACTGTTAAGACAGTGTGGGGCCGGTGGCGTAGTGGTCAGGGTGCCGCGCTTATGCTCGGGAGGTTGTTAGTTCGAATCCCACTGAGACCCTCACTGTGCTAAGACCCCTGGGCAAGGTCACAACCACAAGTGTGCCTCTGTTCACCCAGCAGTATAAATGGGTACCAGTAAAAATATACTGGGAAGGTAACCTGCGATGGACTAGCGTCCCATCCAGGAGGAGTTGAACTCCTGGTCGCTTCAAGCTATGGAAACCGGGGATAAGCACCGGCATGATGAGCCACTAGGCTCGGGTGTAAACACCTAACAGACTTTACCTTACCTACTGTTAAGACAGTGTCTCCACAGTGAGCATGCACCAGTCCCGGGTTCACAGTATGCTAATGATGTGCATGCTGATAGCCAACTTCCACCCTTTCTTCATTGTGTCATTTGCTTCATTTTTTCAGACTTCTTTTCCTGGAGGTTTCATTTAACAAAAAACAATCCTGATATAAAACCCTGTATTAAATCACAGGACGTTCTTTCTTTTCATATTTTTTGCTGATGAATAGAGCAGCTAATGGCAACACGCAATGCTGTTAATTTCCTATGAACACATAGGATTCACCTCATCTGGTAATTATTAGGTGAAGTGCAGTGATCATGGTGCTATCAACTGTATTTTTCTCACTTTTAAATGTGTTCCTTCTCCAAAATTACTAGGAGACCTCAGTGATTACATGTTATTACTAACAGATGCTATTGTACCTCCTGCAATGCTCTGGGATCAAAATGGTGAGTTTGTTCTTGTATTGTTGTGCCTGGTGGTTAGGAAAGGGGAGATTGAGGAATGGGTGTGGCCAATGTAAACTGAAGCCCCCTGGTCTGTATACATGATGGCAGTGGCAAATCCCTCTTTATCTTTGCTATACAGTACATATACAGCCCATTTACTGATGTCCCATTGTGTGGTGGACATGCTTTGTCAGGTTTATTTAGAGGACTTCCTTTACAAGGTACTTGCCTTTGAATATGAACTGTGTGATCACTTTTGCCACATAAGGAGCCTCCTTTGAGTTCTCAGTCAAAATAGGTAAATTTTGGCAAAGCAGTCTGCTCTAAATATTGTGATATTATTAAAGCTCGTGTCGGTAAAGAAACTTGAGTGTAAATTCACCAATCTGCAGTTCAATTCTCATTCAGATAAATCCCAGTCTTTATCATGGTAGAGGAAAGAAATTGGGCATCATGATCACATAATAGTTAGCACTTCTGTCTCAAGGTAAAAAAGTCAAGGCTCAACGCCGGAATGCTGTATCATGTGACCATTGTATGGCCTCCCTGTGCTTGTGTGGGTTTCCTCCAGGTAATCAGGTTTCCTCCCACAGTCTGAAGATATGCACATTAGTCTCAATGGCTGTTCCAAATTGCCCCTAGTGGTGAATGTGTGTCTGTATGTGTGTGTGTGTGTGTGTGTGTGTGTGCTGACGCAGCTGCTCAGGATGTAATGTGCCTTTATCTTGGCCGGCTGGTAAAGGCTTTGGCTACTTCAGGCCCCTGCATTCATTAAATTTCTAAGATACTAATTTCTAATTCGGATTGCCGGGAGGCTGACACCCATCTCAGCCGACTCTAGGCAAGGGGGGGGGGGTCTCTCTCTGGGCAGCTGGCCGTGCCATCACAAGGCCAACAAACATACAACCACTCACTCACACCTAGGGATGATTCGGAACAGTCAAATAGCATAATGTGCATGCTTTTGGACTGTGGGAGGAAATCAATGCACGCATGGCGAGGTCATGCAAATTTCACAAAGAAACACTCGAGACCGGGAATTGGACCCAGGTCTTCTTGTTTCGAGACGGGTGTTCTAACCACTGCGCCACTGTGCCGCTGCTCTAGAACCCAGTTAGAGTGTAAAAGGGCTCAGAATATCATCTCACATGACATCACATGATACAGAATAACTTATACACTACCATTAAAAAAATCAGGTTTTATGTAATCACTATTTCTCCTGAACAAACTTTATGATATGGAAAAACTTTAGTTTATTGCCTTTAATAAAGCACTTATTAACTTTCAAATCCTAACATGACTTCAATAAGTGCTTTATTAAAGGCAACCATATTTGAACGATGAACTCATTAGGTATGCAGATAAAATATTCAGAAATAGGGATACTATTATCTCATTAACTCACAAACTGCCTAGTCCTTTAAAAGTCATGAGGAAGCTAAAGTCTATCTCAGCCAACACTGCGCAAAGGTGGAAGACATCCTGAACAGCTTGTCAGACCATTGCAGGGCCAACACACACGCACACAGGGACAGCCAAAGTCATATCGCTTTGGATTATGAGAGGAAACCTACACAAGTACCGGGCGAACTTGAGCCCAGGATTGGAACCCAGCACCTTCTTGCTGTGAGTTGGACAGGCTAACCACTGCACCAACGTGCTGCCCCAGTATTATCTGTAAAGCATTAAAATCTAGTATGCTATTTAGAGCCTTATTAGGCAGATAAACTTCTGACCAGTGTGTGTTATTGTTTAATTCTTTCAAACTATAAAATAATGAGAATTAAAATAAAACTAATTTGCATTTATTAATTGAATCTTGGGCTGGCATGGTGGTGTCGTGGTTATCACATCTGCCTCACAGCAAGAAGGTCTTGGGTTTGTGTCCCAGACTCAGCGAGTTCGTTTCTATGTGGAGTTCTTTTCTGCATGTGTGAGATTTATCTGGGTACTGCGGTTTCCTCCGACAGTCCAAAGACACGTGGGAGCATTAGTTGGCTATTCCAAATTGCCCCAAGTGTGACTGTAAGTATAACTGTGAATGGTTGCGTGTATGTTGCCCTACGATGGACTGAAAAGCTGGTCAGAGTGTACCATGTCTTTGCTCTGAGTTGAGATAGACTCCAGCCTTCATACACCCTAAGAGGATTAAGTGGTTTGATGAAGAAATTAGTAATGTAATATATATAGCTAAATAATGTATATAAATTGTGGTTTCATATTGCCCCTAGGGGTGGAAGTGAGTTCAGCAATGAATTGTCAGGCTGTTCAGGATGTAATGCACCTTTACCTGGGGAGGCTGGGATGGGTTCTAGCTACTTCGGGACCTTTCATTCATTAATTTCTGATCTGACAAATTCTAAATAGGGATGAGGGGAGGCTAACGCCCATCTCAGCTGACTCTGGGTTAGGAGGAGGATGTATATATAAATACAGTGGTACCAACACCTTAAGAAAGACCCAACAAATGAAAAATCCAGGTTACGAAACAAATTTACCTAAAATTTTCATCTCTGGATACGATACAAATTCACGTTACGAAACATGCCATCTCAAAAATTCAAACAATGCCCGAGTTGCTCTCCCATTGGCTATCTCCCAACATCCCGCCCCGCTGGCCTCCCATTGGCTATTATGGAGCTGCATCTCCATAATACCCATGACGCAGCTCCTTCCCATTGGCTATTATGGAGCTGCATCTCCATAATACCCATGACGCATGAGTTACTGTTGTTTCGTGGGTTTTTCAAGTATGCTCATTGCAACTTTATTTTTTGGCTCAGGATTTTAACCTTGCATAAATATTTGTAAGATTATAACTCTGCTAAGAAGACACACACACACACACACACACACACACACACACACACACACACACACACACACACACACACACACACACACATGAACGAGCGTGTGTGATTCCCGGTGAAAGTGATTCCCAGTCAGAGTAAAAAGAAGAAGCGGGCTTATAATTTTTAAAGGCTTTAGGGGTAGTATTGGGGGCCCTGGAACGAATCAGGCCTTGTACATATAAAATGCGGCTCAACTTACGAAAAAAATCAGGTTACGAAACCACTTCTGGAACGGATTAATTTCATAAGGTGAGGTACCAGCGTATAAACATAGGGTAACACTGTGGCATCACAGTTAGCACATCCACCTCACAGTAAGAAAGTCCAGGGTTCAATTCCAGGGCTCTGACATTTCAGTGTGGAGTTTGCATGTTTTTCCCAAACTTCCATGGGTTTTCTCCAGGTACTTTGGTTTCCTCCCACAATGCAAAGGCCTGCACATGATGCTAATTGGCTGCTCCAAATTGCACCTCGGTGTGACTGTGAATGGTTGTGTGTATTGCCCAGTGATGGTCTGGCGAGCTATTCGGGGTGTCTCCTGTCTTCACCCTGTACCATATGTAATCGGCCAAGTATGATGAGTATGGAAATGAGAGTACGGTAATATAAAAAAATAAGAATAAATATAGATTGTTTCAAACCTTAAGACTACTTTTTGTCTGTTATCTTCTGTATCTCCTCTCACTGATTGTGTGAAAAAAAAAAAAAAAATTTGAATCAGTAAAAATGCCAAGCCAGCAGAATCAGGAAGGAGACTTTTGGGTGGAGAAGCTTCACGTGGTTTGTTTTTTTGTTTTCCGATCATTTTTAAACAGATGTCAGGAAATCCTAATTGTAATTGTAAACGTTTCATAAGAACAAGTCAATCTGAGCCCAACTGTATCATTTAACACATCATAGAAAAGTGTTTATATGTGGTGTGTCACCTGCTCTTCTTGTTGTGACAATCCCCTTTGTGTCACTATGCCAAACAAACCTGTAAGGGTGCCAGCAGGTTCTCTCGGAGTTCTCCAGATCACACCGTAGTCATTTATTATAAGTGTAGCACACAAACCCTCTATATCAACACATCAGGGAGGAGAATATGAACTGTCTCTTTATCAACAACTACAGTATACCATGGCTCAGGGCCAAGAACAGCGTAATGGAATAACTATTTCAGCCAACTCTGGACAAAGACTGGGCACACCTGAACAGCTCGCCAGTCTATTTCAGGGCTAAAACTCTCTCTCACACACACTCAGGGGCAATTTTGAACAGCTAATTTGCCTAACATGCATGCCTATGGACTGGAGGAGGACACCGGCATACAAGGAGGAACCCCACACAAGTCCAGGAACAACATGTAAACTCCACACAGAAATGCTCCGATCAAGCCCAGGACTCAAACTCAGAACCTTCTTGCTGCGAGGCAGACAGCCTAACCACTATGCCACCAGTTCTGCCCCTTATGTCACACACTCACCCACCTTATTTGCCAGACCACTTAATCCGATTATTAGGGTCGCAGGGAGGTTTGAACTTCTCCCAGGTGACACTTGGTGAAGGCGCGTTACACCCTGAACAGCCTGTTGATCCATAGCAGGTTCAACATGTCCGCGCACATGTGCACACACACAAAAATATTCACACTCACATCCAGGGGGCAATTTGAAACAGGCAATTAGACTAAAGTGCATGTCCTTGGACAGTCAGAGGAAACTGGAGAACCTAGAGGAAACCCACACAAGCATGGGCGAAAACATGCAAACTCCACAAACAAATAACTTTTTCAAGCCCAGGATTTGAGCCCAGAATCTTCTTGCTGTGGGGCGGACGTGCTAACCACTACGCCATGGTGCTATTGTTCTAGCCCTGTAGGCTGATCACGACCAGTGGCCGTTTTGGTCAAAATCACAGCTGTCGTTCAAGCGAACCAGCTAAAAGTCTCCAAAATGATTTCAAACAAAGAATCGCACTCAGTCCTCCAAAAGTTCTTCGATCTTCCACTTCCAACGAGAGAATTGCAAGAGAGACGTTATTGCTGGCACACCACGTGTTGCCATTGTGCTAGCCCTGTAGGCTGACCACGACCAGTGGCCGTTTAGGTCAAAATCACAGCTGTCGTTCAAGCGAAACAGCTAAAAGTCTGCAAAATGATTTTTAAAACAATGAATCACACTCAGGCCTCCAAAAAGTTTTTCGAACTTTCACTTCTAACGAGCGAAATTTCAAAAAACGTAGCAGAGATAAAAAGTATGTTGAACACTGATAATCTACTCACGCGAACTGATATTCTGCACATGTGCCTCTCACGTAGTCCCGATAGGACGGAATAGGGAGGTGGAATAACTTTTTCAAGCCCAGGATTTGAGCCCAGAATCTTCTTGCTGTGGGGCGGATGTGCTAACCACTACGCCATGGTGCTGCCCCCATATCTAACAAGCTTTGTATTTTTCTACTCACTACTCTCATCCTCCTCTTATCTTCTTATACAAAGGTCAGTCTGACAGTCCCTTTGTCTCCAACTTTGCCTTAAATGCAACCCTACACTCCAAACAGGACACATGGGTCCCCTTAAAAGCCACGTTGTTCTGGTCTGTGATGTGGTTCAGGTGTTTTAAAGTCCTCTTCTGTTTTATTCCCTGAAGTCTCCAAAAGCTCTCTAGCAGAGGAAAGTTACCAACATTGGACGGTAGAAAACAGCGAAAGGATCAGGTGTTGTATATTACCTCCAGCTGTGAGGCTGCCCATGATGATCAACACTCGTTCTCTTATGTCTCATCGCGGATTTTCATAAGTGTTCCTTAGAATTTGTTTTGTCAAAAGGATGTGTTATTATCAGATCAGTATTTATAATCTCCACTGGCCGAATTACAGAAGTGGCTAACAGCCCTTCTCGGGGAGTCCTTTTTTGTTGTTTTTGTTGTTTTTGTTGTTTTGCCATCTTGGTTTTTGAGAAAACCTCCCAAATGAAGTGTATAAAATGGCAAAGACTCCTAACAGGAATAACCTGTTGTATGAGCAATGGATGCTCTGGCTCTCCTTCTCCCCTTTTTCTCAGTATTTTTTTGGTTTGAATGTTGGGTTACTGTGGGTCAAAGCAATGTTACTGAGCTCACCTGCATATAATTCTCCCATGACTTCAAAGTGAGATTAAGATTTCAAAAGAACTGCCCCTGCCTAATCCACTGCACCAGTCTCTGCCAAGCAGCCTCTCGGCACCAGGCCATTAGTTACTGATCCTCCATGTTCATACCTGGTGTTGGAAAAGAGGAATTCTTCTGTAAAAACACGCACAAAAAAAAAAACCTCCCACAACTTGTGACTCACTCACACGACTAGACAGTCCATCAATATGTCAATGCATAAGGCTGCGCTGAGATCATTTTTTAGGCCAAAAATGAATAGAAACGTTTCAAAAATTGGGATCATGATCGACAATATTATGCGACATAGTGGCATGATTGTCAGCATGTCTGCCTCACACCATCAATATCCCGGGTTCCTCAATCAAGGCATTACTGTGTGGAGTTTGCATGTTCTACCTGTGCTTGTCTGGGTTTTCCTCGGGGTACTCAGGTTTCCTCCAACAGTCCAAAGATATGCAAATTAATTTAATTAGCTGTTTCAAATTACCCATAGGTGTACGGGCCATATGATCGACTGCCTAGCTGTTTTGGCTGTACCCCGCCTTCACCTAGACTCTGCTACGATAGGCTCCAGCCTCCCTGTGGCTCTAATTAAGAATTTAATGATTCAGCAAATGACTGAATGAATGAATGAATAACCAGACAAGTTATGAACAACATGGAATGGTTTAAAGAGCTGCTAATGGACCCAAAGAAAATAGAATGGAAGGCATGTACAGAAGGATAAGAAGAAGCGCCAGACTACATTGAGCTGACAACATGCATAAAGCATACAAAACCATGAAACACAACCTCCCAAAGTCCAGTCATTAAATATACCACTTATCTGTCAGGGCTTTAAGTGAAATACAGGTCTCATATTGCCGGTTGGTGAACATTGTGGCTGAGATTACTGTGGCGATTTCGTGGCCATTCCAATGGCTTTTGGAGGTGGTCTTCCACAAAAATGTGGGTTGAGAAAATACACATGAGAAATGAAAACATCTGCGCTGCATATATTGCAGCTGTCAAATTGGAGCAAACCCAAGCAAGCACGGAGAGAACAGGTAAACTCTGTTCCTTCACTCATTCTCAAGTCACTTAATCCTACTAGGATTGCAGAGAGGCTGGAGCTCATCTCACCCAACTTTGGGCAAAGGTGGGGTACACTACAGGACCAACACACACCCATTCCCACTCTCACTCACATCTAGGGGCAATTTGGAATAGCCATTTACCCTGGGGTTACACTGGGACACAATGTTGACGATCTCCTTGATTTGGGTGAATCTTGATCAGCATTGGGGGTCACTGTGGGGCTGTGGGATGGAATCAATAATGATCTTGATGGGAATTGATAGAATCATGATGATCCTGAGGAAACTTTATGGAATCCTGATGATCTTGAGGGATCTTTATGGAATCGTGATGATCTTGAGAGACCTTGATGGAATCCTGATGATCTTGAGGCAACTTGATGGAATCCTGATGATCTTGAGGGAACTTGATGGAATCGTGATGATCTTGAGAGAACTTGATGGAATCGTGATGATCTTGAAGGAACTTGATGGAATCCTGATAATCTTGAGGGAACTTGATGGAATCGTGATGATCTTGAGGGACCTTGATGGAATCCTGATGATCTTGAAGCAACTTGATGGAATCCTGATGATCTTGAGGGAACTTGATGGAATCCTGATGATCTCGAGGGAACTTGATGGAATCGTGATGATCTTGAAGGAACTTGATGGAATCCTGATAATCTTGAGGGAACTTGATGGAATCGTGATGATCTTGAGGGACCTTGATGGAATCCTGATGATCTTCAAGCAACTTGATGGAATCCTGATGATCTTGAGGGAACTTGATGGAATCGTGATGATCTTGAGAGAACTTGATGGAATCGTGATGATCTTGAAGGAACTTGATGGAATCCTGATAATCTTGAGGGAACTTGATGGAATCGTGATGATCTTGAGTGACCTTGATGGAATCCTGATGATCTTGAAGCAACTTGATGGAATCCTGATGATCTTGAGGGAACTTGATGGAATCCTGATGATCTCGAGGGAACTTGATGGAATCGTGATGATCTTGAAGGAACTTGATGGAATCCTGATAATCTTGAGGGAACTTGATGGAATCGTGATGATCTTGAGGGACCTTGATGGAATCCTGATGATCTTGAAGCAACTTGATGGAATCCTGATTATCTTGAGGGAATTTGGTGAAATCATGATGATCTTAAGGGAACTTGTTTGATTCAGGATGCAATGATTTCTGCAAAATTTTTGACAGCCGCTGTATTACGAATTGACACAACTCATGACAGAACGTGGGAAGCACAGAAGAGCACATTATGGCACAATAAAGATTAACAGAGCATAACAGACGATGTGCCATAGGGGTTGTTTGTAAACTTGGCAACACGATTCCTTCATGTTTTATCTTCTGGATGTCAGCTGTCTCCTTTTTATACCTTAATCGTCTTATCTTATCGTGGTGCTCTGTGCTTTTTCTAATTGTGGAGATTGTGGACATTGTGCCCCAGTGTAAATCCAGGGTTAGCTTAATATGCATGTCTTTGAACTCTCGGAGGAAACTGGAGTACCCTAAGGGAACCTGCAGACTATAACAGAGAAACATGCAAACTCCACAGATAAATACCTTCACCAACCCTTGAAACCAGGAACTTCTTGCTGTAAGGTGGATGTGCCAATCACTATGCCACCATGCCGCCCACTTGTCTAGTTAGCGCACCAAAAATATTGACTTTAATCTTTACATCATTATTTTAGAAAATGTCTAATATAGTGGAATCTCTCACCTTATTTCATTACTTTCACAAATTTTTTATTAATCTTGATTTTATATATATATATATATATATATATATATATATATATATATATATATATATATAAATAATTATTATTATTATTTTTTTTTTAATGAGGCAGAAATATCTTTGAAGGGCTGAAAAGTGGTTTACGTGCCACACTTTCCTGCCCTGAAAAAAATGCTTCAAGCAGCCAGTTTGTTTTAATGTACTGTAATGTGACTCTGGAGTGCAACTATCCAATTCACAAAGGTGACCAAACAACAGAACATTGTTTACTGGAACATTCCTACTAGCTGCGCAAAAACTCATAGAATACCCCAGATGTTCCTGTTGTAATTGTGGAACTATATGTTACAACCACAGTTCTATGTTTTGGTTGGTTTCTTTCATGTGTACCGCATAGCCAATAGACATTAAAGGGTGGATATTGCTATTGTGTAACAGGACGGCGTGTAGGCTTACCTTTAACAACTGTATAAAAAGATCGTTTTTGGGGCCATGTACGTAACCCGAAACCACAAACAATGCATCACTGTCAGTCCAGCTGCATAAAAACATGTTCCTGATGGTTCTGAAATTATTTTTTACTTGGTGAATGCAAACCCCACCCCTGCAATCATAAACCAAGTATTTTTTTTATTAGCTTTTGACAAATCTTAGCTCAGACTTGGTCTTAATTTAATTCTGTATGTTTCTATCTATCTAGTGCCTGAGTCGTAGGACGACCATTGGCGACCCGCCATGAAGGATAACGTTCTGGTTATCATCTTCATGGAGGTTTTCTTGGCAGGATTAGTGCAGTGGTTTGCCATTGCCTTCTGCACGATGCGAACCTACGGGCAATTTAGAACGGCCAATTAACCTACTGTGCATGTCTTTGGATTGCGGGAGGAAACCAGAGCACCTGGAGGAAACCCATGCAGGCACGGGGAGAACATGCAAACTCCTCTATATGTTTCAGATGTACCTAAACAGGCATAAAGGGCTCAACATTTGGATCAGTTAAGTACAAAATTCAGGTAAACTTTAAATGTATACTCACTCACTCACTCACTCACTCATTTGTCAAACCACTTAATCCTATGAGGGTCATTGGGAGGTTTGTGCCTATCTCAGCCGATTGAGGGCAAAAGTTGGGTACACCTTGAACAGCTCGCCAGACCATCAGAAGCTAATACATGCAACCACTGAGTCCAAGTCCAGGACTTTCTTGATGCAAGGCAGATGTGCTAACCGCTATGTCACTGCGCTGCCCAACATATTTCTGCTATATGAACTCTTTCTGAAGAAAATAAATAAATTATAGCTTTAAAAGAAACAGCCTTTTTATACCAGACCCTGGAGGCTCATCAGAGCTGGAGCTTATTGTGGTTTATGTTGCATGAAACAACTAAGAGTTCAACTTCTTCTGGAGGGCATGCTAGTCCATCACAGGTTACATTGGTACCCATTTATACTATGGATTTCTGGTTGAGATGTTGCTCAGGGATCTTAGCATGGAGGTTGTCTAACAGAGATTTAAGCCCATGATCTCTCAGTCATGAGCCCAACACCCTAACCACTACACCACCAGCTATACTTCACAAAACAGCACATAGTAGGGAATTTTTAAGATGATTTTCATAATCAAAAACACACAATACATTAAAATCAAACCAAAAAGTTTTCTGGAAGCAAAATCCTTGTTTTCGTGTTTTGTCTGTTTGCCCTAGAACTGCTACTGAAAGACCATTTTTTTAGACACTGATTAATCCGTTATGAGTGTGTTCGTGAGCCTACGCCCTAACCACATACTAAATGCAAGGCGATGTGTAATTACCAACAGTGGAACAGGATCGCCCAAATTTCCATCTCTATCCCTATGGCTGTAGGTCAGGGTACTGTACACTATCTCCTGATTCGACTGTTTCAGTTCATTCTGACTTGGGGAGTGTAATAATTGGAGGAACACGCCCGGCAGAAAGAGAGCTTTCCTATGACTACAGTGTTCTAGTTCAGTATGTCCTCAGTATCCTCAGTAACATAATCACAGCAATAAAAGATATAGGGATAGGGGCATAACCTTCACGATGTGCGTGACTAGCATGGCATAGTGGCACCTCAAGCACCTCCCATGAATGGGCTGTGCCATGACTCAACACTTCCACTGTAATCTGATAGCGCCACCTGTTCACATGTTACTTGACTTCAGGGATCTTGGCTTTCCTGGCGTTCTTCTTTCACGTGGAACCACCACAGATTGAATGCTCCTTACCCTCTTTCTCATGATCTTGTGTGGTTGATACTCACCTGACTCTCAGCACTATACAGATCAAGGGTTTGTCCTCTGGAGAGGATTACTTTGATAAATACTCAAAGAAAAATGTCATCGTTGGTTTCTCAGGTGGAAAAACTCTGGATTATGTCATACGCTGGCCGTTTAAAGACGTAATACTAATATTGATTGATAATGGCGGGGAGTAACTCTTATAGGGATGAAACATCTGCAGTATCAGCATTGCAAAGTGACACATATCAGAGGCCGGTTTCAACAGTTCACACATTATAATGAAAATTCCCCCCAACTATTCAGTCTGCCACTTCGAATTAATCCAGTCTGATTAGCTTTTCATGTTTTGTCTATGAATATTATCAAATAAAATTTTTGCATGCCAGCTTTCTGGGACTTCTGACAACTTTTTTCAAAATCACATAGCTGTTAATATATACATTTGTCATTGGAAGGCCCTACTCAGGGCTACCAAGATAGGATCGTCTACGTTATGACCCAGTTCTAATAATAGAAGAGCTTTTGGAGAGAGCGCAAACCTCAACTAACCCAGAAACATGAGTCTGATCCAGATCAACTCCAAAACCATCCCTGGTAAAACTCATGAAACTCACTTGGGCCTAAAGGTTTGTGGGTAGACTGGAACCTATCTCAGCTGACATGGGAGAAAGGCACGGTACAGCACAGGGCCAGCACACTCACACTTGGGACAATTCGAAACAGCCAATCAGTCTAAAGCACTGGATTACCTCGGGGAAACCCACACAAGAACAGGGAGAACATGTAAACTTCACACAAAAATGCCCTTACTAAGAATAGGACTTGAACCTGGGACCTTCTTGCTGCGGGACAGACATGCTAACCACTACAAAACTATGCAGCCCTGCTGATTTAATGCTAACACATATATTTGTCTACAGTCAGAGTGGTGCGCACGTCACCATCACAGCAGGAAGGTCCTGGGTTTGAGTCCTGGGGTGGAGGAAGACATTTCTGTGTAGAGTTTGTATGTTATCTCTGTGCTTGCATGGGTTTCCTCCTGGCACTTTGGTTTAGTAAAGGTAAAGTCTGTTGGGCTTTTTACCCCTGAGCCATAGTGGCTCATCAGGCTGGTGCTTATCCCCGGTTTCTGTAGCGTGAAGCGACTAGGAGTGCAACTCCTCCTGGATGGGACGCAAGTCCATCCCAGGTTACCTTCCCAGTATATTTTTACTGGTACCCATTTATACTGCTGGGTGAACAGCGGCACACTTGAGGTTGAGACCTTGCCCAGGGGTTTTAGCACAGTGTTGGTCTAACTGGGATTTGAACACACAACCTCCTGATCATGAGTGCAGCACCCTAACCACTACACCACCGGCACCAACTTTGGTTTAGTCCTACAGTCAAAAGACATCAACAAATTCCCTGTGTGTGAAGGTGTACCTCACCTTGCCTAGTGTCAGGTAATACAGGTGCTCTGGCCGCCCCACCACTCTACAGTAGTAAAATTAGAACAATTGAGTGAGTGTTTTTTTATTTTTTATTAAACAATATTATTATTATTATTATTATTATTATTATTATTATTATTATTTTTATTACTACTACTACTACTACTATTATTATTATTATTATTATTATTATTATTATTACTATTATTATTATTATTATCATTATTTATTATATATTATATTGTATAAAAAAATTAAATACAATACATGCGAATACTTAAAGATTAAGATATCTTGTCAACTGTTGCGTGAACAATGAAAATCAGTTAAAAACAAAAAAAATGGATTGTGACAGTAGAGCGCCACCAATCCGCCAATACTTGTCAGAAATAACCTTTCACAAACTATACTAATTAAATAAATAAATTTTAATGTTTAAATAAAACTAAACAAATCGGTACGGGAGTGACTCAGTCCGCAACCCTGTCCACGTACAGGCTCTTCAGTACAGTACCTGTCTTGGCATGAGAGCCGGCGTGTGCGGAGTTACAGTGCGCATGCGCACAAAGTGAGCGAGGTTTCTTTACCGTTGGTTGATTGAGTGGAAGATGCCGATGTGTGTTTCATGCAGTCGGTGTCAGTCTCTGCGGTTCTCTGGAGGGATTCTACCCGCGGTTTAAACAGTGTGTTTGCGAAGAGCTTACAAATATGTTTATCAAAGCAAACCGTGAGTATTTCATCTTGACTTTTTTACTGGTTTGTAGTTTGGAGACGGTGTTTGTGTGTATTTGTTTGGTTTACTTATTGTTTGCTAAGCCGCTAACACTATTAGAAGTCCTGCTATTTATGTATTTTATTATTAATAACATGATTAATTTCTTTCTCAAAAATGACCAAAAGTTGTTTTAGTAACTGTGAAACACAGAAACCCCAAAACTTTATTCTCAGTATCTGAAACTTCTTATAAGTGGGGAAATACTATAACTACTACTACTACTAATAATAATAATAACGATGATGTCATTATTATAATCCCAGTAGATAGCATGAAATAACTCTATAATACTTTATACTGACTTATGCTTTTTTTCCCTTCTTTGGTTTGCTTTGTGTGAAAGTCTGAGTGACATTTATTCTCAAAGGTTTTGCAAGTCACCATCAGTGATTAGTCAATGGGAGTCTCACGTATACATTAATATTATAAACTATAACAACAACTGCTCACCAGCTCATCATATGTTATGAGTTGCATTCTACTCTTTTTAAGTATAGTATTAATGTGTTTATAAAACATATAGGATGTTTGTAATATCCCCCCTTTTTTTTTTTTTTTTTTTTTAAGTAAAATAGCCCTGAATAGCGCCCTCGTGTGTATTTATTTTGGGAGTTTGCTATTTGGTCCTTTCCCATTATTGCCACTCTTGCCTCCTCCTCCTCTTCTTCTTCTCATTTACGAAGGCAGGGTGCATCCTGAACAGTACCCAGTATATACCCGCACCACACCTAAAGGCAATTTGAAGCAGCAGGTGGGCCTAATGTGTATGTGTTTGGACTGTGGGAGGAAACCAGGATACCTGGTGGAAACTCTTGCAAGTGCTTGGGGAAAAAAAACCACATTCCAACTTCATACACAAGAGTCCTCACTGAACCCAGGACTCGAACCTATGACCACCTTATCATGAGCAATGCGATGTGTTTTGATGATTTTTCTTTTCCGATATCTGATCAAACTGATCACCCGCAGTTTTAAGTCTGGTTATAGGTGGTATTATATCTGAATATGGATGATGAGGCTCTATTTTGTTTTGTTTATTTACATACACTTCTATTTTGTTTTCTTTGGTTTGCATGACCTCTGTGTACTGGAGGATGCAACAGGACCAGCCCCCTTCCCAACTATCTCTTAATTCCAATTTCTTAATTTTTCTTAATGTTTTCTATTGTTCTGTCTTTCTCTCATTTACATTAATGGATGTGCCATATTTTACAGTCTCTGCCTTTATAATACTCATAAATAATAATGTAGACATATTTTTGGCCTGTTAGTATGTATGCAGTTCTGAGTGTATCCAATGTGATCTATGTTAAGAACCTCGTTATGCTGATTTAGAACATGTCAGATTAGGATTGGTGTTCTACCTCCTTTTACTGTTCATGATCCAATTTATCTTCACTCTGTAACCCATCCAGAACCAGATCATGACCTACTGGTCTTAATTAGAGTCCAAGAGTTGCCAGGTGTTTAAACACTCAGGCGGTAAACAAGCTGAATGGCATGCTGACCTTTTCCCAGTCAGTATGATGTCATCTCTCCTAGGTTATTTTATTTATTTTTTGGTGGGGTGGGGTCTACAGTGGTAGTGCTAATTCTGTATAACCTGTCTGAAGAGAAATGCACTGGTTTGAAGGTCTGTGAGTACAGCTATGATAGATTGATATACATCCATTTATTTTCTGAACCGCTTAATCTTAATTAGGGTCACGGGGAGGCTGGTGCCCATGTCAGCCGACTCTGGGCAAGGGCAGGGTACACCCTGGACAGCTCGCCGGACCATGATAGGGCCAACACAGACACACACAACCATTCATGCTCACACTCAAACCTAGGGGCGATCGATTTGGAACAGCCAATTAACGAACAGTGCATGTTTTTGGACTGTGAGAGGAAACCGGAGTACCCAGAGGAAACCCATGCAAGTACAGGGAGAACATACAAACTCCACACAAACACGCAGGCTGGGAATTGAACCCAGGCCTTCTTGCTGTGAGGCGGACGTAACCACGACGTCATCATAACACCACTGATCTACATGCGCCAGTTATATTAAATATGTTTAAAATGGATCTGGCATTTGTTCTTCCTTGCTGTTGTTGTAATAAGAGTAATCAATCTGATTATCCGTTTTAATGAACAAAGCCATCCGTGGCCGTCAGTCCATGGGAGTTTATCGGCCGAGCTTTTACGGGAGGGCGGGATGGCATATGTTTACTTCCGTGTCACTCACAGCGATTGCCTTCCAATCATGGGTGTCTGTGAGCTCATTTGTATGGGAGTGGAGGGGGTGAGCACTTTCCCTCCGAGTGTGTTAAACCAACCCAAAATACGCATGGTGCCACAATTCGAAAAGAGGCTGGTGGATAGCATTGTATGTCACGGAAGGGGCATGTGCATGCTTTCCCTTCTCCCTGGTTGCTGGTGGTCTTGTGATAGAAAGGTAATACTTTCCTAGTGGGTGGGAATCGGACATGACTCTATTAGGGAGAAAAAGGGGGAAAATACAAAAAAAAAAATCAATTTGATTTGGCAATACACTGGACTCCTCTCTTCAGAGGCCTTAATGGCTTTTTGAGGTACCATCCTCCACTAACATGTAACCATCCATAGCGATTTGAATGAATTAAACATTACCCGGTGACTCTGCGGTGCCAGTTTGTGTAGTAATGATTCTTCATGCTCCCAGAATCACTCTTTCACTGTTCAAGCCCAAATTCTTATTTGTACCATCAGGAAAGAAAAATTCCTTTTGATGGGATAATCTGGATATTGGCCTCGTTTTCATTGCTACATAATGTTGCTGAGCCTCAACCTCGGCTACTTTGCATGATGGATGCATTGTTTTCTCCTCTGATCTTTTTACTTGAAATGCCCATCACACCGGAAATCTTCACACATCAGATCACGTCACGATGGCAGTAGTGGCTGAGTGGATAAGGTGTTGGGTTTCTCATGTGAAGGTCAGTGGTTCGGTACCCACTATCACCACTGTTGGGCCCTTGAGCTATGCCCTTAACAGCCCTCAATCGCTCAGTTGTTTAAAAAATGTTAATTGTAGATCGCTCTGGATAAGAGTGTTTAGCAAAATGTTGTAAAAATGTAACACGATCTATTGATTTAGAGCCCGATGTTTATACTCCCAAAAAGCCCAAAGATTTTTATTCTAATTATTCTTATAAACAATTTATTGACTCATGACAACACAGATGTCGGTCCCAATTCTGTAAGATCTCGTTGTTTTGCACGTGTGGAAATGTACTCTGTGTTATTTTATGTTTCAACTTCAAATGTTTACAGTCTCCAGTTTGACATCACTTAAGATTTTTATCTGACCATAATTCTTATGCGAAGTGTATTTTTCGGTTGTAATCCTTCCAGATTTCAATTATGCATCATAAAATTGTTAACCCAGTGTTAGCCATCGGGTGAAACGGTGGTGTCCACCTCACTTCAAGAAGGTCCTGGGTTTGAGTCTCAGGCTTTGATCTTTTTTGTGGAGTTTGCATGTTTTCCTGAACTTGTCTTGGATTCCTCCAGGTATTCTGGTTTCCTTCTACAGTCTGAAAACATGCACATTAGCCTAATTAGGTGTTCCAAATTGACTGTGTGTGTGTGTGTGTGTGTGTGTGTGTGTGTGTGTATGTGTGTGTGGTTTGGCAAGTGTACACTCAGTGTTGGCTAAGATGGGCTCAAGCTTCCCAGTGGTATTATCCGAGTTATTTCAGGAAGCCAGTTGTGTTGTTATTTTCTTGTCCATTAATTTGACCTGCGGTGACATCTTTTCTACAATCATGGGATCGGTCTTCTCATGTGGTAGTTTAAGAAATGAGAAGGTACTCACTGCATCAGTTAAGATTAAATAATGTGTTTCCAGCTGAAATATATGAATCACTGCTGTAAATATTCAGTCAAAGCATCGTAAGTATTTGTTCATTCAAATCCGTGTGGTGATTTTTTTTTTTTTTTTTTTTAAATGAAGGTGGTCTATTAACTATTTAAAACCACAGCTGTCACATCAGAGCATGAGGAATTAAAAAAAGAATGGTAAGAATGGTTAAAAAGGGAGGAGTGCAGCTTATTGAAAATCTGCCTATCTACCATGTCGCTGGTCAGAATTTTGACTCGTAAGGATCCTCAGTGTTTGTTGATACCATTCTAGTCAAAGGTTTGGACACAATTACTATTATTTCCAAACTTTTGAGTAATATTTATGCGTAGAATGACAAGGGTTGTTGCTGTGCCGGTACTCGCCTGCTGAAATCACTGAACACCAAAAATTTCAAATTGTTTCAGGTACTACAGTCATCCCTTGAATATTGCGGACAATGTAGACCAGACCTGGCCGCGATATTCGAAAAACCGCGAAGTAGGAAACCCCCCCCCCCCCCCCCCGATTTCTACCATGTTGTCTCATGTCTATATGTTTTCACGTCTATACGATATCAAGAAGTGTATATTAAGCGTTACACAGTTATATGCATATGTAAATACTGTAATGTATTATATAATCTAATATATCTATATAATCTATATATAAATACTTTAAGTACTGTACTCACCTCTGACAATACAGTACTGTAGCTCTTCTCTGCGGTGCAGGACGTTCACAAACACGATACAGTCTGTCTTCCTTTCGGCTTTTTCCCTTTTACTCGGGAGTCGCCACAGAGAATCATCTGATTCGCATGTTTGATTTGGCAGAGGTTTTTACGTCGGATGCCCTTCCTGTCACAACCCTTTTTAGCAAGGGACAGAAACACGCTGACGACTTTGCAGCTACTCTTTACGAAAGTCAGCAATGGTTCTTTTACATGCCTCACACCATAGACAGTGAGAGACATGGCCCGCCTTTGATAACCCAGTTAGCTGCACTAGGGGGGACAGTGACAACCTTGTGGAGAGTGGGACTCGAACCCCCAACCTTTGGATCAGCAATCCAGCGTCCTTTACCACTAGACCACCACTGCAAGATCACAAAATCACAAAAAATCCCGCGGGAATGTGCGAGGCAACAGTGTCACGTGTCTAAGCCAATCAGCTTGCGAGATTGAGTTGAGTGGGCGGTCCCTGCCTGAACTGGGGAGGAGGGGCACTTCAGTCTGTCATTTGGAAACAATGGACGCAGCCTGCCTTGGGTCCCTGCCTTCTGCTTGCTGATATGTGCGTTTAAGTGCGAATTTTGAATTTTTTATGAATATGTTTTAATTTTATTTTTTTATTAAAATACCGCTATGTACCAAGATCGCAATGCACAAATCACAAAGTGGCAAGGGATGACTGTATTCATTTTATGAACATGTATACATAAAGTTATCATCATCATCTTCCTCCTCCACTTAATACGGGGTCGGGTTGCGGGGGCAGCAGCCTGAACAATGAGGTCCAGACATCTCTCTCTCCAGCCACTTTCTTCAGTTTTTCCAGCGGGATGCTGAGGTGTTTCCAAACCTGCCAAGAGACATAGTCCCTCCAGCGTGTTCTGGGTCGACCCTGGGGTCTCTTCCCGGCTGGACATGCCCGAAAAACCTCACGCAGCCTGGTTAGTTAGTTTTCTGGGGTGGATAGAGAGTTCATAGGCTGACTGTAGGATGTTCAAATGTGGTTTAATTTTCAACATGGTCTTCCCCGAGGTCTGCACACTTCTTCACTTCGTGCTGTGGAGCCTGGGTGCTGTTGGTATAGAAGCTCTCAGGTTTCATTGGTACTTCTTTGCCAAACCTTGCATATTAGAATTTAAAGTCCTGTGTACATAGCTTTCATTTCAAACCATAGCTTGTCAGTCAGACCTTTACTGAGAATGCGATCACATTGCAGTGTTGACAGATCTATTATTCCCCCATTTGCTGTATAAAAGCTTTGTTACTTCATTCACCACTCGCTGTTTGCCACTGTGTTAAGTCTTGTGCTCTTTTTAACTCCACCAGATAAAAGCCAAGTAGAAGAATAGCAGATGTTACGAAGACACGGTTTGCTGCAATATCTATGTGCATTCACCTCGACGTAGATCCCAAGGAATCCCGGGTCTTTCATGGAACAGTGTCTGGAATTGACAAAAGCCAGGAAGTAACAGCCATGGACATTTCTCAAATCTCTCCACCTCTGATTCCTCCTCCTCCTCCCCCTCCTCCACCACCACCACCTCCTCCTCCACCTCCACCGCCTTGTGTTGAGGCCTCCATCAGCCGACGTGGCTGTGTGCAAAAGCAACGGCTCCGCAACCTGAACTGGGAACGTATTCCTAAGGAGCGGGTCGAAGGTCGCAAGAGTGTGTGGAGCAGCGCGTTGACAGCCAGTGAAGATGATGACTTCTCCATTGATCTGCGCTCTCTGGATGAGCTGTTTGGTCAAAAGGAGGCGCATAAAACAGAAAGAAGCGACAGTTTCAACTACAGTCTGCGGCGTTGCAGATCCCCACAGAAAACCGGCAGTGAGAAGGTAATGCTTTTCTTCAATTCCTATGTGAGACTGCCTGGTTTAGCATGTTGAGGATTATTCATTCAGTCATTTTCTGTAACGGCTTAGTCCTAATTAGGGTCACGGGAAGGCTGGCGCCCATCCAAGCCGACTCCGAGCGAGGGAAGAGTACACCCTGGGCCGCTCGTCAGGCCATCGCAGGGCAGAAACACACTGACGGCTTTGCAGCTACTCTTGTCAAAAGTCAGCAATGGTTCTTTTACATGAACCTCTCACCATTGACAGTGAGAGACATGGCCGGCCTTTGATAACCCAGTTAGCTGCACTGGGGGACAGTGACAACATTGTGCAGAGTGGCACTCGAACCCCCAACCTTAGGATCAGCGATCCAGCACCTATACCACCAGGCCACCACTGCCATGTTGAGGGTTACAATTCGAATAAAACTTGATGAAATTTGAGAAAAGTTTGCCTTAATAGGGGGTGACATGGTGGCATAGTGGTTAGTATGTCTGCCTCACAGCAAGAAGGTCCTGTGTTCAAGTCCCAGGCTTGGTGTGGGCATTTCTGTGTAAAGTTTAAATGTTCTTCCTGGACTTGCATCGGTTTTTCTTTCTGGTATTCTGGTTTCCTTGTACAGGCTAAAGACATGAACATCAGGCTAATTTCCTGTTTCAAAATGCCCCGAAGTGTGAATGAGAGTGTGAATGGTTGTGCACAGTGATTAGTTCGCATGTCCTTCTCACAGAAAAAGTCCTGGTGAGGGTGTTTCTGTGTGGCGTTTAAATGTTCTCCCTGTTCTTGTATGGCCTTCCACTGGGCACTTCAGTTTCCTCCCACAGTCCAAGACATGCATATTAGGCTATTCTGAGTTTCCCCATATTGTGTGTGTGTGTGTGTGTGTGTGTGTGTGTGTGTGTGTGATGGACTGGCGAGCTGTTTAGGGTACAGTAACCCCCCGTCCATTCGTGGTTCAGTGATCGTATACATAGATCCCGAATACTCACGGATTAGCGGCAAACCCAGAAGTTACTGGCACGTGATTTTTAAATTTAGCCAATGGCTGAGAGCTTTTGTTTCTCCCTCCTGTTGATTGGTTGCAGATGATGTGTACACCTCTTTTTCCTCCTTCGCACACATATTGTCAATGTAATTGTTTGAATTGTGAATTCACGTTTTTTTTAGTGTGTTTTTAATGATTATTTAAGCCCGATGATGTCACTCAAACGCCCTGCATCTTCTCTAGCTTCTGGTGAGGAGCCGAAGCACTTTATTTATTAATAAATATTATCACAGTACAAAATTTAAAAAGTTTTACTTAATTATTACTACATTTTACTGCAGTATTACTGAGGAAGACTGTGTATAGGATGTTTTTAAGATATTTTATACATATTTTAGCGTGTGTAATATCATACGCAGGATTTTAAAACCACATCAACTCACGGATTTTCATGATCCATGGGAAGGGGCGGTACGCAACCCCACAAATAACAGGGGGTTACTGTATATCGCACCTTTTACCAAGTGTCATCTGTGATGGCAATAAGCGCTTTAGCGAATGAGTGGGTGTTTCTCTGCCTGTCTCTGTCTCAGTAGGAAATTTTTGTAAATACCCTTTCTAGTATAAAGACTCACTGCTTCATGATAATATAGTCTTTTAAAAGTAGACAATCATCAGTAACCGTTAAATTAATATAACTGGAGCTCCAAAGTTCCTGAAATTGTAAGGTTTATTACTTTCTTACATTATTATACCACCCTGACTTTGTTGTTAATTTGCAGGTCTCTCTGCTCGATCCAAAGCGCAGCATGAATGTTGGGATCTTCCTGCGCCAGTTCAAAACGTAAGGACCCAGTTAACTTCTCACACTTCCTGTGAAACACAAACTCGCTACGTGATATCTTTGTCTGCAGATGGAGGAACTGGAGGTGTCCTGTATTGCACTGTGAAAGGAAGCGCTGAGCATTTGCGATGGACAGCGGGGCAGTGTGTTTGTTTTTGAGTTGTGGATTACCCCCTTGATGAGTGACAGGAGTGTGAATAGGAAGGAGTGAAGGAGCACGGTGCTGGGTTGTTTTTTTTTTGGTTTTCCCCCCACGACATCATAAATGAACGGTTGGATTTTGACACTCACGGGAAGGTCAAAGGTTATGTCTGCTTTAAACCACAAACCCATATAAACTGTGAGGGAGCTAACAGGAAGTCTGGTGATCTATTTATCTGTTGAGTTTGTCTGAGTATTGATCACTTATTTATACAAGGGTCGCTGAGAGCCTGGAGCAGATCTATGATCAAGAGCAGGGTACACTAGAGGGTTAATACACTGTCTCTCTCTCTCTCACACACTCACACACACACACACACACACACACACACACACACACACACACTTGGGGGCAATTGGTTGAATGTACATGTCTGGACTGTGGGAGGAAACCAGAGAATCAGAGACCTTGCCGAGCCCGGGATTCAAACTCAGGACCTCAGCACTTTGAGGTGGATGCGCTAACCACGACACCATTGTGCCGCCCCCGTTCTTTTCCAAATCACTGCGCTAGGAAAATACTCAATGTGTGGGTGTGACGGCGAAACAAGATCTCGTTTTAATTAGCAGCATGTATGCAGTACACACAAACCCGGCTTTCAACCAGAATTTCAAAGCATCCTTTTACACGTATTTATTTATTCTGGTAATCTAGATGGTAAAGCATGAAATCCTTGATATACAAACCCTCCTGCATTCTTACATCTGTGCTTTACAAGAAAACTCCTTGTTATGAAAATGCCATTATACACCATCGCAATTGTTCGACTTTTTCTCACAACTGAGTGGAGTAATAGATTCCAGTGCTCAGGTTACAGTGCATTTAAGGAACTGGCTTAAAGTACTGTTGTTAATACTGATGACTGTGAGTGCGAGGATACACGAGTTTGCTCAAAGTCAAGATGAACCTTTCTGCTCATTTTTGTTTTCCATGATAAATAATCATTGTCGCGATCAACAGTCGATACAACTACAGTACTTCAAGCACTTGGAATTGCCGGTCTTTCTTTCTTTCTTTTTTCTTTTTGTTGGTTTGTATGCTTTCGTGCCCTTGCTTGTACACTGAATGTGTATATGGTGCTTCTTGTCCGAATACAATACTAGAGCGGCTTTGCCGGCACTGATGTTTGTTCGAACTTGCTCTAAGGAGCATGATGAAGTCATGCACATGCAGGCAAAAGTATTGTTTCCATTCGCTGCCTGTTTATATACCCGACCGCACAAGCTATTAGGTAAAGAGATTTTTAAAGCATTTGGAGCATTCTCAATTATTAAAATTGTATTCTGTCCTCATGGCTAGTAAGATGGCCTTTGTGTTACTTTTGTACCTTTTCATTTTGTCTTATTACTCGCGCCTAAAGCTCACTATTATTCCCTTTATATAAACAGTTACAGGCTAATGATGAGCTAATGCTTTTTTGCGACGTGAAAGAGCCACCTGCATGTACAGTCTCACGCAAGAGGGCGAAAAAAATATTTAGCATATAGCGATAATGTGTACAGTATAAAATGATCAAGTTAATCATACATTATTCTTGTGACAAAGTGATGTCACCCAATGGCCCTGACATGATCTCTCATTTCCTACGCAGGCTCCGGTTTCCTCTCACAAACACATCCACATTTGGCTAATTGGATATTATCAATTGGCCCCAGGTGTGACTATCTGGTGATGGTCTGTAGAGCTGTACAGGGTGAACCCCGTCATCGCCCAGAATGGGCTGGGATGGGCGCTGTCCCGTGAAAAAGGAAAGTGTTTTAGATCATTTTTTTGTTTTGTGTTTTGTTGAGGTTTTTTTTTTGTTGTTGCATAATTGGCTGTGTTTTTGCGACATTTTCCATAACTTCCCCCATATTCTTCCTTAATTTCCTTATTTTTTTAAAAAGCCATGATGCATTGAAGCTGCATTAATTGAACTCATATGTATGTATGTGTGTCCTGAAATACCATCTGTATGTGTGTGTACAGACACTCCCCAGCTTACTAATGAGTTAGGTTCTGGACGGCCGTTCTTAGATGAATTTGTTTGAGTCGTTACAGGGCATTCTTTAGAGGGGAACGTATGTTTAAACCTTGTATAAGTCACCTATACAAGTTTGTACTGTATACAATTCTCTCTCTCTCTCTCTCTCTCTCCCCATAATCATCTATACATTATCAATATCGTGTTTAAACTCCTGGTTCCTCTTAAGCACAGCACAGTGGATCTGATCAGATTTACAGAGAGTTTCACTCTTATCCAGTTCATTATAATACTGGAGTCACTTTGTTTCTTCTTTGAAAGTTTTGGCACCAGTTTAGAAATGTGTAGTTCTGCTTCTCTTCCCAGAAGGTGTAAGGCATGTATCAGCCACGCCCCCCTCTGCTGGAGCTTATTATTAAGTGTACAAAATACTATGTGTGTGTGTATATATATATATATATATATATATATATATATATATATATATTGTATTATTTATATATATAATATACACTGTATATCACACACACACACACACCGTTGTGTTAAAAAATAGCAGTCTGTTTACAACATGAATAAAGTTTAAAATCTATATGACTTATTTCCATATGCACAAATGTATTGGGAATAAGACGCATTCTATTCCAAATCAAAAAATTAAACATGATTCCGTTCAAGAAATCAAAGAAAAGTGATTATTGGACTGTTCAAAACAAAGGCAGGGTCTACATTCTTCTTCACAAACTCAAACATTCACTGTAGAAACTGAAAAATGGTTCAAGACTTTGCTTTCCTTTGAATCAGTAAACTAATATTTAATTGTATAACCACTGTTTGCGAATCGCTGTACGTCTGTGTTGCATGGAGTCAACCAACTTCTGGCACCCGTGAGCAGGTTTTCGAACCCAGGATGATTGGACTACAGTCCACAGTTATTCTGTAGTTCTTGCTTTTGCCTCAGAAGCTGCATTTTTGATGTCACCCCACAAGTGCTGTATGGGATTAAGGTTAGGGATCAGGCCGTCTCTCCACTATGTCAATCTTTTTATTTTTTATTTATTTATTTATTTACTTATGGAACCAAGACGTTGCCCATTTACTGGTGTGTTTGTGGTCATCGCCAAGGCCATTTCCTCTTCAGCATAAGGCAGCACAGCTTCAAGTATTCTGATCTATTCAAACTGTCCATGATCCCTGGTATGTGATAAATAGGCCCAACACCGTAGCCTGAGAAACATCCCATATCGTGATGCTTGCACCGTCATGCTTCACTGTCTTCAATGTACTGTGGCTTCAGTTCGGTGTTTGGGGTCATCTAACAAACTGGCTCCAGCCACTAGACCCAAAAAAGAACAGTCTTACTTTCATCAATTCACAAAATATTGGTTGTCTTTAGGCCAGTCAGTGTGCTCTTTGGCAAATTGTAATCTCTTCAGCACGACCCCCACCCCCAAACAGTCAGACTATGTTGAGGCTTCTTGCTAGTAGCTTAGACCTTCTGTGCTCTTCCTGCAGATGATTGTTGGCTGAGTCCTTGCCATTTTGGCTCTTCTTTGATCTTTCAGATGGTAGATTTTCGGGTAGATTAAACAAGGGCAATAATTGGCTCATGTTTTTCAAATAATGAATGACATCACTAATTGAACTCCACACCGCTGTTATTTTGAACATGCAACAGAGTCAGCAGCACACAATGCCACATGTTAAGTTCCAGACTGATATTGTCGCACCATCACCGCAGATGCCGGACCTCCTTCTTGCAGGCTGACTTGTTATCTGTATTCAAACCTATGAGGAGGTTGGTGTTGGTGAATTTGAGGATGGTGTTGCTTGTGTTAGTGGGATGACAGGTTGTGTATGAAGAGGAAGGGGCTAAGAATACACTCCTGTGGTATTTCGGTGTTCAGGGTGAGAGTGGAGGCAATGGGTTCTCCTATCCTGACATTCCAAGGTCTGTTGCTGAGAAAGTATCCGGTATCCAGGTGCACAGTAAGCTTCCTCGGCCCAAATTGTCCAACGTCTGAACAGTTTATGGGGTTGGACAGTGTTAATAGAAGAGCTGAAGTCTACGAACAGCATCCTCACATAGGAGTTTCTGCTGTCCAGGTGTGGAGGGCTGAATTGATAGTATCTTCTGTTGACCTGTTTGCTCTGTATGCAAACTGATTTGGCTCAAGATCAGCAGGAACGGCAACCTTGATGTGAGACAAGACAAGTCTCTCGAACATTTGGTTATGATGGGGGTGAGGACAACTGCGTGGTAGTTGTTTAGGCAGCTTGCTGTGCTCTTCTTGGGCACTTGAATGATGGTGGCTGTTTTGAGACAAGTGGGAACCATGCATTGCAGTAGCGAGAGGTTAAAGATGGTGGTGAAAATCCCCTCGAATTGATCTGCACATGCTTTCAGCACCCTCTGTTACTCCAGCTGCACCAGTGAAGAGTGTTTTGGGTGCCAAAGACTCACTGATGTACATTGGGAGTAAAGGTAATGCAGTGGTAGTCTGCATTGCAGCTTGCTATGTATGTATGGGGCTGGCTAACCAGCAGGACCAGTCAGGTGGTTTTAAAGTCATGGCTGATTGGTGTTCATTTTTTCAAGTTTGTTCTGTTCCTTGGAACAGTACACCTAAGGACATTGGGTTCTGCTGATTGAGCATTATGTTTGTTTATCTGTTTTTTTTTTTGTTTTGTTTTTTTTCTCGTCCTGCTATTATGACGACTAGAGGTTTATTTTCTGTCTGCCACACTGATAAGTTTGAGAAACCTGACAGAGTTTAAAAGAGCCCAAAACGGGTGAACTGGAACTGGAGTTCGTACCTTTTTGTGTTTTCTTCTTTGCCACACTTTCTTCCCTTTCTTGTTTAATAAAGCCTGAGATAGTGTTGTATCCCCTGGAGAGTTATCTCCTGCTGTAACATTTTATCCGCACAAATACAATACATGTTGATGTCATTAAAAGTGATGTCATTTTCACATGAGCTGTTTTCTTTCTCCGCAGTCCTGCGAGGGAGATTGTGGAGGATGTGAGGCGAGGGACTGGAGACCGGCACGGAGCAGAAAAACTGGCTGAGCTCTGCAAACTCCTGCCGGATAGTGAAGAGGTACCACTTGTGTATATATCCTTACCTCAGCCTAGATTATATTACATTATGCATAGGTTTGTTGTCCGCTTTCTTCGACATGTCATTAATAATAACGGTCCCACTACGCTAGCCTGATTACAGCTCATGAAAGGTATATTTGTGCATTTTAGAATCAGAATGGTTCAGAGTCATAGCTCTGTACGAGTGCACCCCCAGGTTTAGAGGATTAGTTTGTTTTTGTTTATCGCAGTATTTAAAATATTGTCACTTTTATGGGTTTTTAAATTAACCATACGTGTTAAATTTCTAGAATTATGTAGTGCCAGAGTTGTTTTCAATCTGTACTAATTTCAAAGTTTAGTACAAAACACAGAGTTATAGCCCTACTACCATTTCACATTTATATAGTTACAATAAAATACGGTGGTGTGATTCACAGGAAAGCTCTGGGTTTTAGTTCTGGGTTCAAGGCGTTTGTGTGTGTTTTTCTTCCGGGTACTCCAGTTTCTAGTGTGCATGTCATTGTGAATGGTTGTGGGTGTTTTGCCCTGTAGTGGTCGATCAAATTTTTAAAAGTACGCCTTGCCCAGGGTTGGTGAGATGGGCTCCAGCCTCTTGATGACCCTAATACGATGAAACGGTTCAGCAAATAAGTAACGGAGATTAATTATATTAATTAAAAAATTAATTGCATTACATTCCAGACATATTTTTAAATTCCTTAACATAGCGTTCGTGGTCATTTCTTTCCGCCTCCATCTCACCCTATTCTCTGCATCTTCTACTCTTACTCCAATTACCTTCATGTCCGCCTTCACCACATCCATAAATCTCTTCAGTCTTCCCCTCGGCCTTCTGCCTGGTAGTTCCAAACTCAGCACCCTACTACCAATATACTCACTATCCCTCCTCTGTACATGTCCAAACCATCTCAATCTAGCCTCTCTGACTTTGTCCCCAAAACCTCTTACATGTGCTGTCC
The DNA here is from genome assembly GCA_024760905.1 of Plotosus lineatus. Lineage (NCBI taxonomy): Eukaryota > Metazoa > Chordata > Actinopteri > Siluriformes > Plotosidae > Plotosus > Plotosus lineatus. Next base: position 17,298,812 of record CM045750.1, read on the forward strand.
CTCTGATGTGCTCATTCCTGATCCTATCCATCCTCATTACTCCCAAAGAGAACCTCATTATTTTCATCTCTGCGACCTCCAGCTCTGCCTCCTGTCTTTTCCCCAGCACTGCTGTTTCTAAACCATACAACATCGCTGCATCGTCACCGTCCTGTACACTTTTCCTTTCATTCTTGCCGATACCTTCCTATCACACCGGATACTTTTCTCCAACCATACCAAGCTGCCTGCACACGCTTCTTCACCTCTTTTCCACACTCTCCACTGCTCTGGTTTGTTGAGCCTAAGTACTTAATTTTATAATAAACTTATTTGGTTGTCTCGTTCGTGTGGCAATAAAATTTCTGAATAAATAAAGAGCTGTCCTATGCATTATCTTAATTTGGGGATTCAACACCCACTATTTTTTTGAGGGGTGAGCATGTTTTTTTTTTTGTTTTTTTTTTGACAGTTTGATACTAAATAAAGATGAAATACAGTGTTACCTCTTGGAAAAAAAATGGAATCGGCCACATCTTTCTGAAACCATTTGCTTATTCCTGTATATGAGTCTCAATGACCCCTGCACTGGGTGCCATGATGTTAGCTGTGATCTTATAGTGAGCAAGATGCCCACTGCCTGCAATTCACTTCCATATATGTGGTCAAACACGATTCGTTCCAAAAATATGGTCGATTACCAATTTGTTCAAAAGAGTGAAACAATATTGGCCATAAATAGTTGTCGAATAATGTGTTCAGGTAAATGTCTACTTCCGTCAATACAGTTGCATATAATTTGAAAACTAGTTGAATTTATGAAACATACAATGTATACATTAATGTACAAAAGAGTAAAACACAATAGTACATAATAATTAACCTAATTATGTACTGTATTTGTTTACAGTACATACCTTTATGGTTGCGATGTGTCAACGTATGTGGATGGATGGAGAGGGAGATGCTTTGAGGGGGCGTGGTAATTTTTCCCTCCGCTGTTTCTTGATTGCAGTTGATTCTTTCATACTCTCAGGACTTTTCTCTTTTTCTTTCCGGTGGAATTACTGCTGCTTTTCTTGGGACCCAGGGTTAAGTAGCCGTAATGGAATGAATATACACAGTATGAGACACTCTCAATGGCTGTTCAAAATTCTGAACACTGAACATGCGTTCAACACACTCGGCTCTGCTCCGTTCAAACTTTGATCATTTGTTTGAACAGCAAGGCATATTTTCCTCATATTTTTGATATATCTGTCACTGTCTATGGTGTGAGGTTCATGTAAAAGAACCTTTGCTGACTTTTGTAAAGAGTAGCTGCATAGCCATCAGCGTGTTTCTGTCCCTTGCTAAAGGGTTGTGTCAGGAAGGGCATCCGACGTAAAAACCTATGCCAAATCAAACATGCGAAGCAGATGATTCTCTGTGGTGACCCCTGGAAAAAGGGGGAAAAGCCGAAAGGAAAATAATATTTTTTGATCGAACTCTGATCTGTTCGATTAAAGAGTCATTCGACCACCGACCATGTATAACTTTGTGTGTGTGATTACACATTCTCTATAAATAAAAAGAATTGCAGGAAGTGGGAATCCACATTTCAGTGCCCGGCGAGCAGTTGGGGGTTAGGAGCCTTGCTCAAGGGCACTTCAGCCATGAAGGTGGAGAAAGGGGAGGTGCTACTCACTCCTCCAGCCACCACACACATTCCCTGCTGGTTCGAGAATGTTATCGGTGACAATTCAGTCCCAAACCCACCTCTTCCAATTACTCAGCCATGGCTTCTAATTTTCGATGTGATCGGACAAACAAGATCTAAAATGGGTGACTGAGATACTCAGCCTATGAATTGGGTTGGTTTCAACAGGAAACTTGTATCTTCAATCAGAATTAACTGATAATAGAAGCTAAAATTCACTAATGAATCGGACCCTATAAATCACTCATGTATTTTTTTTTTGTTATTGGGTTCAGCGTCTTAGTCATTTATTTCAATATCCGTTCACATGCTTTCTTTTTCAGGAAGCCCGACTGAAAAGGTTTACTGGAGACCGTAGTTTGCTAAGAGAGCCAGACCTCTTCATGCTCTTATTGATAGAAGTACGAAGGTAAGTAGTGTCGTTGAACCCATCCAGCCATTTCGCGCTATCTCATTTTCTTAAACTGGAACACGTTAGCACATAGATACGAATTCCCTGAGTAACTGTATACCCCTCCCCGCAAATACGGTGTACCCTGTTAGCTCCTAGCATCTTATCACCCACCCCCAGCTAAATAAAGATAAAGCGAAGGCAGCGTGTAATTGCTGATTGATCAGATCTTCTTTCCTCCCATCCTCATTCCTCTCTGTTAGTGTTCGCTTGCGTCTGGAAGCTATGATCCTACAGCAGGAGTTTGACCCTGCAGTGACCTCTCTGTGTGTGGCAGCCAGATGTCTCGGGATGGCAGCTCGAGGTACAACATCAGCAGGGGGGCCCTGGTGCTTTCCTTTCAACACACTTCATTCACATTCATCTCAAGTCACTTTGCTCAGCCTCGTAAATCACCTTCATGTGTTCCTTCTCAGTTCAACACGTTCACCCCTGCAGTACTTCAGTGTTTAATTCCCCCATTTCACTCGAGCATGGCAGACTAACGGAAGCAAAAATGTTGTCATCCGCAAACGTTCCGCAGTTATTCCCTCATCTTCCGCGTCATTCCGTTTAAGTCCGTAGCTATTCCTCAAGTCTTCCTTCGCTTCCGTATTCTTCCGGCAGGCCAAAATATTCCGTGAACGTAATTTTGAACATGTTCAAAAAAAATTCCGTGAGTGTTCCATGGCGTCACTTTGGCCTACTTTGTTTGGCGTACCTGTTCTGCACATGCTGTGAACGTTCAGAGAGTGTAACAATTTCCACTTTTCTGTAGGATTTTCACCCATTTTCCGTGTAAAAATGCCGACGTTCTTATGTAGACTGCGTTTCGCGCCTTTCCGCGACAAGATCCTTGCATGCCTTAGTCCAGTGAAATGGGGGTATAAGAATTTCCACTTTTCCGTTGGATTTTCACTCGTTTTCTGTGTAAAAATGCAGAAGCTGTTCGGTAGACTGCGTTCCGCGCCTTAGTCCAGTGAAATGGGGGTACAAGATGGAATGATTAATAGCATACATAAAACGTTACGAATGAACAAAGTGTGGACTGATTTATATCAAGGAGCACCAAGCATGTACAAACAAAACTAAAAGTGCTGATGAGTGTGTTATGATCAGTAATTCTATTATCCAGCATCTTCCCAAACACTTAATCTAAATGTGCTCACACACTGATATTATATACTACAAAAACATGAGGGAGTGTTTAATGTGGTATATGTGGCACTTAATTGACGCCCTTCTGTTTGTGTTGCAGAGCTGCTGAGTTGCCACAAGCTTCACTCCATCTTGCGCCTGGTGCTGAGGGCAGGAAACTATATGAATGCTGTAAGTGTTCACTTCAAAGGTACATAACAGTACGAGTCAGTCTCTGCAAGTGTGGGTGGGTGTCCCTGCATGTATGCGCGTACTTGGGTTTCCCTGAGTGTACTCGCGTATACGTGGGTGTCCCTGTGTGTGCGTGCCTTTTTTTTTTTTTTTTTTTTTTTTAATGACGCCTTAAATTTAGTTGTATCCAATTCCCACCCATCAGGTATTACCTTCTCTATCACACGACTACCATTGACCTGGCAGAGCCGAAATTATGCACAGGCCCCTTCTGGTACTTGCAGGACTAACCACCTGCATCTTTTGCGGATGGTCTAACACACTGAGTGTGCTATTTGCGCCCTCATACAAATGATCTCACAGATGCCCATGACTGGCGATCACTGTGAGTGACAGGGAAGTGAACGTACGCCATCGCTCCCTCCCATCAGAGCTCGACCAATTAGCTCCTATGGACTCTGTTGATTGTGGCATTAACCTAAATTCGAACTTGTGATTTCCAGATTAATAGCCAAGCACCTTGTCAATATGCCACTCGGGAGCCATGTGCGTGTGTCCCTGCGTGCATGTCTTTGCATGCGTGCGTGCGTGTGTGTGTGTGCCTGTGTTTTGGTTGTGTGTTTTTCTTTGTGTTGGATGTATATTATGCTTTGAGCCCACTGACTCTGGTGTGCTCTGTTAAAGACAACACATTCACATTGACCGCACCTGTGCCCGCAGGGAGGTTATGCAGGGAACGCGGCCGGCTTTAGGATTGCTTCGCTGCTCAAACTGGCCGACACCAAAGCCAACAAACCAGGGATGGATCTCCTACATTTTGTTGCTATGGTGTGTATCAAGTCAATCTCTGTTTTCTTCTTCTTAATAGACATGTGTCGAGTCAAAGAAAGAATAAAAAGCTCTTCATCGGGAACCGTTCTACTAATATCTGCCTCAGAATTGCCTGTTTTTGACCAAAGTAATTACTTCGAATGTTACTAATACTACTAAAGTATCGCTAACAAAACCTACTTTTGAAGAATTAAAGTAGTGCATCTTGCAATGTTATCTTGTGTATTATCATGATCTGTGTTTTTTTGAGTTACGGTCATGTGCTGTGGGATTTGACTGCTGCTTTGTATTATATACCGTATTCAAAGAGATAAGCACCCAGGGCGTTTAAAAAAATTGGAGTGGGTGTGCACTTATTAAAATGATTACCAGCGGAATGGAACAGTAAGCATCAAGGTGGAAAACATGAATAATAACAGAACAATAAAATAGTTTTTCTGGTATTTGTGTTATTCATTTTGTGGTATCAACCAAATTAGTTACTTGAAAGCTGAAAATAAACAGAAAACAGCATGATTTAAAAAAAAATTAAAAAGACCCTTTAATTTTGCCTCCTGGTGCTGATCCTTTAAACACCCCCCACACACACACACACACACACACACACACATGTAAAATCAAGCCAATAACATGAATGTCAACTTTAGCACATGGCACCTTGAACCAATCAACACAAAGGTCAACTTTAGCACATGGCATGTTGAAAAGCACATGGCCAGGAACATGCTTAATAGGTCTTAATATGGTAATTGTAAATTCAGATTTTATACTGGTGAAACACAAATGTTTGCTGTTACCATATTAAGACCTATTAAGCATTAAGAGGATGGTGAAAAGGCTAACAAACACTCAATACAAAGCACAGTGATCAGGACCTGACAGAATTCTTTCAGATCATTCATGTGTACATCTTAACTTCTGACTGAATCAGTAGTATGTGATAGAGCTGTGATAAAGGGATTACATCACTGTAAGAATCGTCTGCACCTCTGGAACACTGGCTTGTGATTGCAACTGGAGAGCCTGATTTCATTGTATGTGTCTATAAAACACTGTTTCTGAATGAGGTTGACGGCTTCATGTTACTGACGTGACATCGGAAAAGGGATAGTTGGGTGAATGGCACGTTATTGTCTAGAACACGTTAAGTGTTCTTTTCGATGTGCAACACAAAAGGAAGTAAGATCTCTTCCTGTCCCGTCTTTTAGGTCTGGCTGCACGCATGAAACATTTCATGAGAACAAATGCACTGATTGCATCCTGAGTATCAGAACTGAGTGATGGATGCAGCCTCGAAACATGACATGAGGATCAGATCAGGGTTGTTAAATTTTCAAAACTGTGAATGAGTGTGAAATTCTTTGACACTGCACTTGTGTGAGCACACACACACACAATGGGGAAAAATAATTGTCTATTGGTTAGGGTGCTGGGTTCATAACCAAGAGGTTGTGGGTTCTAATCCCTATTAGTCCACCACCGTGCTAAGAGCCGTGGGCATGATCTTAACCACAAGTCTGCCTCTGCTCACCAAGCAATATAGTAGATGGGTACCTGTAGAACTACTGGGGAGGTAACCTGTGATGGACTAGTGCCTGAACCAGGAAAAGTTGAACTCCTAGTCACGTCATGCGAAGGGATCCGGGTATGAGCCGGCTCTGATGAGGCAGTAGGCTCAGGGTGTTATAAGCTCAAAGCTGATTTGGTAAGTTTTCCCACCTATGGGGAAATAAATGGTTTATTTTAACCGAGAGGTACATGTATTAAGATTGAATTCTAGAAAGAAAAAAGATAATACTGAATGTAATATCACTTTTGTTTCTTTACTGTTCAGGAGGCTGTAAAGAAAGATGAGAATCTCTTGACGTTTCCAAGCCAGCTGAGTCATGTCAGTGCAGCATCAAGGTATGTTATTGAGGAAACCTGGCAACCACTTACAAACTTGAGCAAAGTGTATTATTGATATTTGTGGTAGTTCCAAGGTGATATGATGAAGTGTATTCAACTCATATGGCTCGAATTGATTAAATGTTAACGTTACATTCTGTGTTAGACTGTCGGAGGAGACGGCGCTGGAGGATCTTGCCCGTTTACACAGTAGATTAGAAACACTGCAAATCAGTGTGCAGACAGATTCTGAGATTGAACAACAGATGAGGCCGTTCCTCGAGGTAACGTTTTGGAGCTGCTCTTTGATAAAATTAATGTGATTTTTTTAATGATAATTCTACACTGTGTGCATATCTGGGAATGTGCACTCCCATCCAGAATTCACTTACAGGCCATTTTTCCTCTTATCCAGACAGCGAAAGTGAGGCTGAAGGAAGCTCGGGAAGAGACGGAAAGCTTGCGTAAGACCAGCCAGGCCTTGATGGAATTCTTCTGTGAAGATGAAAGCTCCTTTAAACTGGAAGAAGCCTGTCGCATATTTCAATGCTTCTGCCAACGCTTTCAAAGAGCTGTGAGGGTAAGGACACTGTCCACTGTGTGTGTGTGTGTGTGTGTGTGTGTGTGTGTGTGTGCGCGCAAGTTGCCTGGTTAATGCTTCATAATGCCAATCTTGTTGGTTTGGAATCAAGATATTGTCGGTTTACTGGTGTGTTTGGGATCGTTGTCTTGTTGGAATACCAATTTGAAAGGCATTTCCTCTTCAGCATGAGGCAGCACGACCTCTTCAAGTGTTCTGATGTATTCAAACTAACCCATCATCCCTGGTATGCAATAATTAGGTCCGACACCATAGTATGAGAAACATTCCCATATCATGATGCTTGCGCCACCATGCTTCACTGTGTTCAGTGTACTGTGGCTTGAATTCAGTCTTTGGGGGTCGTCTACGGGGTGGGCCACTAGACCCAAAAAGAACAATCTTGCTTTCATCAGTCCACAAAATGTTGCACCGTTTCTCTTGAGGCCTGTCAATGTGCTCTTTGGCAAATTTTAACCTCTTCGGCACAAGTCTTTTCTCAGCAGTGGGACTTTGCAGGTTCTTTTTGTCGACAGCTTGACTTCAGCTAGGCATCTTCTAATTGGAACAGTACTCACAGGTAACTTTAAATCTTCTTTGGTCTTCCTGGAGCTGATTGTTGGCTGAGTCCTTGCCGTTTTGGCTCTTGTTTCATCCATTCAAATGGTAGTTTTTCACTTTCTTCCGTGTCTTCCAGGTTTTGGTAGCCATTGTAAAGTATTTGGGGTCATTTTATCTGAACAGCCTCTCATTTCATTTTCTGCATGTCTGTTTTCCCCTCTCCAGTCAACTTTTTAATTAAGGTACACTGTTCTTCTGAACAATGTCTGGAATTACCGTTTTCCTCAGAATTTCAGAGAGAAATGCACTTTATGAATGATGTCACTAATTGAACTCCACACTGCTATTATTTTGAACATGCCTTTTTCAATCATTGATTCAATGATACAGAATCAGCAGCATGACGCAAACTGACGTAAGAAGCCATAGTACCTAGCGCAAATTTACAAAAACAGTGCACTGCGTGCTTTAAAATGGAAAATTAATCATTAAAAACCTTGCTTTCAATTTGTTTTGTTTGTTTACGTGCAGTGTATTCTAAAACTTTGAACATGTGTGTAAATGCAACTTTATGGAGCACAGTTTACCTGTGTGTGTGTGTGTGTGTGTGTGTGTGTGGTCAACTCTTAGCAAGTACGCTATAAAATGACGTCATTAGCACCTACTTTTGGTCGGAATGCTCGGAGGCTATCTGATCATTCAAACAGCTTATCTAAAAACTTTCATTTAAAAATTGCATTTTGTGTTTAATTTTGTTGCCTTTGTCTTATTTTGAATTTCTTTGATCTGAAACATTTACGTCTGACAAATGTGAAAAAACCCGTAATAAATTAGAAATGGGCAAACACTTTCATCCCAGTTAAAAATACACGTGGATAAAAATGCGTGGATTTATATTCTTAGTTGATCTAAAAAAAAAAAAATGCAGTTTGTGTTTTTGTTGTTTTATATTCTCATATTGAGTTGTTTACATATCACAGGAGAATTCTGAGCGTGAACTGCAGGAGCAGCGGCGTGCAGCGCGACAGCAAGAGAATCTAGAGAAGCGATGCTCATTGTCGGTATGCGGAGGCTCTGAGCTTGATGACCTGGAGCATATACTTGAGCAAAACCTGAGCTACACCTGGAGCCGTCGTAGCATCCGCCGACAGACACAGCGGGTTCCCAGCTTTAAGGACAAGATATCTGGCCCGAGTTCTCTTCAGAGTGAAGGCCTTCAACAGCCCATAGTTTCAGAGGAGAACTGTAAAACCTCTCCACGGAGGGGACGGCTGCAGAAAGCTTGCGTTGATCCCACGAGCGGTTTGAACGGCATTAAAATCGAGTTGATGCTAGAGGAACGTGTGTTGCAAACAGATGTTGATGGAAATATCGCAGCTATGCAGCACGATGCTGTTAAATTACAGCATGAAAGAGATATGAAAACGTCACCAGTCATAGGACTAAACTCGAGCAAGGTTATGAAAGTTGAAACGCAGGTTAACGACACATCTGAAAGGGCAACGCCTGTAAAGACTGACACAGCAGCCAAAATAAACTGCATTCAAGCTAGCAGTCAGGAACTGATATCTAACAGGGTGGCCATTCAGGCCGATGCCAAGATCTTGCAGGAACCCTGCCATCTAGAAATCTTGCCTCAGTTGGCACTGGAAGCTGGGCCAATCAGCCCAGAAAGAGACCAGCTATACCCACGGGTGGGCGAGACCTTGGAATGCCACACACTAGTGAAGGGTTTGCGCTCGTATGAAGCACTTACACCCACTGGACGTTTAGCGCCAAGCCACTGCTCAAAATGGAAAAAAGAGCTGGAGGCTGAGGAAAGAGATGGTACGGGCTTGCTTCAAACGAAGGATGATATGTGTACTTCCAAAAAAACACACAAAAGTCCCTCCAAAAGGAGCCTGGCCTCACCATTAGGACCGTGCAGCAGTCCTGGCATTCCAAAGGCGCGTTCCAAACCAGAGCCGAGTTCAACTGAGGGACCAACACCACCACATGGATCGCGGTTAACCCCGTCACGATCTGTCTCCATGCGCTCATCACCTGTTATGCGGCTCAGTAATGTCCAAGTTGAGTTGAAGCGTAGTGTCAGCACCAGGGAAAAAAGAAACACCCAGTCAGACATATTGCTCAAACAGAAATGCCAGCCTGCTGAAAAACCCAGCCCGGAGAATAAGAAGATGCTGTCTAGCACGCAGCAGCAGTTGGTCAGGGGTTCCCCTTTGCGTGTTTCAAAGCGATTTGCTACCCATTCAGAATCCCAGAGCCCATGTCCGACTCGCATCATCCACGGACCGACTGCAACCACGAACACAAAGGCCATCCGGACTGCAGTCATTAATGCAGCCAAAGCCAAATCAGTCAAGAACACCGACACTGTGTCCTCCAAGACGACACCAGGCACAAGGACTGCCGGGCCTAAAATCCCACGCCCTGCCACTCAGCCCACGTGGAGATGATGATGATTGGCCTTCAGATATTTTTCACTTCATACCGACTGATGAATCTCGAGAGCTGATCCGGAGTCTGTGTGTCTTAATGTAGTTGTATATGCGGGTATTTGTACACAAAGCAGGAGATTAGATGGATCTGTGTTCTGGGGTAGATTGAAGTGACCCCAGTGGGAAATTTATTTTTATTTTTATTTTTTTCCCTCACCCGAAACCGTCAGTACTATCCTGTCCCCGAGCTGTGTCTGTCCGAAATGCAGTACAATAAAGGAGCCATTCATTCCGTCTGCTCAGTCAGGCCTGAGACCAGGGCATGGAAAAGGATCCTCAGGAGGATAGTGAGTTGTCTCAGACTCTTCCACTTAATCAGGTGTCCCGATGTGGTTTGTCCTCACTTTGCAGCAGGGTGGCCAATAATGACTGAGACACAACACAGAGCTGGACGCACAACCGTCTTCAGCTTTGCTCACTACCTCTGAACACGAGTATGCTCTGTGCGGGCTTCAGAGCACCTCTGGAGAGAAATTACAAAGAATTCCCAATTGGAATATTTTTGTAAAGGGCTTCGACTAGAAAATATTTCATGTTCCTTGAATGTTGGGTCGGTGTCTGTGGGGTTTATTTTATTTATTTATTTTTTTGCTTTAGTTTTCAGTATACCACGTGGCATTATGTGTAAATGCTGAGCAGGTAGAATGAGACGCCGCACTGTGGTATAAAGACCTTAATCTGATGGTGCCGATTTATAATTCTCTTTTAAATACTGGTCTACCCAGATAGGTAGAGTCCACAGTCTGCCCTACAGTCCTTACATCAGATCAGACCAATTTTGGTTAAAATTAGGTACAAAATCTTCTCGTAGTCTGTGTGAAGGTGTATGTAGGTCAAAACTAAATCCCAAATTTGTGAGAGAGAATTCCCTGTACGATTTATTGTTGGTATGGGGATGGATCTCCCTGCCCCCCCCCAACCTGATGCACTTTAAGAGAGCTGAGAGATTATAAAGATTGTAGTGTTATTGTGTTGTAGCATTTAAAAATATCTCTTGTAATATTTGTATTTGTAAATATAAAATTATTAAATAAAGATGAATTGTTATTTTGATTTTTCAGAGAAGAAGCTCTTAAGTTACGAGAAGGAAGCCATAACACAAAGATGCCCAATCTTATCCACAAAGGACCGGTGGGGGTGCGGGCTTTCACTTCAACCAAGTGATCGCCACCCCTTCCACCTGTTTCAATCAACAATCTAAAATTTAAACAAAGGATGAGATTGCACATTAGTGTTTTAATTTTGAAGCCGGGTGGCAGCCATCTTGGTGAGACCACCTTGCTTTAAATATCTCAAAATGGAGCCGTTGAAGGTTTAGGGTGTTCTGGGCTTCAGCCTGCACGCAACCCTAGTAGGTAGGATAAGACACTTCAGCAAATTCATGAATGATGAGTCTTGAAACACTGAAAAGACTCTGAGGAACACACTAGGACAGCATCAGATGATGATATGGAAATATTTCCACATGATCCAGTAGATGTTCATCAGATGTTGGCATTCATACAAAGATGAAGCAAGTGAAGCAGAAGACTCATTTCCAAGGTTTAAACACTTCCCCTTCCATGGTTATGCTCTTTATTGGCCTTTGTGCCCTGCCCTTCAGCTCTGCTCAGTGCTGTCTTGTGCTCCCCCCGCCATTTCTTGACACACTCGCCCCAAAGCTTTTAAACGTTGCCATGGAGATGCTAGGGCTGCTCTCGAGAATTTCACCCCACCAAAAGAGGGGACAAGTATCCGTCTGGGGGTCTCGGTGGGAAAGTTCCTGTGATGAGACAGAATGACGCCAGTTCTCTGGAGAATAACGATAAAACTTGGTGTCTCTTCATGTGTAAAAGCCTGATCATCCTTCAGGCCTGTCTTCTCAGGGTTGATTGGTCTGTATGTATGACATCACGAGGAAGTGAATGGGCTACGAAATGGTGTCCTCTGTTAAATACATGCAAAGGGAAATGCCAAGTATTGTCACATAAAGAAGAGTAGAATTACTTTTTTTTTCTTAACTTATTTTTAATAAGTGAAGATTTTTGGCTGGATTAAGAATCATAAAGCTCTAATGATTGGAATGTTATATAATTCCAGAAAGAGTCAGTCTATACCTTCAATAATTTATCAAAACACTATTAAGGTTCCTGGGTGGCACTTTGATGAGGCGTGTGACTATCAACCTAAATATTGCTGGTTTGAATCTAGATTCATGGAGCGAGGAGTCCCTGGGAGCTGATTGGCTGGCTCTGTAAACATTTGCCTCAACTGGCACTCACAGCAATCACCACCAGATCATTATGGTCTGTGGGCTCATTCATACAGAGGGTCTTCGAGTGTGTTGGGATTAGCCTGAATGTACATGCACAACAGTTCATAAAGATGCAGGGGGCAGCAGCTTGCTTGTTTACCTCTTGATTGGTCACATGTGATAGAGAGGTAATACTAAAACAGGTGGGAATTGCCATAACTGAATTAAGAGGAGAAATACAAAAAAATTCATTTAAAAAGATCCCAGTGATACAATTTTCTCTGCTTTTTCATTATCATATTTACTTTTAATTTTTTGTGACATGATGAGAACTTCCTCCAAACTTTATCAGTTTCAGACTTTTCTGGCTTGTTCAAATTAGATTTTCCAGCTGAGACTATTATCGGGGGTTTGAAGCAGGCACGAGTAGAAAATATCCTCAACACCATGCATTCTTGTCCTTTGTTATAAATAGGCTTAATGTGTCAGGATTATACTGCCATCTAGCGTCAGATCCAGAATCACACTATGTGCAGTTCCATAATTTGTATTTTCCTGGATTTCCTCCTCATTTATGCCAAGAGGTAAGAAAAAACCTACAAATGGATTTGAAACTCCAAACGGAAACAATCAATTAGGTAAAGCCTTGATTTTATTAAAATATATAACTTCATAAAATAAACTCGTACTGTATTGTCTTGCACATGAAATCCCTTATGACATGGAGGCAAAAATTTTTTTAAATTAATTATTATAAACTAACAAAAACACTAAATTGCACAAAGAGAATAAATATAATACATAATGCAATTTCAAATTCAATAATTGTTAAAGATATTCAATAAATGAACAAATATGCACATACATAGTTATAGTCCAGTGAACACACACATATATAATATATATTTCTTGTTCTTATTAAAATTGTAAGTATTTAAAGTATACCTACTAACTGTGTGTGTATCTATCTAATATATACATGTGTTTGTATGTGTGTATACTCTCTCTCTCTCTCTCTCTCTCTCTCTCTCTCTATATATATATATATATATATATATATATATATATATATATATAGATATATATACACATACACACACAGTATATATATGTGTGTGTGTCTTTTCAGGTTAACTTTTTTATTTTCAACTCTTTGTATGATTCCACTGTGCTTTATTTATTTATTTTTTAACTGAAAATTATTTCAGAATTTATTTGTAAGAAGATTTTCCCAAGAATCTGTAAGCAATTTTTGCAAAGACCAAAGATATTGGGAGGAATGGCTATCAAAACAATTACATTGTTTTTATTTGATAAATAGCATGTATTTAAGGCGCAGTTGTGGCCTAGTGGTATAGGGTGCTGGACTGCTGATCCAAAGGTTCAGGGTTCGAGTCCCACTCTCCACAAGGTTGTCACTGTCCCCCCCCCCAACAGTGCAGCTATCTGGGTTATCAAAGGCCGGCCATGTCTCTCATGGTCTATGGTGTGAGGTTCATGTAAAAGAACCATTGCTGACTTTCGTAAAGAATAGCTGCAAAGCCGTCAGCGTGTTTCTGCCCTGCGATGGCCTGGCGAGCTGTCCAGGGTGTACTCTGCCCTCGTCTGGAGTCAGTTGGGATGGACGCCAACCTCCCTGCGACCCTAATTAGGAATAAGCGGTTACAGAAACTGAACTGAACATGTATTTATTCTGTAGTATGCATCCCATAACAAAAATAAACATCCCGATAGTATGATACGATGATATGTGCCAAATACAGTACAGTAGTGTAAACCCACATATCGCTTTTCCATAAGGAACACTCCAAGATGGCGTCATGTTGAGGCTGTGAAAGTGATGTATGACCGGTCTATTGTATTTAGATGTCTATGGTTTAGCTTCGCGGAAGTGACGTTTTTATCCCAGCGTACCCTGCGCTTCTTCGGTGGTGTATAAGTCCTGTGCGCGGCCTATTCCATTCTTTCCTGTTCAACATGGTGGTGCTGAGGTTGAGTTCTCGGTACAAGTGCTTAAAGTCTTTTTTGACTTGTTCTTTCGGAATTTCATGGTGAGAATTATGGTTTCTACATTCCCCCTGATTTTCTTTAACTGGAAAATTGTAGTGTAAAGATCTAATAAAGTTTTAATCGTAGTGTTTATTTTGGGGATAAATGACGTAAAAGAAAGCTTTCGACATACTGTATGCATGATTATATCTATAGGTGTTTACATTTGGAGAGGTTATTGTTTAATGGGTTTTGTGGAAGGTTCGTGAACACCACGTGGTCGTGTCAGCAAATCGGTTTTATTTCAGCTGAACCAAAAATTAGTATTTTGAGCTGAAAACTGTCGTTCGTAATAAACAAAATTAGGCCTTAAATTAGGATTCCACAAAATTACATACAGGTTGTCTTTGTCAAATTTTGCTGCGTTTCGGATTAATAATGAAACAACAGCATATTTGAGAAAATCAGGTTTATTTGACAAAATTCTTCTGGTGTTATAATATGGAACACAACGTTATTATTATTATTATAGCTGGCATATGATGTATGACCCTGAATGATGTTTGATATCAGCACTTACAAATCAGAGTTCAGGACAAGAATAAAAGGTATGAAGTCACCAACCCGGTCGCTAGCTGGCTACGTCCGCCTCCCTTTATATGCGTTTTAATATCAAAACTTTGTGCAAAAGGTCGTGTATGTCTCATGATTCTTAATAAACGGTTAAGTTGTTGAACATCCCGATGAAATTACAGTATTGCTTTCTTTTCGTCGCCATTTTGGGTTTCCGCCCAGCCGTCAATGATTGGCTCTGGTTACCACGGAGTGCGTGTAAGAGAGCCGCTGATTCGTTGAAATCGACCCACCTAGCTGTCTGTTAACGAATCATGTAATAGAATACAGCCGTAACATCCCGTGAGATTATCGCGAGACTTGGCTTTGACAGGAAGGGAAACATGGAAACACGGATCAAATATGATGCAATTATTCAGAATTAATTATGAAATATTGTCAAATAAAATTGAAAGGAGCATATTTTCCTGAAAGTTTGAAATTCCTATTAATGTCTGAATGAATTGTATTGCCGATTTTTATTTTTCGTATGAATATGGATAAATTCGTACAAGTTGGCAGCCCTGGATAAACATGAATGTGGTTAATATCGTACTGCAGTTGCGCATTGTAATTCTCATTCATGGGGATTGATTTAAACGTGACTATTTTTTTCCTTAGAATTCCCAGATGACGGTCTCGTTTTTTTTTTCTGGATGAGGATCCTGGGTTTCTTCTGACCAAGTGACTGTTAAAGCTCAGCACCTGTACTGTTGAATTAACTACAGTATTGTACTCTGAAGGTGAGGAGGCTGTCCCTGAATATTATTTTTTGACAACTGTTGACCATGACTTACATAATTATTCGGTACATAGTACACAGGCACATTAAAAAAAATAAAAGCTTTATCATTACTTTTTTTAACCATTCCATGCAGAAAGCAGTGTATAACTTTAGAGCTTTGATGGTGTTTCCATAAACCTTGATAGACTTTTAGTACTTGATGAAAAGTAATGAATAGCAAACTTCAAAATAAGAGTTTTGTATTTATGTACTTGTTGACTGTGATCAAGCCAGGTGAAGTGAGCTCTGTGCTTTGAGCATAGAATCTGAGCCAATTATCGTAATTTCTAGACTGTAGTGGTACCTCACCTTACGAAAATCTCACCAAACGAAAAATTCAGGTTACGAAAAGTATTTTCCTAAAATTTTTCTCTCGGGATACGAAACAAGTTCACGTTACGAAAGTGCCATCTTAAACATTCAAACGCGCCATTCAAACAATGCACGAGCTGCTCTCCCATCAATGACGTTCACATATCCCGCCCTGCTGGCCCCCCTTTGGCTAACAACTGAGCTGTCGTTCATTTCGCCTTCACTCAAGTGCCATCTTGGATAGGGATCATATTGCCTATGAGGAATAACGCAGTTACCTCCCATTGGCTATTATAGAGCTGAATCCTCCATGATGCTTTTCGTTTGAAGGACAGTTACAGCTGTTTTATGCTTTATTTCTTGACTTTGGCTTTTAGCCTTCATAAACATTTGTAAGATTATAACTGCTAAGAAGACATGGTCAGCACATGCGCGCGCGCGTGCGATTTCCGGTGGGAGTGAGAAGAACAAACGGGCTCGATTGATATCACAAAGGAAAATGGCCAAACCTGTCTACCATTGGCACAATATTGAAGCAGAAGGGGGTCTTAAAAGGTATACTTTTATAATTTTAAAGGGTTTAGGGGATAGTATTGGGAGCCTTGGAACGAATCACTCGTTTTACAAGTAAAATGCGGTTCAATTTTGGAAAAAAAGCTCTGGAACGGATTAATTTCGTGAGATACCGCCGTATTGAGCGAACCTCAATATAAGCTGTACCAACTACCTTTAAAAAGAAGAATTTGTACATGTATATGTCTGCACCTCTTTATAAGCCGCAGGCGTCTGTCTCACTCTTGCACTTCCTGATAGAGTGCCCACTGGAGGCAGTTAGCTAGTAGAAAATCTATAGATTAGTTGCATTCTGGGTTTGGCCGCAGGATTCAATGTGTGTGGAGGGGAAAAAGGCATTGGCTTATAGTCTGAAAATTATGGTACTTAAAGGGTACCTGTAGTGGACTTGTATACCTAATTTGATGTATTGTGTATAGCTAGTGACAATACACCTATAAGGTGTTTATTATATTCTCTCACAAACCAGCTTTAAGTGATTTAAGGGCTTCACTAACGTCAAGTTTCAGATCACACGAGTTTTTTAGCGTCGCATTTCCTGTGACGTCACATCGTTGACAGCCTCCACCAGAACTACGAGATTGCAATGTAAATGTAAGCCTATATACCTGACACACAACACAAGCTCACGGAAACTTGGGGGGGGAAACAGACATTATAGTAGGTTTTTTTTTTTTTTTTTTTTTTTTAAACCATGGACAAAGACAATGTCGTAGAAGGTTATTTATATGAACCACTGAAGAAAGACTATCCACATTTAGTGAAATCGGACCAGGAAAGTGACGACTCGGAGGACGATATTGGAGAGTTGGCAGAAGCTCTTACACGGGAAAATCATAGCAAACAACCAGCAAATATTTGGTGCTCTTGTGGAAAATGCGTGCGTCAAAAAACCGATCAGGAGTGCTACTGTTGTAAAGAACCTGAATTGCTTGAGGAAAATATACTGACATTCTGCAATTGGCGATACGGCCGTCAACGAAGTTATGTCACAATGACCTTTGACCCCAGTGGAAAAAAAGCCAACATGTCCGCACTGAACCTTCGTGAGCAAGGAATGTCCTACAGAAGAAAAGGAAATGTGGACTTGTACATAACCTACCGACATCACGCGATGTTTAAAAGTTAATAATAAGGTATGGTGGGTCGTTTAACGCTGTCAATTTTGGGTACAGGTTCCGTTTATAGGAAGCTAATGAGCCGAGTGCTGTGCACAATATTGGTAATAAATAGAGAAGTAAAAATAACAGTAGAGCGAGAAAACGGTTCATCAACAAACATGGATTTTCAGCATTGTCATTCAGGGTTAGCGTCCTGTAAAGGAATGTTTGCACCCGAATTGAAAATGAATATATCTTACAAACATTTCAGAAATGGCATCTGTCCATATGACTAGTTGGTGGAGTAAAATTGGAAGGGAAAAATACAAGAACTCGAAATTTGTGTATGGATCCCCTCGTGGGCTAAAAGTGAAGAACTGCGATGTGGTCAATTTGAATAAAACCTCGAATGTCCTGCCGGTAGCTGTATCGGAGTTGCTGTGTTCTGTATTGTTGGGGTTTATTTTTCAGTGTTTTAATGGAACGATGCTCCCTGGTTTAGCATTTTTATATTCAAGCACTAGCCACTGAATAATTCATGATCTTGAGATAGCAGACTGATGGATTGTGCAGTGCCTGTGTAGTGTGTATATACTGATGTCCTCCAGTGGTAGTCAGCTGTGCAGGTCTGTGCTGTACCTGAGCGAGTGTTACTCTGCTGGAAAAGAGAGGTGCTGCTTTTTCGGCTGTGTTCAGGGCTTGCTGTTTTAGTGGTCCTGTAACAAGGCTGTGGCAGTGGTCTTGTCCATCGGAGAGTGGGCTGGTCACCAATCCCATGTGGGCAGCCCTAGTCTGTGGGCAAACACTAATTATAGTGTGCCATGTAGAATGTGGGAATGAAGGGTGGTCTTAATGGTGTCCTCTCTTGCAGATGCTCAGTTTCTTGAAGACGTGTAGTACAGTCGGGATGTACTGAATTAAGTGGTAAGTTAATTTTGTTTATGGCTGACTCGGTTGTGTCGAGGCTGAGCCATTTGAACAGCACTGAATTTTTATTTATTTATTTATTTATTTATTATTAATTACAGGCCGAACACATTCCTGGCGGTTTTGAGAGCTGTGGATTGGAACGGTGAGTGGGTTTGTGTTGTGGTGGTTTGTAAATAATGCCGTGATGAAATTATTTCAACACATCATTCTTACTGTGAAGTGAAGAAACATTAACACTGAGCATGATTTCATACTCTTGAACCGTGCGGTGTTTTTTTCCTGGGTTTCCTTTAACTCTGGTTTTCCTTTAAAGATGCTGTGTCGCGGTTGTCAGAGGAACAAGGTCAGACAGTCCTTCCTGTTCATTTAAAATCCCCCAAGTCGATACAATCATGGCAAGCTCTGTGTTTCTGTGATGGATTTTATACTTTGGGACAGAATATGCAGGACTGGCACAGGTTTTATTTGAGTACGGTCATAAAGAACCTGACAAGAAGGCCTGCTACATGCAAAAGTTTTCTTTTATTATAAACTATTAGCTGCAGCTGCTTAACGATAAACTGACGTGATTATGTCTACATGCTGCAGGTTGATGTTTGAGAAGATGGACTCGCTGCTGATCTTCTGCAGGATCCAAGGAGAACCTGCTTGCATGTAGTCTGTGTATATGCATATAATTCCACATGAAGGAGAAATTAATTTTTTAAATTGTGATTGACAACTTCAGCATCCAATAAAATGGAATTTGTTCACGAATGCCTGAACTTTGAATTATTTTCCTATGATGTTTTGATTTCTCAATGTGGCACAGTGTCTCTTTTCTTTTCGGCGTTTTCCCTT
The DNA here is from genome assembly GCA_024760905.1 of Plotosus lineatus. NCBI lineage: Eukaryota > Metazoa > Chordata > Actinopteri > Siluriformes > Plotosidae > Plotosus > Plotosus lineatus. The sequence goes on from CM045750.1 coordinate 17,317,982, forward strand.
CGGGGGTCCACAGCGAGTCATCCGCCTCCATCTCATCCTATCCTCTGCACCTTCTACTCTTACTCCAACTACCTTCATGTCCTCCTTCACCACATCCATAAATCTCCTCTTTGGTCTTCCTCTTGACCTTCTGCCTGGTAGTTCCAACCTCAGCATCCTACTACCAATATATTCACTGTCCCTCCTGCACATGTCCAAACCATCTCAATCTAGCCTCTCTGACTTTTTCTACAAAACATCTTACATATATTGTCCCTCTGATGTCCTCATTCCTGATCCTATCCATCCTCGACCCGCCAACCTTAGGATCAGTGATCCAGCGCCCTTTACCACCAGGCCACCACTGCCCCTGTAGGGTACTGCTGTCACACATGTAAAAGAAAGGCTCAGTAACGTTAACAAACTTCACTTTATTGCGATTATAGTTTCATATTAACAATACACAATCATATTACTGTTACAATGGGGAATGTTTCAGTTTTTATCTGTTTTAATGCTTTGAGGTACACTTTAGATTTTATGGGCTCGGTTTATCAGAGTAATGCAAAAAATTTTAGATGGTGTAAAAATCTTACCATTAAATGTGAGTCAAAGGGAGATGAGAACATTGTTATTGTCAGAACAGTTTCACATGACATAATAAATAGTTATTCAGTCATCATCACTCATCTGCTTAATCTGGAGTCAGGTCGTGGGGGCAGCAGCCTAATCAATGAGGTCCAGATGTTATTTAACTCAGCCACTTCCTCCCGTTCTTCCAGGGGACACTGAGGCGTTGCCAGAGAAGCTGGCCCTTCAGCGGGTTCTGGGTCGACTCTGGGGTCTCTTCCTGGCTGGACATGTTGGAAACACTTACCACAGATCAGTTCTGGAGGAATTCTATGCTTGGGCCACCTCAACCGGCTCCTCTAAATGTGTAATACATGATAAATATTATTTCATAGGATTATAAACAACACTGCACCTGCTCCTCTCTCTAACTTTGTACAACTAACATCTCAAGTAACATCGAGAGCTACACGATCCTCATCCAGAGGACAGTGTAGTGTTCCAAAATGCAAAACCACTTTTGCCCAGTCGGCCTTTTCATACAGGGCAATTCAAGTTTGGAACACCATCCCACCTGAAGTGAAAAACCAAACGAACTATACCACCTTCACCAGTCAGTTAAAGCACTGGCTTTTTAGTGCTCAAACCTGTCAGCACTGACACTGAAGAGCAAGGCTTTTTCTACATCAGGATAAACTATGTTTTTTCCTTGCTTTGATTATTGTTGGAGTGTATATTGCTATATTGAACTCTAAACTATGACTTTTATGGAAAATGAAAGTGAATGTAAAATGGACTGATGCAAAGTGAAATGCAGAGAATGGTATTGTGTATTGTGTATGCATTTGATTGTGCTGTAACTGCAATGGTTGTAGGACTGATTGTTGGGGGGAACTTTTATATTGTATTTTTTGTACTTGTATTGTATTTATTGTGTTAGGGACTACAGATGGAAACTAGCTATTAAGCTATAATCTGGTACAGTACATCTCTGTCTCTATGAGCTTAATGTTCCTGTACATTGTCCCTTAAATAAAGAGTAAATTAAATTAAATTAAATTGTAAAATGATCATTTGTTATGTCAGAATAAATAAAAGATTTATTTTGGTGACGTGATTGTCTTTCGTTACACTATGAGCGTTTTTTCCCCCAACACTTTGGTATAGGTTGTGGCTCATCAATTCCACTCTGAAGATGATGGCATGGGGTCCAGGTTTGTGTCCTGTGTGGGGTTTTAATGTTCTCCCTGTGCTCTTGTAAGGAATTGTAATGCTGGGTTTACACTGGGACAGGGTTCGTAAATTGTGGAGTTCCACAAATGCTGAGGGCGGTTGGAGCATGACAGGCCTAGAAAAAGGAGGCAGGGTGCATCCAAGTGATGAAACTTAAAGGAATCCTCTTCCAGATTTGCCTGAGATCTCCTATGTTGGCGCATCAAGGTCTGTTAAGCTCTAATACACTTCCTAAAGTATATCATTATTGGTGTCAAATCGTAATAACTGAATCAATTTTTTTTTGACAAGATTGTTTTATCTTGATTCTGTCCATTTGTGGATATTGTGCCCCAGCATAAACCACAGCATTTGGGTGCTCTGGTTCCTCCCATAGTCCAAAAACACGCACATTAAGCTAGTTCCCCCTAGATGAGTGTGAATGGTTGCGGGTGTGTTGCCCTGAGATGGTCTGGTGAGCTTTTTTTCGTGCCCTGCCTTTAATCAATGTCGGCTGAGATGGGCTCTGGCCTCCCTGCAACCCTAGTTGGCTTAAGCAGCCCAGTAATTGAATTGATGATTTTGATCATTGTGTGGGGGAATGGCTGTAGCTGATAGTTAAGTCTCTACTAGTATACTGCAGTTCACAGGCAGCACAGTGGTAGCACGTTCACCTCACAACAAGAAGGTCCTGGGTTCCATTCCTGGGCTTGAGCACAACGCCCCAAAGCTTGTATGGGTTTCCTTCAGGTACTGGAGTTTCCTCCCACAGTCCAAAAACATGCACATTAGGCTGCTGAGCGGTTAAGGGTGTATCCCGCCTTCATAAAGTTTTGGCCAGTCTCTCACCCCGCCTTCATCCAGTTTTGAACACTCCCCCCACCCCACCTTCACCCCGCCTTCATCCAGTTTTGGACACTCCCCCACCCCGCCCTCATCCCGTTTTGGCCAGTTCCCCTCCCCCCGCGCGTCCCTGAGTAGGTTTAACAAAGTGGCTTGACAAAAGAGTGAGGGGACGGGGCTTCGTTTTAGCGGAAAGGCGGAGTTAACTTATATTGTAATATACCCTCCCACTCTACCCAGAATGCTGTTGGTTATCATGTGACGTGTTGTTGACTAGTACCGCGGGACGAACTGGCGCGCTATTTTGTCAAAAACTTCCTCAGCAGCTGTTCGCTCTTCATCTCATCAGTACAAAGTCATGTCTTACCGTCACAAATATGTTGGGGACGAGGAGTACAGGACTGAAGAAAGCAGGTGAATCACTTTTAATTATGTAAAGGTTGATCTGTGGAAAATTGTTGGTTTTTTTTTTTAATTTGGGAAAGAAAATTACTGGCTCGCGCGAGTTTATGCAAAAACCGCGGGGTTTTCCTTCACAAAGCGGAAGGCTAATCTTCTGAAGCTAATTAGCAAATTATGCAAGTCTGCTTTAGTTAACAGTTTTCTGATTTTTTTAACGACTCCTCAATTAGCACTGTATGTGTAGAAACAAATTTCTAAAATTGTAGTTAGGTTTTCAGCCAAACGCTGAGATTAAAGGGAACATTGAGTGATTAAGGTTTTTTTGGATTAGCCATTAGCATTCTCTCTCACTCACCACGTTTATGTACAGCTGTATTTTAAAGAGATTGATATCCTTGGTGTCCTATCATTAGCTAGTTTTTCATTTAACTTCAATATGATTTTTCTTTAAGAACACTGCTGAAATGTTAAATGCTAGCACGGATATTTATGGTTTCAAAATGGCGCTTAAATAATGAGCTGCTGTTTGTAGGCTTTGTGATGATTGAATGGGAATAAAGGTTCACGCGTGAAATCATGAACGTCAGGATTTTTTAAACGAACTAGTTAAAAAAAACAAATAGAATTAAGACAAAGGGATGTGATCAAACCCCCCCCCATTATGACAGCACTGTTTCATTTACTGTTTCATTTTGCATTCAATTGTAAATGAAAGAAAGGACATTAAATATAAAAATGAAGCAGTAAAGGTCGGGGTTCTCCCTTCGAGACAAGGTGAGAAGCTCTACCATTCGGGGAGAGCTCGGAGTAGATCCACTGCCCCTCAGCATTGAGAAGGGCCAGTTCACGTGGCTATGGCATCTGGTTCGATGCCTCCCGAACGCCTCCCAGGTGTGTTTCGGGCATGTCCAACCGGGAAGGAACCCCGGGGTCGATCTAGAACACGCTGGAGGTTGTCCGGGAACTCCTCGGTGTCCCTCGGAAGAGCTGGAGGAAGTGGCTGGTGAGAGGAATGTCTGGGCTTCTTTGCTTAAGAATTTCCACTTTTTCGTAGGATTTTCACCCATTTCCCGTGTAAAAATGCCGAAGCTCTTCTGTCGACTGTTCCGCCGCCACACGATCCTTGCATTCCGTAGTCCATTGAAATGTTAGGTTGCTCCCCCCTGCGACCCCGGAAAAAGCAGATGATGAGAAAGGACATTGATATTTCGTAAATTAAAAGATGGAACAAACCAAAAGGACAAAAATCTGAAAAATTCGGATTACTGGGTATTGAAAATTGCCTTTTGGTGTGAGTGACAGTATGAATAGGTGTGTTTGAGTTTCCCCCTGTGATGGATTGGCGAGCTATCAAGTGTGAACCCTGCCTTCTCTCAGATTTGCCATAGCTTAAAGAAATGTTTATATATATATATATATATATATATATATATATATATATATATATATATATATATATATATATAGAATGTATATATAGAATGTAATGCACAATTGCTGAAGCCTACTTGTGTTACTGTGATTTATTTTGTGATAGGAACAAAGGACCGAGATGGTCTCATTGCAGGAAACGGCATGCTGATGGAAAGGTACGAAGATCACATGATGACTTTGAGTCCAGGACTTCAGAGAGAAGTGGATCAAACCGACCTGAAGGGTAAAATGTTTTAGTGTAAATATTCAGACTTTTATTTTTTCATTTCAAACACCAGTGGGGTGTCAAAGTATGATTCCTAATCTAAAAAACTTGACTGTTCCATATACAGTGATACCTCAGCTCAAGAACATAATTGGTTCCCAGAAAGTGTGTGTAAGGCGAAAAGTTCGTCTTCCGAACATTTATTTCCCATAAGAAACCATTAAAATGAGAATAATCCGTTCCCAGGTCCCCATAAAACATAATTTTCTACTAAATAAGCCTTAAAACAACACAAAAATATACCTTATTTTATGTATAATAAATGTGCTATTGTATTGTAATTAAAGAAATAAACTGTACTGTATAATAAAGTGGTTTTATTTACCTTTGTGATGGTAGTTGATGGCTTGATGGAATGGAGTGGGAGGAGGAGGGAGGGAGGGACTTACTGTTTGGAAGGAGAGTTTGGAAACGCCTACTGTTTGGAAACACCCTTAGCCACACACGCACCCTTAATAGCTTCCTTGTTCTTAAGGATGGGAGCAATGGTAGACTTAGCGTACTGGTACTGGGACGCTTACTCACACAAACGCACACCTCGTTCGTGTTTTTCAATGATCTCCGCCTGTGGTGGGGTCTTTTTTGGGTCCCATAATAGCAAAAGTACACTCGATATGGTCCAAAATGTCTATCAAACACAAACCACTTCCGCATTCAAAGAAAGGGGGTGACGAACTGTGACGCCGTGAGCGCAAGGCCAGCTTCTCGTGGTCGCCACCGTGGCGCTTGTTCGACCGCGTGGTTTGATTCGTCCGCCGAAAACTAGTTCGTCAGCAGAGACTATATGCTCACAAATTTAATGTTCTTGAGGCGAAAAGTTCGTGAGCTTAAGCGTTCGTCAGCGGAGGTTTTACTGTACTTGATATACCAGTGTACAACAAAACAAACCCCATCAACCTTGTGATTGCATCCAGACCAAGCAGTGAAAAGAGAAAATTAAATATGTGCTGCCTCATTACAGCTGACTATTCGTGGTTTTGCGCTTGCGCCCCCGTATACTCGTGGATTGGCAACAAACCCGGAAGTAACTGGCATGTGATTCATATTTAGCCAATGTCTTCGAGCTTTTGTTTCTCCCTCCTGCTGATTGGTTGCAGATGATGTGTACACCTCTTTTTTTTCCTCATTCACGCACATGTCATCAACATGATTGCTTGAATTGTGAGTCCACGTTTTTTAGTGTGTTTGTAATTATTATTTAAGCGCTATGATGCCACTCAAACATCCTGAATCTTCTCTAGTTTCTGATGAGGAGCTGAAGTGCTTTATTCATTAACAGGGTTCATACAGCCAAGGCTTGATAAAATTCAAGCACTTTTTGAAGACTTTTCAATGGAAAATATTGCATTCTCAAGGACCACTTTTATTAACTTGTAAGCAATATCATTACAAACAAGATGATTGTAAGGTGAGAACACATAATTAATGACATTTAAACAAAAATACTTGGAGAAACTGTATGTTAAATGTCACATTTAATCATATTCACACTGATGAGGCACACATGCAAGGTCGAGATGAAGTGCTGAGACAAGGTGCGCGCGCGCATGCACGGTAGAGGGACAAGTCGCGTGCACACACACTAGAGACGAGGTGCCGCATACATATGGTACAGGGTCTCTGTGATTGACGCTGCACATTGTTACAGTATTTGATGCAAAGCAGTGCCAAGTTAATCGTTTCTCGATTTTAGGAAGTAAACATAGCAAATCGTACATGACCGAATCCAAGCACTTTTGAAATCTGTGTGAACCCTGTGTATTCATTCATAAATATCACGGTACAAAAATTAAAGTTTTTACTTAATCATTACTACATTACTGTATTAATGAGTAAGACTGTCTATAGCAGGGGTGTTCAATCCTGCTCCTGGAGATCTACCTTCCAGATGACTTAATTTCCAACCCTAATGTGGCCCATGTGACATGTAACACCCAGTCAGATCTTCATGAGGTGATTGGATGGTTAGGTGGGCGTGATTAGGGTTGGAGCGAATGTCTTCTGGAAGGTAGATCTCCAGGAGCAGGATTGAGCACCCCTGGTCTATAGAATGTGTTTTAGAAGCATATTTTAGCACACATAATATCATACATGGGGTTTTCAAACTGTGTCAATAATTCGTGCATGTAATATTATACATAGGGTTTTATTTCTGCGTAAATAACTCGCGGAGTTTCGTGATCCGCGTGGAGGGCTGGAACCGAACCATCGTGAAAAATGGGGGGCCTTCTGTACTTAACGTTTTGGTATCCGCTAACTTGACATCAAAAGGTCTTTTTCCACTTTTTAAATCTTATTACAGTTTTGAGTGGCCAATATTTTAAACCCTAGCTATGCTTTTGATATCTGATTTAATAGTTGTGTATAAGATCTACTTGTCCAAGAAACAATTGACGATAAATGCATATTGCATCAAAGATGTTTGTGCTCTGTGTTGCTTTGTGCCAATTTTATTTGAGGAGTTAATTTTTCTGATTGTAATTTTTTTCCCTTTGTTCAGTTTCACCACTCCAGAGAGCCAAGAGCCTGTATCAAGGATCAGAGACTGGGCAGAGGAGGTGGAGAAAGATGAAATGCGTACTAATGTTCGGCGGGACATTGAGCGGTCAGTAGCTTTTGTTTCACTTTACTTTTAAGATGTTTGAATTGATGGTCAGTACAATTTATTTTCTGGTTTTATAAATTGACAAAATTCTTCACTGGTTTAGTTACAGGCGACAGATACTGACTGCAGATTTTGTTGAAAGAGAGAGGAAAACATCATCCGGAAGGTTTGTTAGTTTAATTTGTACTTTGTTTATGATGGAGTCAGGGTGCTTGTACAGTAATAATGGATTTGTTGTACCATCAGTTCAGACTCACGAGATTCCAGAGATTCACCCATCCCCGGGGACATCGAAACTGATGAGACTGTATTGATGCGGAGACAAAAGCAGATTAATTACGGAAAGAACACCATCGCCTACGACCGATATATTAAAGAAGTACCAAAGTAAGAAGGTTCCAGTCAGTAGAATACAGCATGTGCTGCTATTGCGCTATATCTTTTAATGAAGCCGCATGTGCTGAGAGCTTAAATGGATTTTTTTCTTCTTCTAATTCCAGACACTTGAGGAAACCAGGGGTTCATCCACGAACTCCCAACAAATTTCGTAAATACAGCCGCCGTTCCTGGGACCAGCAGATCAGGCTGTGGAAAGTCAAACTTCATGCCTGGGACCCTCCAACTGAAGAGGGCAGTGATCTGGAAGCTGTGTATGTTTCGCTTCCTCTATTTAGCAAAACCTTTTGCTGATAAATCGCACAAAGTTAAATAAGTCTGGTTCGCTGATATGCTTGGATGTTTATGCATGCTATTGTTTATTTGTGGAATTCTCCATTATGCCTCACCCATGGTTGCTAATTCCTAGATGGAAAAAAGACTTTTGTAAAAATTAAATCACTTAAAGTACTGTAGAGAAAGTTTTCGCGTTTGGTAACGGGTGGGGGTGTATCAAGTCATCCACCGGAACTAATAATGAAACTTATCCGCAAGTCTATTAAAGTGCAATGTCACCAGAATCCGCTGGGGGCAGGCTACAAAAGATTTAACATTTTTAGGCAACCATTCAAAAATGATAAATTTCTTACATAAAATGCATCAAAAGATTTCTTCCCCAAGTCGTTTTGGTTCACTGACTCTATCCTGATCTACTTTGTGCTCTTTTGAAATGAAATCAACTCAAGCAAGTTAAAAGTCAGACAGTCTGAATGTTTTGAGTAGCATAGAATTATACAAATGATGATGAATGAATTAATTTTATAATAAAAATTACAAATAAATCCAGTTTTGTAATAAGTTAGTATTATATGTGATACTTTGTGCTATATATTTTATGTAGGATGTGACATACCCTCTCTGTGCTCCTTGGGCATATGTCTATGCCAGCTCGTCCAGCTGCTTAAAGGCTCGGGCCTCAGGAATCACCAAATATATTCATTCATTTTCTGAACCACCTAATCCTAATTATTAGTACTTAAGTAATCTTTAATACTTAATCCTAATTAGGGTTGTGGGGAGTCTGCCCATCTCAGCCAGGTGAGGGTGGGGTACAGATTGCCAGGCCATCGCAGTCACCAAATATATATTGATAAATATATATATACTGCTAACAAATCACAAAGCCAAAACACACCACGATTCAGATTAGGTACAATTTGGAACATTCCTTTTGAATGTGGGAGGAAACCCAGAGGGACACACCCACAAGCATTGTAGGCATTTATGTAAAGTTTGATTAATTCTATTAAAGCTTTAAAATAGTCAAGGTTTGCATGTTTTTGTGCTGCAGTTTGAACTGTGTTGTGTTTCACTTGTTTAGAGATCTGGGTGAGGTCATGGATTTTGAGCTGGATGTGGAGTGCTCAGTGGATCCAGAAACGGAATCATTAACCTCAAAATCGAGCAGTTTTCCTTGTTCTAAGGTGTGTTTGAATCTGAACATGGTACAAATAAACCATGTGTTGTGTATTCCAGATGTAGATCATAAATTAGGATATGACATCTATTCATTAATCCCTTAGTTTGCGGGTTATTGTTGATGCAGTCTTTGATGTGCATGTTGTTTGTTGCAGGACTCGGGAACCCCTAAAAAGATGATGAAGATGGATGAAGCTGAGATGGTGTAACTGCTCTTGCTGATGGCCTGATGAATGTTCTGGTTCAGTTAATTTTTTTTAGAAAAAACATCTTTATTGGTTTTGGTGAATTTAATGACTAATGTTGGCTAAAATCTAAAATCAAAATGGCCTGAATTCATGTCCATATTGGTAGGTTTCCTTCATGTTAGCGTTTGTTTCTTATGTATAACTGTAAAGTACCTTTTTTTTTTTCTAATTATTTTTGTGATGCGCTTGATTTGGAGTTTTTAAAAATAGATATATTTAACCAGGTGTTTTTGTATGGATCATCGTGTAAATAAAGAAACTAATGTGAAAATATGAAATGTGGTGTTTAATGTGTTCTAGCTGCACTTGGGTAGATGATACTTTATGGACAGTGAATCTACACAATACAGTATTCCGCTTTACATTGGTAGGGCGAGCCGACATCAAAATATTAAAAACTGGCCTTGTGACACCAACTTAATTACCACAATAGTTATTGCAGTATTAATTCTTCAGACACCTGTTTGATGCCAGAAAGATTTCATGGTTGCTTTCATATGTTTCAGTCGTTTGCGGAAATGCTTGATTTGGTTTGTGTCATGGGGAGCCTAAAGCCTTTCTCAATGATGTCTCAGTGCTGAAGGCTCTGGATGATTGGTTGAAGGTTGGTGGTTTAAGCTCCAGTCCCACCAAGCTGCCACTGTCAGCTCCTTGAGCAAGGCCTTTCACTCTCAATTGTTCAGTTGTATAAAAATTGTCAATGCAAATCACACCCGATTCGGGTGTCTTCCAAATTCCATGAATATAAATGTATCTGGGAAAATGTGGTATACACCCTGAACTGTTTGCTAAACCATCAGAGGCCAACACAACAATTCATATTTACACCTTGGAGGCAATATGCAACAGTCAATTAGCTGAATGCGCATGTCTTCGGACTTGGAGAAAACAGTCTCTGATTAGACTCTGATTAAACCCAGTAGCTTCTTGCTGAGAGAAATGTGCAAACAATCATGCAACTGTAATGCCCTCATCTTTATTATATATTAATGTTTTGTTTTGGGTTTTTTTTTGTATAAAATACCTGAGCCCAGCAGCTCATCAGGCCGGTGCTTTAGTTTAGTTAGTACCTTGCCCAGGGGTCCAACTGGGATTTGAACACACAAGCTCCTGATCATGAGTGCAGCACCTGGCCCCACATATTAATATGTAGGGTGAACAAATTGATGCCCTTCAACAAACATGACTCCGGATATGGATAATGCCTCACTCAATACATGTTTTTTCTAATTTGTTTGACTTGTTTTCATGTTTTAAATTGTGATTTTATTTTATTTTTAATTGGCTGTGCGATACTAGCTGCAATAAATACAAAACATCATACTGTTTTAGACAGAGTGCAAAGGTGCATCAAATAATATTTAATAATAGTTAATAATATTTAGGGGCAGCTGTCGAGTTTTGGACGAAGCAGTCGCTGATTCGACTCCCAAACCGGCAGGAAAACTGTGAATGATGGGGGAGTGAGCGTCAATGGCTGAAGTGCCCTTGACCAAGGCACCTAATCCCCAACTGCCCTCCAGGTACCCCAATGTGTGTTGCAGCTCAATGCTCCTTGTGTGTGCTCACTTTGGATGTGTTAACTGCCGAGGAAATATTTCCCTTCCGGGATTAATACAGGGAATAAAAATTTAGGTCAGTGCCCGGATGAAGGGCGCAGGCCTGGGTTTGATAAGATAAGATAAGATACAGCTTTATTAATCTCACAATGGAGAAATTCACTGTTACAGGCTCTTGAGGTACTATCAGTAGGGGGTGCAAAAATAGATACAATATGTGTGATGTAATAAGATAATATAAAGACAAAATAAGATGTAATGCTGCTCATGAATAATGCCCACAGTTAATGGACACTGTCAGTACCGTCTGCTATTTTCTCGCTGAGGTTCATGTTTACTTCAAAAAATTGTCCAAAGTAACTTTAATAAACTCTTCTTAAAATACATGTTGATGTTGTGTGTTGAGTGTGAAAGTGTTTGTTTAGGCCAGGGCTTGTCAATAACTGTATTTTCTGTGGCGCCCCCTCTAGGAAGAAGAAAAAAAAACATTTCACAACCTCCCCACCGCCCCGCGAGCAACTATAAATAGTATTACAGTATTTGTCTATAAAATTGTAATTAGTACACATCTGCATAACATTATTAACATCAAGAACAAAGACTATAGTTACTTAGAATAAAGAAAAACTTCCTTAGCGTTGTTTTTAATCTGTGATAAAAATATTTAAAGTGCACCAAATATGCCAGAAATAATAATAATAAAAAATACATCCTTATTTTTAAACGCAATCAACTTATTTACGTCTTAATATTTCCGTCTATCTCCACCTTTTCTCTGTGTTCCTGTGAGAAAATTTTCCGTGTTGTTTCTTGAGGAGTGACCTTTCAGAAACCACTGAGCTGTAATCAGAGTGCCTCATGCTGTAAACCCCGCCCCCTATTCTGACACCTGGCCGGGCCAATCATGTTCAACTACGCCTGTTCTGAGCAATAACAGCTCTCGTTTGCTCGTGGCGTCTCGTGCAAACCTTGTCCTAAATAGAGTGGAGAATAGAAAGAAGCCCCCTTTGATTTCTTCAACGTCTCTTAATGCGAATGTAGACTGTGACGCTATTTGGGACAGGTCCTTGCGTGTTTCCATATTTTCCTTCTACAGTACACGGGAGTTATAATACTGGACCCAGCAGTGTATTCTGAGGTATTGCGTTGGAGGAACATCTTTGGGGTGTTTTTCTTCTTAACGGCTAATGTAAAGTGTACGGATAGTGCCTTGGTTAGCTAATTTATTTTTGGCTAAATCTGTCAGACTAATAATTAAACTGTAAGGTGAAATTCGTAGATAAACGCCTTTGAAGGTATGTAGTGTTTTGTGAGTTTTTTTTGTATAATTCTGTAGTGAAATGGGAAAGCCTAGTTTGTGAGGTAAAAGACAGTATGGCTCAGACACCGAGCAGCCCTCAGGAAGGACAAAGTGATGCTGAAACTAACAACAGAACACAAACCCATCCACATGCTGCAGGTGAGCACATAAGTGTCGGACTCTGTTATTGATCCACATGGACAATAAAAATACAGACGTTCAGAGCAGTACAGATTGTTCATACTAAATAATCTGCTTAATTCCGATTAAGCGGTATCCCTTCCGGTGTATCAGGTTCGGTGCAATATCAACATCCGGTTTTACACGGAAGTGGTTGCGCGTGATTGGGTCAGGAGTCAGAGGTTAACCATGTGACGTAAATACCCTCACGAGCAGACTTTTTCAGATACAGTTTTATTTATAAGATCACCAACGTGATTTTGTAGGGCAGTGGTGGCCTAGTGGTAAAGGGCGTTGGGTCGCTAATCCTAAGGTTGTGGGTTCGAGTCCTACTCTCCACAAGGTTGTCACTGCCCCCCCAAAGTGCACCTGACTGGGTTATCAAAGGCTGGCCATGTTTCTCACTGTCTATGGTGAGAGGTTCATGTAAAAGAACCATTGCTGACTTTCAACAAGAGTGGCTGAAAAGCCGTCAGCGTGTTTCCGCCCTGCAAAAGCCTAGCGTGCTGTCCAGGGTGTAATCTGCTCGCAACATTTTCATCTCGGCTACCTCCAGCTCTGCCTCCTGTCTTTTCCTCAGTACCACTGTTTATAAACCATACAACATCGCTGGCCTCAACACCGTCCTCTAAACTTTTCCTTTCATTCTTGCCGATACCTTCCTATCACACATCACACTGGACACCTTTCTCCAATCATTCCAACTTGCCTGCACACGCTTCTTCACCTCTTTTCCACACTCTCCACTGCTCTGGATTGTTGAACTTAAGTACTTAAAATCCTCCACCTTCCTTATGTCTGCTCACTGCAACCTCACTGTTCTTCCTGGGTCCTTGTCACTCATACACATGTATTCTGTCTTACTGAGGCTAACCTTAATTCCCCTCCTTTCCAGGGCATACCTCCACCTGTCTAGATTTTCCTGCACTTGTTCTCTGCTCTCACTACAGATCACAATATGGCAGATAAACAAAAGTCACATGACCCTGTGACGTCACGTGCAAAATCTGGTCTTTCAAGTGAGCAAGGGTGCCGTTGAACTCGTTTAGAACTCAGCCTGCACTGATGGGAATCACCAGCAGAGCGGAGAGTTCTCTTTCTTTTCTGGACAGCCCGCATGAATGCGTGACATAGCCCGCAGCCCGCCCCGCAAAACTTGGATCACTTGTCAACTCGCCCCACCCCGCCCCGCTCTGCAAACTAAAAAGTCTGACTTTAAATTTGTGCCCGCAGGGGCCCGTGGGCTTCGGCTGAAACCCACCCAGTGCAGGGCTCTAGTATACGCACATGCATATGTGTATATAGTATCAATAAATACATATTCAATGCTATAAATGCTTATAATAACAATTAAACATTAAAAAAAAGATGAAAATAAAATATAAATACACACAAATATAGATGGTATTGCATGGGAAGAATACATACGCGCACACACAGATGCAACAATGTAAGTAGTTTTGATGGGAGATTTTGGTTTATTTTATGATGATTTAGTTTTTTTTTTTGCATAATTGGCCTTGTTTTTGTGGCATTTTCCTTAACTTTCCCCTATTCTTTCTTAATTTCTTTATTTTTTAATTTGATGAATATTTATTTATTTATAAAATAAAAAAAACGCGATGCACTCAAGCCGCATGAATTGAGGCGTGAAGTATCGAGGAATCCTTGTACTCTTGAATCAGAATGGTAGACAAACTTCTGGTTTGCTCTGGTCATTGATTTTGAAATCCTAGAAATGTAACATAATGCCTCACTTTCTAAATTAAAAACAAATGGCCAGTACATTTTTCAACTGGAAAAAAATGCATTTTATTTGAACTTTAAGTAGGTTTCTAAAGATGCTGTAATTGAGTGTGTTTTAGTCTTCTGTTCCCATGTATTGTATACTATAACTTTTATTCTCCTCAGGCTTGCTGGATATCTCGGAATAGTGAATGGTATACTCCTTGCCTTTGGGGAGTAATTGGGAGGTGCAGTCTTCAGGGTATACAAGCAAGGTCACTCATAACAGAAATCATTCGGAATCTTTTTGAATTGTGATGTAGACAAACACTTAACCAAACCATCCTTAGTCTTAGCCTAATGGGAATGGTTGGGACTGAAAGGTCTTTGGTTCAATTCTCGAAACAGCAGGAAAAATGTGTGACAGTGTGGGAGTGAGCAGCATCTTGCCTTCCGCCACATAAATGGCTGAAGTGCCCTTGAGCAAGGCACCTAATTCCCCAATTGCTCTCTGGGCAGCCCTAATGTGTGTGGCAGCCTACTGCTCTGAGTTTTGTTTGTTTGTGTGTGTGTGTGCTCACTTTGGATGGGTTAAATGCAGAGTAAATAATTTCCCTGATGGGTAATACAGTATATCAAAATCAAAATCCCCCCCAAAAATTGTGAAATTCTTGTTAACTATCATGAACATTCTCTGATACCAGACTGCCACATACAGAATTAACGCACACTTGTGTACACGCATAACCTGTCTATAACATGTTTTCTTCTTTAGACAGAGCACTTCCGTCTGCTGGGACTGACGTCTCTGAATTTCAAGAATCTCATACTGACACACTGGTACTGAACTGACCAGCAGGGACTACACCTGCCTCTTTCACATGACTACACAATTTGTTTGTATTTACTCTGTAATTAAAGTATTGTACGTTTTGGTCCTTCAAACTATTTTAATAATAATATATAATCATAGCTGTGTGTCTTGTAGATTACTTTGCCTGTCATGTTCTAAGTTTACATGAAATACTGTGTTTGCAGAGGAAATCAAACAGCTGTGCAGGAATACTTCCTAAAATATATCCGGTGAAGGACAAACATAATGGTAGGTGGTGTAATTCACTTTTATTACTCATGTGCTAACATTTAGAGTTCTACTGAGTTCCCTTGAGGGGCACAGTATTGCTATACTAAAGTTGTTTCTCTTTTCTACTTCTTTAAGTGATGTAGAATTTGTTTTGGTTATAAGCAAATTCTAAACAATAGGAATGATTTGTTTAGTTTTGACAAAAAAATGCACTTGGAGAGTACAGCCACCTCTCATGGTACCGCTTTTTTTTTTTTTTTAAACATGGGGTATAATGACAGGTGATGTAGAATTAAGGAACCCATTGTTGCATACTCTGCAATTATTTTTGAACTTTGGATTATTTTCTCCTGGAGCATTCTGGGTGATTTCTGCCAACTTGCCATTTTGTGTAAGGCTGTAAAATCATTTAAAACTTTCCTCGATATAGATTTGGATCACACACAAAATTTAATCAGTTCTTTGTTGGCACAAAATCCATGTTTGGTTACAGTTTCATGGAAATCTGTCTTAGTTTTTGAGTTATCATGGTCACAGACATACACGACCAATCACTGGCTATGTAAAATACTCTGAATCTAACTTAATTTTGATTGCAGTGCACACACAAAGTGTACCAAAACGGATGACCAGCAACTGGATGACTTCAAGGAAAAGGTCAAGATTTTTATTATAATTTTTAAAATTTTGGCCCGATCTTCTTTTATTAAGGACAAAAAAGGTTGAACTCGGGAAATTATCGGCTTAAAAATCTATTACGCACTACTGCAAACCACTGTACACCTACGGAGTTGATATCTCTGTCAAACCATTTTTTGCTACTGAAATGCTCATTTTGTTGATATGAATGTCTGATGACACAAAAGGGCAGCAATGTGACGCAGTGGTTAGCACATCCACCTCACAGCAAGAATGTCCTGGGTTTCACTCATGGACATGGTGAGGGGGTTTCAGTGTGGATTTTGCATGTTCTCCCTGTGGTTTTGTGGGATTTCTTTAGACACTCCAATTTCCTCCAACAATCCCAAGACATGCACATTAGGCTAACTAGCTGTTCTAAATTGCACCTAGGTGTGTATGTGAATGGTTGTGTGCATGTGTTCCCCTGCAAAGGTCTTTGCATGACAAATCAGGAAGGCAGAAATAGGCAGAAATCACCCAAAATGTGCCGGAATGAAAAAACAACATACAGATCTTAAAATAATTTCAGAACAGGCCACAAGGGACACTGTAGTTCTGTGTCACCCTCCATTATATCCCATGTATAGAAGGGCTTGCACTACCTTGGTGGAGGTCTGCACTCTCTGAGTGTCTTTCTGGTTTGAGATTGTTCATGATCAACTTGTAGAAAGCCTCAACAATGAACGTGACCCGATGGTTGGTGTTTTGACCGCTTTTTTTTTCGAAACCAGTGAATGACGAAACGGTCGCGTACATATTTCACTTCTGTAATACAATGCATGATACTGCACACTGCCGAAAACGGGTTTGTGTGTTGTAAACAAAAACAATGGCCAACACGGCATGGGTACATGCTAAAACGTTCAGAAAATATTAGTTTAAAGACGACTTCGAAATACTAAACATCACTGATGATGACTATATTACCGAAATAATAATATGCAAGACGTGCAACAAGTATATCATGCAAATTATGGAAATGGATATTCTACATTTATTAATGAATACCTTGTGAATTATCAAAATAATGTTATAGAGACAAAATGGAGTTACAGATATTAATGTTAGCAATTAGTTAACATTCTGGTTCAGCCAGTTAAAGGTTCAAGTTGGTGCTACTGTTGTTTTTGACATTCCTGCTGATTGATGAAACTTTGCATGTTCATGTATTAAAAGTATTCCAGTAACTTTATGAGAACTGTGATGATTATTTGTATTAAAATTCATTACAAAGTAGTTAATTCTGTGCTAACTATTTTTATTCTAAGTTTAGTCAGTTTTTAAACAAACATCCTCATCTTGTGCTCCCAGACTCTCAGTATCAGTGTCTGTTTCCCAAGTCGCATGAGATGTTCAATACTCAGCCCCCAAAGCACCTCACTCCTAATCTTAAACACCTCCCGAGACAGAAGAATGATCATTCCAGCTGGAACTACGAGATTGAAGATAATTTTGTAACATGCCAAGATCTAAGCTCCCACTCTTCTCAACGCCTCCAGAACCTAGAACACACATTATTAAGCCTCAGGTCTCAGTTCAGTGTCCTGCGTAGACCAGGTGGATGTCTGAAAGGGTACATGACGGGACTCTCCACTTCAGGACAGGTGGAATTTTACCACCATCCCCAAGCAATAATTTTTAACCAGCACTATGCACAGTTGCAACATCTTCTTGAACAACGAGCCCAGCTCCTCTTATTGCATGAATATGGTTGGCGATGTCGTGCAGCAAATTGCTTTATATCACGGTTGGGTGAGGTGCTGGGGAAAGCTCGTCTCTTATCCAGCAGGGGACGGAGTTCAAAAGAACAAGCCAACTCTTCCTGGAACCTGGATCTTAGGGTTATGGCTGAGGAAGTACAAGTCCACATGAAGCACTGGGACATGCTGTATACCCGAATATGTTCTGATAACTTCTTGCGAGCTGTTTCATTCAGTTGCACTGGAATGCTGGAGTCAATGCAACAGAGGTTACTGATGCTGGGACAGCAAGCCTTGTTGCAAATGGAGAATTGCATACACGTAGTTCTTGAAGCCTTAGCTGGGGCTGAACTTATGTTCGTCCCCAGAGATGCCTTAGAAGACTTGCTGTCTGCTGTGGAGATCTACAATAAGGTGATAGTAAACCTCCGATCAAGAAAAAGAGCTGCAGCTTGTGGTGTGCAGATTACCTTTAGCTGGGATTGTTCTCAGATCAGGTCAGGCTTGCCCAGGAAACATGTCAGACCTCGAGCATTGCCAGCAGTGGACATCCTGAGGATCATGGCATGCCATCGAGCTCAGATTGCAGCCAGGCAAATTTACAGCTGGGCATGCCAGCAGAGTGATCTTCATTCTCTCGCAGGACGAACCAGAATGAGATGGCAGAACTTGGATTGTTCAGATCTTCCTGTTCCAGTTACTTCATCTATCCTGGACGAATCCTCCGAGAAAACACTTCACAGCGTTTGCGTTTCCAGTCTGCCCTTGTTTGTATTTGCTCAGCAGGATAAAGATGACATTCTGAAAACTCTTTGTCAAGTCTTAATATCCTCAACAGACCTGGTAGTTCCACACATTCGTAGAAGATTGCCGCTGAATGGGAGTGCTTCTGCAGGGATGAGCCTCAGAACCAACGAGAGAGATGATATTAGTCCGGAAATGTGTCCCTCTCGTATCCAAAGCCCTGCTCAGAGAGTGGACTCGGATATATGTCTGGCACTTTTTTCCCAGTACACGGATGTGTTATGGAGGGAATTTGGCAAAGCAGTTATTAAGTGTTTTTATTACCCATTTGCCACCGACATTTTGTGTGCTGTGCACCAGTGGAATGATCAGATGGTGTTCCTGCTGGTCAGATGGCTAAAGCATGCTTGTAAAGAAGGTACGACTATAAAATGTGGTACACGCTTCTTATTGATTTCCTTGAGCGCTGTGTTTATTATATTATATTATATTATATTATGTTATATTATATTTGTTGTAATTTGCTCTTTTCAGAATTGGTTCCAGCTGAATGCAAAGATGTCTTGAATGAATTCTGCTCCCATATTTTATCTACAGCTGCCTTCATGCACTGGGATGCAAGTGAGTTATTTGACTAAACTGGAAAAAGCGTTATTGCTTTGTGTTTCGATTATGTTTTAATGCTTTTCTCTTATAAGGGATCCCAGATCTCTGCTATTTAGAGGAAATCCGCTATTTTTTTCAGCTTCAGGGGCCTTGCGGCCCCCTTGATCCCAGCTGAAATATTTCATTTCCTCTATTTCTGAACCCATTTCCTCTTTTTTTCTAAACCTCGCTGGGATTCCTGTCTTATGTAAAGGGAATAGGGAAAAGGGGGGCTGGTGCTGATCTCAGCCAACATTGGATGAAGGAGGAGTACACTCTGAATAGCTGCCTGACCATTGCAGGGCAACACGCACACAACCATTCAAAGTTGGGGGCAATTTGGAACAGCTAGTTCGCCGAACATGCATGTCTATGGAGAGTAGGAAGAAAGCAAAGCACCTGGAGAAACCCAAGCAAGCACAATGAGAACATGTAAACTCCACACAGAACCACCTGAGCATCTAGTCTTGAGAGCAGGTAGGCATTTTCTTACTAGTTTTCTCTTGGTGGAGGGGGAGAGGAGGAACATTGCTATCAAATAAGATAGATGGGCTACACTCTACTGACAGAGCTGTTGGTGGTTGAACTTGTGCCGGTGTTTTTGCTACTCACTTTTCGATATGACTTACATAGAATACATAGTAATAAAATAGAATAAAGTTTTGATAGCTCAGTGCTGTACTGCACTAAATAACTAACTAAGATGGTCGACAGGTGTAGTGTATCTTTTACTTTTGTCCCCTTTTCTCCTAATTATATTCGTATTCAATTCTCACTCATCAGTTATTCACGTCTCTATCACAGGAACATGTGATGCATGTGATGTAAATAAAATATAAATACACACTGATGAATGAGGAAAATGAGAGAGAAAAAAGAGTAGAAGAGGTGACCATTGAGGAGCAGGATGTAGCAAAGATCAGTAAGGGTGAAGTGAGGAGGGCATTGAAGAGGATGAAGAGTGGAAAGGCAGTTGGTCTTGATGACATACCGGTGGAGGTATGGAAGTGTCTACATGAGGTAGCAGTTGATTTCCTGACAAGGACATTCAACAAGGTCTTAGAGAGTGAGAGGATGCCAGAGGAATGGAGGAGAAGTGTGCTGATGCCCATTTTTAAGAACAAGGGAAACATGCAGAGTTGGGCAACTACAGAGAGATAAAGTTGACGAGCCATACGATGAAGTTATGGGAAAGAATAGTGGAAGCTAGACTAAGGGCAGAGGTCGGCATTTGTGAACAACAGTTTGGTTTCATGCCAAGAAAGAGCACCACAGATTCAGTGTTTGCTTTGAGGATGTTACTACAGAAGTACAAAGAAGGCCAGAGGGAGCTGCATTGTGCCTTTGTGGATCTCGAGAAAGCATATGACAGGGTGCCGAGAGAGGAACTGTGGTATTGCATGAGGAAGTCTGGAGTAGCAGAGAAGTATGTTAGAGTGGTGCAGGACATGTATGAGAGATGTAAGACAATGGTGAGGTGTGCTGTCGGTGTGACACAAGAGTTCAAGGTGGAGGTGGGACTGCATCAAGGGTCAGCTCTGAGCCCCTTCTTGTTTGCTATGGTGATGGACAGGCTGACAGACGAGGTTAGACAAGAATCTCCATGGATGATGATGTTTGCAGATGACATTGTGATCTGTAGTGAGAGCAGAGAACAAGTGCAGGAAATCTAGAGAGGTGGAGGTATGCCCTGGAAAGGAGAGGAATGAAGGTTAGCCACAGTAAAACAGAATACATGTGTGTGAATGACGAGGACTCAAGAGGAAGGGTGAGGTTACAGGGGGTAGAGATAAAGAAGGTGGAGGATTTTAAGGACTTATGCTCAACAGTCCAGAGCAATGGAGAGTGTGGAAAAGAGGTGAAGAAGCGTGTGCAGGCTGGTTGGAATGGTTGGAGAAAAATGTCCAGTGTGATGTGTGATAGGAAGGTATCGGCAAGAATGAAGGGAAAAGTGTACAAGACGGTGTTGAGGCCAGCGATGTTGTATGGTTTAGAAACAGTGACACTGAGGAAAAGACAGGAGGCAGATCTGGAGGTAGCAGAGATGAAAATGTTGAGGTTCTCTTTGGGAGTAACGAGGATGGATAGGATCAGGAATGAGTTCATCAGAGGGACAGCACATGTAAGAGGTTTTGGAGACAAAGTCAGAGAGGCTAGATTGAGATGGTTTGGACATGTACAGAGGAGGGATAGTGAGTATATTGGTAGTAGGATGCTGAGGTTGGAACTACCAGGCAGAAGGCCTCGAGGAAGACCAAGGAGAAGCTTTATGCATGTGGTGAAGGAGGACATGAAGGTAGTTGGAGTAAGAGTAGAAGATGCAGAGGATAGGGTGAGATAGAAGATGGTGGCAGATGATTTGCTGTGGTGACCCCTGAAGGGAAAAGCCGAAAGAAAAAGAAGAAGACACACATACAGACGCGTGCTCACACACAGATGCGCACCTCACATAAAAACGTAAGTAGTTTTGTTGGGGGGGATTTGGGTTGTTTTTATTTTTGTTTGTTTGGTTTTTTTTTTATTTTTTATTTTTTTATTGCATACAGTAATTGGGCTTGTTCTGTGGCATTTTCCTTAAGTTTCCCCCTATTTTTCCTTAATTTCCTTATTTTTTATTTTTTGATGAATATTTTTAAAAAACCCGCGATGCACTGAAGTCGCAGAAACTGAAGCACGAAGTAGCGAGGGATCGACTTAATTGTTTAAATTATACAATGATGGTTCAGTGATGGAATACATCAGCTTGTGGGAGAATACTAAGTATTAGCTAGTGGTTTTTCTCCAATCAGAAATGAGAAAATATTTTGAATGAATAATACTAATAAGAGTTATTGCGTTTTGTTTCAGTTGCAATTCTTATATTTGTTTGTGTTGCAGTAATGTGTGAGTCACTGGGAGTAGGACTAAAGGATAAGTGCTTACTGACATCCAAGACCGAAACTAACACTGTGAGAACCGCCACCACGAAACTTGCACTCCAGCTCTTCCCCCCTCTGCTCTCTGTCCTCCAGTTACTGAAAACCCTACACCCAAACCTAGGTACACCCCAGTCTAGTTCCTGTTCTGTTTTACCCTTTAGAGGACATATAATAGTTTAAACACCTGCATGTGTTCTCTTAATTAATATATTTCATAATTTGAATTTCTAATGTTTGATCTTTCTCTGTACAGGAGAGAAAGAAACCGGAAGCCGTGGTTTGTATCATCTAGGGTTACTATGCAGAGCCCAAGCTTCTATCCAGTCCTTGACTTTTTGGGTTATGAGTAAAGCCTACCAGTTTCTGGCCTCTTGGTCTCTTACTAAGTTTGTGCTGGTCACACAAGGAGATCTTAAGGTACCAAGTACTGTACTTTTTTTACGTTGAGTTGTATCCTAATTTGGAGAACATACATGAAGAATATGTATTGACATCGATCAAATTTGAAAGGCATTCAGAGAGGCAGTGGAGAGTCTAGTGCAGCAGCTGGAGACTGTGTGTGGAAGTACTGAACATTATCTCATCGTGGAACATTACATTCTTCTGTCTAATGCAGTGTCACACCTACAGGTAAAATGTTCTCAAATTTCAATGCATCATCATCATCATCATCATCATCATTTTCCGCTTAATCCGGGGTCATGTTGCGGGGACAGCAGCCTAAGCAGTGAGGTCCAGACGTCCCTCTTCCCAGTCACTTCCTCGAGCACTTACAGGGGGGGCACCAAGGCTTTCCCATACCAGCCAAGAGACATGGTTCCTCTAGCGTGTTCTGGGTCAACCCTGGTTGGGTCCCTTCCCAGTTGAACATGTTTGAAACATCACACCAGGGAAGCCTTCAGGAGGCATTCTAACCAGATGCCCAGGCCACCTAACCTGAGTCCTCTCAACGCGGATGAGCTTCTACGACGAGCTCCTCCAGGATGGCTGAGCTTCTCACCCTATCTCGAAGGGAGAGCCACTTCCATTGTAAACTGTATTTAAGTAGAACTGGTTCCCCCATCTAAGGAATTTGCTGGTAGTCCAGAACCTTTTCGAGGCAAACCGAGAGTTGCTTTCCAGGCCCTCACTGAACTCCTCCCACACCCAAGATTTTGCATCGGTGACAGCTTTGGGGTGCAGCACATTTGGCCAGCCGGTACCTGTCTGTTGCCTCGGGTGTCCCACAGGCCAATAAATCCCATAGGCTTCCTTTTTTAGCTGGACAGCCCACATCACTGCAGATGTCCACCACTGGGTTTGAGGGTTACCGCCACGACAGACACAGATGACCTTCCGGCCACAGCTGCATGAGCTGAAGACCGATCACTGACACATGCCTTTGAGCCTGTCCCCCAGGCCTGGTTTCGTGGGGGGGGCGGTGACCCACGATCGGGCAACAGAAACCATGTCTTTTTGTATTATTATTTATAGAGACCTTTTGAAACATGCTTAGTCTGGACCTTCACCTATGGCCTGTTTGCCTTGGCTGACCCTGCCAAGGACATAATGCCCCCGACAACATAGCTCCTCGGATCATTAGGACATGCAGACAGCAAGATCATGATAAGGTGGCAATTCCAGTGCAGTATATCTTTATATCTGAGAATAAAGTATTACCATTATCTCTGTTATTTTAAGTGAGGGGAGTTGAAATGTTTAACAAACAGTATTTATACTAAGAGACTGGAGCTTTAGCCAGCACTGCGTAAAAAGGCAGGGTACACCCTGATCAGCTTGCCTGATGCCACAGGGCAATACACACAACTATTCAGTTACATTCAGATCTATGGAAAGTTTGCAACAGCCAATTCACCTTATGTGCATGTCTTTGAATTGTGGGAGGAAATTGGAGCGCCTGAAAGAAACTTGTACATGCACGGGGAGAACATGAAAACGTCACACAGAAATAGCTGAGCCTCAATTCAAACCCAGGTTTGGACCGTGTTACCAAGTACTGTATAATAAATTAAGAAATTAAATATTCTGTACATTCATTCATTTATTGGCGGAGAGGATTGAGTCTATCTCAGCCAACTTGAGGCGAACAGTTCTCCAGACCATCACACTGCCAATACTCCAGTCATTCACCTGACATCTATGGGAATTTGGAATAGGCAAGTGTCCTAAGGTGCATATCTTTGGATTGTGGGAGGAATCTGGAATATCTGTATGTAACCCACAGAAGCTCAGGAAGAGCATGAAAACTTGTGTACATTTAACCTTTTAATATATCACAGGGTTTCTCTGAACTCATCCTGAGGCTCTTTTCGATGGTCTGCAAGAAAATGTCCATGGAAATTTTTGAGCAAACGATGCCGTCAGGAAAACACTGGAGAGTCAGCAGTAAAACAGGTTAGAAGGATGATGCTTCCATTTTGGGACTTTAAAGGGTATCTGTGGTGAATTAGTGTTACTAGTTTTTTTCAAACGATCATGTCTCATATGTCGCTCCTTGCAGCATCAGTCCTTGCCCCTTGTGAAAGTATGTGTGAATGCTGTGACACTCGGTGTGCTTAGAGACATGTTGCCTTCCTCATTGGCTGTTCCAGCCTGCGAGTGATATGAACTCGTTAGATTCACTGGGCTGTGACACTGACCCCTATGTATAATAACAAGTGCTCGTCTGCACAAACAACAAGTGTAGAAGTTACGGAAAACATTTCGGTTTGTTCCTAAACCAACCGACAACAGGAAATTCAAGTTGGCCAACCATTGGCTGCAAAGGCCATTTTGGATTTTTCATCACACTGATCTCTGGCAGCATTCTTGTCCTCAGAGTCACTAGAATGTGACTTCTCACGGCCTCCACTAAATTGCTCCATCTCTGCAGCAATATGTAGGAATGAGTGTAACTGGTTACCTATTTTAACCAAACAGTTGCTTCCTGAACATGTATTTTCCTCCCACCTCTAATGTCGCTCTTTAAATAATCCTGCTTGTTTACGTGAGTTGAACAGCCTCACCCAACGATTTCATTTAGCAAAAAAAAATCTGTTAACCATTGGTTCAGCCGCGGCTAGTATTCCACGGGATAAAATATCCAACATAGTGCTTTTTATGGCCGTTTATGTTAAAATAAGCTTTCTATCACGTTGCGTTTTGTGTTTTTATTCATTCATTCATTCATTTTCTAAACTGATCATTCCGAAACAGGGTCGCGAGGAAACTGGCAACCATCTCAGCTAACTCTGGGCGAGGGTGGGATACACCCTGGACAGCTCACTAGGCCAACACTCACAACTATTCACACTCGCTGTCACACCAAGGGATGATCTGGAACAGCCAGTCAGCCTACTGTGCATGTTGCTGGACTGTAGGAGGAACTGGAGTACCAGCAGGCTGAGAACATGCAAACTCCTTATAGAAACGCCTGAGCTGAATCCAAAACCTTGCTGTGTGGTGGACGTGCTAACCACTACGTCACCGTGCCGGCTGTGTATTCGTAATTGTCAGTATTGTTATGTGCTTTTTTATAGAATTACCCAGTATCCCGAGTGATTATGCAGCCTTTGCAGCTCAAAGTGTACTTGGCCAAGTGTTAGAAGGAGTGCAGCCCTTAGCGGATGAGACTCGTATTCCAGCACTGGCAGAGGCCATTACTGCCTTCATGGATGCCTGGATGGAGCACATACTCAAGCAGAAGATTAAGTTTAGGTCAGTTTGAAATGTAACTGGTATTGGAAATGGATGATGTTTGGCAGAACACCTTTTCTTTCATTTAATATTTACTCCTTTTGTTACAGTGTCCACGGAGCTCTCCAGCTGAAGCAAGATTTTGACGTGGTTCGAGAGTTGATTCGTTCTGAGAAGTACAGCCTATCTGAGGAGCTGCACCACCGGCTCCTGTCACTCCATGTCTTTCATCAAGTGGACAGTGCCATAGTGTGCCTGCTACAGCAACCTGTGAGCAAACCATACATGCCCTCACGGAGATGGGAATCTTTCCGACACTGCTGTAAGTCACTGCCAGGCATAAAACGTAGCAAGTAATGCCCCGTTCACACAGGGAGTGATATGAAACACACCTCACAAATGAAATAAATTGATTCGCTGCTAAAGCATCATCAGCTGTTGTTGCCTGCTAACTCCCTAGCAAATCTCCCGCTTAAAAGTTTTTGAGTGAAACTGCTCAGCATTGCACTAGTTCCCTTCATCAGTTCCGTGAAATAAATTATCATCTTATATTATTTGAGTTTTTGCTCATGTCAACATCATTTTATTTTTGTACGGGATGTATAGAACGGAGATTCTTGTACATCATAAACTGGAAAGACCTAA
Organism: Plotosus lineatus; assembly: GCA_024760905.1. Lineage (NCBI taxonomy): Eukaryota > Metazoa > Chordata > Actinopteri > Siluriformes > Plotosidae > Plotosus > Plotosus lineatus. Next base: position 17,344,250 of record CM045750.1, read on the forward strand.
AATGAATATAAATATATACTTGCAGGAAATGCTGACTGTTTGTATAAACCCAGACCCAACCATAGCATTTCTGGTCATTAAAATTATGCACAGTCATACAGGATATTTAGAAACTGCAAGAACAAGCTCCTCTTCCATGTTAATGTGGGAAGATTAATTAAACTTGTCTTCATTGTTTCTCTACGGAAAATATGTTTGGGGAATTCGATGTTTGATGGCGTCTGTCAATCAACTATCTTTAAGCTGTGATTGGTGAGTGCTAGAATTGTCACATGAAAGGTCAGCCACATCCGTTGAACTCCATGCCCATCTATTTCATGTTGAGAAAATTTTTCCTCCCATCGCTCATTTCGCTGGCTTTCACGGACTTTGTATGGTCACGTGTCATTCTTTGCTTCCTGTGTGAATCTGGTTTAATTCTGGTGACTGGCCCTGAGGATTATTTCAACATTAAGTGTTGAATACTGATGAAGGTTAAAGTGTAAGTCTGTCTCCAGCTCAAAGTCCAACTCCACCAACTTGTTCACTGTGAAGAAAGAAAAGTGTGTTGAGAGGATGGCTACGAAAGGTAGTATAAACATCTGTGATGAAGTCCTGAGAAGCGAATATTTTAAAATGAGTGCAGTTTCATGTACTTGAGCGACTCCGTACCGTTGGAGGATGCGAAGATTCTGAACTTCACAATCACTTATGTATCAGACGGTTGACTCTACATCAAAATGGGTGCTGCTTGGTACTGGATGGTTTTAACCAGTAAATGGTGTTTTAACCTTTTCTGGAGAAAGTTAATTTAGTTAATATGTCCACCAGTACAGTGATCCCTGGCTACTTTTGCTTCAGTTTCTGTGGCTTCAGTGCATCTCGTTTTTTTTTTTAAATATCCATCGAAAAATAAAAACATAAGGAAAGTAACGAAAAATAGGGGGAAAGTTAAGGGTAAGTGCTGCAAAACGAGGCCAATTATGCAAAACAAACAAACAAACAAAAAAAACAATCTGAGTTGTTTTTCTGCATCTGAGTGTCTGCACGCACATCTGTATATATGATATATGTCATTATATAATCATTCATACATACACATCCACACCAATGGGTCTTCAATGTGAAAAAAGTAAAAAATTAGGAATCTCCACATAAGCACAAGGAGAACACACAAACTTCCCACAGAAACACCCGAGCCTGGGACTGGAACCCAGGACCTTCTTGCTGTGAGGCGAACAAGCTAATCATTACGCCACCATGCCACCCGTCAACATCAACATAAAACTATTTTTACAGTATTTATTCTGACAAACACATTTTTAAAAAGGGTATTAAAATTAATAAAAATATTCTCTTTTTCTATTTCAGGTCCAAACAGAGCTCAGGTGGTGGACCAGGCAGTTGGAAGCCTCAATAATTTAGAGACCATCGACATCCAGGCAGCTTGTCATCAGGCTTTGACGCGATCAGACGGCTCCGTGAGTCCTGAAATGCTCTCCACATCTCCACCTGAGTCCTATCTAGCTGTGGTTCAACAGGAGTGGCTGGACCTGCGCATCCACACTAGCGCCCGCTGGAGGATCCCTGGCCTGCATTGTTTCTCTAAATCTGAACCATGAAAAACTGAAAGTAGTGTGTTTACAATACTATTATCATTTTACAGCAATATACAGAAATCCTGTAGGATTATGGTACGTACTTTCTTTTATCACGGTGATGAAACATTACTGTGGAGAAACAACGGTTTAATCATCAGACTGAACTATATGAGACTTTTGGAGCAGTTCACTTATTTTTGAAACTTAAAAAACCCAACATGTGCAGGCTGTCACAAATAAACCACTGTTATATTTATCATTCAGGTTAGAGAGTGTTTACTCCTAATAATAATAATAATTAAGTGTATATAGATAATGACCATCCATCATGTAATATGGAGAATATTGAATATTAGTTTATTTTAAAAGTCTTCGTGCATATTTTTAAAAATTTCTTACTCAAACATTAATCCCATTATTAGGGTCACAAGGAGGTTGGGGTATATATCTGACACTTGGTGAAGATGGGTTACACCCTGAACAGCTCACCAGACCAGCACAGGACACCTCACACCTAGCGTGTGATTTAGAACAGCCAATCCACCTAAAGTGCTTATCTTTGGACTGTTGGAGGAAATCAGAGTACCCGGATCAAACCCAGGAAAACCTTCACACTACAAACAGAGACACCTGAGCCCGGGAATCGAACCCAGGAGCTTATTTCTGCAAGGTGAATATGATAACCGCTACGCTGCCATGCCACTCTTCTTATTTTTTTCAGCTTTATGATAATAGTATGGTGTAGAACATGAATGTTATTGTACAGGTTTTAACAACACTGTTTTTACATCACAGTTTTGTTGATGGCTCCATTGTATAGTTGAAACCAAAGCAGGTCACATGGTTTGCATATTTTAAATGTATTCTTTGGTTTTTTATATGCATATGCACACACAGTTATGTTCAATTTAATAGGAGTCAGACATCCAAACAATTTACTATCAGGTGTAGTAGAGTAATAGAATCCAACAGACCCGATATTCATGCCCTGCATGCTGCTGATTGTGTAATTGAATCACTAATTGAAAGGGACGTGTTCAAAATAATAGCAGTGTGGAGTTCAGTTAGTGATGTCATTCGTTAATTTTTTGAAAAACAGGTGCCAATTTTTGTCCTTATTTAAGGAAGCAAGGCAGTAAATGTACATGCAGGTTATAGAACAGAGATTTCCTTTCGTCTTTTTCCCTTTTTCAGCGGTCGCCACAGCAAATGATTTGCACGTTTGATTTTGGCGTAGGTTTTTACGTCGGATGGCCTTCCTGAAACAACCCTTTAGCAAGGGACAGAAACATGCTGACGGCTTTGCAGCTACTCTTGTCGAAAGTCAGCAATGGTTCTTTTACATGAACCTCTCAAAATCGACAGTGAGAGACATGGCCCGCCTTTGATAACCCAGTTAACTGCACTCCAACCCTGTGGAGAGTGGGACTCAAACCGCCAACCTTAGGATCAGCAATCCAGCAGCCTATACCACTAGACCACCACTACCCCAGGTTATAGAACATTTCTATGAAATTCTGAGGAAAATGGGTCGTTCCAGACATTGTTCAGAAGTACAGTACAGCGTACCGTGAATAAATAGTTGATTGGCAAGAGGAAAAAATCTAACGAGGTGCAGAAAATGACAGGCTGCTCATCTAAAACAATCATAAATGGTTTATTATTTCTGGTCATTAAAATTATGCACAGTCATACAGGATATTTAGAAACTGCAAGAACAAGCTCCTCTTCCATGTTTATGTGGGAAGATCAGTAGATAAGAGCAAAACTCAAGGCTTGTGTCCCAAATCTGGCCCAACTCATGTTCTGTGGCCTGTAAGAGCTTTCAAAGAATATGATTGTCAAATATTTCTTGAATCAATTATCCCCATGAAACATACTGTAATTCCTCATCCTTCCACTAGGTGGCAGCAGCCTATTTCAAATAACACAAAAATGAACAGCAACTTATTAATGACTCAAGAAAGATTGTGGTATTTTTTAATATATTGTACTGTGTGAATCACGGAACAGAAATGATTTCCTCTGCATTTAACACATCCAAAGTGAACACACACACACACACACACACACACACACACACACCAGTGGGCTTGCTGCATACATTGGGGTGCCTGGAGAATAGTTGGGGGTTAGGTGCGTTGCTCAAGGGCACTTCAGCCACTAATGTGGAGAAGGGAAGGTGCAACTGACTGCCCTACCACCACTCATTTTTCCTGCGACCTTTCAATTTTCTGACAGGTCAGGTTTTACCCTGCTACTGGTAACATATAAGCCAGTACCGGTACAACCTGTTGCATGGCCCAGTGGTCGGCAACTAAACCGGCTCCCCCACCAGGTTCCAAATTTGGTGAGTAGGGTGGCTAGCAACTCTGTAGGAATAAAAACAAGACCTATCAAAATACTCTTTAGAGTCAATGGCCAGCTAGCTGGAGATGGTGTCTCAATAAAAACACCCTGCAGAAAGAACTTTGGGCCTCTAACTGTGGATTTTTTGCCCTTCGTATACAGCCATGACAAGAAGAACAACTGGTTGGAGACCCATTGTGGTCATTCAAGGTCTGAAGAACCGCAAAGAGAAGGCTGTTATGGCTGACGCCTACGCCAGAATTCTGGCACGGCACCCAGATTGATTGATTGATTTTGGTCCAAAAGCTGTTTCTCTAACCTTTAGGCTATGGCTTCCCCCAATGTGTTGTCAGAAAAGAAAAGCGAAAAAAAGGAAATGAGAACAAATACCTAAAGTAATCATTTTGCAATACAGGTTTCATTTCTCGCCATTTTTAAAACGGATGTTTAGTAATTATTCAGCTCTTGGTGACCTGAAAATTTTGTGCTGTGGTCTTCAGTGAAAATGAGTCTGATACCTCTTACTGGGGCCGCTCCACGTTTTTCACGTCATTATGAAACTTTTTATTAAAATTGTATGATGCTGGATAGAGAAACACTTATTGCAAGTAAATTTTTATTCACTCACTCTTCTGCCAAACTGCTTAGGGTTGCAGGGAGGCTGGAGCAGAGCCTATCTCAGCCATTACATGATGAAGGCGAGGTACATCCTTAAGTAATCACAGGACAACACACACACACCCAGTCACACTCAACACCCAGTCACACTCAACACCCATTCACAGCCAATTAATCTAATATGTCTGTGTTTGGACTAAACCGGACTACGTGGAGGAAACCCGCACAAGTAAGGGGGGAGCATGCGAACTCCATACTATAACACTTTACATAGAAAAGAAAACAAACTGCTGGTCTGAAAGGTTTTAATGGAGAATTTTTTCGAAGTTGTTTGAAGTGTCCTTTGGAGTGTAAATTACATGTGTAATGTCGCACACGAACACAAGATGGCGCCAAAACGCTAAGTTCTGATTCAACTCCAATACAAATAATATCGAAGTATCTTCGAATCTTTTTCTGTTGAGTGTTTGGTAAGGTTCAGTAAACATTTTTACTTAGCATAAGCTCAGAAACTTAACCGTAAATAAATAAATAAATTCTTCATTTTAAAATGTAGTTTAATAATGTTATTATTTCCAGTGTAGCGAAATAATAAATGTACTAGTATAAACGTATTATGTATTATAGACATGATTGTAAGTATGTTTGGCATGGGGTGTGTGGAAGGAATACTGGAGTGGCTGGGTGAGACTCTGGGTTATTGATGCCAAAGCAGGTTCAAGCCCCAGCAGCACCAAGTAACAGGGCACTGCTGTGCCCTTGAGCAAGGCCCTTAACCTTTAATTGCTATTATATAAATGTATCTAAATTTTATGAAAGTACTAGTGCTTACTGTGCTGCTACTTTATTTAACAAAATTCTAGCTGTAGGCGAATAATTATCTGATTATATGAAAACACATACAGTTCGCTTATATTTCTATTAGCTTTCGTGTGAGCTATGCGGAAAGTACTGTGACACACCGAATTTTATTCCGCAGGAAATTGTGTGTGTTTGTCTGTCTGCAGTCCACAAGTGCGTGATTGGTTCTAGTAAGTTACTATTAGACATTTTAGAGATTACGGAAATTATATTAAAGTAAACTAAAATTATGATCGTCATTACACAGGAATTTTCCAATAGGTCTAACACCGGCATCCAATGAGATCGTGAGAAGTTCAACTTCATTTTCAAGTCAGGCAGAGAATGTGTGTGTGTGTGTGTGTGTGTGTGTGTGTGTGTGTGTGTGTCCGAGTACTAATAACATACAAAAGGTGAATGGACACGTGTGTCCGCACGCCCAGTCATTAAATATTTGTTAGAAGTTCTTTTTTGTAAACACTCAGGCTAATTAAAGCAAATAACTAATAACAAAAATTAAAAACCGTTAATTAGGTGATGAGCCTATAATTAAAGAATGTGATAGCACATTTTAAAAATTTTAAATGCAAGATATATTTTCTTCGAAGGTAAAATATATGTTTTTAAAATCGGTCATTTGATTAGCTGATATAAAATATGAATAAACGAATGGGAAAGTATGAATTCTCAGTCTGACATGCCTCTCACCTCTCACTCATAACCCCTACCAGTTCACCTCCTACATTTTAGCAATTAATTAATTTAAAATGACCATTAAGGCCGTATAGGGAACCTATGATTAATTTTTCCAATATCAGGCGCTCCACAGAAGGCCTGACGCACACCTGGGAAATGTATGATAATGTCTGATTGGATGGGAGGGGTTCGTCAGCTCTCCTCCCTGCATGCACTGCGCCTGAGTTATAGCCACGGAGGCCACCCCACTGTTTGGTGGTGTGTAATTTGAATACAGATTAGTTTGCCCCAGTGTTCCAGTGCTTTGGCATTACCATTACCGGGGACAGTAATTTGACTGATGAACACACAGGTTATCACAAGGTCATCACCTTCACCGGCGCGGGAGGGGAAAAGAGCGTGGGCCGAGCCTCTTTTGGAGCCACCCGCTAAGCTTTTCGATAGTGTAATTAGTACCTTTAATTAAAGGGTGAGCTCGCTGATTGAATAAATCCGCTCTTAATGAAGCATCTGATTGCCCATGCTTATACCTGTGTAGTACTCGCTCCCCTTTCAGCTTTCCGATTCACTTCTCACTTTTCCCGATGTATAATGCAGCAGAGGGATATGATCATATGTGGAATTCATTTGAACGGGTCAAATATAATAATAATATTCATTTTAAGGGCCAGAGTGAAATACGGAAGCTCCACACTGAAACACACTCACTCGTTTTCCGAACCGATTAATCCTATTAGGATCATCGGGAGGCTGGAGCTTATCACCAGTTTGATTCCCGAACCAGAAGGAAATATGTTTGGTGGTGGGTGAGTGAGCTGCACCTTCCCCTCCTCCACGGCTGAAGTGCCCTTGAGTAAGGCCCCTAACCCCCAACTGCTCTCTGGGTGTCCGAATATGTGTAGCAGCCCACTGCTCCAAGTGTGTGTATGCTGACTGTTTACGTGTGTGTGTGTGTGTGTGTGTGTTTCAGTTAATGCAGAGGCAACAATTTCCCTTGTGGAATTAATACTTCTTCTTCTTCTCCTTTCGGCTGTTCCCTTTTTCTCAGGGGTCGACACAGTGAATCATCACATATCCGATTTGGCGTCGGTTTTTACGCCGGATGCCGTTCCTGACACAAACCTTTAGCGTGGGACAGAACCACGCTGACGACTTTTTGACGGCTATGAAGCTCCTCTTTACGAAAGTCAGCGATGGTTCTTTTACATGAACCTCTCACCAGAGACAGTGAGAGACATGGCCCGCCTTTGATAACCCAGTTAGCTGCACTGGGGAGGGACAGTGACCACCTTGTGGAGAGTGGGACTCGAACCCCCAACCTTAGGATCAGCGATCCAGCACCTTTTACCACCAGGCCACCACTGCTCGCCCTGGTGGAATTAATAAAGTACTGCAAAATCAAATAAAAAAAGTCTCAGTCGACACTGGGTGAAGGCGGGGTACACCCTAAACAGCTTGACCGACCACCACAGGGTAAAAAACACACACTGGTCACACTTACACCGTACAGTTAATTAGCTTTCTGTGCATGTCTTTGGATTTAAGAAGGAAACTGGAGTACCAGGTGTACCATGAGGCGAGCTCTGGGTGGACCCAGAACCTTATTGCTGCGAGATGGACGTGCTAATCAGTACGCCGCCATGCCAGCGTTAAATTTATACCCAACTTTTTTCGTTTATCGTTTATTCTTTATTTTACAGCCAGATGTCATCCTGTTATGGCCCTAGAACATACTGCACTGGTTTAAGGGTGGGCGAAGGAAAATCTGTGCAAAAGAGACCCCTGCACAGAACGAAACAAACAAATAAATAAACAAACATTGCACTGTACTGATCTTTGCCGTGCATTGTGTAGTCAGATGTCACAGTAAGCGTACGTACATCTCAATTACTGGTCAAGTATGACACCGCGTCTATCGTCCCTAATCATTTCTTCATTTCATAGCATTTAACACACTTCATGACTCCGGTGATCTTTTAATCCCCCAGGGCCGTTCTGTGTGCTGTGGAGATTCACCCTCCCACCTTTTGATTATTTCATCAACCGCATTATCAGTTCCTCTCAGTATTCCTCATATCCGCCACATATTGTCTTCTCTCCTTCGTTTTGTTCTTTCATATTTGGGTCATTCTCTGAAACTGGTACCATAAAATGTGACATTCACAATCCCCATGTTTTAATGAAGTCCTGTTTATTTCCCTCTATAGTCACCGGACATTCATTAGCTATTGATACAAAGGTGGTGAGAGAACTACTTGATGCGCATAACTGCACTTTATTAATAATCAACAGAAGTAAATCTGCTTTCAACACTTAATTCATATTCGACTTCGTTCATATATAGCCACAAATTTCATGCCATTTGTTTTTAGTGAATAAATTAATTAGCGCTTGACTGTGTACTGTATGAAATAAACGGGGCAGTGGTGGCCTGGTGGTAAAGGGCGCTGGATCACTGACCCAAAGGTTGGGGGTTCGAGTCCCACTCTCCACAAGGTTGTCACCCCCCCACCCCCCACCCCCACCCCCAGTGCAGCTAACTGGGTTATCAAAGGCGGGCCATGTCTCTCACTGTCTATGGTGAGAGGTTCATGTAAAAGAACCATTTTCTGACTTTCGTAAAGAGGAGCCGCAAAGCCGTCAGCGTGGTTCTGTCCCTCGCTAAAGGGTTGTGTCAGGAAGAGCATCGGACGTAAAAACCTACACCAAAGCAAACGTGCGAATCATTCGCTGTGGCGACTCCTGATAAAGGGAAAGAGACGAAAGGAAATCTCTATATCTGAAATAAATACACCTCAGGAGGAACTGATCTGTACAGGGTATGTTGTAACATAGAAAAATGGGTCGGCTTCCACGTGTAACTGGTATGGACGCCACCGGTGATGCGTGCCACTGCAAACTGACGTGCAATTCTCATTGCACAAAGTATGAAAAACAGGAATTTCTACTTTGAATATAAATTTTAAAGCAAGATCTTTATTGCAAGTCGGACTCTTTGCACTTTCAGTTGATACTTCGGCGATAGTATATAAGTAGCTTCTTCTTCTTCTTCTTTTCGTCTGTTCCCTTTCAGAGGTCGCCACAGCGAATCATGCCCAGTCTGTTGGGTTGGGTTTTTACACCCGAGCCTAGTGGCTCATCAGGCCGGTGCTTATCCCCGGTTTCAGTAGCATGAAGCGACCAGGTGTTCAACTCCTCTTGGATGGGACGCGAGTCCATCGCAGGTTACCTTCCCAGTATATTTTACTGGTCCCCATTTATACTGCTGGGTGAACAGAGGCACACTTGTGGTTGAGATCTTGCCCAGGAGGTCTTAGCACAGTGAGGGTCTCAGTGGGATTTGAACTCACAACCTTCCGATCATGAGCATAGCACTCTAACCACGACACCACCGGCCCCACTTAAATTCTTTATATTTTTTGGAAACAAAATGTCAATAATTAAAGAAAATGCCCCATTTAAACTGAAAAAAAAGCTCAGTTCCTTAAATGACTAAATATTACTGAAAAAATGTAAGCATTACCAGTGTAAGCATCTAGAATGCGACTTTATCTTTTTTATCCTTTCTATCCTTCTTACTTTGAGATAACAGCTTGTTATCTACTCCAAAATCCACCCCACATAATTAAACAGAAATGATCAACTGATAGACAAAAAGTACCCTCCTTGAGAAGTCTGCCCTTCATTGCCACTGAAGCAAGTCATCTCAGCATTTTTTTTTCCTTCTCTGTGTCCAAGCGAGAAAAACCTCCAAACCCAAGTGACCTTTTTGCTTCAATTATGTGATTAGTGCTCAAAGGTGTATGTTCACACATCGCTCTGTGATCAAGTGCCGTTTAGTTTTAAACTGACAAGCAGGAGGGTGGTGGCACGGTGGCGTAGTGGTCAGCATGTCCTCCTTCCAGCAAGTAGGCCCAGGTTTCAAGTTCTGGGTTTGAGTCCTGGACGTTGCTGTTTAGTGTTCACGTGTTCTCTTTGTGCCTTGCAGCTACTCCAGTTTCCTCCTTCAATCCAAAGACATGCACAAGAAGCTAATTGGCTGTTTCAAATTGCCCCTATGTGTGTGTGTGTGTGTGTGTGTGTGTG